>CM045450.1:268667-868667 GCA_024666655.1 Dascyllus trimaculatus
ACAACAACAAAAATCAAACAGATGGGGACTGGAAAAAAAAGGACTACAATAAGCCATGATAAGAGGATACAGGTACAAAGCACACTTTCAATGAAGTTTCACATAGAGAACTAAAGATGTGATTGTTAAGAGTCCAAGTAGTTAAAACAGTCCCATTTCCCCCAATATTTATCCCCCTTCTCTTTCTAGAGTCGAAGTGAGAATGTAATCTTTTCCATTGAGCAGATGGAGTTGATTATATTAATAAGAAGGGCAGTAGTGGGGGGTGTTCTCTGCAGCCAGCACTTTGTTATCGCTTTCTTGCTTGCAGCCATAAATATCTTCAGAAAGTAATTTGTCACTTTTACAGAGACCACTGGGGATTTTTCCCAGGTAGAGAAAAGTAAAAGAAAAATCTGGTTTTAAGTCCAGAGTCTCTGATATTAAATGTCCCACTCCCCTTCAGAACAGCTGAATATGTGGACATGACCAAAAGATGTGAGCATGGTCCACTGAAGCCAATCCACACTCCCTCCAGCAATAACACAGGGACCCACTTGATTTGGATTTTTGGGAGGGTGTTATAAAAAACCGGATCAGATTTTTCCAACAGAAGTCTCTCCGAAAGAAGGAGTTAGTGGTGGAACACTGAGTTAACTATGCTTGATGCCACTCTTCTTCTGCTAATGCTATGTTAGTATCTTTTTCCCAACGTTGCTTTATATAGAAAGTTGAATTTTTGTTCATTGAAGTGAGACCCTTATATAGTTTGCCTACAATGGCTTTAGAATTTTCTGAATTGTACGCATCAGTAAGTATCTGTGTTATTGTCGAGGGTTCTACTGAAACAGTGCTCCATATTTCCTGTAAAAAGAAGTGGCAAATCTGTAAGCACCGGTAAAAGTCCTCTTTGCCTAACTCAAACGATTGGCATAAACCCTCAAAAGTATTGAATTTCCCCTTTGTAATCATTTGGCATAGAGACGTGATGCTGCGCTGAGCCCATTGTTTAAGTCTATGGTCCTGTGATGCCAGGAGGAAGTGCGGATCATATGCTGGCCATCTCAACAGCCTGATATCCCTCTGCAGCCCAAATCTCTTGACCACCTGTGACCATGTCTTTACAGAGAAAACAACATACTAATTATGCAATTGAAATATCTCATTAATTCTGTTAGGGCAGAGGTGTCAAACTCAATTACACAGGGGGCCAAAACTCAAAGCACACTTTAGGTCACGGGCCGAACAGGATAAACATTTACTGAACACACTAAAACTAAATGGTTTTTTTTAACATAAATATGAATAAAAACAGACAGGAATATTATTCCAGAATACATAAACTTAAACTTTACATAACTTAAAATACTTTGCTCTCCATAAAAATATCTCTTGTCAAAATTATAGAAATTACAACTATGAACATGCTGCAAAAAACCCTGAAAAATATAAATAAAAATTATGCTTTTCTGCAAAGGTAAAAAAATAACAAATCAAAGCATTCAGTTTTCTTTACTCTTGTGCCATTTTATAAAAAAATAAACTTAAACTTAAAATATCTGGAAATGTTTTGTTCTCCCTTAAAATATCTCTTGTGAAAACCATACAAATACTAAATATGATCATGGTCCAAAAAACTCTGGAAATATAAATAAAATTTGTGCTTTTCAGCAAAAAATAAAAATAACAAATCAAAACATTCAGTTTTCTTTGCTCTTATGCTTTTTTGTCAGAGCTGGATGCTTGGCATCTTTTCTTGGCAACAAGTTCGTTTAGGTTTGGTGTAAGGTTCTGTGTTGTGGAGATTCTCAGGATGGACTGCAGGTGTTCATCAGTGAGATGACTCCTGTGTGCTATTTTGTTAATCTTCATCACTGAGAACAGCTTCTCACACAGATATGTGCTACCAAACATGCACAAGGTTCGAGCCGCATGTAGACGGAGCTGAGACATTGCTTCAGGAATGGAGCGGATAAACTGTGCGGGCCCTGCAGCGTCGTACTTTGCCTTTAATGTTGCATTACACTGCAACTCTATCAGCTACATCTGAATCTGTACAGGTGCAGTTTCCACGTCGACGGCAAATGGGTTGCGAAGCAGCTCGAAATTCCTTTTTTATGCTTCAAAGTCTCCAAAGCGCCGTGAGAACTCAGTGCAAAGTGCACTCAGTTTATCAGCAAAGTGCGGATTAGGGAACATCGTTGCACCAACTTGGTTCAACATTATTTGGCAACAGGGAAAGCGAGGCAAGTTGCACTGGTGCATTTGTGTCTCCCATAAGATCAGCTTCACTTGAAATGCCTTCACTGCATCATACATGTCAGTGATCATGCAGTCACGTCCCTGGAGCTGAAGGTTCAAGAAGTTGAGATGAGTTGCTATGTCAGCCAGAAACGCCAACTCACATTTCCACTTATCATCCCGCAAAACTGTGGAGTCTTTTCCTTTACTGTCCATGAACTGGCAAATTTCCTCGCGTAGCTCCAAAACTCTATTGAGAACTTTTCCTTGACTCAGCCAACGCACCTCTGTATGATAATGAATGTCGGCAAACTCTGAATCTATTTCTCGCATAAAAGACTGAAACTGCCGGTGATTCAGACCTTTAGCTCGGATGAAGTTTACGGTTTGCGTTACAGTGTTCATTACATGTTCCATTTTTAACACTTTACTACACAGCGTTTCCTGATGTATGATGCAGTGATATGCTGTCAACTCACCAGTACAGTTCTCCTCCTGCATCTTTACCCGCATCCTCCCCTCGAGCCCACTTTTTTCACCGCACATCGCCGGTGCTCCATCTGTTGTAAGTCCAACAAGTTTGTCCCAGGCCAGTTTCATGTCGGTTACACTTTGACATACGTTTTCAAAAATGTCTTTTCCTGTCGTTGTCCCGTGCATCGATTTAATGTCCAATATTTCCTCTGTATTGCAAAAACTGGAGTCCACTCCACGGATGAAGATGGCTAGCTGTGCAGTGTCCGTCGTGTCAGTACTTTCATCCACAGCAAGAGAGTCTGCAATAAAGTCTTTGCTTCTTTCAATCAGCTGTGTTCTCAAATCACTGGCCATCTCACAAACCCGATCAGCAACCGTATTTCTACTCAGGCTTATATTTGCCAACATCTGGCTTTTGTCTTGACACAAGACATCGCATACCTTCATCATGCAGCTCTTCAGAAACTCTCCCTCAGTAAATGGCCGGGCTGACTTGGCTATCTCTTCTGCCACAATAAAGCTCGCTTTCACAGCAGCTTCACTTTGTGATTTCGCTCTGGTGAAAAACGTCTGCTGAGATGTCAGATTCTTCTTTAACTCCTCTACTTTCTGTAGCTTTTGCTCCGCATTCAGGTTTTTCAGCTTATCCTGATGTTTTGTCTCAAAGTGCCGTCTTAGATTAAATTCCTTAACTACAGCCACATTAGCTCCACAAATAAGACACACAGGTTTACCGGCAATGTCGTTCGGCAAGACATCTGTTGCGCTGCATTATGGGATCTGTAGTTTGTGTGTTATCAGCGCTTCATATCGCCGGACCATTAATAACAATAATAATAGATCTATATAAAATGATCTCGCTGGCCGGATATAATTGTACGCCGGGCCGGATGTGGCCCGCGGGCCTTGAGTTTGACACTTGTGGTCTAGGGAGAATATTCATCTTAATTGTCCTTATTCTGCTGCCAAGGTCAAGGGGGAGCAAGTCCCATCTATCCAAGTCCTCGTAAATCTTCCTATTAATGTGCTTATAGTTGGCGTCATGCAGCTGTAACGTGTCCTTTGTTAAGAAAATACCCAAGTACCTAATGCGTGGCTGAAGCGAGTCAAATTTGTACTTATCCATAAGTTCCTGTGAGGGGACATAATTAAAAGTTAAAACTTGAGCTTTCTGGACATTAAGTACATAACCAGAATATCTTCCATACATCTCCAGGATGTTCATTAGCAGTGGAACACCAAATTCAGGCTTTTGGAGTGTATTCAATACATCGTCCACATACAGGCAAATTTTGTTTAGTACGCTTCCTATATACAGTTGTGTGCGAAAGTCAGGGCACCCCTTTAAAAACAGCATATTTTATATATTAAAAAATTAATATCCATATTTATAGTCTTTCTGGGATATGGGAAAAAAAGACAATATTATCAGGAAACATTAATGCATAGTTACATTTTATTTTATAACTTGAACAAAATTACAAAAATAAAAAACATCATTTTGGCCTGTGCAAAAGTCGGGGCACCCTGAGAGTTTCAATGTGTCAGATTCTTTTAACAAGTTCAGACCTTTACCAGCTCATTAGTCCTGAAGCATGTGTCAACAATTGTCATTAGGGAGCGCCAGCTGGTGTGTATTTCAGGGTTTCTTAAATATGGCGACTCCACAAACCTGTGCAAACAACAGCAATCATGGGTTCCTCTAAGAAGCTAAGTAAGACAGAAAAAATGAAAGTTATTGATGCCCACAATGCCAGGGAGGGCTACAAGAAGATAGCAAAACGTTTTCAGCTTGCAGTTTCCACAGTGCGAGGTATAATTAAGAGATGGCAGGTGAGGGGAACTGTGGAGGTCAAGATGAGATCTGGAAGACCAAGGAAACTCTCGGACAGAACAGCTCGTAGGCTGGTCAGAAAGGTAAATCAAAACCCACATTTGACGTCAAAAGACCTGCAGGAAGATTTAGCAGACTCAGGAGTGGTAGTGCACCCGTCCACTGTGCGGCGATACTTGCACAAACAAGACCTTCATGGAAGAGTCTGCAGAAGAAAACCTTACCTCCGTCCTCATCATAAAATACAACGTCAAAAATATGCAACAGAACATGTACAGAAGCCTGATGACTTTTGGAAACAAGTGCTGTGGACTGATGAAGTTAAAATAGAACTCTTTGGCCACAATAAGCAAAGGTATGTTTGGAGAAAAAAAGGAGCAGCATTTCATGAAAAGAACACCTTGCCAACTGTTAAATATGGGGGTGGATCCATCATGCTTTGGGGTTGTGTTGCAGCCAGTGGGACAGGAAGCATTGCTCGGGTGGAGGGAAGAATGGATTCCATTAAATACCAGCAAATTCTGGAGGCAAATATCACAGCATCTGTAAAAAAGCTGAAGCTGAAAAGAGGATGGCTTCTACAACAGGATAATGATCCAAAACATACTTCAAAATCCACCATGGACTACCTCAAGAAACGCAAGCTGAAGGTTTTGGAATGGCCTTCACAGTCTCCAGACTTAAACATAATTGAAAATCTGTGGGTAGATCTTAAAAGAGCTGTGCATGCAAGACGACCCAAGAATATTGCAGAACTGGAAGCCTTTTGCAAGGAAGAGTGGGGGAAAATCCCAAATGATAGAATCCAGAGACTTGTCGTTGGCTATAAAAAGCGTTTAGAAGCTGTGATATCTGCCAGAGGGGGTCTTACTAAGTACTGAAGGTACTGACGCTGTAGGGTGCCCCAACTTTTGCACAGGCCAAAATGATGTTTTTTGTTTTTGTAATTTTGTTCAAGTTATAAAATAAAATGTAACTATGCATTAATGTTTCCTGATAATATTGTCTTTTTTCCCATATCCCAGAGAGACTATAAATATGGATATTAATTTTTTAATATATAAAATATGCTGTTTTTAAAGGGGTGCCCTGACTTTCGCACACAACTGTATATGTCCTCTAGAGCATTATCCTCGCTAATAGCTTGGGCCAATGGTTCGATGAAAAGATTTAAAAGGGATGGACTGAGTGGACAGCCCTGTCTACATGCTCATTGTAATCTTATTGGATACTGTGTTCAGAGTTTTGAGAAAAACTGAGCAATGTTTCATGGGATGTGCTTTAGGATTAGTGAAAAACTGTATAACCAAATATACTATGACTGGATGAGGTATAGGATTACATGTACATTGTCTTGATAGTCCATCTGTACTGCAGTTACTATTTTTACTTGAAACAGCAGCTGGTTTTAGAAGTAGTTACATCAGGTACACAGGTGTGTGCAGGTGTGCAGCACTGAATAGTCTCTAACAGTCACGTTTAGCGAGCTGGAGCAGATGTAGCAGGCAGTCACTACCTGCACTGATGGAAGCGCAACTTTGTAATACTGAATTAAAGAAAATTTTAACATTATTTCAAATGACAGGTGCTTCCACGCATTTGCTTGTCAGTTACTTGAAAATGAAAAATGAGCTGGAGAAAACAAGCTTTTGTCATGTCAGACTTTTGAGTTTGAGCATATGGCAATTTTCTGGAGACAGCATGTACCATGACAAACTTGAGCATGTATCAACCTCGCAAAACAGCAAAAGATTTGTTTGTTCAGTTTCGGCCAGCACTAATACCACACACTTAATGTTTTCTCAATATATCATACATTGTATGATAGGTGGTTTGGGCTGCCTTTTGTACTATTTTCTTTCTTTCTTTCATTATTTTATGTTTACCTTCAGTCATTAAATGTGTTTCCAGTCACCTGTTTATAGACACCTTTTCCAAAAGAGAAAAAAAGTGAAAACACTGGACAATTGACGAACAAGAATTAATTATCAAGTGTGAAACATAACTGAGGAGGAAAAGTTGATGTATTTAAACAAATGCCATAAAGTGCAATTAAAGCATTGATGGGTGATTTAAAGGTATCCGTATCCCAAAGTATGAGGAGATGAAAACATCAGGTGAGCTTCGATTGGACCTCGGCCATTAACATTTTTCTTGGTGTGTCCTCTTCTCTTTCACCTTACAGAAAAATAGCTCCACCAGCTGTTTATGCTGATCAATCCCCTCTAAATATACACATCATATAAGTAGATGGACACATACATTAATTTATATTTTCTTTCACTGATATTCTGGAAATGTGGTTGAATTTGTGCTAAATCATGTCATGAGCTTGCACTCTTCAGTCTGCTTTTTTTGCTCCACGCACTGCTTCAAAACACCTCCAGTTGAATTCAGTGAGCCACTGCTTTGTTTCCAAAATCTACAATGATCAGGTGTTTCTCAGTAAATTTAGACCTTCAGATCCACTTCTCTCATTTGACACATGAAAGTTGGCATCAGGGGCCTTCTGCTCATCCACCTCTGATTTGCCTGAAGCTTTATTTTGATCATAAACTGCTGATATTTCAAATGGTATCTGTGAAATGTTAGAATGAAATACCAAACACTTTTTTCGCACATTGAAATTTGAGGCTATGTTCGTATGACAATATTTTAAGGATAAAAGCTTCAATATTTCTATTCAGCAATATCGTTGTTTTTGTGGTACAACTTGTCGCACTGTCTCAATCACTTCTTAAAAGTCACTGAAAAATTACTTTTTTAAAAACTTTTGTGACCTAATATTTCATAATATAAAGTATTTTATGTTTTGTTTTGTAATATTGTGACATTCAGCAACAAATTGTTCAGAAAATATCATTAGTTGACATGTTGTTTTGTTGATTTGTGATTTTGCAGATTCTGAATCGATGGCATGATGACTAATTTTAGACTTTTATCTTTAATAGTTCCTGACATGCTGTCATCCAGACACAGCCTAAAATTTCAATGTGCAAAAAAATGTGCTGAAACTGGGTGGACAAGAAATTTAAAAAAAAAATACTGGATATAACACGCTAAAATTTCACAAATGTCTGAACCAATTAATGAAAAATTCTGGCAAATCAGAGATGGTTGAGCAGAAATTATTCTAAAAAACGGATAATTTGAGATGGTGTGACCCCAATAAAGGTTTGCAATAACAATTTCTTTGACTGTCTTTTCCTAATATATCCATTTCAGTCTCAAAATCTCAACTGATGGATCTGGAAATGTATTTACATTATGGAAAGTAATTTTGTCTAAGAAATAGAGCTCCTTTTGCCCTGTCATGAGCTGTGTCAATATAATGCTGGTGAAGATTTACTCTGAGGATAACTCACTTTGTCCCAGAGAGACTGAAGCTCCTCCTGACCTCCCAGATCCCAGAACATGAGACGAGCTTTTCCCACATCGATTGTACCAACTGTGGGGGAAAGTGAGAGATCCACAAAAAATGTTATAGAGCAGCCAGAGGAATTAAAATACCTACTGGGAACTATAAGGCAGGCAGCATTGGAAAAAAAATAAAAGTCAGGAGTGAAGTAAAGAAAAAACTGATTTGAGTTTGTCCTTTATAAGGCAGTTGCCCAGTAGTATGGTATTTCTATTTAAGCATTGCAATTAGTCATTAAATATCAGTATCACAATTTTTTGGCAAATACTTATTATACAGGCTGACTAGAAACTTAAATGGAACCCTGCCTTGTCGATTTCAGAAGACAGGTGTGAATTGTGAATAGTCATACTGCAACATTTACTTACTGTTCAGACCCACTGTAGTTGTGATCTTTGACAAATTCATTCCCTTGTAATTCTTACTGAACTTTGTTTTGGTCTGTTCCAGGAAGGTCTGCAGAGAGAGACACACACAATGAGACCAACAGTCAGAGCAGTGGATCAATCAAACTGGACACTCAAGCAGGGGATAAACTGGGACTTGTAAAAGAAGAGGAGCCCTTTGTCCAGTGAGGTTGTGCACATACTACATACAGTAGGAATAGGGCCTATTTCCACAATCAATCCATCATTCTGAAGTGTATGAATATGAAGAAGAAGAAAGAAAGCTCACCGCTGTGAAACTCTAAATATGTGCTGTATATGTAGGCCTATTCCCAAAAACACTGCAGGGCAGACTTTTTAATATTACATTTAAGTGATGGTCATTAAAACACTGACATTCTTGCCATACAAACTCTGCACTAGCCAAACTAAAGTATCTGCAGTAGTTATACATATATATATATATATATATATATATATATATATATATATATATATACACACCAAGTTGTCTTGAACAGTTGTTTTGTTCAAGACAACTGGATTTTGTCTTGAACAAAATCCAGTTGATACACCAGAGAAAGAACATATGAAATCGGTTTCTGTAAATCCCTGACCTCAGTAATGTATGATTGACCTGCAGCCATGTTTGAAGGCTTTCTGTGTATACTGAGGGCTGTTTGGTCCAGAGGGTTAGAAATGCTTTTTTGAATTTCTAAAACACATCCAGAACTGTAGTATGTATAAAAAATGAACTTTTAGGTTTTCAGGCGAAGCAGTCGGTTAATTACTTCTTAGAAAAAACAAGTTATCTGATACATAAGGGACAAAACCTGGGGTCATCTTAACGATTTATTTAACGTTTATGTTCCGGACTAGCTGTCGTTCCTTTACACTTGTTGAATCGTACATGTATGTAGTACATGTGTGCCAAACTGGACAGTGACCTCCAAACCGTGCTAACAGGAAATAACCCTTACTTATCTAAAACTGCTAAAACAGTTACTTTCAACAGAATTAGATTTGAATGCCACTCAGATCGGGAGAGGAAGACACTGACAGACGACCAAGCTAACTTCCACTGAGGAGAACAACAGCATTACTGTCAGTGTGGACGTTAACCCAGATGGAATAAGATCAACATACCGTTTTCCCGGCATTATCCAGTCCCAGGATTAAAACGCAGTATTCATCCTTTTGGAACATGTACTTATATAATCCAGATAATAAAGTATACATCTTGCAAAAATTGTAAACAACACAAGTCCTTGCTAACTGCGCATGTCAACGTTAGCACGGCCACTTAGCTTAGCCTACATATGACGCTAAAGACAGCAACGGGCGCAGCTGTGGCTTCATTCTAATCAAAGTATACAAACACGTTGGCATGAGTGACTAACAATCATACGTATATACAATAAGTGTGGAAAACCCGACGTTCAAAACTACCTGCGGATATCAACACAGTAGTGACGCTACGTGTAATCTAACCAGGAAGCACAAAAGTGGGGATTATGGGAAATGAAGTAAACAGTGTCTCTTGGGTCTGGGTATTGAAGTATAATTCATTTTTCCAAATTTTACCAAAAACGTAAAAAAAAAAAAATAAAAAAAAAAACCGAGCAAAGCATTTCTTAATTTTGAAGCAAAAATCAAGGAATCGAAAAAGAGTCCTTTTTCGTTTTGAACTAAAAATGAAAAAAGGAGAAAACTGTCTCCCTTTTGCAATTTTTTTAAACTGTTCATTAATACTGAAAATCAAGCGGAGAAAAGTCAGTCGTTTAGTCTCATTTTTATACAATTTTACCTCATAAATAAAAAAACGCAAACAGAATGAGAGGTGACCCGGAAGTAGCGTTAAACCATCAAAATAAAAGTGAAACGCGCTAGAACTGTACGGTCAGCTGTCAGGGAGTCTGCCAGGAATCCACTTTGTAAATTAATCTGCAGCCAGTAGCTTCAAAAAAAAAAAAATTTAGCTAGTTAGTGTAATAGATAGTAAGATTATTTTTGGGTAAAGGTGAATTAATTAATATTTTGGAAAATGTTACACCTACTACATATTTTCTGTCCAAATTGAGAACATCTATGTAGTCACCAGAAGATGTCCCCAGCACCCACTGTTAAGGTATATAGGCCAAGCAGGCATAACATTATGACCACCTGCCTAATACTGTGTTGGTCCCCCTTATGTGGTCAAAAATGCTCACTGAGCATGGAGGAGAGGACATCTCAGGGTGTCCTATGGGGCCTTGCATCAGGACTTTGGCAGTGGATCTTTTGGGTGCTCTGGGTTGTGCAGTGGGGCCTCTGTCAATCAAACTTTTCCCATTTCATCCTGTTGATGCTTGATCAGAATGGGCTCTAGGAAGTTTGGAGGTCAAATCAACAACTTTGGCCACTGTCATGTTCCTCAAGATGTTCCTGATTGTTTGATGGTGTTGCCATGTGGTGGGGTGCATTTTCCTGTGGGGGTAGGCCAGTGACATTTGGAATTTCCATTTGCATATGAGGGAGTGTGCTTGTTTTGGGACAGTGTTTACTTGCGTGTCTAAGTCTCATCAACATGGATGCCAAAATCCAAGGTTTTCCAGCAGGACACCACATAGCACCAATATGATCAGTGTTATTCACTTCACCTGTCAGTGGTTACACTGTTGTGGCTGATCGGTGTATATAACAATTTACTTGTACTAAAGGGATTCATTTATTCAAAAACTTTAGTGCATTTAGAAGCAATCTTGATTAGAAAGATTATGCATGGAAAACTCCAGGCTTTTGTAGAAACAAATTTAATTTCAAACAGAATACAAATACCAATCCAAAATAACCAAACCAAAGTGAACAGAAAAATAGCCTGGGAAATTAACTCATCAAGTGTCCTGTTTTGGCTGACAGTACATATTTCACTTTCATTTTGACAGTTTAATGTTACTTCTGGGTCACCCTCTCATTCCCTTTGTGCTTTTTACTTTATGAGGTACAATTGATAAAGAGAAATTAGACTAAATAAAAAACAAGCTGTTTCTTGACTTTGCTGCATTTGATTTTCAATATTAATGGACAATTTCAAAACTGAAAAAGAGTTTGTTTTTTTTTGCATTTTTTATTATGTTTTCGGTTCAATATGAAAAATGAAAAAAATAGCTGCTTTCTTATTTTTCAGTTTTTGGTAATAATTGGAAAAAATAATTATACTTTAATACCCAGACCCTCTTGGACATTAATGTTAAATAGGTAAAGGTTCATATAAAACAACATCTCCAGGAAGCATTTTGAAAAGGGCAATCATATAAACCCTGTAAACCCCAAATATAAAAAAGAAATGAACAAAAGATGTTTTCACCTTTGAGATATTGTTGTGGGAGCATCTGATGCACACATTGTTTGTTGTGTTCACTAGGCTTTTATGGAAATACTGTTTCTACCAGTAGATCAGAAAACATTACAGACATTTTTCTGTTAAATTGAACAGGGTCCAGCCGTAGCTTGACAGCCCCATAAAACCTGTCAGTTTTTTGGGGGGGTTGTTTGATTTTGTTTTACAATAAAGTAGTTGCAAAGTTTACTTAAACTTTATTTACAGAATTCTGTTTTTTTTTTTTTTAAATACAACTGTATAAGCAACGCTGCAATTATGTTAGAGGGAAGGAAGATAAAAAAAAGGCTGCAATTAGGCTTACAATACATTAACATTTTTTTTAAAGCTGCATTTTTACCTGTAGAACGCAGAAAAGTATCAAAAGAAGTTAGCAGGTACACACATTAAACCCCTACCAGTGCCCCGTTCATTTAAGTTTATATGGCAAACACTGTAACTGTCTCCACCATAGAGGAAACTGTTCTGGCACTAGGCTGTTTCGGTTATTAAAACACAAATTGTCAACATTTTTGGGGTGCTGAGCATGGCACATTCGTCACCTAGTACTGTTCTGATTCCACTGGATGTAGCGCTTTTGTGCTTTATTATTGTAAGAATTTTTTTTTCACAGAACTAATACCATGACTTTTCACTGAGGATTTTTCAATAACAGCTATGCATGCTCGAGTGTGCACTTTTGGTTAGGCAGGGATAAAAAATGTTACCCTGGCCTGTTGAAGCGGAAATGGAATTCCCTGTGAAATTGGGGATGTTTGTCCAGGTGGAAATTACAAAAAATAGTCTGTGGGCAAATGCCTTAACAGTCAGTTACAACAGAGCAACATTATTCATTTGGAGTTGAAGTATGCTTTTGAGCACTTAATGAATGCTTCTATCCTTCTTTTTTTGCTCTGGTATGGTCTCTATCAAAAACTCTTGAGACTCATTCATGAGTGTTTCACAGCAGTTGCTATTTTTACTAGCCTGATAACTTTTTTTACTAGCCTAATAACTTTTTTCTTCAGCATGTTGGTGCAGTACAGGTAGTACTGTGCAGTGGGTTTACTTAATTTTTTTTTTTTTACTGAAAGCAGCTTCTCCACAGCGATTAAGGAGGGCCGTCACAATGGATAATACAGTCTATGAACAGTAAGAACAAAGCTTTGAGAAGCAGTCATGTTAAAATTCCTTAAATGATTCACCACTGCTTGCTACAGTAATCATAAGATAGACAGAACTGGCTAAATTGTTTTGATGTCAACAATTAGTAATTTATTACTAACACATTTATTATTTATCCTTAACCATTTATTACTAATACAGTACAGATATGTACACTGTTCATGTGTGCATATCTGCATCGATAGAACATCTGTTATGAAACTATATAATTATGTAAAAACCACAAACATAAACCATTGGATCTAGAGCTGGCTTGTGGCTTGTGCTAATTGCAATCACTTTTGTTGTGTTAAAATGAGTAAAGTTTTGGATTTGCTGATTGGCAGAATATTTTAATTTAAAGCTGACTCACTGAGAGTCTGATACAAATTTGACATTGTGTGACAACTGCTGTATACATGATTTTTGATTGACTTAGCTTAGTCAGTACAAAAAAAATTCACCTGATATGCCACACGCTTCAGTAACTTAATAGTGTGGCTATCACAAAACCCAAATAAACAACCTTTCTGGATGGTATAATTGTGACTTCGCTACTTTGTTCTGTTCCTAGGATGTGGCACCTTGTGACATATGTTTGCCTCCCTACACATCTGTAGAAAGACTTTCCATCATTCGATCTTAAGTACAGTCCATCAACTCTGTGTTTGCAAAAGCTGCTGACAGGATACACAACAGTGATGTTTTGGCTGCAGCTGCTGTCTGGTTTTGCAGTAGTGCTGCCGACTGTGAGTAGCTCCGGTGTAAGTCGTGTGCTTTCAGAGGGAGAAGAGGTGGTAGTGGAGAGAGACACAGCAGGAGTTATTGCCCCAGTTGTCCATTCTAGGGAGAAAAAATGAATACATCTTACAATTATAATGTTTAACACAGAAGAATGATTTTTAAATAGGGAAACCCATAAATTTTCTCTTTTTCACATTTCACACAACACGAAATTTGTTATGAGTTGTGGTCTTTCAAAATCAGTCTGACAATAAGCCCAACCTGAGAATACCTTGCAGTTGTCATCTCAGCTTGGGCTGAGAACTCCACTTTACAAACAGAAAGCCTGCTTTAAAACTCATGTGGACTGTGAAACACATTTGCTCACAGGTGACCACAGTTCAATGCATGCCTGCTATATTTATGTCTGACTTGATTCCAACTTGCTCTAACATCATGCAAACATATTAATTTAGTACTATTTCCAAGTGAATGGATCTTGTTGATCTAAACTGACTGTTGACTTCTCAGTCTAATGGTTGTTCTCTCCAAAACATGTCAGAATCATTTCACTGTATAAGTCATCACAAGCACAATAGTCTGTTCAATTGTCAAAATTAGTCAAGAGCATACTGTGGCCAGGAGAAGGAGGGTGAGGACAGCGACCAGTGAAAGAGTGTTAGTTGTGAAACTCCATTTTTATTTACAGCACTGTAGACTACATATAATTAGGGTTCGAGCATCGAAAGTGCAAGAACCCTATTGTTCTTTTAAGGTTTCTTATTATTATTATTTTCCCCACTTTTCAATCACAATTTTGACTCCCTAAACGTGCTCAGAAAGTCAGGAAAATTTGCACACACATCAGGACTGGTGAAAAATGTAATATTTTGGGTGAATCACACATGTGAATGGCAAAATGACTTAATAGTGCCACCTTGAAAATGGTACTTTAGTGGAGTTAATACAATTAGTTATCATACAGCTACAAAGTTTGTACACAAATGTACCAAGACAAGAAAAACAAAATTGCCTAATCAACCCATCAGCAAAATTCAACAGGAAGTCTGCCATTTTGCTTTATTTGTCAGATTTTTGCTCATATTCAAGAGCTATAGCCACACACGGGGTAACTCCAAGACAGCTCAAATTTGGCCAGCATGTACAACAGGCCTTTGTGAATAAAACTTATAAAAATGCTCCGCAAAAGTCTGAGGGTGTGGCCGTGGTGGCCTCCTGAACTTTGATGTTTCGCTATGAAACTTCAAGTGCTGTCTAAATACACTCTACATGCTCCGATCTGCCTCAAACTTTACACGTTTGATCAGAGTCCTGCGCTGATCACATCCATATGCAAATATCCATTCACAGTCATAGTGCCAGGAAATGACATGCTTTACACTTTGATATACTATTACTAGCCGGTTGACCAGATTCACCTCAAATGTGATGGCCTTAAGACGTTGATGATGATGGAGAAAATTGTGACTTGTCGTCACACGGCGTGTCTGTGGTGGTGTGGCGAGTTTCAGTGTCCCACCATGATTACTAAAGTGTTTATATCTCGGCTGCACATGATCCAGTCTGGCCCAATTTTCATATGCTGGACAAGAGTCTGAGTCTGAACACATAAACATTATCAAATTTAGTCGTAGCTATAGCGCCACCTATCGGTAACACGAAGTTTGAGGCAGTACATTTTGTTAAGACCCATAGGAATGGATAAACATATTTATAAAGAACACAGGCAACAATGTCAAGGATTTAAACTTTCAGTTTACTTTTAGTTGTTACTTGAGTTGGATGTATGAACCTTCTTTACTGAATGTAGGAAGACCAAAAAAACCCTTAACAACCCCATGCCCAAAAGAGAATCAAAGTATCAAACTGACAGGTGGACCTAGCAGGTAGGCCAAACAAAACAAAAGGGTGCGGCACCGGGCCAACCCTATACAGAGCCGAGAAGCTGGTGCCAACACCTGAGCTAAGGAAAAACCCAAACTAAACCCAAACCAAATGAAAGTGCAAAAACAGGACAGCCGATCCTACCAGGTCAAACGGGAAACAAAAGCTAACTAGAACAAAGGAAACCCAGCTACCAGACCTGGCTGGAGATGGCAGCATGGAGCAGCTGACGGGGATGCGCACAGGTCCAAGGTGGGCTGCAGGTGGTAAGGTGGAGCCAGTGAGGTTGGAGAGGTGAGAGAGAGTGTGCTCCAAAAGCCATCCTATTTATAGGGGGAGCTGGAGCACAATAAATTAAACTACAGAAACCTAGTAACTAAATAGATCTACCAGGAAAACTGGAATAACCAAAGGTAAATATAGCTTAACAAAAGAAAAATATGCAAAACTAGATTCAACGCAAATAATGAAGGAAAAATATACCAAACCAAGGAAAAAGGTGAAAAATGTGCCCCCAGTACATAACACATTTGCACTGACCATTGGTACAAACTTTGTGATATTATCCTTGAAATTGTTCGGTTAAGTCTTGACACCTTGACAATGCTACAGTGTGAAGCCATTTTGAATTAATTACAAAATTTGGGGAGATTTTTGTTATTTTTTAGAGCTATAGCTGCACTGTGGGTAAGTCTAAGACACCTCAAATTTGGTCAGTATATACAACAGGCCTTTGTGATTAAAAGTTTTCAAAATGTTCCGCATAAGTCTGAGGGCGTGGCATTGGCGACCACTTGAACTTTAATACTTCGCCATGAAACATCAAGTGCTGCTTAACTAACCTCTGCATGCTCCAATCTGCCTCAAACTTTACATGTTTGATCAGAGTCCTGTCCTGATCACATCCATATGCCAATGTCCATTCACAGTCATAGCACCACCTATTGGTAATAGTAAGTTATAGCCAGGACATTTGCACTTACCATTGCGAACAGTCTGTGTTATATAATCCTTATAATTGGACAGCTAAGTCTTGACATCTTGACAATGCTACAATGTGAAGCATTTGAGCTTTCATCTAATGTTGTTGCCATGGTAATACATGATCACCGTGAAACAGGAAGTACTTTTCCTCATAGGAGGTAACTCCAACACACCTCAAATTTGACCAGTATATACAACAGGCCTTATTGTGGCCATGGCGACCACCTGAACTCTGTCTATATTTAACATGGTATAAAAGGCCTGGATGAATTTCTTTATGATTTTAGCAGTCAAGAAAAAAGCACACTGCATGAGCACAGGGGTTGCCCACCCACCCAGGACCTGACCCAAGCAGAAGAAGCTGGCCATCAATTTGAATAAAGGGAGGCCAGTCAGTCACGGATCCAGGGAGATGATCCGTGACTGACTCGTTCCTTGCCGCTGATGGTTGCAGCTTCTTACAAGGTACAAGCCTGTCTACATTGCACTTCCACTACAGATTAAACACATTTCACAATATTATACTGTCTGACTTTGAATTTTCTTGCAGTGTCTGGGGACAGACTTGTGCTTTTGGAGCCAAGGGAAGACGGTCCAGTTAGTATTGTACATTTTATTGCAATTACATGTCCTTTCAAATGTCAATACGAGTTCTCTTGATTCATCTATGTATATGCAGGGGGAAGGCACATCTGCAGCTGTGGAGTGTACTTCTGCAGATGAGGAGACACTTTCTCTGGACACCAGAAGGCTTGAGATATCATGTCAAATTTGTGGAGATGTACTGCTTATTTAGTCAAAAATGAGTAGAAAGTCAGTGATGTGGCGCTAATAAAAATGTGTTACAGGAACTAGAGACTGCGCAGCCTCAGAAGGAAGCTGGTAACATTGTGAGTATATGCTGAAGTAAATCTATGTGATGAACAAATCCTGTTGTGCAAATTGGCATTTCTTCTATAGAATTCATAAGCCATCAGAATCACCTATGCAAAACATCTGCAGAAAGGGACCGAGCTGGCAGAACTCCAAATCCAAAGAGAGAAATGGAATCTGGAGGTGATGGAGCTTGACATTTAAATCAAACATATGTATTGTATTGTATTGTACCTATTTGAGTCAGGTCACATTTTATGTATCTTTTTAAACCTTTCAATGTTGGTTTTGTATTAATAAGGAAAACATTCCAAATAAACCATCTGGCTACTTACTTTCATTGCTCAAATATTCTTTTTATATGTGCTTTTGGTCATTATATATAAACTGTGCTAATAAATAATACTAAAACTAAAAGTCAACCGACAGATGAAATGACTACAGTTAAAATATTTGGATGATGTAACATGTGTAGAAAAACTATGGAAATTCTGCAAAACACACTCATTTCTCACAGTACTGACAGCAGAGCCACCACAGGATTAACCTTATCCTGGTTGTAAACCTGGTCTGGAGCAGGCTAGCTGCAGAGAATAAATCACCATGGTTACTTGTCCAGGATAAACTTGGCCTGCTTTCGTGCAATCAACTTGAGGCTAAGTTTATCTAGGATAACCAATATTTCCAGGCTTAATCCCTTATCCTGGTTTTGTGCAATACCTCCCTGATCTCTTCACTACTCTTCTTCTGCTCTTCACTTCAAATGGTCCAAAATAGTATACTCCTACTCAAGTAAATGGCAGCTGGTCTGGAGTAACTCTTCCAGAAGGTAAGTCCACATCTGCTGGGACACTGGCTGAATATTTAGTCTCTGACGCCATAGGCAGACTGAACTCTGCCTATGGCTGTACTAGCACAAGTGATCCAGTACTTGCCACTCGGCTTGCATAAATTGGTTATGACCCCTGAGATATGGAAATCCTTAACCAGTATGATGAGATGTTACGCCTCCACAGGCATAGATGACTGGCTCATGTAACCAACTCTCAAAACACCGTCTTCCACCAATAGACATAGTCTGTAAATGTGGCTACAGCCTTTCACACTTCTGCCACTTTGCAGCCTGGAGTGTTCCCCTGGAAACTGCTTTTCTGCTTTGTCAGAACCTGATGATTTAAAGTTCAGCCTTCTCCTGCTCCTTCACTGACAGACAACTGGAAACAGTCTCCCTCTTTAAAGGTTTCTTATCCTTCTCCAAAGAACATCTTTGTTTTTCAACATCATCTAGTTTGCACGGGATACACTGCTTATCAAATTCCCAATATTAAATGAATAAAATTAATGTCCTGTCATTGACCCGTGGGTTGAACTCTCCACAAAAATGTTCTAGCGTCTTAGATGTGCTACATAGAAAGAATATCCAATTTGCTTTCATTCAAGAGACACACTTTCTAGAAGCTGATACGTACAGATTCAATAATAAGTATTACGAGGTGGTTGCTTGTTCATGTTATATAAAAAAAAAGTAAAGGTGTTCTTATTGCTATTAGGCGCAATCTATCCTACATCAATCTAGGTTCAGGAGGGAGCGGAGATGGCCGCATCACTAATGCTAAAATATTATACAATGGCATGAAAATTGCAATGATTTGTGTTTATGCTCCGAACAATTTTGACAAATGCTTTTTTGATTCTTTGCAATCTATTTTGCTGGATCTTCCTGATTATCAGCTCTTCTTATAGGTGGAGACTTCAACACAGTGTGGCTTCATCAGGAGGACAGAACAGGGGAAAGAGAAAGCAGTGATCAGAAATTAGCTTCTAATGCATTGCAAAAAATGGCAAATAAATTTAGCCTAATCGACTCGTGGTGCCTTATGAACCCCTCTTCTCAGGAATTTTCTTATTATTCAGCACGACACCAAACTTTTTCTAGAATCGATTATATATTTATATCCAAGCCCATGTTTGAGACCATTTGTGAAACTGATATGATACCTTTTCCATTATCAGATCATAGGGCTGTGTCATGCTCCTTCCAGGTTAAAAGTGGTCAGGCTAAGGCACCTCGCTGGTGCTTCAATACTACATTGCTACAGAATGATGAATTTAAGAAAGAACTCAAACAAAAACTAGATTATTTTATTAATATAAACCAATTTTCAGTGGAGGACCCAAGGTTTCTGTGGGAGGCCATCAAAGGCTGCATCAGAAATGAAAGTATTTCATTTGCATCTACATTAAATAAAGAAAAGATGACAACTCAGATAACACCAATAAATACAAAAAAATGTCAGAAGCTATTGGATGTACTAAGGGAACTGCTGAGACGGAACGCAGCTTCAAATCCACTGGACTCGTCAGGAGCATTACCTCAATGACGCTCGTCCAAGCCGCCTCTTGGCCCTCAAAATCAGACACAATGAGCAACTAGCAAATATTGCTGCAATTAAAAACAAAGATGGCATTATAACTTCTGACCCTGTTGGTATAAACAATACCTTTAAAAAATTTTATCAACAGCTTTACGCTTCAGAAGCTTCTTTTGATAATGAAACTTGCAGTAACTTTCTGAAGTCCCTTCACCTGCCTAAAATGAAGCAGCACGCTCACTTGAAAAACCAATTACATTGGCAGAATTGATGAAAGCAATAAACTGCATGAATAAAGGTAGGTCGCCGGGCCTTGACGGGATTTCTCCGGCGCTATACTCTGCTTTTTGGTCTCAACTCGGCCCGCGGCTTTTGGAAATGATTCATTTCTCTATCTCTAAATGCTCTTTCACAGATGGCAGTAACGTAGCAAGTATATCACTCTTACTAAAGAGAGATAAACCACCGACTGAGTGCACCTCCTACCGACCCCTTAGCTTCTTAAATACTGAGCTTAAAGCCTATGCCAAAGTTTTAGCCATGAGATTGGAGCAGCATATGACACACCTTATTCGTCATGACCAAACAGGTTCATAAAGTCACGTCTGGCCTCTGATAACACACGCCGGTTGCTTCATATTCTAAATTCATCATCTAAATCTACTGATTCAAATGTCATTCTTTCACTTGATGCTAAGAAGGCATTTGATCGATTAGAGTGGGGGTATTTATGGTCTGTTCTTCAGCATATGGGCTTCAATGAAGGTTTTATTTCTATGATCAAAACATTATATGCCAATCCGAAAGCAGCTGTGATAATGGTTAATACCTGCTCCCCTAGTTTCACAGTGTCCCGCTCTTCCCGATAGGGCTGCCCGCTACCACCTTTTTTGTTTTGCCTTTCACTGGAGCCCATTGCCCAATTGATCAGACAATCGGGAAGACTGGCGCCAATTATGTTCCATAACCCTCCCCATTACATCTCCCTTTATGCAGATGACATTTTAATATATACAAGTAATCCATCTGCATCAATTCCCTTTCTTCTTCAAACCTTTGAGCAATTTGGGAAAATGTCAGGCTATAAGGTGAACTGGACAAAATCAGCTATGATGTCTCTGAACCAAACGTCAGCTGATTTTGCTTCATTTAACATCCCAGTAGTTAAAAGTTTTAAATACCTTGGGGTCTCCATATACCCTACAGTAGATACCATAATCCTTAAAAACTATAATAAAGCATTCCAATCCATAACAAATGATCTGAATACATGGGATTTACTTCCAACATCCTTTCAATCTCGCCTATCTATTATAAAAATGAATATATTGCCTCGTATAAATTTCCTTAGCTCTATACTTCCTTTAGCACCACCACAAGGATATTGGAAGAGACTACATTCTATTCTATGCACTTATTTGTGGAATGGGAAGGAACCGAGAATAAAAGCCAGCACATTAAATAATCCTAAACCATCAGGTGGCGTCAGTCTTCCTAATTTCGAATGGTATTCATGGAGCTTTGTCTTTCGCTCACTTTCCCTCTGGCTCAAACCTCATATCTCTGTCTCATGGAGACCAATCGAAGAACAATTACGCCAATATGCAATGTTTTTTATACTCTAACATGCCGTTAAAGGCAATAAAAAACAAGTATGGTCCTATTATTGCTAATCTCATATCTATTTGGCATGAAGTCAATCAATTCATGGAAATAAGCAAACAGTACTTTTTACAATCACCAATTTTTCGCAACTATTCCCTACTAATAGACAAAAAAATAATCTCTTTCCCTCCAAGGGAACGCCCAAGGGTTCACACTCTAGGCAATATCAGTGGACAAAATGGATGCAGAGAATTTCAGGATTTACAGAAAACCTTCAATTTAGCTGGCACATCCTTCTATATTTATTTGCAGTTTTTTCTTTCTTTGTGTTTTCCATGTCTTTTGTAAATGTGCCTGGACAGCGGGGGAGGGATGGGGTGGGTATATGTATGTGTATATGTATTTATGTTTTCTTTTGGTTTTGTACTTTATATAAATGTCATTTGCAATATAGAAAAAAATGAATATGCTTTTGACCCATTGAAGGGGACGGTGTAAAATGGGGGAATATGTGTGCAGCCTGTGTACTGTATTCAAATGTCACCAAATGTTCAAAATACCTTGCACACCTCAATAAATACTTGATCACCATCCATCCATCCATCCATCCATCCATTATCTTCCGCTTATCTTGGGCCGGGTCGCGGAGGCAGCAGTCTAAGCAGAGAGGCCCAGACTTCCCTCACCCCAGACACCTCCTCCAGTTCTTCCGGTGGGACCCTGAGGTGTTCCCAGGCCAGCCGAGAGACATAGTACTACCCCGAGGCCTCCTCCCCGTGGGACATGCCCGGAACACCTCCCCAGGGAGGTGTCCCAAAGGCATCCGGAACAGATGTCCAAGCCACTTCAACTGACCCTTCTCGATGTGGAGAAGTAGCGGTTCTACTCCAAGCTCCTCCCTGGTGACTGAGCTCCTCACCCTATCTTGAAGGGTGCGCCCAGCCACCCTGCAGAGGAAACTCATTTCAGCCGCTTGTATCCGGGACCTCGTTCTTTCGGTCATGACCCAAAGTCCATGACCATAGGTGAGAGTCGGAACGTAGATTGACCAGTAAATACAGAGCCTCGCCTTTTGGCTTAGCTCCTTCTTCACCACGACAAACCGGTACAGCGACCGCATGACTGCGGACGCTGCACTGATCTGCCTGTCAATCTCACGCTCCATCCTCCCTCACTCATGAACAAGACCCCGAGATACTTAAACTCCTCCACTTGGGATTGGATCTCTCCACCGACCCGGAGAGGGCATGCCACCTTTTTCCGGTCGAGAACCATGGCCTCAGATTTGGAGGTGCTAATCCTCATCCCAGTCGCTTCACACTCGGCTGCAAACCGCCCCAGTGCACGCTGGAGGTCCAGGTTCGATGAAGCCAACAGGACCACATCATCCGCAAAAAGCAGAGACGAGATCCCAAACCGGACATGGAAATGGAAATTCTGCCCATAAAGGTTATGAACAGAACCGGTGACAAAGGGCAGCCCTGCGCGCACCGGAGACAGGTCCGACTTACTGCTGGAAATGCGAACCAGGCTCCTGCTCCAGTCGTACAGGGAAAGAACTGCCCTTAGCAAAGGGCCCCGGACCCCATACTCCCAGAACACCCCCCACAGGACGCCACGAGGGACACGGTCGAATGCCTTCTCCAAATCCACAAAGCAGATGTGGACTGGTTGGGCAAACTCCCATGAACCCTCAAGCACCCAATGGAGAGTATAGAGCTGGTCCAGTGTTTCACGACCAGGACGAAAACCGCATTGTTCCTCCTGGATCTGAGGTCCGACTATCTGCCGGATCCTCCTCTCCAGTACTCTGGAGTAGACGTTCCCGGGGAGCTGAGGAGTGTGATCCCCCTGTAGTTGGAGCACACCCTCCGGTCCCCCTTGATGAAAAGAGGGACCACCACCCCAGTCTGCCAGTCCAGAGGCACTGTCCCCGACCGCCACGTGATGTTACAGAGACGTGTCAGCCGTGACAGTCCCTGCACATCCAGAGACTTGAGATATTCAGCGCGAATCTCATCCACCCCCAGAGCCCTGCCACCGAGAAGCCTGTCAACCAGCTCGGTGACTTCAGCCCAGGTGATGGGCGAGTCTGCCTCTGAACACTCAGCCTCTGCTTCCTCAATGGAAGACGTGACGGCAGGATTGAGGAGATCCTCGAAGTATTCCTTCCACCGCCCGACGACATCCCCAGTTGAAATCAACAGCTCCCCACTTCCACTGTAAACAGTGTTGGTGAAGCACTGCTTCCCCCTCCTGAGGTGCCGGACGGTTTGCCAGAATTTCCTCGGGGCCAACCGATAGTCCTTCTCCATGGCCTCCCCGAACTCCTCCCAGACCTGAGTTTTCTCCTCCACAATGGCCCGGGCTGCGGCACGCCTGGCCTGTCGGTACCCGTCAGCTGCCTCAGGTGTCCTATGAGCTGACAACGCCCGATAGGACTCCTTCTTCAGCTTGACGGCATCCCTTACTTCCGGTGTCCACCACCGTTCGGGGGTTGCCATCACGACCGGCACCAGAGACCCTGTGACCACAGCTCCCAGCAGCAGCTTCGACAGTGGAAGTAGAACATGGTCCACTCGGACTCAATATCTCCAGCCTCCCCCAGGATCTAAGAGAAGCTGTCCCGGAGGTGGGAGTTGAAGACCGCACTGACAGAGGGCTCCGTCAGATGTTCCCAACAGACCCTCATAACCCGTTTGGGCCTGCTGAGTCTGTCCGACTTCCTCCCCCACCAGCGCATCCAACTCACCACCAGGTGGTGATCAGTTGACAGCTCTGCCCCTCTCTTCACCCGAGTGTCCAAGACACGCGGCCGGAGATCAGATGACACAACTACAAAGTCGATCATCGACCTCCGACCTTGGGTGTCCTGGTGCCACGTGCAAACTGTAACTACGACAAACTGTAACTAGCACAGGAATCCAATAACAGAACACCGCTCGGGTTCAGATCAGGGAGGCCGTTTCTCCCAATCACCTCCCTCCAGGTTCCACTGTCATTGCCCACGTGAGCGTTTAATTCCCCCAGTAGAACAATGGAGTCCCTAGTCGGAGCACTGTCCAGCACCCCTCCCAGGGACTCCAAGAAGGCCAGGTACTCCGCACTGCTGTTCGGCCCGTAGGCCGAGACAACAGTCAGAGACCTGTCCCTAACCCGAAGGCGCTCGGCCACCAGGCGCTCCCATATGAGCCCCAACCCCAGGCCTGGCTCCAGGGTGGGGCCCCGGCTGTGCCATGCCGGGCGACGTCACAGTCCTGGTTGTTAAACTTCTCATAAGGACTTTTTGAACTGCTTTTAGTCTGACCCGTCACCTGAGACCTGTTTGCCTTGGGTGACCCTACCAGGGGCATAAAGCCCCTGCTCTGTGGTCGCACTTGGGTTCTCCCCCGTACCATGACAGGTGGATGCCTATGAGGAAATGCCTTCCAAAGCTGTCTCTAAACTGTATGCATGTCTACAGAAATGTAATGGTAATACCTCACTGTATATAAAATCTAAATGGGAAGATGAACTACAGACCATAATTTCAGAGTGTGATTGGCGTTTTTTATGCAAAACACAACATAGCTCTACGAGCTCCAAACGCTGGAGAGAGTTTGGCTGGAAAAATCTGACACGTTTCTTTGTCACGCCACAAATTAAAAGCAAACAGACTGGACTACAACAAAAATGTTGGAGACAATGTGAAAACTATAATGCCAATCACAGTCATATCTTCTGGTCTTGCGCTAAACTCCAGTCATTCTGGGATGACAGTATTAGACTTTTGGAGAACATTTTAAAAGGTTCCCAGGGACCCATGGGTTCTGTATCTGGGATTGATCCCAGAAGAAGTTATTATGAAAGAAGATGGGTACCTCTTCAAAATAATGATTGTTGCCTACAAGAAGGCCATTACTAGGAACTGGATGAAAAGCTCCAAAAACAGGGCACTGGATGGACATGATGGAGGAGACCTATGTAATTGAGAAAATGACTTTTCATCTGTGAATCAAAGCAGGTGATTTTGCAAAAAAATGGAGGAAATGGACATTATTCAAAGAAAATGTTCACTCAACTGACTGAGATGCCCCCTTTTGTATTACTTTTTTTTCTCTGTTCCATGTATACAAATAAAACTAAATAAATAAATAGTTAAAAAAATACACAGGCTCTTGGCTTGCTCTAGGCTTTTGGTGGCACAAAACAATATTTGGTAAGATGCCTACCAAATGGCACATAACTGCTTACAACTGAATGAACATAGTACAATATAATAAAGACAGGGAAATAATCACTAAATTAATCACTAATCTCCTAAAATGAAATTACTAATATTATGGACCTTTCTGATAACGTGGCTCCCCTAGTGGTTGTGGCTGTAAACAACTGCATAGTGTGTTTATACCAGGAGCTGCTCCTGAAAATATGGTTAATTGAAAAATAAAATAAAAAAGAATGTACCTGAAACTAGGTCCTTTTCATGCCTAAATCAGGTTAAATGTCATCATGGCCCCCATCATGGCAAGAGGAGCAAAACTGACTGTATAAAAAAGTTATTAACACTATTTATTTCACTCCGTTCATCCACTAACCTCTAATTTACTTCACATAGCTAATTCAAGAGTAGTTGGTGACATTTAATATTAGTCATTTTGTCGTTCTTGTTGTGCATGCATACATTTTTGGCGAGACAAGAAATTTTCCTCTTGAGAATTTGGTTTGATTTTGCTAAATAGGACTTCTGTTGGAAACTGCATTTCAGGACAAACAGCCCTATGCCAAAAACAACTACTTATTTTTAGCAAGACATCCCAATTTACAGCTTTCTGACAATAAATAAGCACCAGGAGATTACAGCAAGATGAAATAAGGCTAACCTTAAGGCCAAGTGAGGTGTAGTTCCAAGTAGCCTAGCCTCGCTAAGTTAGCCAACCAACAGTATGGTAGCTTACCTGCTTTACATTCGGATAATAATTTTGATATTAATAATATAATATATAATATTTTGAATAACTGTGTGGGCGGCGGCGCCGCTGGGTGCCGCCGGGCGCCGCCGGGCGCCGCCGGGTACTGCAAAGTGTTGCCGAGCGCTGCTGAGGCTGTAGTACGTCGCTGACGAGCACTGACAAAAGCTGCCGAGTGCCGCCGAAGCTGTAGTACGCCGTTATGTTTCTAATACGCGGACCTGCCAACTCTAGTGTCACGCTCCAGTGTCACAAACTCAAAACGCTTTACAATAGCACAGTGTTTCATCTTTGGGTAGATAAAAATAAAATAATATTATTTTATTTTAGCACATGCCCAATCTCTCAGTGGGCTGGCCAGCAGGGTGGCCAGTCAGATTTTTTATGCATCCATTTTTATATCTCTAGAGGCCACATCAGCTTGGTTACTTGCAGTGTCTATGTACCTCCATTGAGAAGATCATGAAGCCTGGAGAATTTCAGAAGTTTTTTATTGATAGACAGAGTGAAAGGGGGTAGAGAGGAGAGAGACATGCAGCAAAGGGTCATGAGCCAGACTCGAACTCATGACTGCTGCTGGCAACCTGTGCCAATGTGGTAACACCTTAACTCAGTAAGCTATACAGCGGCCCCATACTTACGTATTTTAATCGATTAAATGCACAGTTTATTACAATTTTATCATTTTCTATTAAATTATATATATAAACAGAATAGAAGACGATATTAAATGATACACACACACACACACACACACACACACACACACACACATGTTATATACATACATAAATTATATACATACATACGCACACACACGTCTGTATGTATGTATATAATATGTTTTCTATCTCTATCTATCTCTATTTTAGTCAAAGTCAAAGTCTTTTTTATTGTCAATACTGCGATATGTACAGGACATAAAGAGCATTGAAATTACTGTACTCTTCAAACACTCAGTGCAGACAGTAAACATTAGGTAAATAAAGACATTAAGTAAATAGAATTCTACTGAACAAACTGTAACAGTTGAATTTATGAAATGTACCTTTAATAAAGTTTTACTGCGTCGCCTAGTAGTCATCAAGCAGCGACTATGTGTTGTTGCTTTTGAGTGATGCTACCCACACCGTGCTGGTCGGATATGTGTATTATGCTCCTGTTTTCTTTGATTCTTAGAATAACAGTGATGGTTAAGTCGTGGCACTATTTTGTTCATGTATGAAATCTAATAGCCGTAAAACAGGGCTTGGTAAAGTTGGAGCGTTTGTTTAATAAACGACAAGCATATGAAATCCCAGCACTTGTGTGGACGTGAGTTTCTGCCTGCCATTTTCCTTCATTCTCCACGGCCTCAACCGAGCTACGCCGACCCAAAACCATTACAAAACCAAGCATTCAAAAAATACAATTAAATAAGTAATGTGGTAAGAATCCATCCATCCATCCATTATCTATACACCGCTTATTCCTCACTAGGGTCGCGGGGGGGCTGGAGCCTATCCCAGCCGACTCGGGCGAAAGCAGGGGACACCCTGAACAGGTCGCCAGCCTATCACAGGGCTACATACAGAGACAAACAATCACACTCTCATTCACACCTACGGACAGTTTAGAATAATCAATTAACCTCAGCATGTTTTTGGACTGTGGGAGGAAGCCGGAGTATCCGGTGAGAACCCACGCATGCACAGGGAGAACATGCAAACTCCACACAGAAAGATCCCGGGCGTCCTAACCGGGATGCAAACCAGGGATCTTCTAGCTGTGAGGCAACGCTGCTAACCATCGCGCCACCGTGCAGCCCGTGGTAAGAATCACTGGTGCAAAATTTCAATTTAGTGCAAATATGAGTGGCAAGATAGTGCAAATTAAAAGAGCTTATTAACTGGGTAAAGTGTATGTGTACAGTATAGTTATTGAAGTCCAGTGGTGATGGGGGTGGGGGCTTACAGTCTGGAGTTTGTGTGTGCAGGGGGCAGAAGAGGGAGGGGAGGCAGGGCAGGGAGCGAGTTTAGTGTCCTGACAGCCTGGTGGATGAAGCTGTCTTTCAGCCTGCTGGTCCTGGCCCAAAGGCTCTGTAGTCTCCTCCCTGATGGCAGCAGGGAGTTGTGAGGAAGCTGAAGAAGCTGTGTGATGGGTGGGTAGGATCACCCACAATGCGGAGGGCTTTGTGGGTGAAGCTGAAGGTGTAGTTCTCATGGAGCAATGGGAGAGAGGCACCAACGATCTTCGCAGCTCCTCTCACGATGCGCTGGAGGGTCTTGCAGCAGGATGCCGTGCAGGCGCCATACCACACAGTAATGCAGCTGGTCAGAATGCTTTCGATGGTACCTCTGTAAAAGGTGCACATGATGGGGGCTGGGGCTCTTGCAGAGGAAGTAGAGGCACTGGTGAGCTTTCCTGGCCAGTGATGCGGTGTTGTTACTCCAGGAGAGGTCCTTTGTGATGTGCACACCCAGGAACTTGGTGCCGCTCACCCTCTCCACAGCAGCACCGTTGATGGTGAGAGGAGCATTCTGGGTGTGCGCTCTCTTGAAGTCCACAACAGTCTCCTTTGTCTTCTCAACGTTTAGACAGAGATTGTTGTGAGTACACCACAAGGTCAGGCAGCTCACCTCCTGTAGTTTGTCTCATTCTCGTTGCTGATGTGACCCACCACAGTTGTGTCATTCTAAAACTTGACAAAGAGGTTGGAGCTATGCGATGGTGTGTAGTCATGGGTCAGCAGGGTGAAGAGAAGGGGGCTCAGCACATATCCTTGGGGTGCCCCTGTGTTCAGTGTGATGATGCTGGATATCCGTACTGCCTGTGGTCTCCCAGTCAGGAAGTCCAACAACCAGTTGCACAGTGAGGTGTTTAGTCCCAGCCAGTCCATTTTGAAGATGAGTTGTTGGGGGATGATTGTGTTGAATGCTGAACTGAAGTCTATGAACAGCATTCTAACATAAGAGTCTTTTGTGTCCAGATGATTGAGGGCTGTGTGGAGGGCAGTGGAGATGGCATCATCGGTCGAGCAGTTGGACCGATATGCAAACTGGTAGGGATCCAGGTTGGGGGGCAGGGCAGACTTGATGTGGTCCATGACTAGCCGTCCGAAGCACTTCATGAGGATAGGTGAGTGCAACCGGATGGTAGTCTGTGAAACAGGAGGGTGACGACTTCTTTGGAACAGGGATGATGGTGGTGGTATGTTGTCAGGACCAGAAAGTTTTTGGGCGTTGATCCTGCTGAGTGATCTTCTGACACTGTCCAGGGACAGCGTCAGCACCTGGTTGCCGGGATGGGACTTCTTTGCAGGTGTGCTGTTGTGTGCCTCAAAGCGAGCAAAGAAGTTGTTCAGCTCATCAAGCACAGAGATGGAGCTGTTGCACATCTGTGGTGTGGGCTTGTAGTCCGTGATGGTCTGCATCCCCTGCCACAGGCTCCGTGTGTCTCTGCTGTCATTGAAACGATGGGCTATCCTCATGGAGTACTGCCTCTTAGCCTCTCTGATGCCGCGGGACAGGTTGGCCCTAACTGTTCCCAGGGCCACTTCGTCCCCTTGCTTTTAAGACAGTGTTCTAGGCCTTTAAGAGCCTGGGGACCTACCTCAACCACAGCTTCTAGTTAGCCCGAACAGTGATGGTCTTGAGTGCGTTAACATCATCAGTTCACTTGCTGATGTAGGCACTGACAGCATTAGTGTACTCCTGGAGATCTGTGATGTTATTGTAGGTGGCAGCCTGTTTGAACACACTCCAGTCAGTGGTGTTAAAACAGTCCTGGAGTGCTTCCGCAGATCCTTCTGGCCACACACGGAACTGCTTCCTGACTGGTTTGTTGCCTTTAACCAGCGGTCAGTATGCTGGCATTAGCATAACAATGATGTGGTCAGAAGCACCAAGGTGGGGGAGGGAAAGGGCCTTGCAAGCTCCCTTCTGGGTGGTGTATACATGGTCCAGTGTGTTGTTTCCACGAGTTGGAAAGTCTATGTGTTGGTATATTTTGGGAAACACACTCTTTGGGTCTGCATGATTGAAATCTCCAGTCAAGATGAGAAAAGAATCTTGGTGGGCTGTCTGCTGCTCACTGATTTGCTGGTATAGTTCATTTAGTGCCTCACTCCTGTTGTTGCTGTTGGAGCTAGGAGGGATGTAAACAGCAACAAGTAGTATGGCTGTAAATTCCCTCGGTAGGTAGAATGGTCGGCACTTAATAACCATGAATCTCTACTAACCATGAGCAGTGTTTGCAGACCACAGCAGGGTCACAACATCAGGCATTACTGATGCAAACACAGAGTCCCCCGCCATGGGTCTTCCCTCCTTCGACGAGAGTCCTGTCCGCTTGATAGTATGCTAGCCGCTCGAGTTGAATGGCGCTATCTGCGACGCTGTTGTTGAGCCATGTTTCTGTTTTAATAATGGATATTTTTTATTACATTTTAGACATTTATCTTGCCTATTTTACCTTAATTTATTTAATTTTGTCTCATCTGATGCTTCCTCACTGCACGTGTTAAATAAGACAGCATGTCCTCAGTTCCCCTGGGTTTTGGAGTCTTTTAAGGATAACTTGATTGTGGGGTGGGGTGGGAATGGTGTAGGAGTGGGGGTAGTTTGTACTATTTTATTACATTTTTTAGTACTGTAAAGCACTTTGTGTTGCATTGTTGTTTGTAGGAAAAGTACTATCTCAATAAAAATCTGATTGATTGATTGAGGTAAGTCATTAATTACAACCAGCTTATCCACTCCTTCACAACTGATTTTGGTAGGATGTCATCCCATCTGGGTGCTCTCCTGCACAAATCTCTTAAGATTTTCTCAGCCAACAGTCTGACAGGAATCAAGATTCCTAGAGGATCATATTTGGAACTAACTCTGAGAGAATTTCTCCTCTAGTGAGGGGTCTATCCTTAATCATGACTGTAAACTTAAAAGCATCAGACTCAGTGCACCACTCTACACCAAACACTCTCCACTAGCAGCAAGTCCTAGGTTGTGTCTTGTAGTCCCGCACCGAATTTACCCTTAACCAGGGCAATCGGACCAGCTCTCCGTTTCTAGGGTTAGGTTCTCACTGCCTACAGATCCAGCCTGATAGGTTCAGCAGAACAGCTTAAGCTGGTGTCGAAGAAACTCGCCTAGCTCTCACTGTCTCCATCCAGACGCCTATCCCTCTTGCTCTGATAGAAGACTGCGCTAGGCAGCCTAAATAGTTCAGTCTTCTTATCAGTCACGTCTGTTAACAACAGCTTTCTTCTTAATAGACATGGCACTTGGTGAATTGCTAGGTTTTGATTTAGTGGTTTGGATTAGTGTAACCCCAGGGATCTGTTTATAATTCTGTGCAATACCTTAGTGACCAGAACAACCTGTAAGAACCATTAGATTTCAAATACACACAATTGCTTAACCTTTCACACCATGAGGATTTCATAAACTTCAGGTGATAATTCAAAACTCCATACTACGTCACTTTAAATGCAGGTTAAATGTTTACTGCATAATAATAGCAGGGCAAAGCAACAGCTCATAATCAAAAATGCCAGAATCAATCAAAAAGGTGAGCAGGGATAATAATTCTGGTCTAACTCACAGAACTGATCATGTTTGATCTAACACACCAAAATCATTTAAACATATGCTTCAAGATAATAATCCTGGTCTAACTCACAGAACTGATCATCTCTGATCAAACACACCAAAATCATTTAAACATATGCTTCAGATAATAATTCTGGTCTAACTCACAGAACTGATCATCTCTGATCAAACACACCAAAATCATTTAAACATATGCTTCAAGATAATAATCCTGGTCTAACTCACAGAACTGATCATCTCTGATCAAACACACCAAAATCATTTAAACATATGCTTCAGATAATAATTCTGGTCTAACTCACAGAACTGATCATCTCTGAGCAAACACACCAAAATCATTTAAACATATGCTTCAGATAATAATTCTGGTCTAACTCACAGAACTGATCATCTCTGAGCAAACACACCAAAATCATTTAAGCACATGCTTCAGATAATAATTCTGGTCTAACTCACAGAACTGATCATGTCTGATCAAACACACCAAAATCATTTAAACATATGCTCCAGAATCATAAATTTGGTCAAAATTATAGAACTGAGCTTTCTTAATTAAATCTCCAAATATTGTGTTTTAATAGTTGGAGTGTAACAGCATGGCCTAGGCTGTCACACCCAACCTGACCTGTTTTGTGGAGATCTCCTGGAGGATGTGAAGAACTCAGTACAAAGTCTCAGGATCCAGCAGGAACTCTCCAGAAAATAGGGGGAGAGAACGTCCAGACCCCAATTCAGTCTTTGCAAAAAATCTTTAAAAGTCTTTTGGCCTTGTTGCAGAAAAATAGGAAAAGTTTCAAAAAGATCTAACACGATGGTAAACTGTCAAAAGTCACAGGAAGAGATGACCACTGCTGGAGTCTGTGGCTCTGGTAGCTGTTAGCTCTTCTGTTAGCTCTTGCTGGGTGATAGAAAAAATCCACTGTCTATTTTCTGAGTCTATTTGCACACCAATTCTGGATTGTTCTAATTAGTGAGAAATAGCCTCACTGTCCATAGACTATATCGGACGGGACCCTTCTCCGACTGCGTCCACGAACATCTCCGGACAATTGACACCTCAGATCACTTTTATTAAATCACCTTACACACCCATATTGCCTAATTCCTACATATGTAAATTTGTACTTTTACACAAGCTCACCCTATGTTAACTGCTCATCTCCTTATTAGGAGATTGTTTTCGTTAATCGGCCGAATTACACCATAACCTCTTCTTGGCTGCCAGGAATTCACCTGCATTCACCCCAGGTCAGTTTCCCCTTTCCACCTTATAAGGAGCCTGTTGCTCAATTGTCGGCCGAATTACACCATAACTCCTTCCTCACAGTCTTAGCCGACAGCCAAGAGCTCCATCACTTCTCATCTCTTCCACCTACAGTACTTTAACACAGTAACCATCAGTTATCCATCACACTAGTTACTTGATCATAAAAATTCATCTGATTTTACAAACCATTCCATAAGCGTAGCTTTAAATTCATCTGACTTCAACATTTCAAATCATTACATCATAAACATGACTTCTCATCTAAGCACACACACACTTGAGCACATGTTCTGTTCCTCCCCCCTACATTAGAGTCAACCCCAAACTTTATTTATTAACCATCTCAAATCAGAGCCCCTTATTCTAGATCCCCTTTTAAGCCAAATCCAGATTACTCTATTAAACTCGGTCCCTTCATTAGACCTATTTCACCCCAGTGACCTTGTTAATTGCTGCTCCTGTGATCTCAAATCTTAGCTCAACTTGACAGTCTATTCCTTTTAAATGCTTAGCTCTGTGACTTTTTGGCATTGCAGTCAGATTATCTTGCTGTTGCAAAATGGATAAACTTTGTATGCTGGAATCCATCTCTTGCATGGATGTGACAAGTTCACAATAAAGAGATACTGCTTCCTCTTCTGAAGCCACCAACACCAAACAATCATTAACACAGAAACAATATAGAACCAGTGACTACAAATTCCTGGCTGGACTGTTTCTTATTATCCTCTTCACATTGCTGAGGGACAAATTGGCACAGCTGGGATATGACATTGCTATAAAGGGATGCCCCATCTTTCTCAAGTAAACAAGGTCCTGATTGAAATTCCTGTCATGCCACCAAAGAAATCTCAACTGATTAGCATCTTCAGCTGGTACCGTTACCTGGTGAAACATGGATTGAGCATCTGCCATGATTACTGCCGGCTTGTTCGTAAATCTGTTCACCACTCAAAGCAATGAAATGGTCAGATCTTTACCTTTTATGATACAAGCATTAAGAGATTTTCCTTGGAAACTCATCCCACAGTCGAAGACAACTCTGAACTTCATTTTGGTACAATGGAAAACACCATTCTTGTACCAGACCTTGCCATCACTACAAATATTTTCTTGTTATTTGGCATGCTTATGTCCCTGTTCCTTAGTGGTAAGCTGATTTGGTAATTACCTTTCACTTGCTCATCTGAGTTGGTAACTAACTCCCTAACTTGTGATCTTCTCTTGACATTCCATCCTGTTATGGACAGAACACTGCTGTACTTTCTTGATCAAGGAAAGCACAGACTCTAACAATCTTGCTGCCCTTTTTTGACTTAACTTGAACCAGAATTTTATTAAGTTCACAGTTGTGGTCACCAGCCCTGGTAAGACCACTTGCCACCATACTGCTGTCCACTGCCACCCCTGATTTCCTCTCTACTTGGTCAAAGTCTTTTCCCTTTTCTTGCGAGGGAATGTGATGTATGTTTGGATTTCTGACACCACATTTTGCACAGGAAATGTGATTTCTTCAGTCTTTGCTGACATGTCCAATACAAAAACAGCCACAACAAAACCCTTCTTTCTCAAGAAGCCTATCTTCTCTTTGTGATTCCCCTTCTCCAACTGGTAACACAAATCTAATGTGTGTCCTCGTCCACAGCACAAACACATCCTCCTTGATATCTGAATATTTTTCTTTCCTTTAGTTTCAGATTGAGTGCTGCTTTCCTCACAAAGCTAGTTCCTCTAATTCCAGAACAAGGTTGTGGTTTGAGTTTGTTTAAACCTCTAATTATTGTCACTGAGGGAGGATCCTGTATGATTCCAAATACTGGGTTAGTTAGGATATGTACTTGTCTTTCAATGAAATTTGTGATGTCATTGAACCTAACTCTGTGGCTTTGCCTCTCCTGCAACTCACAGGCTACAGTTCACCACTTATCCCAGAGTTAGTTAGTTAGTTAGTTAGTTACTCGTTTATTTCATTCACAAAAACAAATACAACATAGTACATAAAAATACATATACAACAAAACATTTGAATGAAAGGGTGGCAGAAGGAAGTAAGAAACTTATAAAGTCTGCCCCCTATCAACATAAAATCATTGACAAGTCGTTGTCAAATTACGCAGAGTCTGTCATGCAACTTCCTCTAATGGTCAACATATTGGCAGGAATGTCCAGTTCGTACAAAAAGGCACCTCCTGCAGATGCCACTTTCTGCTCTTTTATAAACTGCTGCTGTAGCAAAGCTTTAACCTGATATATTCCTCTCTGGAACAATATACTGGCAGCTCATAACAAGTTCTTTTGGATGACCCTCACTTTATTGCTCTAGGAAATACAGTCGATCACTGTAGCTTGAAGTATTTTTCTTTACCCCATTCTCAAATGTTTTAATAAATGTATGATATTTTATTGGATCACCATCAAAGATCAGGATTTCTTTCTTTGGCAAATATCAGAGACATTGCAGTTGTATCAAGAGTGTAATAATTTCATTTTGCTTTCTCATAATTATCAATATATTGTTCATTCAGGGCATTTCCATAGGGTTTGTGTGTTCTTGATCACATTGGAGTAAACTGAATGTTGCCTGGGTTCATAAAGTGACATAGACTTGGAATGATTGAACTGAGAATGAATTTTCTTCTTATACTTTGTTCTTGGGTCCAATTACTGTACTATTACTTAGAATTCTCTGGGATCGCAAAACCATCCAGTTTAGTCATGTGTGCTGCAATGCCCTCATCCATTTGAAATTGGTCCTTCCTTCTCCTCAACTGTTTCTCCTCTTTTTCTAGTTGATGTTTGGCCATATTTCTGTCTTGCAATTATTGCTACCAAGTCAGCCTCTGCATTAGGATGTGCTGAAGAAGTAACAGAAGCAACAGACTTTCCTCCAACAGCAGAATTTTGTTACCTGTTTGCTCCACTTCCCACATTTGACACACTGTCGCTTGGTTTTATATCATCTTGCATATCATCAGATCTGATTATAGATGAAGCCTGGGATGGAATTTGAGATTGGCAAGTAGAGCACTTCAGTTATTGAAGCAGGAGCAGATTGACCAAGCCTACCACTGCAGAGTAACTCCTCACATCCACTCAACCACTTTTAAAATTCTCTTTCAATTTTGCTTGTAAACCATTCATTTTGGGCTTTTTTTGTTCATGGTAGCATTGTCACAGAATTGAATTAAAAATTCCAAATGAGGTTGACATGTAAGGAATTTTGCCCTTTTTCCAAAAGTGCTTTCATTTCTGCCATGAACCCTTTAATTTTATTCACAATGACGTTGCGTTCCTCCTGTAGCTTTTCAATTTTATTCACCAAGGCCTTGGCAGTAAGTTTAGCTTGTCTTTTTCCACACTTCATTTTCCACATAGGTGATGAATTCCATTCTAAGTAAAAAAAATTAGAACTTTTTTTAAAAATGTATAAAACTTAAACTGCAACTCTGTAAAATAACAAAAGATATTAAAACACAGCTTTATACAAATAACATTCAAAGCTTTGTGACCTGTGGAAACGTTTGTACTGTAAAAGTTTGTACTTCAAAGTATGCGAAAGCTCCAGGGTTCCAAAGATGGCTGAGTGTTGGCAGTTGTCTGACCGATTTACCATCGATTTCAATGAGAATTTTTGATGCAGTTTTTTAAAACCAATTTTATAAAGACCGTGACGATGGTTACTAAGAGTCATAGCACATTATTCCCAATCGAACAGTATGTTTTGATATATACTTTATATGGGTTTTCTCAAAGCTGCATGAAAAGTTACACAGCAAAAATCACTCCAGAAGAATCCATAAAATAACCCTGAGGAATAGTAATACGTGTGCTTCAGTGCTGACGCATTGGCAGACTTAATTATTTTAATGTCCTTTTAGTAAGCAATGTTGTCAAGTCAGGTATAAAAATTGGTTAGAGGGAAAAATACTTTGTATTACATGTTTTTAAATTTTAATTTTCCCATTTCATTTTTGATGTAATTTATTGATGAGTATCACTGTAAAAACATCTGACAATTTTTTAAATCCTGTTTTCATTTTCACAGTTTTTGCTGGTTTGTCATGTTCACTTATCTTATGTTTGCCTGTCTGAATTGTTCCTCATGTTCCTCTTGCTGGTTTTACTGGTTATATACTTATTGGAATTTAGTTTTTTGGGTTTTGTTTGCTCTGGATTAGTTTGTTTAGACATCACTTGGACTTTTAGTTTGGATTTTCCTGGACCAGCAGGTGACTGTTCTTTGTTCCCCTGTCAACCTTTGTTATATAGGTTTTTGATTAAAGTTTAGTCTTTTGCCTAAAACAGCCTGTCTTGAGTGTGTGCATGTCGGTTCTTTTCTGCCACCATTGTTCTTTTCAAATACTGAATAGTTTGTCCTTCTCAATGTAAAGTTATTAAAATGCAGCAAGACAAAATCATTTTTTTAACAATGGAAACACAAGCATCTCATTAGATTATATAGTGCATAATAGGAGAGACATTCCACAAAAATACATAGATTTTGAATAATAAAATGACAAATGTCAGTATTATCTCAGAATTGAGTTAATGCTCCTGGTGTAATTACAGTAATGTACAGTGTAACAGCCTCACCTTCACAGAGTTTTGCTTTTAGATATGATGTTAGTGGATATTTGCCCTGCTCACAAAACTGTCCAGAGAAGTCATCCATGTCGAGAGTCCACACAGTCGCTCCTCCCAGATGCCTGCTCTTCAGATAGTCCACCTGTAAAGTCAGCAGAGAAAACCACACAACATTACAATAGTCATCCATGACTCAAGTGTTTGTAAGTCAAAACTTATAAATATGCTGGAACCAGGTGCATCATGAATTCAGTATTTACTAGTGGCCATAGTTTCACCATCCCATGGTAGTGCCATGAAAATCTTAAATTCATCATACAAATTTATTACCAATTTTAAAACATCTTGTGTTATATGTATTATTACACTTGCAGTATCAACTGTTCACTGTTGCATTTAATAACAGCTCTAAATATGTTGTCAATCTAATGGCCGGCAGCATGGCTAGCAGGTGATTAAATAAAGTTCCCATTCACAACATGTAGCAGCTGCTTGACTCTTACTAAAAAGTCTCCATATGTCCATCTCCTGTTTTAAAGCTCTGATATATTAAAGCTAAAGTGCACATTTTTGTGGCAAAAAAGCAGCTGTTAATAATAGCAAAAGGCAAGGAGTCATCTAGGCTAATGTTGGTTACTTTATGGTGTGAACTGAAATTGGCTTTTCATACCTCACACTGCATTTCACACCAACACTTAGCAATTCTACAGTATTTAATAGCTACTGTTCATCCATGGCTTGATGTACTGCAATCTAGGAGGATAAAATCTCTAGTTTTTTCTACAGTGTTAACCAACAGGAGACCACTGATGTGTGGGGTGATTTTGGAGACACCACACTATTACAGTGAAGTTGAATATTTCTGTAGTATCTCCTTTGGCGTTTCACTTTGAGATGATCACTGCACTTTTTCTTGCAGCTGACTGAAAATATAGTATTTGCATATATGCACATATGGTAAACACAAGTTTATCTTGTATCAAGATCAATAAATGAACTTGCATATAGGCTCTTTTTGTCAGGATCCCTGCTTCGGCACCTGCTCCCCCCTCCCTCTAACTCACCTGCACTCAAGCTCTGCCGGCAGTGTGATTGCCTGGAATGGAGACAGCTGCGAGGACCGACTCACCTTCAGCTACTCTCTTCTCCCATAAAGACCTATCCATACACTCACTGCCAGATCATGAGCACCTCAACCCCTGTTTCCCTGTCAGTCCTGCTCTGTATTCTTTGTTTGTTCATTGCAGTTTTCCTTTGTTCCTAATCTGTTTGTTTAGCACGAGTTATTCCTTGATTTTTGGTAGTTTGGTCTGTTTTTTGAATTAAGTCTGGTTTCATCATTCAGTTCTCCTTCCTCAGTTTACTGTAACCTTTCTGTATTAGTTTTTGTTGGGGTCTATGTCCCAGTTTTGTTAGTTTAGTTGATTCATATCTGGTTTTCTTAAGGTTCCTCCTCATTGGTTAGTTTAGAGTGTTTGTAGTTTTGCCTGTTTTGTTCAGTTTTTTCCCCTCCAGAGTTTAGTCTATGTTGCATTGGTTTCAGTTTTTGTTCCTAATTAAATAAAGCTTTTTGCCCTCACCTGTCCCTGCCTGCTCTGTGTTCGCACCTGGGGTCCCAGACCTGCTTTGACACTTTTTGACATAAGCGTTTTGTTGATGAATACTGTTGGCCCCTGACATTCAACCTTGTGATTTTCAGTGTTCTGTAACACTGTCATATTTTTACATTATTTGTGTTAAAGTCCCACATTACGCAAAATTCACTTCAGAATGGGGTTTCGAACAATATGTGTCCCCAGTATGTCTACAAAACCCTGATATGAGAAAAAGTCTGTCCTCTCTCTCTCTTGCGTTCTCCACCTTTCAGAAAATGTGTGCTCATACAGGCGGATTGGAAATTTGCCATACATGATGTCATAAAGGGCAATAACACCACCTCCGGGTGGGTGACTCCACCGTAGAGAAATGTTTGGCTGAATCCAAATCTCCACCATCTGGACTTGCACACTGAGCCCTCATGGACTCAAGGTGTACGTAATGTGTGTGATGTCTTCACTGTCGTCAAGTAAAGTCTGCAAGAGTGGGAGTCTGCAGCATTGTGACTGGAGCTAATAGACAGGCTTGGAGTCTGTTTCACTCCTTTCCGTGAGAACATTTGAGACTATCATGTATACGGTAATCATCGCAAGTAACAAGATATAAATCCCATTTATAGGCTTTTTTTGTAAGTGAACAAATCAACATTCATACACATAGGCTATACACATTCAAAACAGCCCTCAGCACTCCCAGACTTCCTGTGAACATGCCGGCAAAGCACGACAGTTGCTCTGTTGTTGGCTGCACAAACAAGCACAGAAATCTGTTTTTACCTCCTCCTTTGTCTGAGGTTTTGAAGATTCAGTGGATTAATTTTATTTTCGATTGAAATGTACCTACAACAACTCCTAAAATGTTGTACATGTGTGCTCACCTATTTCACTGCGGACTGCTTTCTCAATGAGGGCCAATACAGAGCAGGATTCGCTAAGAATCTGAAGATAAAGCATGGATCGGTACCAACTGTCTGTGACCCAACTACAAACGTGGGAGTTGTAAGTTTTACCATTTTATGTTGCTTTACTGTATAGGCCTACTTAGCGTGGTAGCCTGTTGAATGTGATCTTAGCATGGCAGCTAACGCAAGTTACTGTTGGTAGCATAGTTAGCCATTCAGAAATGTCCTGCTGCAGTTGCAGAGTTTGAATTTCTTCTGGAGCCTTTTCTTCTGGGTCAGACTCTCGATCAAATTGGTATGGCTGAACCACAGTGCTTCTACGAGCCATACCTACGCACTCTGTGTAAACATTAGGGCATGGAACCAGACAATGTCTTCCAGAGAGGCACAGACAGGCACAGCTCAGTATCACAGACTCAGAAACAGCATATTCTCAGTAGAGTTCACAGGAGGGTGTTACAGGCTGGCTGAAGTCCAGGAACAAACTGGGCAACAAACTTCAAATTGACTCTTCTGGGACCTCTGAGACTTATGCAAACTTGCTGAAAAGGAGCATAATGTGGGACCTTTAATGAACTGCAATGTGTTCGATTTTATAAAATCGCTTCTTTCAAATGCGGCTTGAGACACTGTTGGCATAAGCAACCATCTGTCAGATGTTTTCCACAACAAAGAGAAAAACTTGGTAACATACTGTACCTTGGCATCAATGCTCCTCTGGTTATCAAAGCCAACCCACTGATTGCCTTTGACAGCATAGGGAACTTTCTGACTGTCAATCCATTGAACTGTAGTGCCTTTTAGAAAAGAGCAGGTCTGGTAAAAAAGAAAAAAACAGCATACATACATGTTTGGATCATTTGTATTATTTTATGTTGTTGTTTTTCACAACTGGATGTAAACTAGTTAACCTGTTTCTTTTAAATATCTGTATTATGCCTTTTTGAGTAAGGTCACATTTTATGTATCTTTTTGAACCTCTGTCTGGCTTCTTACTTTCATCGCTCAAATTTTGTCTTTTTATATGTGCTTTTGGTCTTTATGTATAAACTGTGCTAATAAATAATACTAAAACTAAAAGTCAACCGGCAAATGCAGTGACTACAGTTAAAATATTTGGATGATGTAACATGTGTAGAAAAACTATGGAAATTCCGATAAACACACTCATTTCTCACAGTACCGACAGCAGAGCCACCACAGGACTAAACTTATCCTGGATGTTAGCCTGGTCTGGAGCAGGCTAGCTGCAGAGAATAAATCACCATGGTTACTTGTCTGGGATAAACTTGGCCTGCTTTCATGCAATCTACTTGAAGCTAAGTTTATCCAGGATAACCAATATTTCCAGGCTTAATCCCTTATCCTGGTTTTGTGCAATACCCCCAGTAGTAGTAATACTGGATTTTTATTACAGACACAATACCACCATGTTTATGTGTTTTATTGATGCCTCTAAGGCTTTTGACTATGTAAACCATGAGAAATTATTCTGTAAATTAGACAACAGAGGTGTCCCTAAATGCTTAATAAGAATTCTGGTTTATTGGTATGCCCATCAGTCAATGTTTGTAAAATGGGGAAGTTGTATATCTGTACCTTTTAATGTGTCAAACGGAGTGAGACAGGGTAGCATTCTGTCTCCCTTTTTGTTTAATGTTTATATGGATGATTTGTCAAAACATTTGAATGACTGCACTACGGGCTGTAGGATTGGGAATGGCATAATCAACCACTTCATGTATGCTGATGACCTTGTAATCTTTTGTCCTTATAGTGCTGGGTTACAAGAGCTGTTGCATGTGTGCTCCAAGTATGGAAGAGACTTTGATATAAAATACAACTCAAAGAAAAGTAACATCATGATCATTCGCAGCAGAGAGGACTCTAAGCTAAAGTTTCCGGACTTTTACTTGTCTGGAAATCCAATAAATATCAGCGATGAGTGTAAATATCTAGGACACTATGTGACTGCGGACCTGTCTGATGACAGAGACATTTGTAGACAGTGTCGAATGCTCTATGGACAAGCCAACTTGCTGAATCGCAGATTCGGAATGTGCTCCAAACCTGTAAAGGTTAGACTGTTTAAAGCATACTGCACCCCCATGTACACGGCTCACCTGTGGAGGCGATACAAAAGGAGTAGCCTTCAAAAACTAAATGTGGCCTATAATGACAGCATGCGGATGCTGCTTAGGATCCCACGATGGAGCAGTGCGAGTCAAATGTTTGTCACTATAGATGTGCCCACGTGCCCTGCTGTACTGCGCAACCTAATGTATAGATGCATGTGCAGACTAACAGACTCTAACAACAGCATCATCGCTGCAATCATCAATCCTGGACTGAGCTCATTGCGGTACTTTTCTATTTTATGGACTCATTGGCGTTTGAGCCTATATAGAAAAGCTTTTTAATTGTAATGTGTGTTTTTTTTGTGTGTGTGTGTATATGGACCAAACAATAATGTGTCTGAAATAAAGAGTAATAAAAAAAAATAATAGTATCTCTAATAACTGCAAAGTGAAAATATGTCAGGATTCCAGACTGAACAAAAATATATTCCCAACATCACCAGTAGATCTCTGAATGAAAGGATGCTTTATGGAAGTTGTGTCCTCAGAAACAGTTGCAGCATTAAAGCAAATAGTGGTTGTCTGGATTGATTCTTATTAACCTAAGTGGTGTCTAGGTGTATTTTTGACACACTTTTGTTACCTCATAGTACGACCAGAGGCCAGTCTCCTGGGTGTAGGGCCCTGGTGGGGCAGGGCCACTGACTGGTGCACCCAGACCTGCTGCTGTGGTGGAGAGCGTGAAGGAACAAGCGTAGATGGGAAAACCCAGCAATAACCTCCCTGGTGGACATCCCTCTTCTGTCCAGTGGTGTGTTATATGATACTGAGAAGTAATACAGGAGTGCAAATAAAATGAGAAAGTTATCTCAAACCAGCTGACCTGGAATTGTAAAACTGCAGTCGCATGATCAAATCACAGATGATCCAGCCATGACAGTAACTTTTCTACACAAAAGCTGTTGATCCAAACACTGAATGTCACCTACTAAATTTGTCATCAAAAGGAAAAACTGCATCCCCTCCTGTAGTCTATCTATGTAAACACTGACCCGAAGAACTTAAAAATTTAACATATGAGATGTTGATGGATAGAGAAGCTGACTTTGTATGCAGCCATGTGTCATTATTTCAATTACACAAAATCAGCACTGTCATTTATCAAAATAAAAATGTACAAACCTTAACAAAAAAAAAATAAAATACAAAGCCTTTTTACCTTGTTATGCTTTTCAATCATACTATAGCACTTAAATGAAAATAGGTAATTACTATGTTAACATTATTGTCACTGTAGAGAGGACTGTGGTGGGCTGTCATTCCATCTCGATGACCATGGAGATGAAAAGTTTTAACACTGATGAAGTCCAGGTACCTAAACACACAACACCACAGACCAAATTATAAAGTAGAAAGTAATGTAGTTATGTATTGTCAAGAGTATTTGTTTTACTTTGTAGTTTATGAGTCTTACTTTGACAGCTCAGAGATCTCATATTTTGTATCAATAACATCTGGATGTGCTGCTACAACTGCTGAGAGCATCAGTCGTGTGTTACTGGCTCCTTTGCTGTCAGCATCATAGGCGTCTGAAAGCTCCTACAAATCAATAGATATTCATTTACACTTCAGTCAGCAGTCTGAAATGAACCTTAGAGAAGCAAATCATATTATATCTCATATCACTGCAAACCACTTTCGATTTTCTCCCTCAGTGTTCCTGGCAGTTGGTATTCAGCTCAGTCCAACACTACGAAAAACAATGTGCACAGTCTTGAAACTTGTTAACATATTTGTCCATTTTCATCATCAAATGACAGATATCTAAGGTGTGACATTTGTAACAGCTTGTGAAAAGGTGGCAATCCTTGCTCTTTAAACAGTGATAGACTGCAGTCTGGCTGCATGTCTTGAAATAGTTGTGAGCAATCAGCTTAAAGGTTTGTTATATGTTACTGTTCTTTTGTGTCAGTGTGTAATTAGGAAGCAACTTAGCGCCATTACTGCTTCAGTGAAGTTTGTAAGTTTGTAAGTGATATCATAATAGCTTTGGAAATAAAGCAGAGATATGGAGCCTTTAATTTAATGAATTCATTTCAAACATTTGACACTGTGGATTATGTCATGCTGAAGCTAAGGTTGCTTAACATAGGGTTGTCATACCAAGCAGTAGGCTGGTTTATTAATTTTTTGCCAGCCAGGACTCTGTAAATGTCAATGGATTCACTTAAAAGTGGCTTTCTGTTATTAATGGAGTCCCTCAAGGTTCTGTGCTTGGTCAGCTCTAATTCCCTATTTAATTAAATAATTTAGCTGTTGCTCTGGGGTTGGGAGGTTGTGTTACTATACCTCTTTCTTTAAAGTACCCCAAAAATGTTCTATTGGATTAAAGTTCGGTGACATGGCCAGATCACAGTTTCCTTTTTTGTTTTTTGTTTGTTTTGATCAGATCAGATGATCCGACTGTCCACCTCGGACAATCAGATCATCTGTTGCTGTTTCTCACCCCAGCATACAGACCTCTCGTACAAAGAACTCTGCATGAGGTGAGACCCATACAGATTTGGTCTGAAAATGCCATTCCACAGCTACGGGACTGTTTCCACACAACCAAATGGGACATTTTTGCACAGGAGGACTTAACTGACTTCACATCCACTGTCCTATTTTATATTAAAACACGTATGGATAATGTCACTGAGGAGAAGATGGTCAGACATTTGCCAAATACAAAAGAGTGGATGAACAGCGAGGTGAAACAGCTACTGAGGGACCGGGACTCTGCTTTCAGTCTGGAGATATGTAACTGTACAGCTCAGTCAGATCCAACCTGAAGGGGGGCATCAAGGCAGCATATGCCAGAAAGATTGAGTGACATTTCATGGAAGGGAACCCCCGACATGTTTGGCAGGGCATCCATGACCTCATCAACATGAACAGTTCCAGTGCTCCCAACACTGGCACCAGTACAGACCTAGCAGAGGGGCTGAATCAGTTCTTTGCTAGGTTTGAAGTTAGAGAGGAGGAGGATGCCCCTACGCTGCTGCCAGCTGACACCCTGACCCTCACTGTGACCACTGAGGATTTTCAGGAGGGTGCTGTGGAGTGTGAACCCATCGAAGGCTGCTGGTCCTGAATGGTGTCCAGGGGAGGGTACTGAGGGGCTGTGCGGACCAGCTAGCGGAGGTTTTTACTACCATTTTTAACCTCTCACTGACTGCCTGCACAGTCCCCAGCTGCCTGAAATCTGCCACCATTGTAGCCATCCCCAAGAAACAGTCGGTCAGCAGTTTGAATGACTACAGACCTGTGGCTCTCACTTCTACTGTGATGAAGTGCTTTGATAGACAGGTTCTGACACACATAAACTCTTTACTGCCTCCCAGTCTCGATCAGCACCAATTCGCATACAGAGCCAACAGGTCCACAGGTGATGCCATTAACACAGCCCTTCACACAGTGTGTAAACACCTTGAACACTCTGGCAGTTATGCGAGGATGTTGTTAGTGGACTTCAGTTCTGCTTTTAATACACTCGTATAGTTGTTGCTGCACATTCATATTCTTATTGGCTCCTTTGTAAATACACTTATATGATTTACTTTTTTAATTTATCTTTTATACTTGTATTTTTTGCACCACCAGAGTTGTCTTTTAAATTTCGTTGCACATTGTGTATTATGACAGTAAAAGTATTCTATGCTATTCTATTCTATTCTATTCTATTCTATTCTATTCTATTCTATTCTATTCTATATTTGTGTGATCTTGGCTTGTTGTGCTTTGGAGCATTATTATACTGAAATATTCCTCTTCAGTCAAGCTTCTGTAGACTGGAACTCATCCTGTCAGACAGTGTTCTGGTTTATACACAGACATTCATGGTGCATCTATAAATGTCATCTCCCAACACCTTTTGCATTCATACAACCCCTTATCACCACGGTCCCATCTCCACTTCTGCTTCACTGTCAAGACTATACATTCGTTGTGGCAGTCCTGACCAGGTTCACAACAACCATGATGGACCTGATGGACCTGATCTGAGTCAAACAAATTAGTTTTGGTTTATCTGATCAGGCTTCTTTTCGTGTTTTTCAAAAGAAAATGAGACTTTCATGATGCAGTTTTGAGCTATAGAGCCAGCAAATGTTTTTTTTTTCTTGGACTTCATTCATAGAGGCTGATGTTAGAAAAATGTCCTTGCCCATGGATTGTGTAATTTCTGTAGATGTCATTTTAGGAGGATTGCCACTGTGGTACTGTGGCCTTCAGACCGTCTGACTACTGCTGCAGCAGTGTTGAGACTGACTGATTCTTAGTTGGTCACAGAGCTTCCTGTATCTTTTCTCCTCTTTTTCAAGTACAACAATTCAATTTTTAAATTAATATGGCAATTGTTTTCTATGTGGAGCCATGATGCAGACATGCAGATAGACACAGCTCACAGGTCCAAAACAGAGAAAGTTCTCATGCTCACTGGTCAGTTTATAACCACGTTCATGCTGTGAAGCTATATGGAAATCACAGGTGTGCTCAATTTAGTTTCAGTGATCACAGGTGTATTCATGTTTGTTGCTATAAGTTTGGGGCCTGTGTTTTCAATATATTTCTTAAATTAATGTTTTTTTTTTAATATTTATAAGAGTAAATAGTGTACTTGTCAACCTAGAAATTATGCAGGGGTGGTAAAAAGGTGATGGTGAGAGACGCATTTTGAATCATTTAACATTTTAATATTTGACATTGTATGGGAATGTACTTATATGGACCCCTTTTTGCCTATAAATCAAGGGCACCTGGTTGCTGATGGTGAGGATGTTTCGACTCATGTAAATGACATGCCCACTCCACGGCTTTGATCAACAGTGATTATGGTGCTGTTTATTGTTCACAATCTTCAAGTCCACAGTTTTCGAGCCAGACTTTTACCACTTTTACCCATAATTGTGTGCTTACCAATGCAGATGCAGATTTACGAGTTCAGAATAAAACAAACGCCACGCCACGCCACGCCACGCCACACCACGCCATGCCACACCTTGATCTAAAACTGCTTTTCTTCTATCAGTCAGACCTGAGTGCCTCACAAGGCTCATCTGGCTCCTTTCACAGTTAACAGCAGAGATGCACCAAGTGGTGGGAAGCTCACAGCAATTCAAAATAAACAAAAATAAAAATGAAGCACGTGCACGGAAATAGCTCTTACACACCAGCCCCTAATTGATTCTGTCAGAAGACAAAGCAATTCAAAATAAGTTTTACATAAGGAGCCATTAAAATTACAATTGAAACTGGAACCATACAAAATGAAAATTCAACTGTCACTGATATAACAGTAACCAGTCCGATTTTATGATTGAATGTCTCCAGTATCCTTCCAGGATCCACGAAGAGCCATTAAATCAACAATGACAACAACTTCTCCAGCTACAAAATTTCTTTTTTCCGTATTCCATTTTTGTCTCTCTTGAAGTAAAGGTAAGTATTCTTGAGTCCACCTTTTCCAGAAGAGATCAGCTAAGTACTAACTTTGTCTCCATCTTCTTTTTATGTACGTTTCTCTTTTTTCAAAGAGTCCAGGTAACAAAACTGGTTTTCCTTTCATCAACAGAATGTAATTTGGTGTTAATGGTTCAAGGTCATTTGAATCATTGGACAACTTTGTTATAGGATGATCATTTAGTATGGCTTCCACTTTACATAACACTCTGTGAACTCCTTTCTCATCCAGACATTGTTGACGAAGCACAGTGTTAAGAATTTTCCTGCCGCCATGATGGGATGAGGCAGGAGTATTGAAAATCCATTTAATTTCTTTCTGTGCCATAGTTCTTTGAACTTTGTCATTATCCAATGAAGTCCAAGCTTTCCTGAGCTCCCTATTGGCTCCCACAAAGTTAGTTCCATTGTCCGATCACATTGTAGAGACTTGTCCTCTACGGCAGATGAACCTCCTTAGAGCATTAATACAAGAGTCTGTATCAAGTGAATAGGCAATCTCCAGATGGACTGCTCTACTGGACATGCAAATGAAAAGAGCTCTGTAGCACTTTAGGATCATGCATCCTCTTTTCACATTGATAGGACCCAAATAATCCACACCAACATGTGTGAAAGGTGGGAGATCAGGAACAACTCTTTCAGTGGGGAGGCCTGCCATTTTTCTTACCCACCTTTCCTCTCATAAGTCTGCAGATGTAACATTTTGTTATTACTTTTCTCACTGCTGAATCAGCATTTGTGATACAATACCTTTTTCTCAGTTTGGAGAGTACATGATTCTGTCACAAACCCCTTTTCAGTCCCTGCCTGTCTCCCTCTTTTCCTTTCTTTCTCTCTCTCCCTCTCTTCCTCCCCCTCTCTCTCCCTCTTGTTCAGCCCTGTTTTCCTTTATTCTGTCCCTCACTCTCACTCTAGCTGTGTCCCAATTCAGGGGCTGCATCCTTCAAAGGACCCAGCCTACCCGTCCTTCGAAGGCTGGGTCCTTCGAAGGCTGGGTCCTTTGAAGGACGGGTAGGCTGCATGAGAAGGCTGCATGAGCGTTTGTTAAATGAGACAGTCTAGCCTATGATGAACTTCCTGCTTGCGTCATGACGTCCTTGTTGCCTAGCAACCCTGACAAACAAATTTTCATCCCGACGATCAGGATGAGACGACGGTGTAATTTTACCTAATTTTTGACTGGATTTGATCCCGAAATTGTAATTTTTGTTTTTAATATGTTTTATATCCTTGAAGACTTGAGGGTCTTGTACTGTCCGGTGGTACGGAACTAAACTGTCTGAGAAACAAGAAGCGTTCACAGCTTGTTTAAATTATTGTTTAAATTGTTTAAATTTCCACAGTCTCTGGGCTGAGTGTTTATGATGAGGATCACTAAATACTTACTGTCTGAACAGAAATCAAATATAATTTATGTTAAAAATTTTATCAGATAACTTGGTGGAAGTAAACCAAGAAAAGTGAGGGTATATTTTCACTAGTCTACACAGAGAATTACTACCAATAAAAGCTCCAGTAGGATTTAGTAACCCCATAACCATTTTACTTCTTCTTCATATAGTAATTTAAATAAGGAATCAATATGTGAATATTTATGAATGAATAAGTCATTTTCGTGGTGGCCGCAGTCAGAAAAAAATCGCCACAGTCTTGGTAAAATATAACTTAAACACTGAAGCTGTCCAACTGGAAAGTAAACGTTTTAAACTGCAGTAGCTCACATCAATAACATAACTTGATCGTTTTTTAAAAAACAAATTTTAATGTGTTCAACACTTGTACTATCAGAGTGAGCTGTAACACAACACTAATATTTAAAACTAGAATCCTCCGCCGCAGATGGATCCATCTTCTCCGTCAGCCGTCAGCCTTTAAAACTCCAGGTGTTGATGTAACTGTCACAGGCACGCAATGAATCTTGGGATATTTGGGGCTACAAAGGATACATCGATGCATCCTTCAAATTTGTGGAAAAGAAGGACGCATTCGTCGGCCACATTTGAAGGGGTCTTCGAGTTTTTACGAAATGGGACAGCCTTTGTCGCACCGCTGTGACGTATGCGGCCGACAAATGCAGCCTAGAAGGATGCAGCCCCTGAATTGGGACACAGCTTCTGTCTGCCTGCAGTCTCCTGATTACAAGAATTGGAGGCAGCTGCAAGGAACTGCTCACCTGTCACTAATCATCCTCCTTCAATATAAGCCTCAGTTCATTCAGTCAATATCTGCCAGACCACAGACAATACTACCCGTTTTCCTGCCATTCCCGCCTTTCCACGATCCACTGCCAATCAGAACCCCCTGGAACCTGCCCCCCAGCCAGGCTCTATCTGCTTCTGTTTCTACTTGCCACCTGTCTGCTTTCCCTCAGCTCGCCTGTCCCTCTAGTTTAGTTTCTATTCTGTAAGTATCCTGTTTGGTTTGTCTTGCTTTAGTTAATTTGTATCAGTTATCCTGTTTTGTTTGTTAGAGTAGGTCTTTGGTTTTTGTAGTTTGGCTCATTTCTTGTAGTAAGTCTGGTTTCTCCATTCTGTTTTCCCCCTCAGTTTAGTTTCCTGTTTCAGTGTAGGTTTCAGTTGTAGTCAGTTTTCTTTGTGCCTGTTTGTTAGTTTTCGTGTTCATTATCTGTTTCCTTAGATTCCCCCTTGGTTGATGGTTAAAATATTTCCTTGGTTTAGTAGTTTGCCCCTTTTCTATATTTGTTTTGATTTGCTCCTGTTGTTTCTCCCTCAGTTAGTTTTTCCCATTAATGTTTGGTTTCAGTTTAGTCTGTACAATAATAAATCCTTCTTGAAAATGCCTCAGCCTGCTCTCGTGTCTCTGTGCGCCTGGGTTCTCAGCCACCTCCCATAACAGATTCTTGCTACCATGGCCTACTTGTTCATGAATATGGCGGAGTATGAGACCTGATATATTCAATTCAATTCAATTCAGTTTTATTTATATAGCGCATATTTACAACACAGGTCGTCACAAAGCGCTTAACATTGTAAGAAAGAACAGGAAACAGAAAAACAGGAAACAGAAAACCCAACAATCCAAGGTTGCTTTTGGATTTCCTATGAGCAAGCAGTTAGCGACGGTGGGAAGGAACCAAAAACCCCCTATGGTAGGGAAGGGGGGAAAAAAACCTCCAACAGAACCAGGCTCAGGGAGGGCGGCCATCTGCCTCGACCAGTTGGGTTGGGAGTGGGGAAGAGGAGGGAGGGAGGGATAGTAGGAGAGGTTGGGGTAGGGGTTGGAGGTGGTGAGGCCAGCGGCTGCAGATCAGGGACGTTGAGCTCCAGATCAGGGACGTTGAGCTCCAGACCAGGGACGCTGAGCTCCAGACCAGGGACGTTGGGCTCCAGATCAGGGATGTTGAGCTCCAGATCCAGGGACGTTGAGCTCCAGATCAGGGACATCCACAGAGAGAACAAGTAGGACACAGAACCTCGGGGGGGAAACATAGGTTAGTCATATGTAATGGTGATATATGACAGTACAGAGAGGAGAGGAGAGGAGAGGAGCCCAGTGGATCATGTGAGTCCCTCAGCAGTCTAAACCTATGGCAGCTTAACTAAGGGACAGCTCAGGTGGTCCTGAGCAGCCCTAACTATAAGACTTGTCAAATAGGAAAGTTTTAAGCTTAATCTTAAAAGAAGAGAGGGTGTCTGCCCCCCGAACCCAAACTGGGAGCTGATTCCACAACAGAGGAGCCTGATAACTGAAGGCTCTGCCTCCCATTCTACTTCTGGAAACTCTGGGAACCACAAGTAAACCTGCAGTCTCAGAGCGAAGGGCTCTGTTAGGATGATAAGGTACAATAAGGTCTTTAAGATAAGATGGAGCTTGTTCATTAACAGTTTTATAGGTTAAGAGCAGGATTTTAAATTCTATCCTGGATTTTACAGGGAGCCAATGAAGAGAAGCCAATACAGGAGAAATATGATCTCTTTTACTGGTTCCTGTCAGAACTCAAGCTGCAGCATTTTGGATCAGCTGGAGGTTTTTAAGAAAGTTACTGGGACATCCTGACAATAAAGAATTACAATAGTCCAGCCTGGAGGTTACAAATGCATGGACTAGTTTCTCAGCATCACTCTGAGACAAGATATTTCTGATTTTGACAATGTTACGTAAATGAAAGAATGCTGTCCTACAGACTTGCTTTATATGTAAGTTGAAGGACATATCCTGATCAAAAATAACTCCAAGGTTTTTTACGGTAGAAATGGAGGCTAAGGCAATACCATCTAGGGTAACTATCTGGTTAGATAGTGTGTTTCTGAGGTGTTTCGGGCCAAATACAATAACCTCAGTTTTGTCAGAATTTAAATGAAGAAAATTACAGGTCATCCAGGCCTTTATGTCCTTCAGACATGCTTGGAGTTTGACCAACTGATTGGTTTCATTGGGTTCCATAGATAAATATAACTGGGTATCATCTGCATAACAATGGAAATTTATGCAGTGCTTCCTAATAATGTTTCTTAGAGGAAGCATGTACAGAGTAAATAATATTGGACCTAATACAGAACCCTGTGGAACTCCATAACTAACTCTAGTGTGGGTGGAAGAATCGCCATTAACATGAACAAACTGGAATCTGTCTGATAAATATGATTTAAACCACTTTAGAGCGGTTTCTTTAATCCCAATAAGAGGTTCCAGTCTCTGTAATAAGATGCTGTGATCAACTGTATCAAAAGCAGCACTAAGATCCAAAAGAACAAGAATATTATTCAGATAATCACATAATTGGCTTGCAACAACTTTTTCTAGAACTTTAGAGATAAAAGGGAGATTGGATATGGGCCAATAATTGGCTAAAACACCTGGATCTAGAGTAGGCTTTTCGAGAAGTGGCTTTATTACAGCAACTTTAAAAGCCTGTGGTACATAGCCTGTTAGTAAAGAGAAGTTAATGATATTTAAAACAGCACTGTTAATTAAAGGAAATATATCCTTGAATTACCTAGTGGGGATGGGATCTAGCGAGCATGTTGCTGGTTTAGAGGAGTTTACTATTGATATGAGCTCTGGCAGATTTACAGCAGAGAAGTAGTCCAAGCATAAATCTGGTCCAATGGATGCTTGCAGAGCTGCAGCTCCTAAAGACATGTTCAGGATTTTCTGCCTAATATTCAAAACTTTATTAGTGAAGAAGGTCATGAAATCTTCACTACTGAGATCTAAAGGAACACAAGGCTCCACAGAGCTGTGACTCTTTGTCAGCCTGGCTACAGTGCTGAACAAAAACCTGGGGTTGTTTTTGTTTTTCTCAATTAAAGATGAATAATAGGTGGTTCTTGCTCTACCAATTGCTTTTTTATATGCTGTAAAACTGTCTTTCCAGGCCAGATGAAATTTTTCTGAATTTGTAGAACGCCATTGCCTTTCCAGTCTCCTTGAACTCTGCTTTAAAATGCGCAGTTGTTCATTAAACCATGGAGCTATTTTATTATATTTTATTGCCTTCTTTTTCAGAGGGGCAACAGTATCAATTGATGTTCACAGTAAAGCTGCAGTACCATCAACCAGATTGTCCACCTGTGTGGGACGAACACTAGAGGAGCTGCTCTCTATTATGTTGGCATATGGCACTGAAGTAAATAATGATGGAATCATTTCCATTTAGCTACTGCAGTATCAGATAAACATCTACTGTAGTGGAACTTTTTTGTAAGTGCTCCATAGACCATTATTGTAAATTCAAATGTTAATAAAAAATTACTGGACAAAATTGAATTTTAGTGAAAAACAATAAGATGTTCAATTTCTATACCATATGTCAAAACAAGATCAAGGGTGTGATTGAAACAGTGAGCTGGTTTATTTATGTTTTGAGAAAACCCAACTGAGTCTAACAGTGCGCTAAATGCAGGGTTGAGGCTGTCATCTCATCATCTACATGGATATTAAAGTCACCCACTATAATGACTTTATATGTACTGAGCACTAAATCCGCTTAGAACTCTGAAAATTCAGATAGATACTCAGAGTAAGGTGCGGGTGGCCGATCACTGTGTTTACTCGCCACACTGCTCTGTGCTGAGGAATTTAATACTGCCAGTTTTGCAGCAGATGCTGCAGTTGTGTTTCATTTTCCAGTTGTTCCTGTTTCCTCCTAATTTGTTGTACTTGTTCCTCCAAAGCATGCTTTTTCTCAAGTGCAGCAGTGTGTGCCATGAGCACAGTCTGTTCTGCCTCTGCTTGATGCTGGGTAGATAATAATATATATATAATAAATTATATATATATAGCACTTTTCAAGTAATAGAGCAAAAAGTGCTTTACAAACCAATAAAATACATGTAGCTACATAAAAGCAATAAGATGATGTGGTAGACCTGCTGGACTTTGAGACATAACTTTTTGAACATCTGGAAGTGTTGGATTTGACATTAGAAATGCTGTCCTAAGGCTCCACATCAATTTCCTCAGTCCAAGGCTCCACATTTGTATAAAGAGTTTGGGAATCCACTTTATTCTTTTCAGCCTGAGGCCCTTTATTCAGCCCAATTTCTTTTTGTATTTTACGCGCAAAGATTGCACCTATTCACCGGTTACGTTACCCTCTTAATGGCCATATAGTGTAGCGCTACACATACCTTGGCATTGACCGGCATACAGGTGTGCTGTGTTGGCGTCTCGGTTCCTCCGATGACTGGCTGCAGTTCCAGTAGCTCTGGAACCAAACAAAGAAGAAAGCTGCTCGACTTGCCAGTAGCCGAACAGCAGCAGCATCCAGCGCTGTCCTCAGCGTGAAACGACAGCCGCTTCATTGCTGTCCTCAACGAAGCAGTTTCAGGCTTAATGTAGTGACCCCTTTTTTGCCTATCAATCAAGGGCACCTGGTTGCTGATGGTGATGATGTTTCGACGCATGTAAATGACATGCCCACTCCACGGCTTTGATCCACAGTGATTATGGTGCTGTTTGTAGTTCACATTCTTCAAGTCTACAGTTTTCAATACGAGCCAGACTTTTACCACTTTTACCAATAACTGTCTGCTTACCAATGCAGATGCAGATTTACGAATTCATAGTTAAACAAACACCATTAAACGACACGAGAGGCAACGCCACGCCACGGTTGTTAGAGCCCGATATGTAACAACGACCCAAAATGTAACAACAACCTAATTTGTTATAAAAAAAAAATGTAATAAAACCCAAAATGTATTAACTGGTAAATAAATGTAACAAAAGTTACATTTCAGTTTGTTGTTACACACACACACCCACACACACACCCACACACACACACACACACATATATATATACATACTGTAGCGATCGCAGAGCCGGTCGCTGAGACTGAGTAATGGTGCTGCAATGCATTATGGGAGCTGGGAGTGTTCAGGGTTGCATGTTGTTATTGTGATTTGTATTAGTGTTATAGTGTTATTAGCGTTTGTGATTTATTGTGTTTTTATAGTTTAATCAGTCTAGTTATTTAGTTAAGTGTTATGTTTTCAGCACCATGAGTGTGGAGTGCAGTAAGTTTAATGTCTTCCTGCTGTATGGGGTATTGTGTCTGTGTTTTCAGTATAAAAGCATCTGCTGATTGCAGATTGCATAAAAAGACAAATATTCTTCTCCAAGCCTCATTCTTCTCTGTAGCTTGCTACTTTGGTGTCAGAAGTGGGATAGAACTGGCAAGAAGAATGGAGAAAGAGATCAGTGAACTTGAGCAAGCCATTCAGCAGAGCATGTTCTCCCTGCAAAATCTGGTGCTGCAGAAGAAAGAGCCTACTGAAGAGGAACGTGATGGCCTGCTGTTTCGTTGCCCCCTAGTGACTGGGAGGAGGAGTGCAGCCAGACCCATGCTGCCTGCAGATGAACCTCCTGATGGCTCCAGCGTGCTGCGGCCTCATTGCCCCCTGGAGGCTGCAAGAATAACTGCAGCTGGTACCATGAGAACTGCTGATCACAGTTCAGCAGAAATCAACGCTGCTGCCGCTGCACCGGGCCCCTTGTTGTCAATGACCCTTCCAATCCTGCCACAGCCTGTAGCCAGGCCCAAGTCATCAGTCAAGCTGCCCAAATACAATGGGACCACTCCGCTGGCACCATACCTCTCCCAAGTCCAGCTTGCAGCACTACATAGTGGATGGAGTGATGAGGAAGCAGCCACTCACCTAGCCTTAGCGTTGGAAGGGAAGGCAGTGCAAGTGCTCCTCGACCTCGCTCCAGCTGAACAGCGAGACCTCCAGAATCTGACTACGGCACTGCAGAGGCGATTTGGGCAACGACGCTCCACCGACCACAGCAGAGAGCAGCTCGCCAGTCGCCACCGGCAGGAGGGAGAGAGTCTGGGCACCTTTGCTCGTGGATGTGCAGCTGTACTCCCAACAAGGCTACCCACACTTCGATGCAGTCGTTCAGGAGGAACTGGCCCTCCACGCATTCTTACGGGGGCTCACACCTGAGCAGCTACGCCAGCATGTTTGTCTAGCGACGCCCCAGTCCCTCACCGAGGCACTACGTGAAGCTGAGCGGGCCGAGGTGGTACTCTCCACTACCAGACCTGCACCACCAAGGGCCCCTGCTCCATGACCACTCATCAGGATGGCTGATTACGAGGAGGCTGAAGAGATCTGCCAAGCCATGCTACCACAACCTCGGTTCCGGAGAGGGTCTTCATGCTCCAAGAGGGTGCCCCGCTCGACTGACTGCTGCTACCGGTGTGATGAGCCAGGTCACATCACGCGTAACTGCCCAGCTCCTGCCCCGAAGGCTAAGGTGGCGGGAAACGACCACCGAGTGGCCCAGTGATGGGACCGTCACTCCAGCCTCCATTACCCCTCCAAGGCAGATGTACACTGGTGGGCCGTTGCGGCCACACGAAAGGACTGTATCTGAACTGTCAACTTGATGGTCAACCCTGCCAGGCCTTGATAGACACTGGATTCACCATTTCCTTGGTGCGACCAGGCACTCTACCTGACACCACCAACCAACCTACCACAGCCTGGACCCCAACCAACACCAAGCTGATGACGGTGACTGGAGAGAAGGTTCGCATGGAGGGGAGGAGGCTGCTGACAGTCCAAGCTGGAGACCAGGAGGTGGTGCATGAGTTCTGGCTCGCCAACATCCAGGACCCGTGCATCATCGGCCTGGACCTGCTGAACCACTGGGGAGCCCAGGTTGATGTGGTAGCGAAAGCGGTCACCCTTGGCAAAGAGACCGTGGAGCTCCAGTCTGGTCGGGAGGAGAAGAGCCGGCCAAAGGGGCGACGTAAGTCAGCTGCAGCCCAGCAGGTGCCAAGACCACCTGCCCCAACACTTGACACAAACAGTACAGTGCAGCCGCAACCTATTCCAACGTCATCCACAGAGCCAGTGGTCACCACATCTGCCGAGACAACTGAGGCCATACACCAACTATGACAGCGTAGCAGCGACGGCCTAAACCCCCAGCAGCGGATTTGGTGTTTGGTGCACTGCCGGAACCTGAGATCGCTGGGGGTAAAGAAATAGACTATTTCTGCAGACTGAGGGAGCGCCTACATGCAGTGCATGACTACACCCGCCAGATTCAAGCTAACTCAGGCGTCCGGCAGAAGAGGGCCTATGACACCCGTTGCAGGGGAAGGGTCTTCTCACCAGGGGACAAGGTGTGGGTGTACTGCCCTGTCCTGAAAAAGGGGATTTCCCCCAAGCTTTGCAGCCACTGGCAAGGGCCCGGTGGAGTAGTGTGCCGCTTGTCTGAGGTGGTGTACCGGGTATGGATGCCCGGCACGGGTCGCATGGTGGTGCTGCACCAGGACAGACTGTCACCATACCGCCCCCTTGCCCCGCCTGCCGCTGGGGAGGGGAGTGATGGCAACATCCCATGCCCCGACCAAACTGACTCCCCATCTGGCGTGGCCAACGGCCGGCTCGCCAACGGTGGCGGCCTGGACACTTAGTGGACTTTGTGTTGGGTGACGGGGTCGCCGAGGACGACTGACCCCTCAGGTGGGGGCTATGTAGCGATCGCAGAGCCGGTCGCTGAGACTGAGTAATGGTGCTGCAATGCATTATGGGAGCTGGGAGTGTTCAGGGTTGCATGTTGTTATTGTGGTTTGTGTTAGTGTTATAGTGTTATTAACGTTTGTGATTTATTGTGTTTTTATAGTTTAATCAGTCTAGTTATTTAGTTAAGTGTTATGTTGTCAGCACCATGAGTGTGGAGTGCAGTAAGTTTAATGTCTTCCTGCTGTATGGTGTGTTGTGTCTGTGTTTTCAGAATAAAAGCATCTGCTGATTGCAGATTGCATAAAAAGACAAACATTCTTCTCCAAGCCTCGTTCTTCTCTGTAGCTTGCTACAATATATATATAGTAGAAATTGCGATCCAGGATAATCACTGATTGCCGTCGGACAGATTGCGATCAGGATCTGTCCTAGGACAAACTTAAATTTATTTTAATTATATGAAGTTAAAGGAAACAACAATAGTCTTACAAATACAACAAGAAAACAAACACTTATTTTGTGATCAAATTAACACATTCCCAACTATGACTTTATTATACTTATTTACAGTGTTTATAGTCTATTCTGACATACTCCAAGACTATGAGGGTGGCACTTCGTTGAACACGGTAGTCCAGCTTTTCTTGCATCCCTAACCCTCACCCTAACCCTAACCATAATTAAAAGACTTCAGTCTTTAAGATTTATATTGCATTGTATTGTTTTTTGTTATTGTCCTGGTAGAATCGCCATTTGTCCTAGGCCAGACTGCGATCGGGATCTGTTGTAGGACAATCAGCATTATCCTGGATTGCGATTTCTACTGTGACATATACATATATCTCTGACAGGAGCATTTGTGTATGATACTACACTCTACATTGAAGCAATAAGCCCTTTAATCCAAAAATTATCGACTCACTCTATGATGTCATAAAATTATTACACTATTACGGGAAAGATATTTTGCTGGCCCATAATGTAATAACGGACCCAAAAATGTAACAACTTGTTACATTTTGGGTAAAAACATTTTTATGTCTTGGGCTCAGCATCTTGTTACATTATGGACCAGTTATTACATTTCGGATTTTATGTGTATATATATATATATATATATATATGTGTGTGTGTATACACACACACACACACACACACACACACACACACACACACACACACACACACATATATCAATAGAACCAACCTTTACAGCAGCCTCACTTTGTGATATGGCTTTTTTGAACATAGTCTGTTGTGAAACCAAACTTCTTTTCATCTCCTCTACTTTCTGGCACCTTTGACTCATGTCCAGGTCCTTGTACTTGTGGTGGTGTTTCGTTTCATAGTGTCGTCTAATGTTGTTCTCCTTGGTTATATCCACGTTGGCTCCACATGTTAGACGGGGCTGGTGTGAATAGCAATAGGTGAGCTCTGGATATTCTGGTCCAGTTACTGACAAATATCCGAATATTTGGGTTGTGGGTTGAAGGGGAAGTATTCGTCGGAAGTCCGACATCATTAGCGCGGATAGCTCCTGCTGGCGGTGGCACAGTAGCAGTGTCCTGGCGTGCCGCTAGTGCAGATGCTCAGCCAGGCGGCAGCGTGGGGTGGGGGTGTTTGGGTCAGTAGTAGCTATAACTACTGTCAACAGAGGAGAGGGTGTTTAGAGCATTCTGGGATTTGTAGTATAAGCGATACATGTGCTGTATAATACCGGCGGGTCAGCTTTAGTACTCATCTGGTATTACCTTGCGGGCCAAATATAATTAAAGCTGCAAGCAGCGTCAGACGGGCCCTCGCTCCCCCCCCCACGGCCGCTTTGGATACGATCGAATGTCTATAGCACGCAATAGTATTTGTCTCATCCTGCTCTGCACATGTACCAAATTTCATGTCTGTAGGAGAAACCAGTGATTTTATAGGAATTTTTGAAATTTGTAGGGGGCGCAGTGGAGCTGTTCGAAATTTGTAGTGTGCAAATCTGTTGGTCTTGGGATACTGTACGTGTGTACCAAATTTCATGTTTGTAGGATAAAGCAGTGATTTATCTGTTTCATTCCATATAGCAATTTTGTTCAAAATGGCCGCCATGCCACGCCCACACCGTGTGAAGTAGCGACGAGATTTTAATAACTTTTCATCCTGGAGGGGTCTAGATGCCACACAGCAAATTTTGTGAAGATGGGACAAAAATCCGAGGAGGAGTTCGTTAAATTCCAATGCCTGCGCACCACGTGTTCTAGGGGACGCCGTTGAGCTTTTTTGTTCAAAATGGCCGCCATGCCACGCCCACACCGTGTGTTGTATCCACGAGATTTTAATAACTTTTCATCCTGAAGGGGTCTAGATGCCACACACCGAATTTGGTGAAGATCGGCCAAAAATCCTGGGAGGAGTTCGTTAAATTACAATGCTTGCGCACAGCGTTTTCCATGGGGCACCGTTGAGCTTTTTTGTTCAAAATGGCCGCCATGCCACGCCCACACCGTGTGACCCAGCCACAAGATTTTAATAACTTTTCATCCTGGATGGGTCTAGATGCCACACAGCGAATTTGGTTAAGATGGGACTAAAATCCTGGGAGGAGTTCGTTAAATTCCAATGCCTGCGCACCACGTGTTCTATGGGGCGCCATGGAGCTTTTTTGTTCAAAATGGCCGCCATGCCACGCCCACACCGTGTGACGCAGCTACAAGATTTTAATAACTTTTCATCCTGGAGGGGTGTAGATGCCACACAACGAATTTGGTGAAGATACGACAAAAATCCTGGGAGGAGTTTGATAAATTCCAATGCCTTCGCACAGCGTTTTCTTGGGGCGTTGTTGAGATTTTTTGTTCAAAATGGCCGCCATGCCACGCCCACACCGTGTGACGCAGCCACGAGACTTTAATAACTTTTCATCCTGGAGGGGTCTAGATGCCACACAGCGAATTTGGTGAAGATGGGACAAAAATCCTGGGAGGAGTTCGATAAATTCCAATGCCTTCGCACAGCGTTTTCTTGGGGGCGCCGTTGAGCTTTTTTGTTCAAAATGGCCGCCATGCCACGCCCACATCCTTTGACGTATCCACGAGATTTTAATAACTTTTCATCCTGGATGGGTTTAGATGCCACACAGCGAATTTGGTGAAGATCGGGCAAATATCCTGAGAGGAGTTCGATAAATTCCAATGTCTGCATACTATGTGCTCTAGGGGGCGCTGTTGAGCCTTTTTTGAAATTTTAAACGCAGGAATGTTTTTGTCTCGGGCTACTGTACGTGTGTACCAAATTTCATGAGTTTACGTGAAACTAGCCGTATTAACTCCACTAAAGCACAATTTTCTAGGTGGCGCTATTGAGTCATTTTGCCAGTCATATGTGTAATTCCCCAAAAATATCAAATTTTTCACCAGTCCTGATGTGTGTGCCAAATTTGGTGAGTTTTTGAGCATGTCAAAGGGGGGTCAAATTGAGGTTCAAAGTGGCGTAAGAAAAAGAAACCGCCAAACCGCCAAAGAAACACTGGAAGAACAATAGGGTCCTACGCACTGTAGTGCTCGGGCCCTAATTACACTGCGTGCCAAATTTGGCCCGCGGGCCAGAGTTTGACACCTATACTTTAGACTAATGATTACATTCACATCATACAAAAAAACATTGTTTTTGGTGATAAATAAACAGGACTAAAACTTTAACAAAGGAATAGGTGAAAATAAAAAATTAGTCCACGTACCTTGCACAGCAGAGTGAGTCTGTGCTTGTCCTCTGGGTGACTGCCTCCAGTTCCAAGGTACTCCCAGTCCAGGTCTAAACCATCAAAACTGTAAGTCCTCAGGAATTTGATAGTAGACTGGATGAATGTCTGACGGTTGGCTGGAGTGGACACCATTACAGAGAACCTGCATAGGTGTTTCGTGTTTTGTAAAATTGCTGCCAGTTCTACAGACATATTTTGAAAAGCACAAACTTCTGAACTAAGGCTGACAATGACTTCGTTATTTGATATTATATACTATTATACAGTATTTAAAGAATAATAAATTACTATGTTTTACCCATAAGTAGTACCAAGAACTAAAAGCAAATTGCTGCGTCCATAGAATTAAATGGCTTGACTTAACATTTCATAATTTCAGAAGGTAAAAGTCTGTCAGCGTGTACTGCACGGGCAAATACTCATCCTTAACAGCTAAATAATGAAGTAAGACTAAATCATTCCTTTGTAATCTTGCTTTCTGACAGCAGATGGAGGATTTTCATTAGTGTTAAGAATTTGAAATCAACTCACGTAGATCCCATGTGGTCCTCTCTAACTGACAGTAAAATCTTCAGCTTGGGGTTTCTGTTTAAGTGCACACACAGAAATTGTGTTGCTGATTGAAAAAAAAAACATTCCCTTTTAAAATCCCAGCATGCATTACAGGTATACAAAGTTTATGTGGACCAACTGATACCTATCCTTCAGTTTAGTGAATGGTTTGTAGAGGTTTTTCTCATTCCACTCATACTCTGTGATCTCGTTGACATGGTTGATGACAGCAAAGGCATAAACCAGGTGAGTGCACAGGAAGGGGTCCACATTTTCTGGCAGGAATTTCCCCATACTGGTTCTGTATCGTGACCAGTTGGTAAAGTAACATACCAGTTTGGTTGTGGTTGCTGGATCAAAGGGGAAAAAAGCTTTTCACACAGTACTTAACATTACTGACCTCACTTTATTGTTTAAATGTTGCTTACCAGTCTGAATGAAGAGCTGCAGAGTCACTGTAAGGGGACAAAATCAAGAGGTCATTTCAGTTAGGTGATCTGCTATATTTACAAAAACCACAGTAAAATTATTGTAATGTAGGAACAACATAGGTAAATTCTCACCAATTATGCTTGCTATTCCTGCATTCATCTTTGTTGTTGGTGCTCTTTTTCCAGTGGAAGTCTCCCATTGTGTGGCACCTCTCAGAGAGGAAAAATAGAAAATTTATTCACAGTGTAACGTCACTCCAGTCATACTTCTCATATTACTGAGTCACATAGTATAGTTTTCAAGCTCTAAATACCTTTACCTAACACACCCTAAAATAACCTACAACTTACATAATGATAGGTATAATGAATGTTAAAACAGACAGCATCTGTTCATAATGGTAGAAATATAGTCATACAGCTTATACATGCAGGTACTTCAAAAAGTTTTGAAGAGTTTTTGTGGACAATGATATAAGGCTTTATAGTATGAAGTTATGCCTCAAAATGGGAGTTACGCCCCTTGTTTTTCAGGAGAGTCTGAGAACTTATAATAGATACTACACTCTAAAAAAATATGTTTGGGCTCAACAAATAGACAACACAACAAACTGCGTCAGTCTTTTTTAAGTAAACCCAACATGTAATGAAATTATGTTAAAAAAAGATATCAGTGAGTTAGGGAAATTAGCTTTTGCTCTTTAATCAAACGTATTTTTTACTTACCAGTTAGCTAATTATTAGCAGCTTAAGCACAATGAAAGTAAACTGGGAAACCCTAATGAATAAAGTTGCTCCAATTAGATTTTTTCAATAGTTAATTCAACACCATGATAATTAGAAAATAACATTTAGAAAAATCTGAACAGCAATTGTGTTTTTCTTTTAGCCTACATGCTCTCTAACACACATCTCAACTTGCCTGTTTATTAGGCAGGGGAGGGGACTAGAACTCCTGAACTTAAGGTGAAAGAAAAAATAAAGTCAATGTGATTAAGCTAATACTACTCAAATTTAGTTTTGAATCAACTAACACAGACATTTTTGTTTAAATTACACTCAATATTGACTTGATGTAATCTCAAACATTATTATGTCAACCCAACCCATCAAAATAACATTTGCAACTTTAAATGTTTTTCTAAGTCAGTAAATACAATCTTTTGGGTGGGAATATATCCCTTAAATGACTTTTTTAAAGTCTGGCCGTTGCATGAATAACGTTTAACTAGCAAATAAGATAATGATGCTGAGTGTGCAGTACATGAAAATGTATGAAAATAGAATTAGAAGCTGAAAAGTTTGATCTTAATAGAAGAATTTTCAGGGGTGATTTTATATTGCTTGTCCCAGCAGGAAGGGCAGGGTCAGATCACTGATATTCCTTGTGTTTGCCTCTCTTTAGAATGACCCACTTCTAGATTTCCACCTAAAGCATTTTTGACATTTATATGTGAAACACGAGAACAAACCAGCCAAGCATCTTTTGATATCCATCAGCATAATAATATGTTGCTACTGACAGTGCTTGACAGATGCAAATGGCAGGACAAAGGATATGTCACACTGAAAGTGTTGTGCAGCTCAAGGCTAAAATTGGTGGAAGAGCTGCAAAGACAGCTCTGCTTCTTATGCCTTCCCTTTTGAATATTATATCAAAGATTTCTGTCTCTGCTTCCTCTATGACAAAAATGACAAAACACTGATCAAATATTCTATAATAATGTCAGCATGTCAACCTCAAACTGAGTATCTGGAAAGATAGAACTAATACCCAAACAGCTGCAGTCTGGGATTCAGCTTTTACTGATAGTGTACTTTTCACAGGCCTGTTATGTTAAAATTTGCTTTGGAAAATCCCCTCATGTTTAACTGTAAGCTCTAATACTGCTCACTCTAGTAAAGACTGAGTGTTTTCTGCTATACTCTTCGAAGATGTTTGAGAAGAGATGGAGAGGTTTATTAAATCTAAGCCTGTCTCCTAGAAATTAGTTTCTGTGAATACATAGGTAAGTTCTCCTATTTACCCTTCACGGTTAGTGTAATCACGTGCAGGGTAACGTTCAACATCAGCATTTTTTATTTTAATTTTTTGATTGAATGAATAAATGAAGCACCACATTTTTGGAATGCAGAAGCTGGTTGGGTTTCACTCACACCAGCAACCATTTCATATTCCTGTCTTTTGTATAGGAAATAAAATAACTTTGAATAAGTTTCAGAACAGGTGGTGGCTTTCATTAAATCTAAAAAAACAGGCCACTGTCTCTTCAAGAACCTTTAACTAAGTGCAGTGAGTGTCTACATATAACTACATGTAAATATATGATTTTTAATGCCGTAGACAGTACTGCAAGCTTGGATATTTACTATCAGGTCTTATAAAATACATTACTTAACATTTCCTCATTAAGTTACATATGACGTAATTCTCATGCTCTCATAGAACCAAAGATGTAAACTGGTCACAATTAGTTTTATTTGAAATAGCAATGTAGTTTCTAGGACAAAGGGTTGAGTGAATCTCAGATATTTCTGTGGGAATATACACATTTAAATCTCTGCCCTCAGTTCTCAACATGCACATAATGAGTCAACAAGTCCTTGTATTTAGGAATTACTATAAGTTTACCAGTCTCTTTACAAGTTTTAGCTCCTTAATACAAATCACCCTTAAATATAATTTGTGCTGAATTTTTTTTTTAAATTTACGCTTTAGCATTTCTATAATGTTAAATGTTTGTGGCTAAATACAATGAATGTATCAAATGGGCCCAATTTAAATTAGCTCAGAGGAGTCAGCAGCTGTAGTCAATAGTAATCACTGACAATAAGTTAAAACATCATGCCACTTCCAATGAGGAGTCACTGCTTACTTAAAGACTACCATGATAGACATGGTCTTCACAAGTTTATGTAAACTTTTGTTCACAACTCTAATGTATATCAGAGACATATATATTGTGATCATCCTGGCTTCTCCTGAATACAAACTGTTGTAATGTCCTAAGGAGCAGAGCCACAGTTTATTATTGGGTGCATTCCAGAGCAGCACACAGAGAATCCAGAGACCCTTTCACAAAACTGTTCATTTGGTGGGAGACCATTTGAGAACACAGCAAACCCAAAACCTTCATTCAAACTTTCATTTAACTCAAATGTTTACATAAAAATGACCACTCACGGCCCGTCTGCAGACAACAAAACATCTCCAACCGTCTAAAGGGACCTGATAATGGTCATAAAGTGTCAATTCAGAGGATAACCACACCTCTGGAGAAGCGAAGATTGCATTCTTCACTGTGACCTCCTGACCTTTCTCTCCTCCTAACACCAAGTGTTTTCTATACAAGAATGAACTGAACAGTTTTAAATTAGACTATTACTAGTATATTACTAGAGTGATGATCCCAACATCTGGACTCAATCTGTGATACCAGGTCATCGAGACCAGCATGAAAGGGTTAGAAAATCAACAGAAATCAACCCTCGTTGCATTGTAGCAACAAGAGGGAAGAAGTCATTAAGACCTAATGAAACAACCATGTAAGTAGCTGATGTGTGCCTCCTCAACAGCATAACTAAAAATTATATCTAGACAGGAAATGAAAATACTACATTAAGGCAACAGCAAATGTGCAACTACTTGTTTTATCCAGCAAATTTTCATAGCTGGCAGAAACTGTTAATGGGGAAGACAACATGTCTCACACATCTAGAAGCACTATCTCCATGTTGTTTACTGCATTCCACACCACTGTGCATAATTAAAATCAAAGCATGATGTATGATAATTTCAGACAGGACACTTCATCAGGATTTAACCATTTACCGTAAATTCCGGACTACAGAGCGCACCTGATTAAAAGCCGCATGCTCAAATTTTCGCTTTAAGTAGCACTCTCTGAGCCAATCCTTCATTAGGCTCTCCGTCATCCAACCTTTCTCATTGACTTTCACCACGATTTCCTTTGGGAATTTTTCCTTTGGCATTGTCAGCCGCTTAAAAATCACCATCGGTGGAAGCTTTAGTCCCGATGCTGCACAGCTCAGAACACAGGTAAAATGTGTTCTCTCGTGGCCGCTTGTTTTCAGTGCGACAGAGGAGTCACCTTTTTTATTTACAGTCCGAGGGAGAGGCAGGTCAAACGTCAGAGGGACTTCTTCCATATTTATTATTTCATCCGGCCCGATGGAGTTCTCCACTATCTTTGTGTGAGTGAATGTGCGGAATGAAGTAAGTTTCTCCTCGTAGTCGGGAGGGAGCTGTTGACACAAAGTCGTGCGTGCCCTAACAGACAGGCTTTTCTGTTTCATAAATCTAAAACACCATGATGGCCCACCTTTATAATCTTCTATTTTCATCTCGGTCACGATTGCTTTAGCCTTCAGTCTGATTTGTACAGTGGAAACACCGCAGCCACCTGCTCTCTGTGTGTTAACCCAGTCCTCCAGAAAGTTTTCAAGCTCGGGCCATCTGCTATGGTTACCTTTGAAAGCTTTGGTGGTCTTTTTGCACTGGCTCAGTTCTTCTTGCTGGCGCCTCCACCTTCTCACCATTGATTCATTTATGCCAAGATTACGGGCGGCAGCTCGATTTCCTTCTTCAACTGCCAGAGTGATCGCTTTTAACTTAAAAGCTGCATCATATGCTTTTCTCCTAGTATTTTCCATGTTGATGAGGGTGACGGTAGTACAAATGACTGATTTACAATAACAGAAGTTGTGATTAATCATGCAATTTCATTGGACCTCTGTGAACAACTCATTCATTCTATTGGTCTACTGTTGCGGTGCAAAATGTTTTTCCCGCCAAGAAAAAAAAAAAAAGAATAAGCCGCACCCTGGTATAAGCCGCAGTGTTTAAAGTGTAGAAAAAAAGTAGCGGCTTATAGTCCGGAATTTACGGTATTTCAGACTGACATGCATTTTGTGTTTGGCGGTGACTCTGCTCAAGTGATGCTGTGGAACGATTTGCGCAAGCATGACACAGACAGTCCCTGAGATCACAACCCCCTCGGCAGAGCCTGGTATTAAACATGTTTAAAAGAATACAGAATGGAACAGTCTGAATAGGCAGAAAATCTATACATGCATAGATCTTCTTATAACAAGGAGAAGGCTGAGGAGAAAGTTGACGGTTGTGAAGGCTGATGCACGCAGCGATGTGGCAAGCACACAGGGGGCCAAATGAATGAACGCTGCCTCAAGTATAAGGCACGCTAACAGGGAGGAGTGGACTGACTATGAGCACGATTGGACAGTATAGACCTTGTGACTAGCCTGACTCATACATGTATGAATTAACACAAAGCTACATATTCATTTGTGGGCTTCTTCGATGGCGATCTCAGACAGTGAAATCTGATGCTACACCAATTCAAAATCTACAGTGTAGTATTTATGACACAACTGCTGCTTAGGAAGCCATCTATTTAAACTTGATTTAGATTAAAATGTCTTTCTCCAGAGTGTCCTGGCCAAGATAAGTGAAACTAAGATTGGTCTCAAGAATCCATCACAGTATTAGGGTGGTTAGTGTCTGGAACAGGCTAAACAGACAGATCAGTGGTGAACAGATTTCTATCCAGGTTTTTGATGCATTTATTAGTCTGGTTTGCCATTGGAGTCTGTTTTTACTGATGTAAAGGGAGCAGAATGTGAGGAAGCAAGCGAAGCCATGTTTTGATTCAACAGATTTTGTCTTTGGAAAACTGTTGGTGGAGTGTTGGTTGAAATGTTTTCTTTCTCTGTGAGGCTGCAGTATACATACATATGTATATATATATATATATATATATATATATATATGTTTGTCTCTTTTTCTAAGGCAACAGCAAATGTGCAACTACTTGTTTTTCCAGCAAATTTTCATAGCTGGCAGAAACTGTTAATGGGGAAGACAACATGTCTCACACATCTAGAAGCACTATCTCCTTCTAGATGTGCTTCTAGAAGCACATCTATATATATATATATATATATATGATTGTCTCTTTCTTTATTTTAACCCTGCAGTAAACTGCTGACCTGTCCAGGGTGTACCCTCTCACTAAAAGGTAAGCTGGGATAAGTTTCAGCACCTCTATAAATGCATAAAGTCAGTATAGCTAAATGATGGACAGATGGCTTGATGGATGGATGGATGGATGGATGGATGGATGGATGGATGGATGGATGGACGGATGGATGGATGGATGGATGGACGGATGGACGGATGGATGGATGGATGGACGGACGGACGGACGGACGGACGGACGGACGGACGGATGGATGGATGGATGGATGGATTGATGGATGGATGGATGGACGGACGGATGGATGGACGGATGGATGGATGGATGGATGGATGGATGGATGGATGGATGGACGGATGGATGGATGCATTTTTAGAGGAATTTTTACACTTTTATGGCCATGAAGAAATTGACTGAATTAATAAGCCCCCACTCAACAGTTTGTACTAAAGTACTTTAATGCTGTTGTTTACAATCTAAAATCTATTTTACATACATCACAAATAATACATTGTATCTGCATCGCCACTATTTGACTTATGTAGGTAAATGATTGCATATACACTGGTTACAAGAGAACTTTTACAGTCTGTTTAAAGCTGACTAGCTGACATTTGCATAAGCTGCAATACACATCGTCTCCACTGATGGTTCAGGGCCAGACGCAGCATTTGCAGCTATCACTAAAGATGGATCCAGTTCCGCAATGCCTCAGATGGGTGATGCCTCCAGCACACATGTAGAAGCTGGTCCTGTCATCTGGGTTAGCGTACAGGCCATCAGGTTTGCCATTGCAGAAGCCTGGTCCTGGTGCATGGGTAGTGGTAGTGGTGGTGGTTGTAGGTGAGGTGGTGCTAGCACCAGGTCTGGGGGTGGTGGTTGGAGGCAATGGGGGAAGCTCTGAATGGTAGAGGGAGAAGAAATGTATGTTACATAGGGGTTTGAAGGAGTCAGATAAATGTCTATAAATGTTTGTCTGGTAAAAATTACCATTCTAATAACCAATAACACAGTCAATACTGTACATTATTTTATTAAACAAGATTAAAGCCCCATGTAAAGCCCTCCCTCCCTCCTCATCCCTTTTCCCAATCCAACCGGTCGAGGCAGATGGCCGCCCTCCCTGAGCCTGGTTCTGTCGGAGGTTTTTTTTTCCCTCTTCCCTATCATAGGGGGTTTTGGTTCCTTCTCGCCTTTGCTGATTGCTCGCTCATAGGGAATCCAAAAGCAACTTTGGATTGTTGGGTTTTCTGTTTCCTGTTTTCTGTTCTTTCTTACAATGTTTAGCGCTAGGTGATGACATGTTGTAAATATGTGCTATATAAATAAAATTGAATTGAAATTGAATTGAATTGTATTGCATTACTATCCCAAAACTATTTTGAACATGGTTGTTGACACTATTTTAAATGACTATACTAGTGTAGAACATCTTCCGTCATCATGCTTATAGGCCCTTAATATAGAGATACCAAGAAACACATCCGTATAAATATGTCTCAGACTTACCAATATTAAGTAGCTTGCGGAGATGAGCCATTAGAGGGTGGTTGCCCTGACCGCAGAATCGTCCAGCAAAGTCATCCAAATCCAGGGCCCACACAAAGGCACCACCAAACTTCTGCTCCTGAAGGTAGCGCACCTAGTGGAGCAAAAATACATGGAGATTGGTATTGTTACCTTGTACCTGCTGAGAATGTGCTGTAAATATAAAAATGATATTGAGTCTGTCCCACCAACCTTAGTCTCAAAGCTCTCTCTAGTGTCAAATCCTACCCACTCATTGTTTTTAGTAGCATAGGGGACTTTCTGGTCCTCAATCCACTGAATTGTGGTGCCCTTCAAAAAGCCACAGATCTAGACCACAGAGTGTATGATAAGATTAGTATAGCTTTACAATTATTCTTTTACTCTTTTGTCTTTTCACACAGATTATTACATGCAAAGGCAATTGATATTGTACATTATATGGTAATTATTTTATTTCAGCCATTAAAATTCACCTCATAGTAGGACCAGAATCCAGCTTCACGTGTGAATTGTCCAGCTGATGCAGGACCGCTAGCTGGGGCTCCAACACCAGTGTTTGATGATGTCAGACGGAAGGTACGGCCATAAGTAGCAAATCCCATCCTCAGCTTCTCCACTGGGGTGCCGTTGTCTCTCCAGTACGTCATAGCAAAGTCCTGTAAGTTTATAGATGAGGTGAAATAAAATCATGAAAAAATACCTCTCAAACTTATTTTTCTTCAGTCTTCACAGTCTACTTACTGTGTTGAAGTAAATGAGGTCTCCACTGTCTTGTGAGCCACGATACAGAGGACTGTTGTGTCCTGTGAACTGCTCCCAAGTTCCATGAAAGTCATAGGTCATTACATTGATGAAGTCCAGTTCTCTGGAGAAAAGGAAAAAAAAACAGATATAGCCATTTAGAAACCTTTTGCAAAATTCCCAATTTTCTGCGAAGAGTGTTTCAAAACAGCCCACTAACTTGGCAATCTCAGCAATCTCATATCCACCATCAATGGTTCCTTTTCCAGCAGACACTGCGGCAGTCAGCATTAGCTGACGATTACTGGTGGACCTGGCCTCAGCTGCATAAGCTTCAACAAGTTCCTGAAAATGTATACCACAAATGAAGTAAGAATGAATCCAGTGAGATGTTAACCATAAAACGACAGCTGTGCATTGTAAAAGAAAACTGAACCAACTGAACCAAAGGAGTTTTGTACCCACCCTGCAGAGCAAAGTAAACCTCTGCTTGTCCTCTGGGGGACTTCCACGGGCTCCAGGATACTCCCAGTCCAAATCCAGACCATCAAATCCATGAGTCCTCAGGAATTTGATAGTAGACTGGATGAACCTCTGACGGTTAGCAGAAGTGGACACCATGATGGAGAACCTTCAAGAAAAATTAAGCTTTTCTGTCATATTATGCAATACCAAGAAACATTTTAGGGTAAGTCTCCAAGCAGCCTTTGGCCTTTAGCAGCAGGAATGCGATTAATATTTTCTATGTCATTGACTGGAAACTTGTCATCAATACATTTTGAATTTTCATGTCATTTTGATGGCATATCAGGTTAGCCATCTACTGTTGTCTTTTTCTAAAAATGTAATAGAACAAGTAGAAGCTAGTTTTATAAGTGACTAGGTTCATGCCAGCTGGCATTGCTAACCACACAAAAAAAAGAAATTAAAGTTTGGTCACATTTAGGGCTTCACTGATTTCAAAATATTTTCATATAGGTGACAGCACTCTGTATTGTATTGTATTGTCTCAAAAATACCGTAATTTTCTGTAATGAGGAACAGCTAATTTTACATAGGATATTAAGATATTTACATGAGTAAAAACTATGAAATTATTTAGAAAATTCTTGAATAGTCTTATGATACAAACAATCAGTCATAATACTGCAGAACAGTGCTGTTATTAGTTGGATTTTATGATATCAATTTATGTTGAAAAACTTGTGAAAATGTCAAATTTGTGTTGTAAAACTAGTAATTCGGTTTGAAGTTGCAAGAGTTTACTGTTAATTTTAGATCATATCTCGTGTAATATGGGTTTATACATATAATCTTTTAAAATCTTTCAGATCAATTTGATGTTAAATAAAAACTTTCCCTTTCAAGATGATAGGATTTACCTCTGAGAAATTTTTAAACGGTGTGTAAGAAAGACTTGATAGGCAGATATTTCAAATTTGACAGGGTCTTACCGGGATCCCATGTTCTATAAGACTACCAAAAATACTGTCCATGTAAGCCTCAACTACCAGCCTGTAGTAGGTAATTAAGCTGTAGCATTATGAATCTCTTCACTTTTTGATGTAAGAAAAATCCTCATAGTTAATCTGCACAATGGAGTGACTTGTTGACTACAGTCAATGTTCGTCTAGCTGTTACAGTAGTTATCACTTCAATGATAAAAACTATTTTGATGGATCATCAATGTTTACAGATATTGTACACTGATTAAATCACATTCATTCAACAATTTTGCTGGGAAAACTTTTGTAATTATGTAAGCTGTCTCTCATTTAAGAAACAAATCTATGTAAAATAACAGAACCAATGCTTCTTTTAGTGTTAATTGTCACTAACTGTATTTGATTTTAGAGATAGCTTGGATAAAAACCTGCATTTAACAGTTGCATCTATTAAATTAGAAGAAAGTGTTAATACAAAGTGAAAATAGAATAAATTCTGTGAATATACCTTAAAAGGCTATTTGTGTGAAAAAAGTTCTATTTTCTAAAACATCTGGAAATTTTATGGTTATTCATTTGTAAGTTTCTGATGTTCTTTACATTGGACATGTAAATTCACAGTTTATTTAACAAAAAAACTGTATAAGATTTTCTGTAAAATAAAAGAAGTGCTTTTAAATTACTTTGTTCTTTTTTTACAGCATTGGTAAGGAAGACATCTGTGCTTATGATTTAAGCACTTACTGTGATGAGCCAAAGTTCCATCCCCCAACAGCCAGCAGAGTCTTCAGGTGAGGATTCCTGGACACAGCAGAAAGGGTAGCTTAGACAATTATAAATGTCCATTACACCTTCTTTACACTTGTTATTGTAATAGGGCTACGAGAAAAATGTTATGTTCATGGATACTGACCTACTTCTAAAAGTACTGTAGCTCAGCTTTACCTTTGAACTTTATGTGAGGGAAGAGTCCTCAACACTGGCTACTTACTTGATCTTCAGAGCATTGAAAGACTTGTAGAGGACGTCATCATTCCACTCATAGGTAACCAGCTCGTTATTATGGTTGATGATGGAGAAGGCATAAATCAGATGGGTGCACAGGAAGGGGTCCACATTTTGGGGCATGAACTTCCCTTCACCAGGTCTGTACTGGGACCAGTTAGTGAAGTAGCACACCATCTGAGTAGCAGATCCTGTGTAGGAGCAAAGGACCATCATAGACGCACTGACTCTTGTTATAAAAATCCAAATCCAAATGATGGTAACTGATCAAAAGGTATTACAACTTACCCAGCTGGCACATCACCAGACATAAGCCTAAGGAAAACAGCAAAGCAAGTGGGAGAAATAAAAACACATATTGTATAATAAAATAGTAAGTATAATATAAAAAGGCATGAATGTGTTGATGAACAATATTATACTCATACAGGAGAGTTGTTAAGTACCTGCTAGAATTGTGAGCCTGGTCATCTTGAATTTGCAACTCACAGCTTCACTGGATAGTCATAAGACACAAGAAAATGACTATTTGTAAGATATCAGAAAATAAAAATGGAACACTTAGAGAGACTGTTTTCCCTTGTAAACTCACCTTGGGACTAAATGAGAGATCCAAATAGCTTCAGCAAAGTTCAGCCTTTTATACACTTAGTTGCGCAGAGAGAAAGGAGGGGGTGTAGCAGTTTCTGGTAAGTTGGGGCAATAAATCTAAAGATTATTAGAAGCTGTTTTGATAAGCTCATGTATGCCATATGTAGACAATCATTTACTCAGTGCGGTTCACAACAGGCTGTAATTTCAATGGACATATCATATAATCAAGAAAACTATAGAATGAAATACTGCAAAACAGGAAACTAGCACAATAACTTAATAGCTTTATAGCAGAGTAATAAACATTTGTTTAAATACAACCAATTCAATTTTAAAAGTAAAGTAAAAAAGGTTTGGTTGTATTTTAGTTAACTTTGCTAGTGTAATGAAATAACTTGAGACAGTTTGAGACGCTCGTCTTCTAGATTAACAGCTTTGATTATGTTATCTCTCTTCCTTGATGAACACCGGCCATGACCATTGACCATCAAGATGTTTCATAGCCTGCCGCTTGATCTTTTACCCCAAATGATAATCCTCAGCAGACTCAGAGCTGGCTGGGACATTCTGGGAGACAGTTTTTTCAAATTACCCTGCACGTCTAAACAAGGGTGTCAAAATAAAATATAATCTAATAAAAATATATTGACACATTGAGACTCTGTGACTACCAAATACAGAAATGTTATTACTTTGTCATGAACATTATAGAGTGAAATATAAAATGCCAGAATTGGTTTTATGATTGGTTATATTGGTTCACATGGAAACTATGAGCCGTTCTGCAGTAAATGCAAGTGTGTGAATAAAGGTGGGTATAAAGAAAATTATTACTGAAATGTTTTTTTTCCTTTTGGCTACAATATTGGAGCATACTATTACAGTCCAACTGTTGGTGTAACTGTAAATTATCTGACCCAGAAAACTATCTGTCAATCTTTTTTACAATGTACTCTTGCACATATGGTGCAGAGGACAGTTCATCTGAAAGCAGAGCCTATTGCCACGCCGAGGTCCGCTCGTCTGCATCACGCCACTCAGACGGCTCAACTGCAAGCCAGGCCACAGCTCAAGCACTGGCGAAGACGCCCGCACCAGAGCTCAGTACGCCAAACGCCAAATCCACATGGAGGTCGAGAAGGCACGCATGGAGGTTGTAGCGTATGGCCGCACCAAAATTTGTAGCGTAACTACACTTTACAATGAAAATTTGCATTCGTTAATGAAGGGGCACCATCTCAGATTACTGAGAAAATTATCATTCTAGATTAAGTCTCAAAGAGACTTTAATTGAATGAAGTTGATCAGTCTCTTAGCTGAAAGTCATAAATTCTGATTTCATTGACCTCCAGTTCCCAAACAAAGAAACACACGGCAGAACCGATGATAATTATACACAAACATTTATTAACTAACACTACAAACAAACAATAAACAACAATGACGTAACAACAGACAGTGAATGAATGAATGAATGCAGATAAGCTAATTAACTGTGATCATCACTGGAAGCAGCTGATAGAAAGATGATGAATTTAGAATCACTTTGGAATTGGAAGTCAATCGTAATTTATAAATTCACCCGTTTAGCAGAAGGAAAATGATACTTGCGTAGCCCTTTGATGGAGGGAGAAGAAGGCTGCTGCAGGATATCCAGCTGTGATGATCTGCTGGATGAGTCGGATCAGGAACGCAGAGACAAGGTGGCACTTTGGTGTAGTCATGTTGTAAAAATGTAGTACAAACACTAAGAGTCGAAGCTCATAGTTAAAAGAAACATGTCCGTGCTGTTGCGTTATTAAAGTTAACTAAAGAAGTCTAACGTCAAGTTAATCATAGAAAAACAAAGCTCACATAAATATTAAGAACCCTTGTTGAAAGTTGAGCTGTGTAAAGAAAAACTCTGTAAAGAGCTTTTGGAAAGCCTGTTAAGTAAAAATGCTGATAAAAGAAAAAGGCTAAAAGAAACAGACCTTTAAAAGCCCAAATAAAAAAGTCCTTAAAGAAAAAGTGTAGCCCTTAAAAAGTAGCCCTTAGAAAGTTTAATCAAAGCCCAAGTAAGAAAGAAAAAGCCCCCGTTGCATTCCAGTGACTGTCTTTTATATAGAAAGTTTTGGAGCCAAATTCAAATCAGCATCTGACCAATCGTGGCTGTGCCCATCCCAGAGGGAGGTCTTGAGTCTCACTGTCCAGGAGAGATCAGAGGCCAAATACCTTTAGAGCATACTTTAAGATCATTTCTTAAACATGCAAATCCACTGTTAAATATTTATGTTGATAACAGATCTAAAATCTCACTAAATGTGTGATTAAAACGACACCAAACATGATATGTTTATCTCACATGGTTCCTGAGATAATAATAATAAGAGATGTGACGACCCTTTCCCCCATCCGGCCTGTAGTTGTGGGTGTGGTTCTCTCTCTGCAGGTAGTGGAGGAGAGTGGTTGTGCCTGGTAATCAGCCTGGTAGTCATTCTTCCCTCTCTTGCTCTCTCTCTCCCCCTCCTGAGATGGCCACTTGCTTTGTGTTGGTATGATTTGCTTTCTTGCCCCCTACAACATTGCACACACCATTCTTTCACCCATGCACTCACCTCCACTACTGACTTTACTGACCACCCATCACATTGTTTGTTTGAGTTAATCTTTTGTTATTTAATAAAAGTCTTGGATATCATTGCTTTGTGTGCATCTCCCCTTTCTTTGTCATGGCCATGCGGCCGGGTTATGACAAGTGGGGGCTCATCCATCTTAATTTGATTGTTTTGTCACTGTTGGAAACTTTTGTGAGGTTTGCATTGAATTTGGGCTGCAGTTTGTATTGAGTGTGTCCTGGGTGGGAGATGCATTTTGGTTAAAATGTTTGTTTGGTGGCTGTTTCAATGAGGTGAGGCTTGTCCTGCATTTAGCGGTGAGGTAATTTTGGTGCAGGCCTGAGCTATCAGCAGTGATTGCATGGTCCTCTACTGTGGTATGTTTCAGCATTGTGGAGTTTCCCTGCAGGTATAGCAACGTGTTCCATCTGGGCTCGTTGGTTTGTTTTTTTCGTTTGTTATTTTTGTGTGGGGTGCGGCTAGAGCAGTTGTCTCGGGTACACCTCCACAGTTGTCAGGTGGGTAACCAGCTCGCTGGGGGCCTAACTGGACTGCTGGGCTTGGTGTTTAAATATCCCACTGCTGACCCACATGAAGACTAGGGATCAGGTAGACAGGTTAGTTTCATTTAAGCAGGTCAGATAGAGGGAGACTTCCACATTTATTTATGGGACAAATTTATTGGGTTTTTTTGGTGCCTTGGAGGACTTAAAGTGTCACTGTCTGTTGGTTCTGGCTTGCTTTGTTCTGGTTACAGGGTTTAAGGAGTAACCAACATGGCAGGGATAGAGGAGTTTGTTGCTGCTCCATCTGAAGCCTTTTTGGATCGCTGCACTAAGGATCAACTTATTCAAATTGCAGAAGAATATATGATTGATTTTAAGTGATCTTGGTCATAAACGGCGTAAGGACAGTATGAAGGCTTTGGTTAAAGTAAAGTTGGTAGAAGGTGGGGTGCTGGTGTTAAAGCAACAGAAGCCGGTTCAATCACTGGTAGCACAGCCAATTGTTTCTGCAGCGGGAAATTTAACATTTGAGCAGCAGAAAGAATTGCTTTTATTGCAATTATCCCATGATAAGGAGAAGCAGAAATTTGAAATGGAAAAACACAAAATGGAACTTGACAAAGAAGTGGAAATCGAGTGACTGCGGTGTGAGACGGAGCAGGCACAGATAGCCTTGCAGGCTACAAAGTTGGGGTTAATAAAAGATGGTAAGCTGTTGGTTGAGGGGTTGCAAGAGGAAGGGAATTCCTCTTCTCTCTTTTGTGGGTCCTCAGATGTAATGAGCAATTTGCGACTTTTGCCTAAATTCAATGAGAGGGACCCAGATGTGTTTTTTGTCCTGTTTGAGCGCATTGCAGAGGCAAGGAAGTGGTCAGATTCAGACCAAGTATTGCTGTTGCAATGTGTGCTGTCAGGAAGAGCACAGGAGACTTACGCATCGTTAGCCAGTGATAATTTAAATTATAAAACGGTGAAGGCAGCTGTGTTAAAGGCTTACGAGTTAGTCCCTGAAGCGTATCGCCAACGATTTAGGACATGGGACAAAAGGGCTAACCAGTCTCATTTGGAGTTTGCAAGGGAGCTTTCAAATCATTTTAATCGTTGTGTTAATCGTGGTGTGTAGCCTCTGATGTAGATGATTTTGAGACTCTGAGCAATCTTATAGTCTTAGAGCAGTTTAAAAACTCTTTGCCTGGTCGAGTGACCACCTATTTAACTGAACGCAAGGTTGACACTGTCATGGAGGCTGCAGAACTGGCGGATGAGTATGTGCTCATCCATAAGACTCATCTTGGTGAGATGGTAAGGGAGACACCAGTGCACACTGACAGTGGTGATAGGTTGGCTGTTCGTACTGGAGGGTCTTCAGGTAGGAGGTCCCAGGGACGTACAGGAAAAGGAGACAATTTGTGCAATTATTGCAGAGAAGCTGGCCACTGGAAGGCAGACTGCCCACTCTTATGGGGGAAAAAGCAACATGTTAGAGGTGGATATGGAAAACCTGCTGCATTAGCTGCAAGTCTTCCTAGTTCTGTGGTAGTAGGTCCACTAAAGCTGATGCCTGATTCAGGCATGGCTGACAGCCAGTGTAAATCTTATCAGCCATTCGTCAGAGAAGGGTTTGTAACACTGCCAGATTGTGATTAAAAAGGTGTCTGTTAAGGTTTTGAGAGACACAGGTGCATTCAACTCCTATGTGTTGGAGTCGGTCCTGCCATTTTCACATGAGACTGATACTGGGGATAAGATCCTTATGCGGGGAATGGGAATGAAGGTTATACCAGTCCCACTACATAAATTAAATCTGGAATGCGAGTTGGTGCAGGAGGAAGTGGGGGTGAGACCAGCATTGCCAGTTGAAGGTATTGACATCATTTTGGGCAACGATCTAGCTGGCTGTCATGTTTGGGGGAATGTGTCACCGGCCCCTGTAGTTATATTCGACTCTCCTGGGTCCGAACCATTAGATGAAGTTACCTTGTGTTGTCAGGAAGTTTTTCCTGCGTGTGCAGTTACACGAGCTATGAGTCGGGCTGAATCTAAGGAGACAGACGAGAAAGTGGAAACCATGTTGCCATGTTTGCCTGAGTTTCCTTTGTCTGTGTCCCACGGTGAGCTGAAGAGGGAGCAAAGAGCTGATCCATCTTTGAAAAATAAATTTGAGTCTGTGATGTCACCTGGTGAGGCGAGGGATAGTACCAGCGGCTACTTTCTGCAGGATGAGATTTTGATGAGGAAGTGGTTACCCCATCGGGACGAGGTTGTGGGAGAACCTGTTTTCCAAGTTGTAGTTCCCACTAAATTTCGCAATCATGTGTTAAAGCTTGCTCATGATAGGTCAGGGCACTTGGGTGTGCGAAAAGCATATGATAGAGAACTGCAGTATCTGTCAGCTAACTGGTAAGCCAAATCAGGTGATTAAACCAGCTCCGTTGCAGCCAATTCCAGCTATTAGTCAGCCGTTTGAGTATCTAATTATTGACTGTGTTGGGCTGTTGCCTCGGGCAAAATCAGGTAGTCAGTATTTGTTAACCGTTATGTGTCAAAGTACCAGGCACCCAGCAGCTTATCTTTTGCGCACCATAACAGCAAAATCGGTGGTTAAGGCTCTAACACAATTGATATCTGTGTTTGGTATCGCCAGGGTCATCCAGAGTGACCAAGGATCCAATTTTTCCTCCAAGCTTTTGGCACAACTGATAAAACTGTTAGGAATAAGGCATAATCAGTCATCAGCTTATCATGCACAAAGTCAAGGTGCTTTGGAGCGCTTTCATCAAACGCTCAAGTCTCTGTTGCATGCATATTGTACAGAACAAGCTTGTGATTGGGAAGAGGGACTGCCTTGGTTACTTTTAGCTGCACGGGAGGTGGTCCAAGAAAGTACAGGGTTCAGTCCAAATGACTTGGTGTTTGGTCACACAGTCCGGGGACCATTGTCGGTGTTTAAGGATGGGTAGAAGGAGTCAGATCCCCCCACCAACCTTATTGATTATATTAATGGTTTTAGACATCGGCTGTATGTTGCAGGGGAGTTGGCAAAGGCATCGTTGGCTGCCTCACAAGCTAAAATGAAGAAGCGATACAACCAGAAATCGGAGCTGTGTGAGTTTAGTCCTGGCGACAAGGTTTTGGCTCTGTGTCCACTGGTGAGTTCCCCTTTTCAGGCCAAGTTTTCTGGTCCCTATACAGTGGTCAAGCGTGTTTCAGACCAGAATTATTTGATCTCAACTCTGGTCATAGGAAACCTGTCAAACTGTTTCATGTAAATCTGCTGAAACCTTTCTATGGTCAGTCTGTTAGTCCACTTGGAGCAGTCCAGCAGGGGTCATCATTGGTGAGTCCTGCCTTGATGTCTGACATGGTGGGGAAAGTTTCAGGTGAGAGTCTGGAGGATACTGTTTTGGAGCCTGATGAGTGTTGGTTGTCCGGTCGTTTGAAAAACTCAGAGACCCTCAGGAATCTAAAAGGATTGCTTGGTCACTTGTCAGAGGCACAGGCGATAGAGTTTGAGCAGCTTATTCGTAGATATCCAGGTTTGTTTGGTGACTTGCCGTCTCGCACTGATTGGGTGGAGCATGATGTTGATGTTGGCGATGCATTACCTATTCGTCAGCATTTCTATAGGGTTTCTCCGGAGAAGCGCAACTTTCTAGGTGCTGAAGTAGAATATATGATCAAGAATGACATTGCGGTGCCTTCCTCGTCTAGCTGGGTGTCTCCAAGTCTGTTGATGCCCAAGAGTGACAGAACACCTAGGTTTTGCTCTGATTTCCGGAAGGTAAACAAGGTCACAAAACCAGACTCTTTTCCGCTGCCGAGGATGGAAGACTGTGTCGATCAGGTTGGGGCAGCGAAGTATGTCAGCAAATTTGATCTGTTAAAGGGATACTGGCAGGTGCCTTTGTCCAAAAGAGCACAAGAGGTGACAGCTTTTATTACTCCTTCAGGGCTGTTTTCATATAAAGTTATGCCTTTTGGACTAAGGAATGCGCCAGCCACCTTTCAACGGCTTATGAACCGCGTGGTTGCTGGGCTTGCTGGCTGTGCTGTCTATTTGGACGATTTGGTGGTCTACAGCGATTCCTGGTTTTCTCACATGCAGCGAGTGAGAGCACTGTTTGATAGGCTGACCGAAGCCAAGCTCACAATAAATCTGGCAAAGTGCGAGTTTGCTAGGGCCACCATTACGTACCTGGGTCGTGCTGTTGGTCAGGGGCATGTGGCTCCAGTGCGGGCTAAGGTGATGGCCATTGACCAGTTTCCACAGCCAGTGACCAAAAAAGAGCTGATGAGATTCTTAGGAATGGTGGGGTATTACAGATGTTTCTGTAAGAATTTTTCGACAGTGGTGGCACCACTGACCGACTTGTTGAAGGCCAGAGCTCAGTTTGTGTGGTCAACAGAGTGTCAGGAGGCCTTTGAGAATGTCAAGTTTCTCTTGTGTTCAGCACAGGTGGCTTCCTGCTTTGATCGTCCTTTTGTGTTGCTGGTAGATGCAAGCCATGTTGGAGCTTGAGCAGTGCTGATGCAGGCAGATGAGCAGGGTGTGAATAAACCCGTCTGTTTTTTTTCCAAGAAGTTCAACCGCCATCATGTAAATTATTCTGTGGTGGAAAAGGAGGCGCTGGCTTTGATCTGGGCTCTGCAGTATTTTGCAGTCTATGTGGAGTCAGGAGTGACACCGGTAGTGGTCTATACAGACCACAACCCTCTGACCTTTCTTCACTCCTTGCGGTGCCCTAATCAGAGGCTGATTAGGTGGTCACTGTTCCTGCAGTCCTACGATCTGGACATTCGACATATTAAAGGACGTGATAATGTTATCGCAGATGCACTGTCACGGGCTCTGGTTTTTGACTGAAGGGTGAATAACATAATTTGATCTTTGATGTTGCACTTCATGTATTTTGGAATTTGTATTTTATAGGTGGAGTCGTTGCTTGACCTTAATCATTGCTTTGTGTGCATCTCCCCTTTGTTTGTCATGGCCATGCGGCAGGGTTATGACAAGCTATAACAAGAATAAGCTTACAAATAGTAGACATTTAGGCTACATGAAAGTAAACTATTAATGTGACTACAGGTACAAGCATATACATTCAATTATAAGAAAATGTCGACTTAAAAGTATATATGCTGAGGATAAAAGGTCTCTCTGTCTTTATGGCTTTGTTTTGTGACAGAGAGGAGGGGGTGTTGGTGTCTCGTGTATGCATCTCAATAAACACTTCAGATTCAATGTGTTCTCCTTCCATGCTGGTCCTGATCAACTTGGTATCACAGAGTCCAGATGTTGGGATCATCACTCCGGAGATGTTGAATTCTTTGATTTTATTATTTAGAAGTGTTTATTTCAAATCGTCAAAGAGTTCCTTGTGTTAGGAGGAATGTCATCTCCTCTTCTCCCGAGGTGTGCTTTTCGTCACCTAATGGCGCTTTTATGACCCTTATCAGATTCTGGTGCAGAAGGGAGACATCCTGTTGTCTCCAAAAAGGGGGATTTGGGTTGGCTGTCTTCTGAAATGGTTTCTTACCCAGTTCAAAGCTCTGAGAAACTGGCTCTGGATTATTTCTGTGTTAGCTTGGAATGTTCACTCCTTTGTACGCTACAGTCCCCCACTTTGTTTGATGATGACGATCGTCCTTGGCGGAGGCTGTCAACAAACACTGGAGAAATTAATGCAGAACATAGATGCCCACAGACTAAGCATAACATTTTCAATCGGCTAACACGGGTGGTATAACCAAAATCGAAAAATTGGGATCAGAGTAGATATGAGACAGTATAGGTCGTGTAGCCTTATTATGTACTCTGAACTTAAACCTTAAAACTTTAGTATCACCATTTTGGTATTCACTTGCTATTTAACTTTGATAGTTTGTAAAAGTCAAGTTATGCTAATTATTTTAGCTCTATATATCTGTTTACCTCGTGTACCTAGTGTGAGATGTAAGAATGAGAAGCCATCTTCTAGGTGAGCTTTTGACTATAACTTCAAAGTTTGAATTTGCCAACCTTGGGTGATGTGACGTGTCACATAATGCAGAGTGAGCATTTAAAATCATGAAGATGATTGATTATCATCGATTAGTTAGACCCCCACTTAGTAAGGTTAAGGGACCAGAATATAGTTTAAATCTTTATTTTTTTTTATTTTTATCTAAGTAGTTGATTACTTTCCTCTTGGATGTATTTTATTACACATCTATATTTGTTAATCTTAAATTCTGGGGTTTGATTTCAGTTTGAATATATAATGTCTTTCCTCAGAATAGCAAAACAAATGAGCCAGAACTTGCCTGATACCTGTCATAACTAGTGAGATGTCTGTCTGTCTTCACCTGTTTATCTTCAGTGTTCCCCAGGCACGCGTGAGCCACCCCGGTTATCCACCAGAAAATAACAAACTAAAACAAAAAACGGGGCAGGGGCACACCCCACTGCCACCACCTGTCTAATCAGGCAAGTTTGGTGCTTCATTATTTGATGCTGTGACTCTGATTTCAGATCTTGTCCCCCACTTGGTTTTCTTCTGTGGAGAAGTGTTAAGGACAGTCTAACTTGTGTCAATGAATAATAGTTCTTTCAGCTGTCTTTGGCAGGTTTGGGCAGCACTCCTGGTTAATAATTATGGAGGTGAGTGCCCTTTTCCTGTTTTCCATAATTGTGGTTTCTTCGGAACTTCTTTTTTTTTTTTTTCTTTTCTTTTTTTTGTCTGCATTTATACTCATCGTTTAACACCATGCAAAGGAGTCAACTTAAATGAGATCAATGCATATTTTAGTCTTGCAGCAAAATATATTAATATTTAGTGCGTGTGCGTGACCATCAACGGCCCCCCCTGGGAGCTAAGCAGTCATTCTTTATTGAAATTGAGCCAGAGGGGGTAGTGCTGCACCTCAGTGAATGTGGGGGGGACAAGATGAACAGGGAGGGTACAGATAGGTAGTGCTATATGAATCCTATAAGAGTGCTGTAACATGCCATGTTCTTCCCAACAACCGATCCCACATCTGAAAGCTGGAAACAAATAATCAACACAGAAACAAATTGGACACCAGAAGTCTTGTCAGTATACAGGGTTAGGACGCCAGAGGACAGGAGTAAAGGAAGAATGTGTAGAGGGCGTGAGTTTAGTGCAAAGTCTGAAGAGTGACTCTGCACAATCTGGCGGGTCCCATCAGTTCTCAGCAATGGGACTCGGCAGGAGTTGGTAAGCCCTGAACAAACATGCATGTGTGTCAAAGCCCAGAGTGACTACCACGAGTCAGCAGGGCCAGGCCGACCAAGCGCCCCCACACCCCAGGCCGGGGAGCATCCAGGAGGCACCACCCAGAGGACCACCCGGGCCACAGATAAGCACGCAGACACAGAGACCAAGAGGAGGCAGCAACCAACACCCCCGGAGCGCCAAGGACAAGCCCAGAGGGCGCGGGGCACGAGGGCCCACCCGCCACCCCACACCCATCCCCAGTCACCCCATCCACCCACCACTCCCACCCACCCCACCCCCCGCCCACACCCCACCCAACCCGCCCACCCCCGAGGCGGCAAGAGGCCCCCCGCAGCCTGGAAGGCCCGACACAGGGGCCGGGCGCCCCAACGCAGGGAAGGCCGCCAGCCCCACCCCAACCAGGCTGCCACCGGGAGCCAGCCAGAGGAGACCGAGGCCGGGCCCAGACGCAGGCCCAGAGAGCGTGAGCGGGCGGGGAGTCAGTGCCGCCAACTGGAAGGCGCACCACATACCCCCAGCACTGGCCCCGAGGAAGCACGGCGGACCCACGGACCCCGCCCCCAGAGGCACACCCAACCCCCAACCGGAGCTTAGCCACCACCCGCAGCCAGCCAGCACCACAGCCACGGCGAGCGCCAGGGAGGTAGAGCCAGCCCACAACCCAACGAGAGCCACAGCATCAGAGGACCCGCCAGACACGCAGGAGATCCCCTCCCAGACCACCACCCCCAGACCCCGGGGAACCCCAAGCCACAGTGACCCAGACATTGGTCCACCCCCGACCGCCCCAGACCTGGAGGGGGGCCGGACCCCACCAGCAATGCCATGGGAGTGAAAAGCTGCCATTGTAACCCTATTACTGAGTTTCCTCGATCCCTGACGAGGAAACCGCACCCTAACCTGTGCATGAGTGCAACCCTGAGTGTAATGTGGTGCATTAAAAGCTTGAGGGGCAGGAGAGGCGGAAGGGGATGGCCAGAGGGCCACAGAGGTGGCTGGGTACTCTACAACCTGCCCTGACCAAAGTCCTGAGCCACCCCAAACCAACCTCTGGGGTGTGAGTGTGTGTGCTGCATTAAAATTGGAAAGCCAGAGAGGCAGGTGGGAGGAAGACGGGGCGGACACAATACCGTGAAGCACTGCAATCCGCCCCATCACCAAGCCCACCGTTCTCCGCGCCAGCTGTCCATGGGGCCATAGCTGTCGTGTCCCTAAATGTGCCTAAAAATAACTATGTACAGTGAAGTGTGTGATGTGTGAAGTGCACAATAAGAGGCAGTCTGGTGAGGGTCCGGCCCACAGGAATAGAGCAGCACGGGAGAGAGACATCCCTACTGGATCTAGCGGAAAGGGTCCCCAGGGCCAAGAGGCAAAGGGCCAGGGAAGGCCCATACGCACCGACAGGCCCCGCCAACACCATGAGCAACGCGGGCCGCAGCACCAGAACACCACCCCAAGCAGCAGCCGTAGACCCGCCACAGGCCAGCCAAGTGCAGCAACCCACTCCGGAGGGGAAATTGTGCCGCGCCAAGGGAAGCACAGGTCAAAGAAGCCTACTCGTACCCCACAGGCCAGCAAGCCAGGGACACATCGGACCCCCAGGCAGCAGAGGACCCCCCCCCCCCGAGGGAGGGAGAGGGGCGAGGAGGAGCAGGCAGGCAGGAGAGGGGGGAGGAGGAGGGAGGGGAGTGCGCAAGGGACAGGGGAACAGCAGAGAGGCCAACACACCCCAAGCCCCCAGAGCCAGCCAGAGCGCACCAGAGGAGAGAGGCCACACAAATCCAGCAGCCCAGGAGCACCAAAGGCGAAGCACTGGATACACCCAACGCCAGGGAGGAGAGCCCAAGCCAAGCAGGCCCCGCAGAGCTGCGCAGCAACCACGGGGACAAGAGGGAGAAGACACCCTTAGTGCATGAACGCGGCCTTGGAGTCCATGGCGCCATCATTCCTTGAAGAGAAGAGGGTCAAAAAACAAAACAAACCAAACAACCAAGCAGACAAAACAAACAACAACAACAACAAAAAAAACTATAGTATAGTCGGGGGGCAGAATACATACGTTCTGGAGCATCACAAATTTTATGAGAGGAGTGGCATACGCTAACAGACAAGATGAAGTTAAAGATTTATATTTAAAGATCTAATAAATGGGGACCACCTTTCTGTAAAGGATACCAATTGGTTTTTCCGGGTAGCAGAGATTTTCTCAAGTGAAATGTGTTCTGTGAGGAGGTTCAACCAATGGATGATGTTGATGGCTTTCTTATCTTTCCAGTTTACCAAAATGGTTTTCTTGGCAATGGTGAGAGCTGCAAGCGTGGGTTGGAATTGAGTGTCTGGTAGGGTCGTTGTCGTAAGATCTCCAATTAAGCAAAGGTTTGGAGACTGTGGGATCCTGCAGTCCAAAATAGAGGAGAGCTTCTGTGTGACTGCTGCCCAAAACTGATAGACAGGTGAGCATAGCCAAAGAGCATGAAAATAAGTGTCAGCTGTGCATATGTCAGAGTGCGAGAAACCCATTTTATACAATTTATATTGTGTTATATGTGTTCTGTGGAGAACCTTAAATTGGATCAGTTGTAAGTTGGTGTTTTTTGTCATCTTAAATGTGTTACCACAGATCTGGGTCCAGAAATCATGGTCAAAAGATAAGGATAAGTCTTTTTCCCATTTTTGAATTGGTAGATGTATAGAGTCCGTCTTTGAGAGTAAACTATAAATTTTTGAGAGGTTTTTCTTATTTTGGGGGGATAGTTTTGTGATATATTTGACAAATTCCGGTGGCTGTAAATCAGGAGGTTGTAAAGTGGTCCGGAGCGCTGGGATTTCCCTTGTAATTGTCCTCTCGACTTGTAGGTATTGGAGAAAGTTTCCATTATTTATTTCAAATGTTTGGAATACGTTTGTATATGTCATAAGCATATTATCTTGGAGAAGGTGATGGAGGTGGGTGATCCCTTTCTCTGCCCATGAGCTGAGATAGAGAGATGTTTTATTGTTTACAAAATCTGGGTTGTGCCAGATTGGGGATAATATACTGGGTTGAAGTTGGGAGCCAGTGACTTCCAGGGATTTCCACCAAGCAGACAAAGTGGAGGCGATCAAAGGGTTCTTGAAGCAGGGATGGTGTTTAAGGGTGGTGGTAACAAAGGGAAGGTCAGAGAGTTTGATGTGGTTACAGTCTAACTGTTCTAGTTCCAGCCAGGAGTTGTATTGTTCATGTGGATGTATCCATTTGGTGAGATATTGTAGTTGATTGGCGAAGTAGTAATGAATGAAGTTGGGGGTCTCTAGACCACCCTCAGATTTATTTTTCTGGAGAATAGTCAGGCTGATTTTAGCTTTTTTTGTTCTTTGAATAGAACTTACCAATAGCAGAATCTAATGATTGGAACCACTTTGATGTGGGTTTGAATGGGATCATGGAGAAGAGATAGTTGATTTGAGGTAGTATTTTCATTTTCACAGTAGCTATACGTCCCAAAAGGGAGATTGGAAGGTTATTCCAACGCCTCAAATCACCACAGATTTTTTCCAAAAGTGGAGTGAAGTTCAGGTGGACTAGTTCAGAGAGTTTTGAGGAAATATTTATACCCAGATTTCCAATGTTACCAGTGGGAAGGGAATGAACCAGGTTTTGGACTGCAGGATTCCATGATTTCTCTGTTAATGGAAGTATAATTGATTTCGACCAGTTGATGGAGTAGTCTGAAAGACGTGAGAAGCTTGTAATGAGATTAAATACTTCCTTTAATTATGTTTTGGGTTCTTCTAGATAAAGTAATATGTTATATGTAATCTATATGCATATAGATTAATTTTGTGATCAGACACCTGAGAGCAGATATCAGTATTTTGACGTACTGCTGTTGCCAAGGGTTCAATAAATATCGCAAATAATAAGGGAGAGAGTGGGCATCCCTGTCTGGTTCCCCTTTGTAAACTGAAGCTTTGTGAAGTAATCCCATTGGTGGTGACTGTGGCCTTGGGTGATTTATACAGAGCTGATACCCACTGGATAAACGACTCTCCGAAACCAAATTTGCGAAGACCAGTGAAGAGAAAGGACCAACTGACTTTGTCGAAGGCTTTTTCTGCGTCAAGCGATACAACAATTGCTTCTCTGTTGCAGCGTTGTGTTAGACTGATCAAATTTAGAAGTCTTCTGACGTTGTTGGTGGAGTGTTGACCCTTAATAAATCCTGTTTGATCACTGTGAATTATTGATGGGATAATTTTCTCCAACCTGGAGGCGAGTGCTTTGGCGATGATTTTGATATCGGTGTTGATTAGAGATAGAGGTCGATAGCTGGAAGGAAGCGTGGGATCTTTATCTGGTTTCAATAATAACTTTATTGCAGCTGTATTCATGTGAGCACTTATATAACCATTACTTTTTATCTCTGATACTGTCCTGAAGAAAAGAGGTGCAAATATTGACCAGAAATGTTTCAAGAATTCAGCAGGGAAACCATCAGGACCAGGTGCCTTGCCTGCTGGCATACTGTCTAATGCACATCGCAAACCACTGATAGTCAATGGAGCGTCCAGGGTGTCTCTGCTTTCAGTTGTTAGTTCTGGCAAGTTTAAATTGTTGAGAAAATTGTGAATATCTTCTTTGCTTGGGTTAACTGCAGCTGAATATAAATTATGATAATAGCTGTAAAAGATCTGATTAATTTCTTGGGGTGATTTAGTATAATTGCCAGTGGGATCCTGGATTGCTGTAATGAAGGATTTTTCTTTGTTGCGTTGGAGTTGATTTGCAAGAAATTTGCCCGATTTGTTGTTGTGTTCGAAATTATTATATCTTAGTTGTTGTAGTAAAAATTCAATTTTCTTTGACAGGATATTGTTGAGGTGTAATTTTGCATTCTGTAGTTCCGACCATAGTTGGCCACTCGGTTTTATTGCATAATCCTCTGTAAGTTGTTTAATTTTTTTTCTCAATATCTGTCTGTATTTGTTGTTCCTTTTTTTTCTTTATGAGGAGTACGATATAATTCTACCTCTGATTACAGCCTTCCCAGTTTCCCAGAGTAAAGAAGGAGATAAATCAGGAGAGTCATTATTTTTTAGAAAGTCTGCCCACTCCCTCCTTATCATTTGATCAAATTCTGGATCTTTGAGTAGAGAAATGTTTAGACGCCAAATCTGTGGAGGTTTACGGTTGGGTTCTGTTTGCAGGCTGAGGGATATTGGTGCATGGTCGCTGATTATGATTGGGTGAATTCTAGTGGTAGCTTTATGTGCGATGGAATTATTTGAGAGAAAAAAGTCAATTCTTGAAAATGATTGGTGCACCATGGAGAAGAAAGTATAGTCCCTCTTGGTTGGGTTTTTGATTCTCCAGATGTCGTCCAATCCAAAATCTGTCATGTAATTCTGTATGACTTTGACTGATTGTGGTTGTTTTGCATGTGTTTGATTACTAGATCGATCTACGGAAGGATTCAGAACTAAGTTGAAGTCACCACCAATAATAGTTGTTGAGTTGCAGATAGGTCTGCTAAATGAGAAAAAACTGTGTGAAAGAAGGCTGGATCGTCATTATTAGAAGCATACAGATTGGCAATTGTATATAATTTATTAAAAATTGTTGCCTGGATAATAATGTACCTGCCTTCTGGATCTGTTACCGTGGAGTATAAATTAAATGGTACTCTCCTGTGGACTAGGACGGAGACTCCTCTTTGTCCGTTATTATAACAAGATGAAAAGATGATGTTATAATTAGTATCTGTAAGAGATTTTTCCTCTGACTGTAGTAAGTGTGTCTCTTGCAGGAGCAAAATATCTGCTTTTAGTTTAGAAGCATAGTCCAGGATTTTAATTCTTTTTGTCTGTGAGCGTATGCCATGTACATTCCAGGAAACAAAATTTAACTTGGACATAGTGAGTGAAGGTGTTCTGTCATTGAGTATGTGACAATGTAATCTAACTTCTGTGTGTGTCTTTGTGAGCTCTCTGTTGTTGTCTGTAAATTGAATGTTGTGGTTTGTGAGCTGTGGATGTCAGGATGGTGAGGTGGGAAGTATTGGATTAGAGATGTGTAGTTGCTGGTGAGAGATATATACAGCAAGTCATGATCTATGCATATAGCATTTAAAAGCACAACCAGAAATGCAAAACTGATAACAAACACATTATAAAGCACATAGGCACAACAAACATTGGGGATACACTGGGTGTGAGTGGGAAGGGGGAGTGTGTGAAAGGGGGAAAGGGGTGAGTGGAAAAGTACATAGAGGGAGAGAGAGAAAAATAAATGGAGGGAGAGGATCCTGAGCGGGGAGGGTGAATTAGGAAAGTGAAACATATACACATTTACACCTGGGAGATTCTTTTAAAAAAAAAAAAAAAAAAATTCTATTTTAAATTAATAAATGATAAATGTAAGCATCAAAGCCGTTTTGTAAGTACTTAACCGTTATATTTCCGCGTCTTTTAAAAGAGCCAGGGGGTGATGGAGGATTCCCGGAACAGCTGGCCATCTATGTAAAGTTTGTCCACCACCAGTGCCGTCCGCTTACCTTTCTGTCGGTGCTCTTTCATGATCGGATACAGCACTTTGCGCCTCTCATTTATCTCCCTGGGAAACTGGTCATTCATTCCGAACGAGGTGCCTTTCAGCTCCCGTCCTCTGCTTTTTACGAGCACTTTCTGCTGGAAGTGCTCGAATTTAGCATTGATGGGACGATGACAGTTTCCTCCTCGGGGTCCCAGCCGGTGAACGCGGTGGAAAGTGATGTTGTTTACCGTTTCCGTAGGGATTTTAAGAGCCGACGTCAAGAAGTTTTTAACAAGTGATTCAGGGTTGTCCGGTGTGGACTCTGGGATGCCCGAAAAGATCAGATTATCCCTCATGCTTCTGCTCTGGATGTCCAGGACGGTCTCTCTCAGGGTTTTATTTTCATTTTTAAGTGTACTTACCTCTGAGGTGACAGCTGTCAGCGTGGAGTGGAGTTCGGCGTTGTCCCGCTGCAGATCGTTTATCTGCTGGTGAGTGAACTCTAGACAAGCCTTCAGGTCCTTGATCTCCTGGTGGAGCATGCCGAGGATGTCGAGCTATTTATTTATCGACTCCAGCACGCTAATCGGGACCTCAGTAGACTCTAGGTCCTGTGTGTCAGTGGACGAGTCGGCTTTCTTCCTCTTGTTAGGATAATCAGGGAAAGTGGCGGGGTTGGAGCCTTCCATTGTGCAACGGACGTAGTAGTCGTCAATAAAGTCCTCAAGGTCCTCCCCTGTGAGCGATACAGTGTACGGTCTTGACCAGGAAGCTTAAATTGGTTGTTTAATGCAATGGAAAGAAACGAAAGAAAAACGGCGATTTGTATGGAATTAGTCTAGCAGCTGGGGGCTGCCATGTTGAATTTCGTGAATCTCACCGAGTCTCGCGATCTCACAGCATCCCTCTCTCCTCTTCGGGACTTCTTGAATCTGCTTGGTGTATTGTTCTTCAAGTAATCGTTTCGCAGCTGAAGAATCTCCCGGTCATCCATTTTCCTTTGATCATTCCTCTTGAAAGCTTTTTCATAATTCCACCTTTGGTCACGGTGGCATTGTGGCTGATTTTGTCTTGACCTTCGGGGAGTTTTTGAGGGTTGACCACCCTTGAAGTCCCTGTTGGTGTTTTGTTGATGCTTGGTCTTTAGTCTTTCAGAGCACTGTTGATCTTTCCACGGGTCTCGCTGAAAACTTGATGGCTCATTATTTCTAAGACCATGGTCATATCGATGGGTTAGTCTTCTCCATCCTTCATTATACCTGCAAGGTTGTACAGGCATTTGGATGCATGAGCTTGCATCATCAAAAGATGAGTCAGAGTCTTGTCTTGTGTTGCATAAGACTTTTGTCTCAGCTTGTTTCTTAGACATCCTCTTGTGTTGATTGTGACCCTTTATAGCCAGGTCACGTAGTTGCCGGCTGGTCATGGTTCTAGGGCAGACTGTCACACCCAGGTAGTGGCTCAAGGATGGAAGAAGGTCCTGCAGGAACAGGGTCTTGAAGGCTGTGTCTTCTTCCATCTCTGGTTCATTTCTGGGCCCAAAGTAGAATTTATGAAGACGGCTGTAGTAGGCTTGAGGAGTTTCTTTTCTACCCTGCCTGATATTCAGTGCAGCCATCAAACCGTGCTCTGATTCTGGATCAGAGAATTCTTTTATCAGATCCTTCCCTACCATGGGGGGTTTTTGGTTCCTTCCCACCGTCGCTGACTGCTTGCTCATAGGGAATCCAAAAGCAACCTTGGATTGTTGGGTTTTTCTGTTTCCTGTTTTACTGTTTCCTGTTCTTTCTTACAATGTTAAGCGCTTTGTGACGACCTGTGTTGTAAATATGCGCTATATAAATAAAACTGAATTGAATTGAATTGAAGTTCTTCACATAGCAGCTTGTAGTTGGCCTTGACCTTGTCTGGCTGGCGGTCAAGGAAGCTGCGGACCTCAGGGTTGGAGGTTATTCTGATTAGGCAGAGAGCATCAAGGCTGGTTGCTTGGTCCAGCATTTTAAGGTGGAAGTCAATATCTCGTAGATAAGCGTGGATGTCATAGTCCCCTGAATGATTTGGTTTGAAAGTATCGATGTTTCGGGCCAATCTATCAAGTTGTTTGTATGACATGCTTACTTGTGATGAAGAGCTGTAGACTTTCCTTTCAGTTGCTCCATTGTTTGAGTTGCTTCTTCTCAGGTTGATATCGATGCCGTCTGAGTGTCGGCCTTGCAGCACATTGCACTGGTGAGTTTCAGTGTCAGCACCAGGCATCTGGCTTTGGATCGGCGACACACTGGCTTGGAGGAAGTGACTCTGCCCGGCAGTGCAGTCCATTTTAATGGACTTGCTTCAGTTCATTCTTCACCATGTTCAACTCCTCCCTGTCAGCTTGGCGTTGTTGCTGAAGGTTCAGGAGTCGGCCTTTGGTGAGCCTCAATTCCTTCTTCACCATGTTCAACTCGTCCTTGTCGGCTTGCCGTTCTTGCTTAAGGTCAGTTATGCATTTAACTGCATCATGTAGAGCTTCGATGAGGCTCTTCTTGTCCTGGAGCTCTTTTTTCATATGGGTCTCAACTTGTTCAAGTCTCTGTGACATGCCATCTGTGGTTGGGTTTGCAGGCTTTGTCAATTGATTGATTGAAGCTTGCAGTTCCAACATGGCTCTTAGTTTTTCCATTTCTCCTCTGGAAACATTTTCCTCTTTCAGGTGCTCATCCAGTCGTTTTCGGGTTTCCATCTTGTACAGAAGTGCATCTGTTTTACTCCGCTTCATCTGGGTCATAAAATGCGGAATGATGGAGTCATAATTCAGATTGAACTCCTCTGGATTCCTGGTTTGTCGTTTCTCTTCATAGCCTGGCAAGACGTTGCCTGTCATGACATTCAGCCAGGTTTTCATGTCCTCCCGTGGGAAAGGGGGACTCATCATGGTAGGTGGCACTGACATTTTGCGAGTCAGGTGCAAATAAATGTTAGCAATTCTAACAAAAATTGTTTGACTGAATTAGGTAAAGGACTGACACCATATACTTCAACAGCCAATAATTGTAAACCTACTTATAGTAAGTATTACTATTAGGTTTCCGTATTAATTTTAGTTGTTTATTTGTTGTTAATTTATGTAACTTTGTGGTTACGCTAAGAAACAATTGTGTTGACAACTATGTTTATAGTGTCTTTAAGTGTGATTGTTTTGAGATTCGTTTTTGTGTGAGGAAGCCTGAAAGCAAGAATAAAAAGGGGGTATGGGAGAATATCGCTTTAACTGTAAAACAGTTCACATCAACTCAGTTCCTATACCACCACAATATACCAACTGCTTAACAAGATGATCACTTTTAGAACACAACAAATACACACTTAGAATTAAAGAGAACAGATGGGGTCAGTTTGATATTGCTGTCTCTAGAGTTTGATGCTATAAATGCTAATAGCATTAGCATCACACAGTTTCCTGCTTGCCAACTGCAGAGGGTGAAGCTCTGTGAGGGTCTGTGTGTGTGTGATGTCAGTACGTCAGGCTTTGGCTCCGCCCCCTGATAGACCCTTAGAGCTGAGAATAGTGTAGGTCAGTCTCAGTTAAAACACAGAGGTGGTCACGTCTGTAACTTTAACTGTTTCTTTGCTTATCAACTTTAACAATGGGCCTGAGCACAGCGGCTCTTTAAGTTTGATCACACAAGTTTCTTCTGTGTGAGTTTCAGCAGTTATCAAGCAGTTTTGCTTTTTCACAATCCAACAGGTTCTTTTTCACTCTGTCTCAAATTCAGGAGCATCTAAATAAGTGAGAATTCTTATTTCTTCACTATTCAGTAGTTTTCGTCCTGGTGTAACGCAGCGACGGGTTCCATTGGCTTTTTCTTGAATTAAAAATTTCCTCATAAACATAAAAAATGAGTGATCAGCAATTTCATTTTATTTCTTAGCTTTTCAAAAAACTTGAGGGCTTCTCTCTTTGATGAGACAACAACATGTGTGGATCAAGTCTTAAACATGCAAAGAACAATTATAATTAAAGCTGCAAGCAGCGTCGAACGGGCCCTCGCTCCTGATCATGCTCCTCTCCACACAACCTTGTCTAGGGGGCACCGTAGAGCCGATTAGAATTTTGACTGTGCAAATCTGTTGGTCTTGGGATACTATATGTGTGTACCAAATTTCATGTTTGTAGGATAAAGAAGTGATTGTATATGAGTATTTGAATATTTGTAGGGGGCACTGTGGAGCCGTTTGACCACGCCCATTTCTGAATTGTATATTAAACATTAGGTCTTGAGATTAATGAGGTTTTGTGTGGATTTGGTGATTTTACATGTATCACTTCACCTCCAAAACCCATTTCGTTCCACATGGTGATTTTGTTCAAAATGGCCGCCATGCCACGCCCACACCGTGTGACGCAGCCACAAGATTTTAATAACTTTTCATCCTGGAGGGGTCTAGATGCCACACAGCGAATTTGGTGAAGATCGGATAAAAATCCTGGGAGGAGTTCGTTAAATTCCAATGCCTGCGCACCACATGCTGTAGGGGGCGCTGTTGAGCTTTTTTTGAAATTTCAACAGCAGGAATTTTTTTGTCTTGGGCTACTGTACATGTGTACCAAATTTCATGAGTTTTCGTGAAACTAGCCGTATTAACTCCACTAAAGCCCAATTTTCTAAGTGGCGCTATTGAGTCATTTTGCCATTCATATGTGTAATTCCCCCAAAATATCAAATTTTTCACCAGTCTTGATGTGTGTGCCAAATTTGGTGAGTTTTTGAGTATGTTTAGGGGGTCAAATTGAGGTTCAAAGTGGGGTAAGAAAAAGAAACCGCCAAACAAAGAAACAAACAAACCGCCAAACAAACACTAGAGGAACAATAGGGTCCTATGCACTGTAGTGCTTCGGGCCCTAACTATGCACTGTAGTGCTTCGGGCCCTAATAATAAGTGTCTCTGGAAGTCTCACTGTCAACTTTTGTGGTCAGTCTAGTCAAGTGTTTTGTCAATGCAGATACCTGTGTAGTCAGTTCCATAATAGCAGTCTGATTAGCCTGTATGTTACGGCTAACATCAGTCAGTTTCACTTGATCCGCTGGTTGGCCGTCACCTTCCTGCGCTAACAGTCACTGATTTGGACTTAGTCACAGCACCGAGGCGTTTGAGTCTTTCTGCGTCTTCATTGGATGTCTTTTATCATAACTGAATTCTGTATCACTTTGTTGTGAGGCTGACAGGACACGCTGTTTGAGACCCATGATCCTATACATGAATTGTTGTGGGGTCTCTTTATCTTGCTCTTTAGCATTACTCAAATCATGAAATAGTTCTGTGCTACTCTTTTCTCTGATATGAGACTTAAGAAACCGCTTTAACTCATCTACAGTGAGATCATCTTTGTTGGTTAGCATTTCTCTGAAGTAACCAGGCTTGGTTACCTTGATGACTGTTCTTATCACCTCAGACTCACTGAAACCTTCTCTGAGACCCTCATCGATTTGTCTGCAGACAAGAGATTTCAGACCCACAATCAGATAACTGACCTCCATAAATCTTGAACTCTCTCCGAGGTAACAGACTTGCAACATCAGTAAGCCTTACCACCTGGTGATCAGAAACACATGAAGATGTGCCGAGTCTAACAGTCTGTCCAGAGTCTTTGGCTGAAGTAGAAGATCTTGCTGGGATGACGGCTTGTGGACTTGGCTGCGCCTCACTGTCTCTGCTGTCCATCCGTGTCTCTGTTGGTGTATGTGAAGGTGCGTTGTGCTGGATATGAGCATCTCCATCTCCTAATACAGTGTGAACAGGGTCTGGAGCGTTCAGTAAGTCCTCAACCATGTCCAGGAGGACCATCAGACAAGCCTTGCCTTCATCTTCCAGGCCCTTCAGCTTCTCACTTCTCACAAAATCAACAATCACATCAAACAGTTCAGCTTCAGTCATGCTGGATGTGTCGACAGTGTTTCCTTCTTGGGATTTGCTGATTTCACATGCCACAGTCTGTAACTGACTGAAACTCAGTCCTGGTAATTTCTTCTGCAGGTTCCAAGTCAGCAGCTGACGCTCTGAAGTAGTCATGTTGGCTAGGTTCCTGAAGCCTTGGCTCTCTGGATGACGCTGTGGGGAGCAGTCTTCCCTGAAGCTCTGACGACAGGATGTCACCGTTGCAGTTCTGACGTCTTCAGCCTGCTAGCGCTGATCCCGGACGAGCCCCCAAATGTTACCGGCCTCCAGCCTAGCGGTGCCTGGGCCGGTAGCGTTGTTGCTTCACAGTTCAAAGTAACTGCGAGCAGTAAAAGACAGACACAAATATTTGTGTGCGACCGCTATAAACGACATTTTATTCTGCCACTTGCGTAGCCAAAACACATTTCAACCACATCAACTTCAAATCCATAGCAATTTCCAGTCATCCTTAACATATTTAAGTCACACCATGTTTATCTCATTCACATGAACATTAATTAACATTAACTTATGAACTCATAAAACAACACGTTATCACATGGACACATAAAGCTAACGGCTAACTCAACACGCATCTAGGTCACTGTAAGCTAAGAGCTAACTCGGACAATACAACACACACAAAATACATTCAAACCCCGTCCTCAACCACTTATTCTATACACCAGTAAAACCGAATGTGTATACGAAATCAAAGTGAAACTGTAACAAATATTTAAGTGATTTAACATCGCGTTTTACATACCTGCGAGCAGTAAAAGACAGACACAATTATTTGTGTGCGACAACTATAAGCGACATTTTATTCTGCCACTAACGTGACAGTGTGCTTCAGTGGTGTTTCCGCTACTGCTCCTGGTACTTTAATGACACCTACTGTCACAAAAAGGTCATGACAGCAACATTTTGACAGTAATCTTAATGAAGACAATAATCTAAAAATAGCTTTACAACAATGCATTATTGTGTTGTGTTTTGTTTTTTTTAAGGGGGCGAGGGGTGCCAGTTTTTCAATGTTAATTTTAATAGAGGCTTTTTCCCATCCTCTACACATACAGATAACATCTGGATCTGCCACATGCACACATCAGTCTCTCTTTGATCGCGGCAGATCGGACAGCATAAAGCTCCAAATAAAAGTAACCTGATTTAAAACTTAACACAGTTCTGTGTTGATTATCATTAAACGTGCTCCGGTGAGCAGGTACAATACTTGAGAATTAGGTGGCTAATCTAATGACACAGGAGCTATAGGTGAACACAGCTGGAATGACTAGAGCTTCGTAGTAACATTCACACTGGTTCAGCTGATCAGGACTTATTAGACTGAAGACACGGAGTCTGTCTTTTAACTTTGACCATGTAGCTGAGAGTCTCGTCGGTACAGGATTTAAATTCAGGGTTACTTTGTGCACGTTAACTTATGGGCTGGTTCTGTTCTTTAGGTTACAACAGGGAATTATAATGTCTAGGCCAGGGGTGTCCAAACTTTTTTCACTGAGGGCCACATGCATAAAAATATAGAAGCGGCTGGGCCACTTACTAGAAATTAGGTATATAGCCTTAACTTTACTGTATTAAAGTTAGAAAATCCATTAAAAGTGGAAAAATGTTATATTGTTGAATATAATTAAAAACAAAACTGCCTTCACCACAGCTTTCCATACATGGATCTTAACTGATTTATGTAAAAAATGCTTTGGTAGCTCATTATCAGAACAGCAGCCTCAGATTTCTTCTTAGAAGATTTACAGTACAGAGAAAAGTTGTTAGGGTTAGCAACACACCTATTAACGTTCGTTTGAAACGGTTATCAACATTAACAGACTGAACTGGACTTAATAACAGCAGTGCATATAATTTTAGTGAATTATTCTGGTGAGTATCAGCTGCGCTGGGTACGTATTGGGCCATCCAGCTGCGGTGCTGATCCGACGCAACTAGTGCAAAAAATCCGGACAAATTGACTTGATCACGGAGCAAATCTTCATCAGATGAGATCAGCTTACTTAATGTGTGCAGTGTGTGCGCTGTGCACAGCGGTGTGTACTCTGTGTGTTAACAAGAAAAACGCATATAAGAAAGTGGTGCGCAAAAGCAGGGTAGCGACAAAACTGATGCGCATTATTGATATTTGTCGCATGTGTACTTGCACATACATGCTTATTAACACACGGGTACTGTGGAATATATTTTACTCACCTAAAGTGGTAACGACATTGCACTCAGTGGGAGCAGTGATGCTGCGCTTTGGACCGAAGGATGGCTGGCAGGTCTGGAGTAAACTTAGTGGTTGAGATGCGAAGGACATCATGGAGATGGCTGTCGGTCATTTTGGTTCTCATTCTGCTTTTGTTCAGTGTTAACAGAGAAAATGTTTGCTCACATATGTATGTTGAGCCAAACAGACTGATCATTCTTTTCGCGTGCCGTCTCATCAGAGGAAATTTTTCCTTTTCCAAGCTCCGGTAGAACTCGGGGAGGGAAAGCTGCTGATGTTCATTCTTCAGAGAATCACTGGTTTACACTGGATTTCGATGAGTTCTAATTGCAGATTCTCTTCCACTTCTTTGGCATCCACCAAGAAAGGAGTCACGAATAGCTTGATTTCTTTTTCAATGACAGAAAAATCCTGGAAGCGCTGTCTGAATTCTGTTTCGAGACATGTAATCACAGACACATATTTCCCTTTTTTAGCAGAAAGGTTGGCCTGTGGATAAGCAGTTCTGATCTCGGACAGTGTGGGGAAGTGCACAACGTTGAAGTTGCGCAGTTGTGTCTCAAAGAGATTGAGTTTCACACAAAATGCTTTCATGTGCGCATAAAGTTGTGGTACGAGCTGCGCTTTCCCTGGTAGGCTCTTGTTCAGGGTGGTTAAATGATCGGTAAGATCAACTAAAAATGCTAGGTCTGCCAACCACAGAGGGTCATTCAGCTCATGAAGTGGTCGGTCCTTCTCTTTCAAAAACTGGTCAATTTCTGACCGCAGGGAGTAAAAACGCTTCAGCACGGCGCCGCGGCTTAGCCAGCGCACATCCGAGTGGTAGAGTAGATCCCCATACTCAGCATCCACATCAGAAAGGAAAGCCTGAAATTCTCTGTGGTACAGTCCTCTTGCACGAATTATATTGACAGTTTTCACAACTGTGTTCATTACATCTCCAAGATTGACTGTCTTGGCACAAAGGGCTTCTTGGTGAACAATACAGTGCATTTTAACAGCCTTCCTCCAGCCTCTTTCACCTGGGCGCACATCATAGACGCCATTCCTTTGTGTGCACCTGCCATAGCTGGAGCCCCGTCTGTGGTAACTCCACACAGCTTGTCCCATTTAAGTCCAATTTTGTCAATTGAGTCTGACACAGCTTCAAAAATATCCATACCCGTTGTTGTGCCTTTTAGACTCCTAAGATCGAGCAGCTCCTCTGTAACTCCAAAGTTCTCGTCCACTCCCCGCAAAAAATTTAGCAGCTGTGCGGTGTCTGTGGCATCAGTGCTCTCATCGCATGCGATGGAGTAAAAATCAAAAGCACAAGCTTTATCAGACAGTTGCAGTTTAATGTTGGCTGACAAGTCTTCAATGCGTCGCACAACTGTATTTCTGGACATGCTGACTTTGTTAAAGTCCTGCACTTTTTCCGGACACATTATTTCGGCGACTTTAACGAGGAAGTGTTTTATTAAGTCTCCATCTGAAAAAGGCTTGCCATGTCTTGCGATGAGTTGGGCGACCTCATAGCTGGCTATTGTAGCCTTTTCCTGGACTTTTTCAGCACGAAAGAAATACTGTTGCTGACCCTGCAGGTTAGCTACCATTTGCTTTACTTTCTGCTCTCGCTCAGCACCAGTGTAGGATGCATAGGCCTGATGTTTGGTCTCATAATGACGTCGGACGTTATACTCTTTCATAACTGCCACAGTTTCAGTGCAGATCAAACAGACATACTTCCCCTTAAATTCTTTGAAGAAATATTCACTCTCCCACCGTGTCTGAAATTTTCTGCACTCACTTTCTACCTTTCGCTTCTTTGGTTCTGCCATGTTGAGTAATTTGGGGTAAATTTCCTCTCTGATTGTCCTTTTTGCTGGAGCAACTGCCTTGATCAACAGTAACTCCCCCTGGTGTTAAAACTGAGAAATACAATACACTCAGGCAAAAGTTGAGGTGCAGGCCATATTCTATTCTATTTTTAAAAATTCTTGCGGGCCAATTAAAAATGGACCGCGGGCCGCAGTTGGCCCGCGGGCCGTAGTTTGGACACCCCTGGTCTAGGCGTTATAACAGCAGCAGCAGTTTGATTACGCTCTGCAACAACACACAGGCTACAACAGACACGTACGTTTTTTATAAACTTTTGCTTGCAGGGAGTTGATCCTTTAATAAATGGAGTGTATAGGTTGATGTAGGTATTTCTCTGTTACGGAACGGTGGTTTGATATCGCCTCGCACCAATATAATATAGATAGGCTACCAACAGACAATAATAACACAATGATTATCATTAACAGACAGTGAATGAATGAATGAATGCAGATAAGCTAATTAACTGTGATCATCACTGGAAGCAGCTGATAGAAAGGTGATGAATTTAGAATCACTTTGGAATTGGAAGCCAATCGTAATTTAAAAATTCACCCGTTTAGCAGAAGGAAAATGATACTTGCGTAGCCTTTGATGGAGGGAGAAGAAGGCTGCTGCAGGATGTCCAGCTGTGATGATACGCTGGATGCGTTGGATCAGGAACGCAGAGATAAGGTGGCACTTTGGTGTAGTCATGTTGTAAAAATGTAGTACAAACACTAAGAGTCGAAGCTCATAGTTAAAAGAAAAATGTCCGTGCTGTTGCTTTATTAAAGTTAACTTAAGAAGTCTAACTTCAAGTTAATCATAGAAAAACAAAGCTCACATAAATATTAAGAACCCTTGTTGAAAGTTGAGCTGTGTAAAGAAAAACTCTGTAAAGAGTTTTTGGAAAGCCTGTTAAGTAAAAATGCTGATAAAAGAAAAAGGCTAAAAGAAACAGACCTTTAAAAGCCCAAATAAAAAAGTCCTTAAAGAAAAAGTGTAGCCCTTAAAAAGTAGCCCTTAGAAAGTTTAATCAAAGCCCAAATAAGAAAGAAAAAGCCCCCGTTGCATTCCAGTGACTTTCTTTTATATAGAAAGTTTTGGAGGTCTCTAGTCTCACTGTCCAGGAGAGATCAGAGGCCGAATACCTTTAGAGCATACTTTAAGATCATTTCTTAACCCATAAGAACCCAGACCCATTTTTCCTTAAAGGAAAATTATGCTGGATATAAAACAGAGTAGATGGACTACATAGAACACATTTCTGATGTTATTTTAGGAAAGCGCCCCCCAGTGTCCAAGATCTGTAATGTTACATGTATGTCACATTGGGCGTTAAAAGGACATTTAATATAAATTATATGTGTTATATGAAAATAAATCCACCTGACAGTTTCTTCTTTAGAAACACAGAGTTGCCTTTTTATTTGCATTTTCACGATATAAATCAAAAATTCTTCTTTGTTAATAAGATTTAGCAAAAAATTTTTACTCTAATTTTTAGTTTTACAGCAGAAAAATGTGCAAACTGACCAGTAAAACAACCTCATACTACAAGTATTGCTGTTGCTGTGGAACACTGAGCAACACATTTATACAGTAAACATAAGACATGGTGCAAAAACAAAACACTGAAAGGAACCTGAACGACACCATGTCATGACTTTATTTTTCTTTGTTTATTTTTGTTTCAAATGAACCACAGAAAAATATATTGATAAAAATGTACTGATTTACCTTAATTATTTGAGCAACTCATTGCTATTTTTCCTTATTGTGACAAATACGTCACATGGTATTTCTTAGGCTGAAGGCCCGATGTGACATATATGTCACATCGATTTTTGCTAAATTTGATATATATCTATTTGTGTGAGGAATGTGATCAGAGCCACTTATATGTGATCTTGGACATGTTATTAGGGCCCGAGCACCCAAGGGAAAAGGCCAGCAATCAGTGTGAAACACTGAACGCTGGCCTTTGCACTGGGTGCAAAGGCCCTATTGTTCTTCTAGTGTTTCTTTGGCGGTTTGGCGGTTTCTTGAGGGCCCGAAGCACTACAGTGCGTAGGACCCTATTGTTCCTCTAGTGTTTCTTTGGCGGTTTCTTTATTAGGGCCCCAGCACGAAAAGGCAAAGGCCAGCGATCAGTGTGAAACACTGAACGCTGCCTTTGCCTTGCAGTGCAAAGGCCCTATTGTTCCTGCTCTGTTTGTTTGGCGGTTTGTTTGTTTGTTTGTTTCTTTATTTTTCTTACGCCAAATTGAACCCCAATTTGACCCCCTAAACATGCTCAAAAACTCACCAAATTTTGCACACACATCAGGACTGGCGAAAAAATTGATATTTTGGGGGAATTACACATAAGAATGGCAAAATGACTCAATGGCGCCACCTTAAAAATTGGGCTTTAGTGGAGTTAATACGGCTAGTTTCACATACAGCTATGAAATTTGGTACACAGGTACAGTAGCCCGAGACAAAAACATTCCTGCTTTTGAAATTTCAAAAAAGCTCAACGGCGCCCCCTTGAAAACGTGGTGCGCAGGCATTGGAATTTAACAAACTCCTCCAAGTATTTTTATCCGGTCTTCACCAAATTCGTTGTGTGGCATCTAAACCCATCCAGGATGAAAAGTTATTAAAATCTCGTGGCTATGTCACACGGTGTGGGCGTGGCATGGCAGCCATTTTCACCAATTTTGCCACATGGAATGAAATGAGTTTTGGAAGTGAAGAGATCCACGTAAAATCACCAAATCCACACAAATCCTCACAGATCTCAAAAACTAATGTTTGATATACAATTCAGAAAGTGGCGTGTTCAAACGGCTCCACAGCGCCCCATACAAATATTCAAATACTCATAAAATCACTGCTTTATCCTACAAACATGAAATTTGGTACACATGTATAGTGTATCCAGACAAACAGATCTGTACACTTGAAATTCCAATCAGCTCCACAGCGCCCCCTAGACAATGTGGTGCAGAGACATTGGAATTTAACAAACTCCTCCCAGGATTTTTATCCCATCTCCACCAAATTCGCTGTGTGGCATCTGGACCCCTTCAGGATGAAGTTATTAAAATCTTGTGCCTCCGTCACACGGTGTGGGCGTGACAGGGCGGCCATTTTGAGCCTGTGGCCATGAAGTGTGAAATGCTCATAACTTGACTGCACATGGTCGAATATGAATGAAACTTCATATGCTTGATGACAGGCTATCCCTCAACACTGTGGCGCACTGAAACAGCTCCACAGCGCCCCCTACAAAATTTTAAAATTTCATATAAAATCACTGGTTTTTCGCACAGAAATGAAATTTGGTACATGTGCAGAGCAGGATAAGACGAACATGATTGCATGCTTTAGACATTCCGATCGTCTCCACAGTGGCGGTGCGGTGAGGAGCGAGGGCCCGTCCGATGCTGCTTGCAGCTTTAATTAGGGCCCGAAGCACTACAGTGCGTAGGACCCTATTGTTCCTGTAGTGTTTCTTTGGCGGTTTGGGGGGATGGCGGTTTCTTTTTCTTACGCCACTTTGAACCCTAATTTGACCCCCTAAACATGCTCAAAAACTCCCCAAATTTGGCACACACATCAGGACTGGTGAAAAATTTGATATTTTGGGGGAATTACACATATGAATGGCAAAATGACTCAATAGCGCCACCTTGAAAATTGGGCTTTAGTGGAGTTAATACGGCTAGTTTCACGTAAACTCATGAAATTTGGTACACATGTACAGTAGCCTAAGACAAAAACATTCCTGCTTTTAAAATTTCAAAAAAGCTCAACGGCGCCCCCTAGAGCACGTGGTGCGCAGGCATTGGAATTTAACGAACTCCTCCCAGGATTTTTGGCTGATCTTCACCAAATTCGCTGTGTGGCATCTGGACCTCTCCAGGATGAAAAGTTATTAAAATCTCGTGGATACGTCACACGGTGTGGGCGTGGCATGGCGGCCATTTTGAACAAAAAATATCAACGGTGCCCCCGAGAAAACGCTGTGCGCAGGCATTGGAATCTATCGAATTCCTCCCAGGATTTTGGTCGTATCTTCACCAAATTTGCTGTGTGGCATCTACACCCCTCCAGGATCAAAAGTTATAAAAATCTTGTGGCTGCGTCACACGGTGTGGGCGTGACAGGGCGGCCATTTTAAACAAAAAAGCTTAACATTGTACAATGCAACACGTTGTGCGCAGGCATTGGAATTTAACGAACTCCTCCAAGGATTTTTGTCCGATCTTCACCAAATTTCCTGTGTGGCATCTAAACCCCTCCAGGATGAAAAGTTATTAAAATCTAGTGGCTACGACACACGGTGTGGGCGTTGCATGGCGGCCATTTTGAACAAAATGGCCATGTGGAACGAAATGGGTTTTGGAGGTGAAGGGATCCATGTAAAATCACCAAATCCACACAAAACCTCATTAATCTCAAGACCTAATATTTAATATACAATTCAGAAATGAAGGTGGTCAAACGGCTCAAACGGTAAATATTCAAATACTCATATAAAATCATTGCTTTATCCTACAAACATGAAATTTGGTACATACATATAGTATCCCAAGACCAACAGATTTGCACAGTAGAAATTCTAATCGGCTCTACGGCGCCCCCTGGACAAGTTCGTGTGGAGAGGAGTATGATGAGGAGCGAGGGCCCGTCCGACGCTGCTTGCAACTTTAATTAGGGCCCGAAGCACTACAGTGCGTAGGACCCTATTGTTCCTCTAGTTAGGGCCCGAAGCACTACAGTGCGTAGAACCCTATTTTTCCTCTAGTGTTTCTTTGGCGGTTTGTTTCTTTTTCTTACGCCAATTTGAACCCCAATTTGACCCCCTAAACATGATCAAAAACTCACCAAATTTGGCACACACATCAGGACTGGTGAAAAATTTGATATTTTGGGGGAATTACACATATGAATGGCAAAATGACTTAATAGCGCCACCTTGAAAATTGGGCTTTAGTGGAGTTAATACGGCTAGTTTCACGTACAGCGATGAAATTTGGTACACAGGTACAGTTGCCCGAGACAAAAACATTCCTGCTTTTAAAATTTCAAAAAAGGCTCAACGGCGCCCCCTAGAGCACGTAGTGTGCAGGCATTGGAATTTATCGAACTCCTCCCAGGATTTTTGGCCGATCTTCACCAAATTTGCTGTGTGGCATCTAGACCCCTCCAGGATGAAAAGTTATTAAAATCTTGTGGCTGCGTCACATGGTGTGGGCGTGGCATGGCGGCCATTTTGAACAAAACAGCTAAACAGCGCCAACTAGAACACGTGGTGTGCAGGCATTGGAATTTAACGAACTCCTCCCAAGATTTTCATCCGATTTTCACCAAATTGGCTGTGTGTCATTTAAACCCCTCCAGTATGAAAATTTATTAAAATCTTGTGGCTGCGTCACATGGTGTGGGCGTGGCATGGCGGCCATTTTGAACAAAAAAGCTTAACAGCGTCCCATGGAACACGTGGTGCGCAGGCATTGGAATTTAACGAACTCCTCCTAGGATTTTTGTCCCATCTTCACAAAATATGCTGTGTGTCATGTACACCCTTCCAGGATGAAAAGTTGTTAAAATCTTGTAGCTACTTCAGACGGTGTGGGCGTGGCATGGCGGCCATTTTGGACAAAATCGCCATATGGAATGAAACAGGTTTTGGAGGTGAAGGCATCCATGTAATATCACCAAATCCACACAAATCCTCATTAATCTCAAGAACTAACAATTGATATACAATTCAGGAATGGGCGTTGTCAAACGGCTCCACAGCGCGCCCTACAAATATTCAAATACTCATATAAAGTCACTGCTTTATCCTACAAACATTAAATTTGGTACACACGTACAGTATCCCAAGACCAAGAGATTTGCACACTCCAAATTTCGAACAGCTCCACAGCGCCCCCTACAAATTTCAAAAATTCCTATAAAATCACTGGTTTGTCTTACAGACATGAAATTTGGTTCATGTGCAGAGCAGGATGACACAAATACTATTGCATGCTTTAGACATTCCGATCGTATCCCAAACGGCCGTGGGGGGGGGGGAGCGAGGGCCCGTGCGATGCTGCTTGCAGCTTTAATTAGGGCCCCAGCACGATAGTGCGTAGGACCCTATTGTTCCTGTCGTATTTCTTTGGAGGGATGGCGGTTTGTTTATTTGGCGGTTGGTTTCTTTTTCTTACGCCACTTTGAACCTCAATTTGACCCCCTAAACATGCTCAAAAACTCCCCAAATTTGGCACACACATCAGCACTGGTGAAAATTTTGATATTTTGGGGGAATTACACATATGAATGGCAAAATGACTCAATAGCGGCACCTTAAAAATTGGGCTTTAGTGGAGTTAATACGGCTAGTTTCACGTAAACTCATGAAATTTGGTACACAGGTACAGTAGCCCGAGACAAAAACATTCCTGCATTTAAAATTTCAAAAAAGGCTCAACGGCGCCCCCTAGAGCAAGTAGTGTGCAGGCATTGGAATTTATCAAGCTCCTCCCAGGATTTTTGTCCGATCTTCACCAAAGTTCGCTGTGTGGCATCTATACCCATCCAGGATGAAAAGTTAATAAAATCTCCTGGATACGTCACATGGTGTGGGCGTGGCATGGCGGCCATTTTGAACAAAACAGCTCAACGGTACCCCAACGAAAACGCTGTACGCAGGCATTGGAATTTATGGAACTCCTCCCAGGATTTTTGTCATATCTTCACCAAATTCGCTGTGTGGCATCTAAACCCCTCCAGGATGAAAAGTTATTAAAATCTCGTGGCTGCGTCACACGGTGTGGGCGTGACAGGGCGGCCATTTTGAACAGAAAATCTCAACAACGCCCCCAAGAAAACGCTGTGCGCAGGCATTGGAATTTAACGAACTCCTCCTAGGATTCTTGTCCCATCTTCACCAAATTGGCTGTGTGGCATCTGGACCCCTCCAGTATGAAAAGTTATTAACATCTTGTGGCTGCGTCACACGGTGTGGGCGTGGCATGGCGGCCATTTTGAACAAAATCGCCATATGGAATGAAACAGGTTTTGGAGGTGAAGGCATCCATGTAATATCACCAAATCCACACAAATCCTCATTAATCTCAAGAACTAACAATTGATATACAATTCAGGAATGGGCGTTGTCAAACGGCTCCACAGCTCCCCCTACAAATATTCAAATACTCATATACAATCACTGCTTTATCCTACAAACATTAAATTTGGTACACACGTACAGTATCCCAAGACCAAGAGATTTGCACACTCCAAATTTCGAACAGCTCCACAGCGCCCCCTACAAATTTCAAAAATTCTTATAAAATCACTGGTTTGTCCTACAGACATGAAATTTGGTACATGTGCAGAGCAGGATGAGAGAAATACTATTGCGTGCTATAGACATTCCGATCGTATCCCAAACGGCCGTGGGTACATGGTTCCTGAGATAATAATAATAAAAGATATAACACAAGAATAAGCTCACAAATAGTAGACTTTTAGGCTATATGAAAGTAAACTATTAATGTGACTACAGGTACAAGCACATACATTCAATTATAAGAAAATGTCGAGGAGAGGTGAGGGGGAGGAGAGGTGAGATGCTGTGAGATCGCGAGACTCAGTGAGATTTACGAAATTCAACATGGCGGCCCCCAGCTGCTAGACTAGTGTTATACAAATTGCCGTTTTTTCCGACTTATTTATCGTATTAAACAGCCAAATTAAGCTTCCTGCTCAAGATCATACACTGTATCTACCACAGTGGAGGACCTTGAGAACTTTATCGACGACTACTACGTCCGTTGCACAATGGAAGGCTCCAACCCCGCCACTTTCCCTGAGAATCCCAGCAAGAGGAAGAAAGCCGACTCCTCTACTGACACACAGGACCTGGAGTCTACTGATGTCCCGATTAGCATGCTGGATTCGATAAACAGAAAGCTCGATATCCTCGGCATGCTCCATCAGGAGATCAAGGACCTGAAAGCTAGTCTGGAGTTCACTCACCAGCAGATAAACGATCTGCAGTGGGACAACGCCGAACTCCGCTCCACGCTGACAGCTGTCACTTCGGAGGTAAGTACACTTAAAAAAGAAAATAAAACCCTGAGAGAACCCGTCTTGGACATCCAGAGCAGAAGCATGAGGGATAATCTCATCTTTTCGGGCATCCCTGAGCCCACACCGGACAACCCTGAGTCCCTAGTGAAAAACTTCTTGACGTCGGCTCTTAAAATCCCTACGGAAACGGTAAACAACATCACTTTCCACCGCGTTCACCGGCTGGGACCCCGAGGAGGAAACCGTCATCGTCCCATCATTGCTAAATTCGAGCACTTCCAGCAGAAAGTGCTCGTAAAAAGCAGAGGACGGGAGCTGAAAGGCACCTCGTTCGGAATGAATGACCAGTTTCCCAGGGAGATAAATGAGAGGCGCAAAGTATTATATCCGATCATGAAAGAGCACCGACAGAAAGGTAAGCGGACTGCATTGGTGGTGGACAAACTTTACATAGATGGCCAGCTGTTCCGGGAATCCTCCATCACCCCCTGGCTCTTCTAAAAGACATGGAAATATAACGGATAAGTTCTCACAAAACGGCTTTGATGATAAAATTTATCATTTATTAATTTAAAATAGAAAACTTATTTAAAAAAAAAAAAGAAAAAGAAAAAGAATCTCACAGGTGTAAATGTCTAAATGTTTCACTTCCCCACTCTACACTCCCCGTTCAGGATCCCCTTCCTCCTTTTATTAGTCTCTCTCCCCCTCTATGTACTTCTCACCTCACCCCTCTCCCCCTCTTACACACTCCCCACTCCCACCCACACCCAATGTATCCCCAATGTTTGTTGTGCCTATGTGCTTTATAATGTGTTTGTTGTTAGTTTTGCATTTCTGGCTGTGCTTTTAAATGCTATATGTATAGATCATGACCTGCTGTATATATCTCTCACCAGCAACCACACATCTCTAATCCAATACTTCACACTTCACCATCTTGACATCCACAGCTCACAGACTGCAACATTTAACTTACAGACAGCAACAGAGAGCTCACAAAGACACACACAAAAGCTAGATTACATTATCACATACTCAATGACAGAACACCTTCACTCACTATGTCCAAGTTAAACTCTGTTTCCTGTAATGTACAGGAAACAAGGCTCACAGGCAAAAAGAATTAAAATCATGGATTATGCTTCTAAACTAAAAGCAGATATTTTGCTCCTGCAAGAGACACATTTATTACAATCAGAAGAAAACTCTCTTACAGATACTAATTACAACATCATCTTTTCATCTTGTTATAACAGCAGACAAAGAGGAGTCTCCATTCTAGTACATAAGAGAGTACCATTTACTTTAAACTCCACAGTAACAGACCCAGAAGGCAGGTACATTATTATCCAGGCAACAATTTTTTATAAATTATATACAATTGCCAATCTGTATGCTTCTAATAATGACGATCCAGCCTTCTTTCATACAGTTTTTTCTGATTTAGCAGACCTATCTGCTAACTCAACAACTATTATTGGTGGTGACTTCAACTTAGTAGTGAATCCTTCAGTAGATAGATCAACTAGCCCAATACATACAAAACAACCACAATCAGTCAAAGTCATACAGGATTACATGAAAGATTTTGGATTGGATGATGTCTGGAGACTTAAAAACCCAACAAAGAGGGACTATACTTTCTTCTCTTCGGTGCACCAATCATTTTCAATAATTGACTTTTTTCTCTCAAACATTTCTATTGGACATAAAGTTACCACTAGAATTCACCCAATCATAATAAGCGACCATGCACCAATATCCCTCAGCCTGCAAACCGATCCCAACCATAAGCCTCCTCAGACTTGGCGTCTAAACATTTCTCTACTCAGAGATCCAGAATTTGATCAGATAATAAGGAGGGAGTGGGCAGACTTTCTAAAAAATAATGACTCTCCTGACTTATCTCCATCTTTACTTTGGGAAACTGGAAAGGCTGTAATCAGAGGTAAAATAATATCATACTCATCATACAAGAAAAAAAAGGAACAACAAATAGAGACAGATATTGAGAAAAAAATTAAACAACTCACAGAGGATTATGCAATGAAACCAAGTGATCAACTATGGTCTGAACTACAGAATGCAAAATTACACCTCAACAATATCCTGTCAAAAAAAACAGAATTTTTACTACAAAAACTAAGATATAATAATTTGGAACACAACAACAAATCAGGCAAATTTCTTGCAAATCAACTTCAACGCAAAAAAGAAAAATCCTTCATTACAGCAATCCAGGATCCCACTGGCAATTATACTAAATCACCCCAAGAAATTAATCAGATCTTTTACAGCTATTATCATAATTTATATTCAGCTGCAGTTAACCCAAACAAAGAAGATATTCACAATTTTCTTAACAACTTAAACTTGCCTAAACTAACAACTGAAAGCAGAGACACCTTAGACGCTCCATTGACTATCAGTGATTTGCGATGTGCATTAGACAGTATGCCAGCAGGCAAGGCACCTGGTCCTGATGGTTTCCCTGCTGAATTCTGTAAACATTTCTGGTCAATATTTGCACCTCTTTTCTTCAGGACAGTGACAGAGATAAAAAAGTAATGGTTATATTAGTGCTCACATGAATATAGCTGCAATTAAATTATTATTGAAACCAGATAAAGATCCCACGCTTCCTTCTAGCTATCGACCTCTATCTCTAATCAACACTGATATTAAAATCATCGCCAAAGCACTCGCATCCAGGTTGGAGAAAATTATCCCGTCAATAATTCACAATGATCAAACAGGATTTATTAAGGGCCGACACTCCACCAACAACGTCAGAAGACTTCTGAATCTGATCAGTTTGACGCAACGCTGTAACAGAGAAGCGATTGTTGTGTCGCTTGATGCAGAAAAAGCCTTTGACAAAGTCAACTGGTCCTTTCTCTTCACTGTTCTCCGCAAATTTGGTTTGGAGAGTCATTTATCAAGTGGGTATCAGCTCTGTGTAACTCACCCAAGGCCACAGTCACCACCAATGGGATCACTTCACAAAGGTTCAGTTTGCAAAGGGGTACCAGACAGGGATGCCCACTCTCTCCCTTATTATTTGCGATATTTATTGAACCGTTGGCAACTGCAGTCCGTCAAAACACCGATATCAAAGGTATCTGCTCTCAGGCGTCTGAACACAAAATTAATCTATATGCGGATGACATTTTACTTTATCTGCAAGAACCCAAAACATCATTAAAGGAAATATTCGACCTCATCACAACTTTCTCACATCTTTCAGATTACTCCATTAACTGGTCGAAATCAATTATTCTTCCATTAACAGAGAATTCGTGGAATCCTGCAGTTCAAAACCTGGATTATTCCTTTCCCACTGGTAACATTAGATATTTGGGCATAAATATTTTCTCAAAACTCTCCGAACTAGTCCACCTGAATTTCACTCCACTTTTGGAGAAACTCTGTGGTGATCTGAGGCGTTGGAATAACCTTCCCATCTCCCTTTTGGGACGAATAGCTACTGTCAAAATGAAAATACTACCTCAAATCAACTATCTCTTTTCCATGATCCCATTTAAACCCACATCAAAATGGTTCCAATCATTAGATTCTGCTATTGGTAAATTCTATTCAAAAAACAAAAAAGCTAAGATCAGCCTGACTATTCTCCAGAAAAGTAAATCTGAAGGTGGTCTGGAAGCCCCCAACTTCATGCATTACTACATGGCCAACCAACTACAATATCTTACCAAATGGATACATCCACAGGAAGAATACAACTCCTGGCTGGAACTAGAACAGTTAGACTGTAACCACATCAAACTCTCTGACCTTCCCTTTATCACCTCTACCCTTAAATACCCTCCTTGCTTCAAGAATCCTTTGATTGCCTCCACCCTATCCGCTTGGTGGAAATCCCTGGAAATCACTGGCTCCCAGCTTCAACCCAGCATACTATCCCCAATCTGGCACAACCCAGACTTTGTAAACAATAAAATACCTCTCTATCTCAGCTCATGGGCAGAAAAAGGGATCACCCATCTCCATCACCTTCTCCAAGATAATATAATTATGACATATACAAACGTATTCCAAACATTCCAAATAAGCAATGGAAACTTTCTCCAGTATCTACAAGTAGAGAGGACAATTACAAGGGAAATTCCAGCGCTTCGGACCACTTTACGGCCACCTGATTTACAGCCACCGGAATTTGTCAAATGCATTGCAAAACTGTCCCCAAAAAATAAGAAAAACCTCTCAAGAATTTATAGTTTACTCTCAAAGACGGACTCTATACATTTGCCAATTTTAAAATGGGAAAAAGACCTATCCATATCCCTTGACCATGATTTCTGGACCCAGATCTGTAGTAACACATTCATGATGACAAAAAATACCAACTTACAACTGATCCAATTTAAGGTTCTCCACAGAACACATATAACGCAATATAAAATGTACAAAATGGGTTTCTCACACTCTGACATATGCACACAATGCACACAAAAGACGGCTGATACTTATTTTCATGCTCTTTGGCTATGCTCACCTGTCTATCAGTTTTGGGCAGCAGTCACACAGAAACTCTCCTCTATCTTGGACTGCAGGAGAAAACTATTTTAGTTAACTGGAAAGATAAGAAAGCCCTCAACATCATCCATTGGCTGAACCTTCTCTCACAACACATTTCACTTGAGCAAATCTCTGCTACCCGGAAAAACCAATTGGTATTCTTTACAGAAAAATGGGCTCCATTTATTAGATCTTTAAATATAAATCTCTAATTAAAGCCTAGGAGCCTTTGGAGCTCCTAGGCTGCTGGATCTGTGCGCTCTCGCGGGTTCCCGGGGATGGTGGTGGCTGGTCTCTTCTGGGGCGCTCTGGCTGGCCCTGGGGGCTTGGGGTGTGTTGGCCCCCCTGCTGCCCCCCTGTCCCTTTTCCGCTCACCTTCCCTCCTCCTTCCCACGCTGCTCTGTCCCCATGGGCCGGACCCACACCAGACTGCCTCTAACTGTGCACCTCACACATCACACACTTCACTGTATATATATATATATATATATATATATTTTTTTTTTAGGCACATATAGGGTCTCAACAGTTAGGGCCACTTGGACTGCAGAGATCGGGGACGGTGGGCTTGGTGATGGGGCGGATTGCAGTGCTCCGCGGCATTGTGTCCGCCCCGTCTCCCTCCTGCTTGCCTCTCCTGCTTTCTAATTTTAATGCAGCACACACACTCACATCTTGGGTGGGGGTCTGCAGTGGTTCGGGACCTTGGTCAGGGTAGGCTGCAGAGTACCCAGCCTCTGCGGCCCTCTGACCCTCCCCCTTCCATCTCTCCCACCCCTCAAGCTTTTGATGCACCACATCACACACAGGGTTGCACTCAAACACGGTTTAGGGTTAGTTTTCCTCGTCAGGGACCGAGGAAAATCAGTAATAGGGAGGTAACGGTGACTTTACACATCCATGGCATGTCTGGTGGGGGCCCGGCCCCCTCTGGGTCTGGGTCGGTGGGAATGGACCCACATCTGGGTCACCATGGCTTGGGGTTCCCCGGGGTCTGGAGGTGACGGTCTCGGGGGGGATCTCCTGCATGTCTGGCAGGTCCTCTGGCGCTGTGGCTCTTGTTGGGTTGGGGGCTGGACTCACTTGCCTGGTGGTTGCCGTGGCTGTGGTGCTGGCTTGCAGTGGGTGGCGGCTCGGATCCGGTAGGGGTTTGGGCACGTCTTCGGGGCGGGTGGGCCCCCATGCCCTGTGCCTCCCGGTCTTGTCCTTGGCGCGCTGGGGGTGTTGGTTGCTGCCTTCTCTTGGTCTCTGGGTCCGCGTGCTTGTCTGCAGCCCGGGCGGTCTTCTGGGCGGTGCCTCCTGGCGCTCCCCCTGCCGGCACTTGGCCGCTCCTACCATAAGCCTAGATCACCACAAACCCCACGAACTGAAATATCAGACCTAGCAGCCTTCCTAGCACGCTGGGATCTGCTAACAGCAGACTTTAAGATTTTGACAACAGTCCAGAATCCTGTCTATCCTGGAAATCCATGTTCTTCAATGCTACTGACGGCCTTGGCCTGAAACCCAGTGAAGAGCTCGACTTACTCACCAAGTGGCTCAGCAGGGAGTCACTTCAGCACGCTCTAAGGATCAGAGCCATTCATGTGAACAACCCAGAAGATGCTCTTAAGCGCTTATGGCAACATCTGGACAAAAATTATGGTTCGGCAGAGGTAATTGAGGCATCCCTCTTTAAACACTTAGAAACATTCCCAAAGATCTCTCACAAAGACTCAAATCTATTACAAGAGCTAGCAGATCTTCTTCTTGAGTTACAGTATGCAAAAGATGAGAACTACTTGCTGGGTCTTAGTTTACTTGACACCTCCAGGGGGATAAACCCAATAATTGAGAAGCTCCCATATAGTCTCCAAGAATCATGGGTTAAACAAGGGTCCAAATACAAAAAAGATTATGATGTTGTCTATCCACCCTTGTCGTACTTTGTGCAATTTGTAAATAACCATGCTGAAATGAAAACAGACCGTAGCTTCATATTACAGGGCCATAGCACACCTTCCCCTAGGTTTGACAAGACACAAGTAAAACAAACTAAGTACAGAGTCCCTATTGCAGTGAATAAAACGGAGATTGGCAAACCAAATAACAACGTAAAAACTACCGTTCACAGTCCAGACCAGCAGTGTCACATTCACCATAAGCCACATTCTCTCACCAAATGCAGGGGCTTCAGAATGAAGACACTGGAGGAGCCTGCTTAAAGAGCACTCTATATGCTACAAATATTGTTTGTCTACAAATCATAGGGCCAAAGACTGTAAAGCTGTAATTCACTGCTCTGAGTGCAGTAGTAAGGCACATGTTTCAGCCACGCATGCTGGACCACCCCCATGGCCACCTAAAGACTCAGACACACCCCCATGGAGCGACGATGGGGAGCCAAACACCCCTAGCCTTATAGTTACCACATCCAGCTGTATGGAAATATGTGGCCCAGGGCTTCAAGGAAAATCATGCACAAAGATCTGCTTAGTCAATGTCTACCCAAGAGCATCTCCTGAAAATAAAAAGAAGATCTATGCCATGTTAGATGATCAAAGCAATCTGTGATTGACTAAATCTGCATTTTTTGATATGTTTGGCATACAAGGTAACGTACTCCCATACACCATTAAAACATGTGCAGGATTATCAGATACAGGAGGTCGCAGGGCTAATGACTTTGTTATTGAGGACATAAGTGGGAGAGTGTCTATGTCACTGCCCACACTGACTGAATGTGACCAGATCCCAGACAACAGGAGCGAGATACCAACTCCAGAGGCCGCTACTGCTCATTCACACCTGCGGCAGATACGCGGATCATGCTGGATCGATCTTCCATCTAATCTAAATGGGAAATAGACCTTTTTAAAAACTGATTTCATAGACTAAATTTGGACACCACCAAGTCCAAGTTGGCAGCCAGTGTGCCCCCATGAGTTTATAGGCTATGTACATTTGGTTTAACCACACAAATATAGCATAATAACTATAACATCGGCATTGCCTACTTTTACCACTGACTAGTCCAACATTTTAATAATAGGCTATACAGTAATAATAGAAGATATATTTGCAGTTTTTGACAGGAGATAGTTTTTTCTTCTCTCTTTTTTAACACTGGAGGATTTTAATGATTACAATCGCATTAATACTACATTTTACATATGTGTGTCCTTGTACTATAGCAGAGGCAGAAATAGAAGATGATGAGGAAAGTGAAGAAACAGAAAGACAAGTAGTTACTGAAGAAGGTAGAGAGGAAGAGGATGAGGAGTCTGAAATCACTGAGGTATTCTGATAAAAAAAGAGACATCCATAGTAGTGGTAAATATTATTACATAATTTTCCTGGTGATTTTTTTTACACAACTTATAGTAGGAGCCCACCAAGATGGTTTGTACCAAGGGCCCAAAATTTGGTGCTACACCCCTGCGAACATTATTTTTATGTGGATGACAGAGTGAAATCATTCTCATCCCCAGACGAGGCCATTGATGTAGTGAGTAGAACCCAGAAAATGCTAGCACAGTCTAACATACGTTTGCACAAAATCTCATCTAACACTCTCATCATTACAAATGCCTTCCCAAATGAAGGTCTCGCAGCTGGCATGCAGAGCCTTGAGCTAGAGCAAACCTCACCACCCATGCAGGCAGTTTAGGATTAGCCTGGGACCTGTCCACTCATCTGTTTAAGTTCCAGTCCTACAAAAAGCCTTACACCAAACAAGGAGTGCTATCAGTCATTAACCATGTGTATGACTCCCTTGGCTTTGCAGTGCCCGTCATTATTGAAGGCAGAGCCATACTAAGAGACATTTCATCCGATGTCAGCAATTGTGACACTGACCTACCAAAAGAGAAACAAGAACAATGGCAAAAATGGAAAGACTCTCTCAAACATTTGCAGCAACTTGAGATACCCAGAATGTGCACTTCGATCCCCTTGTCCACAGCACAAACAAAAGAGATCATTGTGTTCTGTGATGCCTCCACAAAAGCTGTGGGCACTGTTGCTTATCTCAAGCTCACAACTGCAGACGGTTGCAGTGAAGTAGGTTTCCTCTTTGGCAAAGCAAGACTTGCTCCAAAGCCAGATATTACCATAGCACGACTGGAGCTCTGTGCAGCGGTGCTGCAGTCCTCCTGTAGAGGTTGCTGAACTAGTTTTGGAGGAGCTAGACATCACAGTGGACAAGGTGAGCTTTTACACAGACTCTAAAATAGTGCTTCGTTACATCTTCAATGAAAAGAGACGTTTTTATGTTTATGTACATAACCGAGTGGAGTGCATTAGGCATTCCACACAAGCTCATCAGTGGCATTACCTGCCCACTTATTTAAACCCAGCTGACAATGCCGCGCGCATTACTCCCTGAGCAGCTCTCCGTCTCCACTTGGCTCAGTGGGCCTGCTTTCCTAACTAACTTTTGCCAAAGCCCACAACCTGAGCAGCCTTTTGATCTCGTAGACCCAGAGACTCGCACTGAAATATGCCCAGTGATAGCAACATGTGCCACTACTCTGTCAAAGACTACACTTGGAAGCACACATTTTGAGAGGTTCTCAAGCTGGATATTACTACTGAGAGCCATTGCCAGACTTCAGCACATTGCTAAATCCTTTCAGCACGACTCCGAGAACACATGTCAAGGATGGCACAAATGCAGTAAACATCTGGAGGAAACGCAGCTTCACCAAGCCAAAGTCACAATTGTCTGCACTGTTCAGAGAGAGCTCTACGCAGAGGACATGAGATGCATTGAATGAGGTGAGCCTATCAAACAGTCAAGTCCACTCAGCAAACTAAGCCCATTTATTGACACAGATGGGGTCCTTAGAGTTGGTAGGAGGCTGAAAAGAGTACAGTTAACTCTTTTGACGCACCTATGCTCATCCCCTGCGAAACATCACCTTGTCAAGCTCATATTCAGACACTTTCATGAGAATGTAAGCCACCAGGGCAGACATTTTACTGAAGGATCAGTTCGAGCTGCAGGCTTTTGGATTGTAGGGGGTCAGTATGGGTGTAAGCTGTTAGCTGCTAAGCCAAAGCCAATATTAGCCTTGGAGTGTGTTATACATGTGATTTATGATGTCTATCAAAGTTGTATATTATGATTTATGTATGCAAGAGCACACACTTATGTATTTTCTCATGTTCTGTGTGTTACAGTTTCACAAAATAGGTAATACAAATGGTCTTCAGTAAAGACAATGACTACAACGACGTGTCCTTTTATTTCTGGAACCATTTAGATGTTTAGCTCGCTGTCTAGGTTACGTAGCTACACTAACCGAGGGCAGAACACACACACACTCCATCCCCCCTTAACAAATATAGACACACACACCCACTCTCAATCCCACTCTCTCTCTCTGTCTTTTGCTCACAAACATGCACACTCATGCTTGTTATTTATGAATAGTCATGAATATATATTACAAATAGGTGTCCATCGCCTCACAAACACACTCTAGGAGACACGCACACACAAAAAAACACACACATACATACACACACACACACACACACACACACACACATTTCCATTGTGCACTTTGGCATTTCAGTCCCACCTTCATCCCATTTATATCAAATAAAGACTGACGGATGAAGGTGTAACAGACTGACACTATATAATAAACGATAGATAATTTAGCAGTGAGCCAGACAGTGTCAACTAATTATTTTTACTTTTATTTTTTTCATATTTTGTCAAACTGCTCTGTCCTCCGAGGCAGCGTCACACACTCCGGTGCGTGGACTTTTTTATCTGGCAAGAAACAAGGACAATCAATTCTCTAAAATGCAAACTAGCAAATATTAAAAACATAATCCACAGAATGGTAGTTACATATCCTGCTCTGGATCTAAGCCTTCAGGCCCACTGAAACAGCGCCTCCTCTTTGTAGCTCCAAGGCTCCTCCGTGGTAAATCTTCTCTTTTGGAGATAGTTGGGAGCTCCAAAAGACACTTTCATGGCCACAACACAACAAAATACAAAAAAAATTTAAAGATGCAAGCAGCGCTGGACGGGTCCTCACTTTGGGCTGGTCAGCGACTGACGCATATAATCAAGGCCTGATTCTGATCACACATGTGAAGTTTGAGGCTGACTGGAGCACTTACAGCCTAGTTGGACAGTACTTCCTGTTTCATGGTCTGATGGCAACTGAGACAGGAAGTCGCCATATGCATGTCCTTAGGCCCTGACTTTTATCGTGCATGTGTAGTTTCAGGGCAATCAGAGCAGGCACAGTCAAATTACAGTGTACTTCCTGTTTCATGGCATGCTGGTGACTGAAACAGGAAATCACCATATGCATGTCATCAGGGGCAGACTTTGATCATGCATGTGAAGTTTTAGGCCGATAGGAGCACATACAGACTAGCTAAACTATACTTCCTGTTTCATGGTGTGCTTGCCAATGAGACAGGACATCATCACCATGTAGGCCGAAGTTTGATCATGTATGTAAAGTTTCAGGCCGATAGGAGCACATGCAGAATAGCTAAACTGTACTTCCTGTTTAATGGTGTGCTTGCCACTGAGACAGGACATCGCCATGTAGGCCGGAGTTTGATCATGCATGTGAAGTTTCAGGCCGATAGGAGCACATACAGACTAGCTAAACTGTACTTCCTGTTTCATGGTGTGCTTGCCACTGAGACAGGACATCATCACCATGTAGGCCGGAGTTTGATCATGCATGTGAAGTTTCAGGCCGATAGGAGAACGTACAGCGATTACAGTAGCTGCAAGAAATAAACAATAATAGTGGCCATGTTGAAATTGTCCGTTCGTCAAGGGGAAAATGTATCAAATTGTTCAAATTGTCAGGTCGCGTTTGCGGGGTGGTTGCTATACATATATACACACACTCTACATTGAAGCAATAAGCCCTTTAATCCATAAATTATTGACTCACTGTATGATGTAATAAAATTATTACACTATTAGGGGAAAAATATTTTGCCAGCCCCTTAATGTAATAACAGACCCAAAATGTAACAAGTTGTTACATTTTGAGCAAAAAGCAAAAAGTTTTTATGTTTTGGCCTCAGCATTTTGTTACATTATTGACCAGTTATTACATTTCGGGTTTTATTTACACTGTGAATGGCGCTGTGATGGCGACAGGTGGAGGAACTTCCTGTGTGGACTGTTTGTTTGTTGTAAAAGCTGTGAATCCTGTCATCTAATCGTATGATTCTGAATGGCATATTGTTCCTAAATGTACGCTTGATCATCAGAGACTAATCTGTGTGTGATCAAACTTCCATCATCACCTTTAATTCACCAAACTTTGCGCTACCTGTCACAATGAGGAAGTGGGGACCTGCGCTGCTACTGCTAATCTGGTTTACTGTGGGACCCCTGTTCGCCTTTGAAGCCAATCGTGGCAGTGAAACACTGTGGTACAGCCGGGAGGATCTGTTATTTCTAAGGGACGTGGACTACACAGTTCCAGCGGGTCTGCAAAACTGGACCAAGATACTACTGGGCCAACGCGGAGTCAGCAGTGGGTCTGCCCAGAGAAGAAAGCGGGGAAGGAGGGGAGGCGCAAGGCAGAGGCTGAAGTATCTCTCCCGCACATGCAAGAGTCCACCGCTACCATCTATCCTTCTCGCCAGTGTCCGGTCACTCCGCAATAAACTGGATGAGCTACACGCCAACATCTCGTGCCAGTGGGCATACAGGGATGCGGGTCTGATCTGCGTCATCAAGACCTGGCTTGACAGCACCATCGTGGACTCACAGCTCTCCCTCAGCAGCTTTGGGACTCCAGTACGCCTGGACCGGGACTCTGTGAGTATCCAGAAGAGGCACGGTGGGGGGGTCTGTGTGTACGTCAGTTCAGCTCCCTGCAGAGGTGTCTGTCCGCATGGCAGAGGATCTTAACATCTTTTACTGCAGGTTTGATCAGTGTGATTTCACCAAGAAATGGGAGGAGCTCACTGCAGAGCTCGTCACCATGTCCCAGTCCACTGAGGACCTGCAACTGCTGTCTGCAGATGTGGAGCGCACAATGAAGCAGATTAAGCCCAACAAGGCTCCTGGACCGTACAACATGTCTGGGCGCCTGTTGAAAGTCTGCTGCAGTCAGCTAGCTGGAGTCTTCTGCTCGCTGTTCAACCACTCTTTGGCTGAGCACTCAATACCCTCAATCTGGAAGTCCTCCATCATCTGCCCTGTGGCGAAGAAGAGCAACCCTAGTACCCACAACGACTACCGGCCTGTAGCTCTGACGTCACTGGTCATGAAGAGCTTTGAAAGGCTCGTCATGGCCCAACTGCAGGCTGAAGTAGGGATGCACCCTGACCCACAGCAGTTTGCTTATCAGCTGTGCAAAGGGGTGGAGGATGCTGTGCTCACCCTGCTGCATAGTGCCATCACCCACCTGGAAAAGCCCAAGTCCCATGTCAGCCTGGTCTTTGTGGACTTTTCTAGTGCATTTAACACTGTGCAACCTCACCTCATGGGACGCAAGCTGCTCCAAATGAACACTAACCCCCACCTCATCCTCTGGGTCCTCTCCTTCCTCACAGGGAGGGATCAGAGGGTCAGGGTGAATGGTCACCTCAGCCCTGTTCGGACAACATCAACTGGTTCACCTCAAGGTTCGGTCATTTCTCCACTTCTCTTCACTCTGTATACTAACGACTGCAGGAACACGACCTCGGGAATAACCTACATCAAGTAGTCAGACGACACAGTAATCATGGACACCACAAACACAGTCAGACAACTGCAAATAGAACTGGACTGGGACAACTGTCTAGATTTAAATGTATCTAAGACCAAAGAAATGGTCATTTACTTCCACCATGGCCACACCACCACACCCTCACTCACAGTCAACAATGAAATAATTGAAAAGGTCTCCTCATATAAATATCTCGGCTCCCTAATTGACCATAAACTTACATTTCAACTCAGTGCTGAGCACATTTTTTTCTAAATGCCAACAGCGCCTCTTTTTTCTGAGTAAGCTCCGCAAACTTCAGATTCACCAATCCATTCTTGCTGTTTTCTATAAATGTTTCATTGAATCCATCCTCACATTCAACATCACTGCCTGGTTTGGTTCACTCACTCTCTTAATAAAATTATCAAAATCAGCAGCAAAATCATTGGTCAGGAACAGCAGTCACTCACTACCATCTACAACACCAGAGTCCTGAGGAAAGGCTCCCACATCTCCACTGACCCCTCACACACCCTGCACCCTCACTACACTTTGCTGCCTTCAGGGTGCAGGTACAGGTCACTCCCACTGAGGACTAAGAGGGCCACTTCTAGCTTCGTCCCCACCTCCCTCCGCCTGTTAAATGGCTGATTGACTGACAATCAGCCAATAGGAATAGTATTATTAGCCTATTTTTTAAAATTTATTTATTTATTTATTATGGAATCTCATGAACTTCATAACTGCGATGTGTGAATGGACATGTGCTATGTTTTATTGTTTTATTTTTTCTGCACTGGCGCTTTGTCTGCAAATGAAGTTCCTAATGCATAAATAAAGTCTATTTGATTTGATTTGATTTGATTACTTTTTTTTTTTATTACGTTTCAGGCCATTGTTACATTTTGGGTCGTTGTTACATATCGGGCTCTAACAGGGCCTTTGGAAGCAAAATTTTCTCTGCATCAATTATTTAATCATTAACTTATCACTACCAATTACTGGCTTCATGTTGTTCAAATGGTGTTGAAGGGCATGTGTGATGCAGTGACGAGGAAGGCCAAATATGATGTCTGGCAGGAGTCACAAGGAGATATGCTGTCAGTGGAGATATGGGTGCCTTTCCTCAGGACTCTGGTGTTGTAGATGGTAGTGAGTGACTGCTGTTCTGGCAGGAGTCACAAGGAGATATGCTGTCATCTTTGCCACTGGCAAAAACATCATGCAGTGCTACACACTGAGGTTACACACCCCTATCATCTGCCTGAAAATAAATGCAAATATCTTCAGGAAAAAATGGGAACAATGGGAAAAAAGTCCCACTGTGACTGATATTGCACTATTATACTAACCTTAAAACTGGAAGAAATCAGAATGATGGCTGAAGAAGAAGAGGATCATTTGCTTTTTGTTTCCAGGTTTCATTTAATTATCTCGTAAATGGGGGATATAAAGGTATTTCTAAAATTTAAACAGTTGTATGCTCACATCCAATATTTTACAGGAAAACACATGCTAGAGACCTAAAAAATCATCTTCTTTCTCATAAAATATTCATTGTTATTTTTTTAATTTTTGGGAACCTGTACCACTTATCTGCATTGTAGCGAGCAAACATGTTTATTCTTTCCCATCTGTTTCTTGCCACTTAACTGAACTACCACAACTTTTGGCCAGTGGAAGAGTGGAAATGCATATTTCTTAAAAATAAATTTAATAAACATAGGTTGTGCCAGTTCAGGTAAGCTGAAAGATCTGACCTGGGACCTGTGTTGACTTTATAATTTACTGTCACTGATCCTATCGCATAGTTCTATTAGCAAGTAATGAGGAACTGTTTAATAACTCTTAAGTATGATGCTTCACTTTACTTGAGAGTGAACAATTATGGTAGGCAATAGTGAGGAAAAAGTTGTTGCAAGCCAATTATGTGATTATCTACATAGAAATGGTTTGTCAAAAAAGTTTCAGTCAGGATTGAGAATCCATCATAGTACAGAGACCGCACTGGTGAAGGTCACCAATGATCTTCTAGTAGCCTCAGACAGCGGATTAGTTTCTATACTCGTTCTGCTGGATCTCAGTGCTGCTTTTGATACAGTTGATCACAGCATCTTACTACATAGACTGGAACATCTTATTGGGATAAAAGAAACCACTCTAAAGTGGTTTAAATCATATTTATTAGACAGATTCCAGTTTGTTTATGTTAATGGCGATTCTTCCATCTGCACTACAGTCAGTTATGGCGTTCCACCGGGTTCTGTATTAGGTCTAGTGCTGTCAAAACTATCGTGTTATTAACGCGTTAATGCAGATCAATTTTATTGGCGTCATTTTTTTTATCGTGAGATTAACACTCTCTTTGACCTAGTGAACTTGTATTTGTTTCACAAGTTGTGGCCAGAACTGGTTACGATGGAAAAACTACGGGGGGGGGGGGGCATTTGGCAAGGACGAGGTGTTCGCTGTCAGAGTCAAACGGGATCTCCTGCTGGCGGTGGCACAGCAGCAGTGTCTTCATTCATCATGCCTTTCTGTCGGCTCCTTTTCCACCTCCCGTACCGCGGACAGCTGGTGCAGATGCTCAGCTACGTGACGGCGGCCTGAGGGGATTGGTGGGGACGCATAAGTATTCAGATTTCAAAATTATGATTCGGATACCACCACATGTTCTCAATAACTGGAATTCCGATATCCAGATATTCAGGTCCAGTCCTATGATTGACAAGACCCAAGTTATCTGTGTGTATTGTCAGTGTGAACTGAATTATCACCGTAGCGCATCCAGTCTGAAATAGCGCTTGATGGCCAAACACACAGCTGATGTGAATTCTCCGCCTCCTCCTCATTAAAACCAGGCAGCAATGGTGATAAGACTATTAGAATGATAATTTAAGGGACGTTTAAAATAGATAAAGTCCCTGATCTGGAGCTGATCGTCCCTGGTCTGGAGCTCAACATCCCTGATCTGGAGCTCAACGTCCCTGATCTGCAGCCGCTGGCCTCACCACCTCCAACCCCTACCCCAACCTCTCCTACTATCCCTCCCTCCCTCTTCTTCCCCACTCCCAACCCAACTGGTCGAGGCAGATGGCCGCCCTCCCTGAGCCTGGTTCTGTCGGAGGTTTTTTTTTCCCCCTTCCCTACCATGGGGGTTTTTTGGTTCCTTCCCACCGTCGCTGACTGCTTGCTCATAGGGAATCCAAAAGCAACCTTGGATTGTTGGGTTTTTCTTTTTCTGTTTCCTGTTCTTTCTTACAATGTTTAGCGCTTTGTGACGACCTGTGTTGTAAATATGCGCTATATAAATAAAACTGAATTGAATTGAATTGAATAAAAAATGTGTGATTAATTTGCGATTAATCGCGACTTAACTGTGACATTCATGCGATTTATCACGATTAAATATTTTAATCGATTGACGGTACTATTAAGTCCAATATTATTTAATCTGTACATGCTTCCCCCTAGGAAAAATTATTAGGAAGTACTCCATAAATTTCCATTGTTACGCAGATGATACCCAGTTATATTTATCTATCAGTTGGTCAAACTCCAAGCATGTCTAAAGGACATAAAGACCTGGATGACCTGTAATTTTCTTCATTAAATTCGGATAAAAATCAGGTTATTGTTTTTTGCCCTAAAAACCTCAGAAACACACTATCTAAACAGAAAGATACTCTAGATCAGTGTTTCTCAAATAGTGGGGCGCGCCCCCCGGGGGGATGTGGTTTGATGCCAGGGGGGCACATGTGACTATGGGGAGCATGCTTTTTTTGCCGGACTAGAATAAAGTATAATTGCACATCCACTACAGTAGGTGTCTGTGGGTGACACTGGAGCGTGACTCTGGAGTTGGCAGGTCCGCGTACTAGAGCCTCAGCGGCATTCTAGAGCCTCGGTGGCGTGCTTGAACCTCGGCGACGCTCGGCAGCATTCGCTGGCATCTTGCGGTGTACTACAGCCTCGGCAACACTCGGCTGCGTTTGGAGATGCTCGGCGGCGCCCGGCGGGTGCAGGAATGTTCGGATATCGAAATTATTATCCCAATACCACCACAATGAATGAATATTCTGATATTCAAATATATGTTTACCATGTCTAAAAATGTTGGCAGCGGACAAAACAATGTTAATAAAGTTATTCTTTGTTGTAAGTTGATCTATATTTCTTTCTTTTTTGTATTCTTTAATGTTAATAAGGACACCATGTTATGCAGAGGTTTACTTATATCAATTTTATAGACAAATGATACTATTTATAGTCGCGGCAGAGAGTGGGGGGGTGGGGGTGGGGGAATATTTTGTTCTTCCTAGCAGGGGCGTAACAGAAAATAATTTAGAAGCACTGCTCTAGATGAATAGAAAACCTTGGAGTTATTTTTGATCAGGATATGTTGTTCAACGTACATATAAAACAAGTCTGTAGGACGGGATTCTTTCTTCAGCCAGAGTTCTGACAGGAACCAGTAAAAAAAAAATCATATTTTTCCTATATTAGCCTCTCTTCACTGGCTCCCTGTAAAATCCAGGATAAAATTTAAAATCCTGCTCTAAACCTATAAAACTGTTAATGACCAAGCTCCATCATATCTTAAAGACCTTATTGTACCTTATCATCCCAACAGAGCCCTTCGGTCTGAGACTGCAGGTTTACTTGTGGTTCCCAGAGTCTCCAAAAGTAGAATGGGAGACAGAACCTTCACTTATCAGGCTCCTCTCTTATGGAATCAGCTCCCAGTTTGGGTTCGGGAGGCAGATACCCTCTCTACTTTTAAGATTAAGCTTAAAACTTTCCTATTTGACAAATCTTATAGTTAGGGCTGTTCAGGATCACCTGATCTCTCTGTACTGTCATATATCACCATTAGATATGACTAACCTGTGTTAAGTCCCTGAACTGCAGCTCCACATCCTTGATCTGCAGCCGCTGGCCTCACCACCTGCTGTCCTCCCATCCCCACCCCAACCTCTTTTGCTATCCCTCCCTCCCTCCCTCCTCATCCCTATTCCCAACCCAACCAGTTGAGGCAGATGGCCACCTTCCCTTAGCCTGGTTCTGTCGGAGGTTTTTTCCCCCTTCCCTGTCATAGGGGTATTTTGGTTCCTTCCCTCCATTGCTAATTGCTTGCTCACAGGGAATCCAAAAGCAACTTTGGATTGTTGGGTTTTCTGTTTCCTGTTTTCTGTTCTTTCTTACCATGTTTAGCTATGTGACGACATGTGTTGTAAATATGCGCTATGTAAATAAAATTGCATTGAATTGAAATTGAGGTAATTCTGAAATACGAGAGACAACTGAATAACTGCTCATTATATGACATGTCACTACTTCAGGGTGCATAAAAAGAGGTCACCAGCTGCATCCACAGTCAACTTTCAAACTAGAAATTTGATACAGATCCATTTCCAAAGCAGGAGATGCCATCTAATTCCAGTTTGATACTGAAAGACAGCATACAGAGTCTTTATCTACATTTCTATCAGCATTTACTCTTGCGCCTGAATTCTGCATATAACATAACAAAATGTATAGGGTAAAAAAGAATATATTTTTTGTCTAATTATTTGTCAAAGAAAATGTTGATGTTCTGTCATTAAGTTTTTATTCTCATGGAACACAGATTTTTTATTTCACTCTTCAATTTTGTTACAAGTTGGTTTCTGAATAACACACTGTCACCTTTAAAATTCAAAAAACAAAAGCAAATCTGTTTTTAAGGCATTCAGTTTATACAGGCAGTACTGGGCGTAAGTGATTGACAGTCACCCCGTGGTAAGCAATTAGGGCCACACACAGCACTTGCAGCTGTCTTCGAAGACAGTGCCGACTCCACATTTCCTCAGGTATGCTCGGCCACCTGCACAAATGTAGAAACTGGTGCGGTCATCCGGGTTGGCGTACATGCCATCTGGCTTGTCTTTGCAGAAGCCTCTTCCTGGAATGGGAATGGTTGTCTTAGTGGATGGAGCAGGGGTGGTACCACTAGGTTTAGATGTGGTTGTGAAGACTGGTTCAGCAGTGGTAATGACAGGTTTGGAGGTTATGGTAGTTCCTGATGCTGTGGTAGTAACAGCAGGTCTCTTAGTTGTGGTCGAAGGAAGAGGTGGCATCTCTGTGTGAAGTGGAAGGCACAAGTTCAATATTGAAGCATACATTTTTAATAAAGAGTGTCACTCTAGTTCCAATAAACCACTGAGTTGTAACACTGATCATTTCATTATTCTCATCTAACCTTGACAAGCTGGGAATATATTGGTTTGTCAGAAAGATGAGAAGTAAGACTTACCATCATCAATGAGTTTGCGCAGATGGGACAGCAGAGGATGGCTTCCCTCTCCACAGAATTCTCCTTTGAAGTCATCCAGGTCCAAGGCCCACACAAAGGCACCGCCAAACTTCATATCTTTCATGTACTGGACCTGTGGATTGACCAAACGGATAAGTCATCCAGAAAATAGTGAAGAATGAATTATATCCCTTGAATACTACCCCGCAGACCACCAACCCATTCTTAAATCCTATTTGGTGATGTCCCACCTACCTTGATCTCATAGCTCTCCCTGCTATCGAATCCCACCCACTCATTGTTCTTGCTGGCATAGGGAACTTTCTGGTCATCAATCCACTGAATGGTGGTGCCTTTCAGGAAGGTGCAGATCTGAAACACCAGAATAATAAAAGCCACTGATTTGTTCTATGGTCCAAGCCCTTTTACATCTTGTGTCAGTATGCATGTCATGTTGTTGAGATGTTACCTCATAGTAGGACCAGAATCCAGCTTCACGTGTGAATTGTCCAGCTGATGCAGGACCGCTAGCTGGGGCTCCAACACCAGTGTTTGATGATGTCAGACGGAAGGTACGGCCATAAGTAGCAAATCCCATCCTCAGCTTCTGCACTGGGGTGCCGTTGTCTCTCCAGTACTTCATAGCAAAGTCCTGCAAAGGTTTGTAGAAAAGGTGAGCAAGATTTTTAATTTTTTTATATATACCTTCAAATTTAATTTTCTCTCAGTCCTCACTGTCTGCTTACTGTGTTGAAGTAAATGAGGTCTCCAGTGTCATGTGAGCCACGATACAGAGGACTGTTGTGTCCTGTAAACCGATCCCAAGCTCCATGGAAATCATAGGTCATTATATTGATGAAGTCCAGATGCCTGCAAATGTATATAAAATATTGATTAAAACTGCCAATCCTGGGTGACTAATGAGCCACCCTATAATCAAAATTAGAGACTGACTTAGTTTTGGCATTTAAAAAAATACCAGCCATACTTGGCAATCTCAGCAATCTCATATCCAGCATCGATGGTTCCCTTTCCAGCAGACACTGCAGCAGTAAGCATGAGCTGAGGCCTGCCAGTTGCCTTTGTCTCAGTGGCATAGGCTTCGGCAAGTTCCTGTAAATGATGACAACCAATAAGACATTACCTTAATAATATTGGTATCAATTAATTATATTTTTTCCCCATGGGTCAAGAGTCCCTGATCACCTTGCAGAGCAGACTGAACTTCTTCTTGTCCTCTGGAGGACTTCCACGAGATCCAGGATACTCCCAGTCCAGATCAAGACCATCAAACCCATGAGTCCTCAGGAATTTGATAGTAGACTGGATGAACCTCTGACGGTTAGCAGAAGTGGACACCATGATAGAGAACCTGAGGAAATTTGTTTAACATTAAGTAAGACTTAACATTATTATCCTAAAATGTCATCCATATTGTCCTTTCATTATATATTCAGTATCTGTGTTATGAAAACAAGAATAGACCAGTTTTAATTTGTACTTACTGAGTTGAGCCAAAGTTCCATCCACCAACAGCAAGTAAGGTCTTCAGACCAGGGTTCCTTTTAAAACGATGATGTGGTTTTATAGTTTGCATAGTTATGAATATTTGAGTTTGCAAATGCTTGATTAATATACAGTATATTTATATAGCTAAAATGGGTAAAAATAATTAAAAAAAAAAAACAATATTTCCTCACATTTCAATTTTGATTTTGGTCAAATACACACAGAAGATCCAAAAAGGCTGTTTCCCACAACAGAAATAGAGGTTCTTACTTGCTCTTGAGACCATTGAAGGTCTTATAAAGGGTTTCATCATTCCACTCATAGGTAACCAACTCATTTTTGTTGTTGATGATGGAGAAAGCATAAATCAAATGGGTGCACAGGAAGGGATCCACATTTTGGGGCATGTATTTCCCAGCACCAGGTCTGTACTGGGACCAGTTGGTAAAGTAGCACACCATCTGAGAAGCAGTTGCTGGAGATTAGGAAAAGAGTATCTGTGGTCAGCACTGTGTTTAATCAGCATCTTTCAGTTCAGTCACTGACAGTATAAAGTTCAAAGAGTAGCTTACCCAGCTGGCACATCACCAGGCACAAGCCTAAAGAGAGCACAGAATTGTTAATGGATGCTTTACACTTGGAATGGATAGCATAAAAATGTATACGTGGTTTAATGTATCATGCTATGGAAATGTAAAGCACTGCCATGTGAAGAGAGTTTACCTGCTAGAATAGTGAGCTTGGTCATGTTGATATCAAAGCTCAGTATTTCAGCTTCCTTTCCTAAAGAAATAAACAACATTTTCAAGGAAAAAAAAAAAAGACAAATATAATGAACAGAATATAGTCTTATATTCAAAATGCATGACTTCGTTGAAATTATTATGAACTGAAAGCATATGACCAATAAAACTATTTTAAGTTGGTATTTCAACAGTAACTCCGTTTATGTTTCTCTGCCTTAAAATGTCAGACTGTGTTCTATACTCTATTCCTACTTGGACTAAGATGTTACTCATTGTTTCAGCAGGACATTATAGCAGCAACAACCTACGTTATGATAATGACATTTACGATTTGAGTTCCAGTCCAGCCCTAAACCTAAGTATAGCACATTTTATAAGAAGCACTGTGAATACGCTCACCATTTTTAATTTCCTAGAAAACTAATAGCCCCAGAGAGAACTGAATAAAACATTTAAGAACCAAATCTCTCAAATATGCAATCAAGAAGTTCTTGACATCACAAAAGAAGAAAAGACAACCTGCTGAATTCCCAGGGCAGGCTTACCTTGGGATCTTAGATGGAACCAATGTGGAGGAGTTTTCCAGCTTCATATATACATCAGCTCAGTGCCAAAGGGAGGTGGGCAGTACTGACTCATTAAGTATCTTGTAGATACAAAAAGGAACAAGATAAGTGCTGACAGATGGTGATAAGCTGCACTATAGGGTATAGAGACAGTGTAGAAAAACAGCATATTTCAACATATGGCTCATGACATGAGTTTGACTCAAAACAGTTCAATGCTGTTAACTCCAGCACATGTCTACAGTTGATGCTTCATTCATTTCCCTTATGTGATGGTTACAAAAACCTAATGCAGTTGAACACATTATCACATCCAAACATAATGATGAAAAGCAAATTAGTTAATTAGTTTACTTTGCAGTGACAGCACACAATTAAAAGTAATTGCACCATCATTTTCTCCTCTCATTCAAAGTCACGCTCACTCTCTCTACCTCTAAGCTCCTACGTCTTGTTTCATTCTGTAATATTAAGGACATTAACTCTGATGCTCTCACTTCTAGCATTGACCGCTTCCTGGATATTCAAAACCTTACCCAACCCTGATGAACTGGGGTGGATAAGTTGTGAGTAAAGAGAAACAATAGTCCATCATGACTTTAAGACATGAAGGTCAGTTGATCCGGAAAATTTCAAGAACTTTGAATGTATCATCAAGTGCAGTCACAAAAACCATCAAGCACTATGATTAACTGACTCTCACGAGGACCACCCCAGGAAAGGAACTGCTACTATGAAGAATCTAAAATAAATAAACATATTCCAATTTGTTAAACACTTTTTGTTTACTTCATAATTCCATGTTTGTTCTTTCAGAGTTTTGATGTCTTCAATATTAATCTAAAGTGTAGGAAATAATTAAAATAAATGAAAACAATTGAATGAGAAGGGATATATATATATATATATATATATACATATATAAATATATATATATATACAGTCAAGCCCGAAATTATTCATACCCCTGGCAAATTTTGACATGCCACTTTTTGTTCAAATGTAAATAAAAGCTGAGAAATATATTTTTCCACATGATGCCTCTTGTACATCATCTTATTATCTTCTGGGATCTGGACTCAGATACTCCTGTCTAGCCCCCTTCTGTCCGTTTGTTTGGGCGCCAATTGTAGTCTGGCCAAATTTACCCTTAAACAGGGCAATTCAACCAGCTCTCTGTTTCTAGGGATAGGTTCTGACTGCTTATAAATCTTACCTAATAAGTTCAGCAGAACAGCTTAGGCTGGAAGTGAGGAGACTCGCCTAGCACTCACTGTCTTTATCCAGATGCCTACTCTGCTTAGTCTGTTAACGACAGCTCCCTCCTCTATAGACATGGCACTTGATGAATTGCTAGGTTTAGATTTAGAGGTTAGGAAAGAAAAACCCCAGGGATATGTCTAAAATTTTGTTCAACTCATTAACTAGAACAACCTTTCAGAACCTTCAGATCTCATGCACACAATTGCTTACCTTTTTACATCCATGAGGAGTCTATGAACTCAGGTAAACAAATTAAAAATCCATAATGCTTCTCTTTAAATGCATAATAAAAGTTTATTGATTAATAATAGCAGGGGCAGCAGCAGCTCTTGATTAAACACACAAAATACATTTTAAAATTTGATCAGGTTTAAATAATTTGGTTAGTAAAACAGAACTGAGACACCAGAATGTTTTTATCTACTCCAATATTCCACCAACCATAAAACCTTTATTGTTCATTCTAAGAGGCTGATTTTTCCCCCTGTGATTGGCACCAATAGGAGCTTTGAAAATGTGGAGTATGGTGCTGGTCAGAAACATCCTTAATGACATAAAAATATTAAAATTAAGTTTTTTGCATTTATGGTCAATATAAGGACAATCAATTAGTAGGTATACTAAATGAAACTACTCAAATAGTGGTTCCAACTAGAAGAGTTATATGATATTGTTGCTGGCCTAAAAGGAAAAACCCTGGTTGTGCTTCAAATGATTTTATGAAAAGTGATACCATAAGCAACCATTTTTTAATGTTCAACTGAACATGTTCAATTAGATTTGTTTTATGCATGTAGTAGCAAGTGAAACATTCCTTGATACAACACCCAGTGTGAATGAAGTAGTGGTTCACAAATTCAAGGTTTGTCAAGATTCACCACAATTAAGTTTATCACCAACAGAACATGTTCTTAGAACTTCCTCTGGTGATGCCATTTTGTCTAATGACAGATATTCACAAAATACACACCTAAATTGTATAACATCAGTGTCTTTTGAAATATCCAAAAAAACACAAAAAATCCATCCATATGTTTAACAACTTGGGCATCAATATATCATAAAGATGCTGTGAATTGGGAATGTCATGATCCCAGCTTCAGCCCTGTCTGTCTCCCTCTTTCTTCCTCGTTTCTTCTCCCTTTCTCTCTCCCCCTCTCAGCTTTGCTTTCCACCTCTCTCTCACTCAGCCCTGCCTTCCCTCACTTTCTTTCCTGCTCTGCCTGCACCCTGATTACCCTCATTCCGGACAGCTGCAAACAACCACTCACCTGCCAGTAATCACCACCTTCAATAAAAACCCGGTTCTTTCACCAAAACTCTGCCAGACCATAAAACCATTCTACCCCGGTTCACTGTCTCCGTCAGTCATTTACCTGCCTTCCCGAGCTTCTTCTGTTTGTCGTCCGGTTCCTGTTTTCAGTTAAGTTTTTGTATTTTGTGTGAATGCTGTTTCTGTTGCCTTGTTTGTTAACTTCTCCTTAGTTCTGTCATGGCTGTTTTGAGTTGAGTATGTTTGCATGTTTTGTGTAGTTGTTTTGTGTGTCGTTCTTGATTTTGCCCTTGAGGGTTTGTTTAGAGTTTTAGTTGATTTTTGTTGTTCACTAGCCTTTGTATGTGTCTTGCTTTCCTCGGAGTTCAGTTCTTCTGCATTGCTGTCAGTTTGTGTGGTTTCAATGTTTAGTTATTCTTGTCGTAGTAAGTAAGTTAAGTTCTTCTTAGATTCCTCTTTTGTTGTTAGGTTTGAGTTTTTGTAAGGTTTTGTTGTTTTTATGTTTCATAAGAAGCTTTGTTTTAGTTTAAGTCTGTAGTCCTTGTTGGTTTCATTTCCTTGTTTAATTAAATCCTCAGTTGACTATCAGTAAGTCCGTCTGTCCTTTGTCTGTGCGTGGGTTCTCTGACCCAAAGTGTTTAATGACATCCGCCTAAAAAAGACTGTGGCAGAATCTCCATCCTTATATTGTTGGCTGTCAGAGTTGCATTCGACACTGTCGACCACAGCATTTTACTGGACCAACTGGTGAACTGGGGGTTCATGGGTGGGGTTCTCTGGCACAGTACTGATTGGTTTGCTTCTTACCTGAAGGACAGGGACTACTTTGTGTCAATACGTAACTTTAACTCTGAGCAAAAGAAACTAATATGTGGAGTTCCCCAAGGCTCCATTCTGGGACCTCTTTTGTTTAACATTTACATGCTTCCACTGGCTAAGATTATAAGAAATAACAAAATAAATTATAATTATGCTGACAACGTACAGCTGTATATCTCAATGCCACCAGGTAACGATGATCCCATTCAGGCCCTGAGTAAATCTATAGAGCAAATCAATGAATGGATATGTATAAATTTTCTCCAGTTAAACATGCATAAAACTGAAGTAGCTGTCTTTGGCCCAGAAGAGGAACAATTAAATGTTAGCAAACAACTTCAGTTATTACAATTGAAAAACACAGATCAGGTCAAAAATCTGGGAGTAGTCATGGACTTAGACCTGACCTTCAAAACCACATTAAGAAAATTACAAAGTCAACTTACTATCACCTGAAGAATATTTCCAGGATTAAAGAACTTCTGTCTCAGCACCTTGAAACCTTGAAAAAGTGGTACATGCATTTATCTTAAGTTGATTAGATTACTGTAACAGTGTCTTTACAGGTCTGACTAAAAAGTCCATAAAACAGCTGCAGCTGATCCAGAACGCTGCTGCTGGTCCTCACCAAGACGAAAAAAGTCATTCACATCACTCAAGTTTTGAGATCTTTGCACTGATTTCCACTCTCTCAGAGGACAGACTTTAAAATACTTTTGTTAGCTTATAAAGCTCTGAATGGTTTAGGGCCCAAGTATATCAATGACCTCCTTTTACCATAAGAACCATCCAGGTTGCTCAGGTCCTCTGGTACAGGTCTGCTCTCTGTCTTCAGAGTCAGAAACAAGAATGGAGAAGCAGTTTTCAGTTTTTATGCTCCACGTATCTGAAGAAAACTTCCAGAAAACTGCAGGTATACTGAAACTCTCATCTCCTTTAAAGCAAGGTTAAAGACCTATTTATTTACCATTGCCTTTGATCGGTTGTCTTAATACCAGCATTGCATTGTCACTCTTTACACTACACTGTAAATTTTAAAGTAATTTTATTTTATCTCTCTTTTTATCTGAATTTCGATTTTTGTTTTATCATAAAAGTTCATGCTGATTTTATTGCTTAAATTATTTTATTTTTATGATTTTAATGCATGCTTTTAATGTCTATCTTTTAAATCATCTTTGTTATTAATTTCCTTGGTTTGTGCCTGAATTGTGTATTACTACTACCAACTTAATGGAAACTGGATTGCCCAAGGACATGTAGATGATTTACCTTGTGATCACTAGCTCTACACATACTAGTCCATTATGAATAAACTTGCTGAAGTGCATAATTTTGAGCTTACAGTAAGATTGCTTTATCTCTCCTAGGTTGTCAAAAGCTGAGGAACATTGAACAAGACCATTAAAAAGCTTTGTTATTAGTAAATATTGCTACATGTCTGATAATGCGCTGGAGCACAGATATGTTGGTTATCTTTATATTGATAACATAGTTGCATAATTCACATTTGTTCATGCCGGGAATGACATTGAGAACACAAAATGATTGACATAGCTTAGTAGCATTCACAACAGTTTCATAATGGAGAGCCACTGAAGTTCTTGAGTCAGTTAATTTAGGAGAGAACAAAAGATCTTGTCTTATGACTGACTGCTGCAGAAGCTTTTCCTGCCTCGTAAACACTTATCTAAAGAACAGCTGTGTAAAATGGCACAGCAGTTCATGTTTTTCTTTTTGATGTTTAAAACATGGTCTTTGATCAAGTCAGCAACCACCTGACCTGTGTGTGTGTGTGTGTGTGTGTGTGTGCGCGCGTGCGCGTGCATGAGCGCGCGCGCAGTACCGGTCCAACACTTGGACACCTTCTCATTTAATGGTTTTCATTTATTTTAATTATTTTCTACTTTGTAGATTAATACTGAAGACATCAAAACTCTGAAAGAACACATCTGAAATTATGAAGTAAGCAAAAAAGTGTTAAACAAACCAGAATATGTTTTATTTTTTAGATTCTTCAAAGTAGCCCCCTTTTGCTTTGATGACAGCTTTGCACACTCTTGGCATTCTCTGTCAGCTTCATGGGGTAGTTTCCTGGAACGGTTTTGATTTAACAGGTATTTCTTGTCAAGAGTCAATTTGTGGGATTACTTGCCTTCTTAATGTGTTTGAGACCAACCATCAGTTGTGTTGTGCAGAGGTAGGGTTAGTACACAGTGGATAGCCCAATTTGACTACTGTTGTAATCCATAGTTTGGCAAGAACCACTCAACTCAGTAAAGAGAAACGACAGTCCAGTCAAAGCAAAAGGGGGCTACTTTGAATAATCTGAAATATAAAATATATTTTGGTTTGTTTAACACTTTTTGTTTACTACATAATTCCATATGTGTTTCTTCATAGTTTTGATGTCTTTGGTATTAATCTACAATGTAGAAAATAATTAAAATAAATGAATGAATGAATAAATTTTTTTGGTCATAATTGAACTGTCCCTATTGTTCAGCATTTTTGACATGGTGGAGTGAAGCTGTACTCATCATTTTAGTCTTGTCTATTATTGGGATTGTTTTGGGGTGATACTGTAAAAAATGTTGGCTTGACTGGCGGCTAGCCTAATAAAAGAGCACTTTGAACTGAGAGTCAGACAGCACTATCACTAAGATTAGTAGGCTGGTGGCCAATGTGATATGTCGCAATACCAAAATATTATATCCATTGGTTAAGTACTGTAGATCTTGGGGTAAATATGCACAAACATTCAGAGAGAATACGAAGCTTAGTCTTTCAAAAACAAAATGTTTCCAAGTTCTGCCGTAGGTTTGGGTGATGGGGTGAAATGATATATCTCCTTCATGACAACTGTGAATGAATTTTGAGATCAAAGTACCAAATTTCAAACGACAGCAGCTGAAAAGTTTAAGGTTCATTGTATTATAACATTACGATACAGTACCGGGCACACACCACTCAATACATTTTAATCAAGATAAAATACATACAAATAAATAAGAGCAAGAGCTTTTTGTCGTTTTATCAGTCACATTAAATAACTCATTTTTTCTCAAGTAGTGTAAAAATGGTTTTGGATAATACCAAAGCTTAAGTGTGACTACCATGGCTAACTTTAGAGATATCTATATTATCACCTTCCGTACAGTTCACTATTATGAAACACTCTGCCGTTGTTAATTTTCTTACCAACATCTTTAAACATAATAATAATTAAACCTTGCCCTTAGTGTGTCAATATGTATACGAATGTGTGTGTGTGAATGGATGAATGAGAAACACATTGTAAAGCACTTTGAATATCAGTAAGGTGGAAAAGTGCTATATAAATGCAGACCAATTACCATCAAGTGCACCAAATAACATAACAAAAGGCACTGATACATTGTGTTCCTGTTTTATTGCTGTTTTGGTCTTGATAAAACTGATTTGATTTATGGATGGCTGACGCCACACGGGACAGCTAAAGGAGAGCTGTGTGCATCTTTACCGGCTCTCTGAGTTTCAGTATTGGATTGAGTGATACTGCCAAATGAGTCTGAAGTTGCAGAATATCCTAATTATTTTTCCATTGTAAAATATTTGCTTTGTGGGCACCATATGAACACAGAGTTTCTCGGCAGTTCATGTTTCAGCTACAGCATACAAGAAGAGAATACACACCTGTACAATATCACTTGTATGCCACATGATTTAAAATTGTATTACCTCACAGTAATTGCATTACTTCTAAGTTGAACAGTAGGATATTTCATATAATGTAAAATAAAAACTAATAGTTAAGATGAAGGAGTTGTGTTGCTCTACCTTTCTCAAAAGGCCTCTATGGTAAAAATCTTGATGACAAGTAATTAAACAATGAGAGCAACACAAAACTTGGCTTAGTGTTGTATAACTATAAAAGAAGAGAAAAGCAAAGTGAGTCTTATCTTCTTTAGCTGTCCTTCAAAAATGACAGCCTCCGCTATCACATAACCATAAGACACCCTTTTTACTTTTTTGGTTTCATAAATCTTTTTTACTTCTTTTCTTCTTGAGAAACTATTGTGGGATTTTGTTCTTGTGATGGTTCTCATGCTATAATATTCCTCTTCTTCAAGCGTCTCCTGGATAATAACGATAAAAATAATATATGACTGTGTGTGTGTGTATGCCTGTGTGTGTGTGTGTGTGTTTGGGTTTTGCATCAGTGAAATGAGCGTTGTTGAGGAGAAACCAAATTTTGGTTGCTGACTCAGTGTCAATGAGACACTATACCACAGAGAGAAAAGAATAGTACAAACTGGTATTATGTTTTAAACTGAAATACTTACATGGAGCTTCTGTATGGTTAAATCAGACCCGTGAATTTTAGAATGCACACTAAAATAAATATATAAAATTTAACTGACTCAGTAGGATGGCTGAGTTTGCTGTAAACTCTATTCTAAACTCTTCTGTATGAGACATTACTTGGCTTTCAGGGATGCACTCAGGAAGCTGCTTCCACTAAGATGAGCCCTGACCACAGCCCACAAGTCAACATTTCAACGTTGTTATAGTTTTTGGAAATCATCCAATAACGGGAAAGCATCAACATTATCATTGTCCAGGTAAGAGAACCACAACTATGGTTTCCTGATTAATGTTTTTTGTCAGACTGAGTAAAGTGTCTTTTGTTGAACTTTATAACTTGAGGTTCTGCACTTAGGTCTTTAAGTTGATTGTAAAAGGTAGCTATGTATGTTTGGAGTGTGAATCATTTTCAGTAAATTTTGCAGCTTTTGGAGAGTTTTTTTTCCCCAAAAGACAGGAAGTGTGATTAAAAAGTCCTGAGACTGTGCATATAAAGAGCAAAAAATGCACATGATATATGTTTGGCTGCTGTCCCCTTGGAAGCAGTTTTTTTGTGCAGCAATACACCATTCCACCACTTCTTCCATGTTTCGAACACTCTCTGGCAGTCCCATTCTAGACACTTGAGTGCACATCAGCACTGTGGACCTTAACCTTACGCAGAGAGCAAACATCAAGTTCTGTGTTGACATGATCAAACCTTCATGTGAAGGATCATCACTGGTGACAAGAACTGGGTTTACAGCTATACAGCCCCGAGAACAAACAACACTCTTCTGTGGGAGAGGCTGCAGTCTCCAAGACTGAGGACACAACAGGTCAGAAGCACAAGAGAGCACAAGAAAATGTTTGTGATTTTGTTGTTATTCAACGCAAAATTAGGAACTCCTCTAAGTGGAATGCAGCCACCATTATGATACTTAGGTTTTCCTTCTATGACAACTAAAAAAAAATCTGCTGCAAAATCTGATTACCCACAAAACATGTTTTTTTCTGGCTGCGTAGGCCTGATCAGCATTGGAGGCACTGATATACATAATGGAATGCAGTCACTTGGGTTTGTTATGTTTGTCTGCACAGTGTGTTAGTTGCCTGCTCCTCAGTGAGCTCCAAAATTAGCTAGATATTGCAATGGTCAGGGGCTGCACAATGGCTCGGTGGTTAGCATCGCCTCACATCTAGGAGATCCCGGGTTCGCGTCTTGGTTAGGACGCCTGGGATCTTCCTGTGTGGAGTTTGCATGTTCTCCCTGTGCAACGTGAGTTCTCACAAGGTACTCCAGCTTTCTGTCAAAGTCCAAAAACATGCTGAGGTTAATTGTCTGTAGGTGTGAATGAGAGTGTGCTTGGTTGTATGTCTATACAACCCCTTAAATTCGGATAAAACTGAGGTTATTGTATTTGTTCGTAAACACCTCAGAAACACACTATCTAACCAGATAGCTACCCTAGATGGTATTGCCTTAGCCTCCAGTTCTACCGTAAAAAACCTTGGAGTTATTTTTGATCAGGATATGTCCTTGAACTTACATATAAAACAAGTCTACAGGACGGCATTCTATCATTTACGTAATATTGTAAAAATCAGAAATATCTTGTCCCAGAGTGATGCTGAGAAACTAGTCCATGCATTTTTAACCTCCAGGCTGGACTATTGTAATTCATTATTATCAGGATGTCCCAGCAACACTCTTAGAAACCTCCAGCTGATCCAAAATGCTGCAGCCAGAGTTCTGACAGGAACCAGTAAAAGAGAGCATAGTTCTCCTGTATTAGCCTCTCTTCATTGGCTCCCTGTAAAATAATGACCAAGCTACATCATATCTTAAAGACCTTATTGTACCTTATCATCCTAACAGAGCCCTTCACTCTGAGACTGCAAGTTTACTTGTGGTTCCCAGAGTTTCCAGAAGTAAAATGGGATCAGAGCCTTCAGTTATCAGCTCCTCTGTTGTGGAATCAGCTCCCAGTTTGGGTTCGGGGGGCAGACACCCTCTCCTCTTTTAAGATTAAGCTTAAAACTTTCCTATTTGACAAGTCTTATAGTTAGGGCTGCTCAGGATCACCTGAGCTGTCCCTTAGTTAAGCTGCCATAGGTTTAGACTGCTGAGGGACTCACATGATGCACTGGGCTCCTCTCCTCTCCTCTCCTCTCTGTACTGTCATATATCACCATTACATATGACTAACCTATGTTTCCCTCCTGAGGTTCTGTGTCCTGCTTGTCCTCTCCGTGGATGTCTCTGAATCTGGAGCTCAACATCCCTGATCTGCAGCTCAACGTCCCTGATCTGCAGCCGCTGGCCTTACCACCTCCAATCCCCACCCCAACCTCCCCTGCTATCCCTCCCTCCCTCTTCTTCCCCACTCCCAACCCAACCGGTCGAGGCAGATGGCCGCCCTCCCTGAGCCTGGTTCTGTCGGAGTTTTTTTTCCCCCTTCCCTACCATAGGGGTTGTTTGGTTCCTTCCCACCGTTGCTGATTGCTTGCTCACAGGGAATCCAAAAGCAACCTTGGATTGTTGGGTTTTCTGTTTCCTGTTTTTCTGTTTCCTGTTCTTTCTTACAATGTTTAGCGCTATGTGACGACATGTGTTGTAAATATGCGCTATATAAATAAAACTGAATTAAATTGAATTGAACTGAATTATAGATGGATGGATGCAATGGCCACATCATGTGCCACTCAAGAAGACCGTTCTGCTTGGTATTATAGGCTATTATGCTATTATGGTCTGTGGAAAGACATACAGGACATACTAATATACAGTGATACATTGCATTATTTTGGATACAAGTAATGGAAACACACCAGTAACCTTCACTTAAAACTGGACTAATTAGAAATTATTTTTGTGAAGCATGCCAATGTAAAACAGTTAAATGTTCAAAATACAACAAACGTGGAGAAACTTTCCAGTTTTTCTGTAACTCCCAAGAAAGAAAGGTACAAGTAATCAGGAATATCATCAATCAGGACATGTCATGGTAGGTTTTATTTTCATTGTGGTTGAGGGAGCATTGAGATTTGTCTGACACATAATTCCCTTCATGTTTCTGTGGCTCACGGCCAGTTGCAGCACTTGCAGGAGTCCCAGTAGATGAGTCCAGGTTGGCAGTGGTGCAGGTAGGTGTTTCCTTGGAAGCACTGAAAGTAGGTGGTCTTATCAGCTAGGTTCTCATACAATCCATCTGGGCGTCCCCGGCAGAAACCAGCTATGGGGTCCTGGGTGGTGGTGGGGGCTGGAGTGGTGGTGGGCTTTGGAGGAAAGCCTATGTAATCAGACATGGAGAAATACAAGTTATTCACAGAATAAATAGAGGCTAAACTAACCTTTTCTGGCATGTGACAAAAAAGTGCACCAACACTGAAATCCATATTTCTATTACCACTTATTACATACTGAAATCCACTTTGACCTGTTTTCAGGTGTCTGGGACCACTTTCAGTGGGACAACGAAATAAGAAAGGAAAACTGATCACAGTGCATGGATTTGGCTGAACTGCAGTATTTACCCATTGAAATCCTGAGGTGGTTGATGAGAGGATAAGGTCCTTCTGAGCAGAAGGATCCATCAAAGTCGTCCATGTCCATAGTCCACACATGAGCACCTCCCAACTTGATGGCAGTCATCCACTGGACCTACAGGACAACCACATAGGTGACAAACATGATTAAAATATTAAAATAACTACAGCTCTATGGAATAGACTGAATGGTAAAAAGGGAAAACATCTCTTGTTTGAGGCAGGCAGAAATACAGCTCTTGGTCACCTTGGAAGAATAGCTGCCCTTGTCATCATAGCCCACCCAGGAACTGCCGTAGGTGGCATATGGAACCTTCTGTTCAGAGATCCATTCAACAGTAGCACTAGTGATGAAGTCACAGATCTAGTAACACAGAAACATAAATAGTTAGATCAGACAGCATGGGGTTTGAAGTGGAAATACTGTAAATCCAGTTTACTATTTTTACTAACTCCACCCTTATTTTTATAATGCTGATAATGGATCCATTTAGTTGTTCAGACATGTGTCCTTTGTGAATAAATATGGATGACCACAAGTAATTTTCATGTTAGATCGCAAAAGCAGCAGTAACCACAATACATCTTCTGTTCTGAATTTAGTGTTTCTTTGATAACAGACTTTTGGCTTAATTGATCTAGTGATCAGTGAGATTTTGTAAGAACTAAGCTGAACTTTTTATGATCGTGCCCTACCTCATAGAACGCCCAGAAACCGGCAGTGCGAGTGTAGGGTCCTGCATCTGCAGGGCCACTGGCTGGTGATCCCAGGCCAGTGGCAACACTGCTAAGACGAAAGGTTCTTCCATATGTAGGGAAACCTAGCAGCAGCTTCTCAGCTGGAGCTCCCAGAGATAGCCAGTAGGATATAGAAGAGTTCTGAGAAAAGAATGAGGAGATTGATTGTATGGAATTTAATATTTCTGATATGATAACAATAAATCAGATGTGCTGAGGTCTAACAGTATTGTCAATCCTGCAGTGATCGAGCTGCTAACTCCGCAGCAGTCAGCTCATTGTTAGGTTTGAAGGTCTAATAGCTAAAGAGACGGATACTTTTCTAAATCAATGTTCAAACCAAGAGGAAAGAAGACACAACTCCTGAAGGAAACTACACTGCTGTGAGTTTTTTACAGTAGACAAGCAGATAATTGTTTGCTGCCTGTGTATATACACAGACATGCAATAGAATGTTATGGTATTTCTGGAAGGCTTTAAGAGTGTTTCTGTCCCCTAGGGGTGAAAAGTTTTTAAAATTAGGTCTTAACGTTTACATGGAACAAGGTTTTCAAACAAAATAGCTTTTGTTCAGTTTGTCCAAAAATTTACCATTTTTGCAGTAGTCATTGTTTCAAGTTTTTTTGCATTAGTGGGGAAAACACAGTATTTGTCCATTTCTGTTTTTTCAATTTTACAATAATAATGAAGCAGTCAGACTAATGCATGCACCTGTGTGGTTAAGATGTGTTGGTTTGGTTCTTACTATGTTGTGATGAGTGTGTGAGCCAGTGTCCACGGGGCTTTGGTACAGTGGGCTGTTGTGTCCAGTAACTGCCTCCCAGTGTCCATGGAAGTCATAAGTCATGACATTGATGAAGTCAAAGTGACTGTTGAGTTAGATTTTGTTCTTTTTAGATTAACACCAGAACTCTTTCCATTGAAAGGAACAGAATATATGCAACCTTTAAATAAATAAATAAAAAAAAACTTACAGCGAAATCTTGTTAACTTCATATGCTTGGTCAATAGTTGGACGGAATCCAGCAACGTTGGCTGAGAGCAACAACTGAGTCCTTCTGTTCTCTTTAGCATCATCCTCAAAGGCCTTGGATAGTTCCTGTTGGCACAACAGACAAACACACCACAGGTTCAACAAACTTCATTACTTTATTATTGTATTTGGCCCTAAATACTTCAGAAACACACTATCTAACCAGATAGTTACTCTGGATGGCATTGCCTGGGCCTCCAGCTCTACTGTAAAAAACCTTGGAGTTATTTTTGATCAGGATATGTCATTCACTTACATATAAAACAAATCTGTATGCCAGCATTCTTTCATCTACGTAATACTGTAAAAATCAGGAACATCTTGTCTCAGAGTGATGCTGAGAAACTAATCCATACATTTCTAACTTTTAAGCTGGACTATTGTAATTCCTTATTATCAGGATGTCTCAATAATTCTCTTAAAAGTCTCCAGCTGATATAAAATGCTGTAGCCAGAGTTCTGACAGGAACCAGTAAAAGAGATCATATTTCTCGTGTATTAGCTCAGGATCACCTGAGCTGTCCCTTAGTTATGCTGCTACAGGTTCAGACTGCTAGGGGATTCCCATGATGCACTGGGCTCTTCTCGTCTACTCTCTCCCTCTCTACTGTTATATATCACCATTACATATCACTAACTCCGTGTTTCCCCGAAGGTCCTTATCCTGTGCTTGTTCTCTCCACAGATGTCTCTGGATCTAGAACTTCATGCCTCTGATCTGCAGCTGCTGGCCTCACCACCTGCTGTCCTGCCATCTCCACTCCAACCTCTCCTGCTATCCCCTCCCCCTCATCCCCAGGCAGCCATCTACCCTAACCAGTCAAGGCAGATGGCCGCCTTCCCTAAGCCTGGTTCTGTTCCTTGGGGTTTTTTTGGTTCCTTCCCACTGTCGCTGACTGCTTGCGCATAGGGAATCCAAAAGCAACCCTGGGTTGTTGGGTTTTCTGTTTTCTGTTCTGTGTATAATTCGTAAGGTCTGCACCTTACTATCTTAAGTACTGTTAGATGACACATGTTGTTAAATTGCGCTATATAAATAAAATTGAATTGAATTGAATTGAATTGAATCAAGAATTCTGCTGCTTGACTGCCCACACCCACGGTAACATCAAACCCATTCTTCACAACTTGCAATGGCTCTCCCACACCACGGCGAATCCACTTCAGAATCCTTCTCATTGCCTATAAAGCTTTTCACAACCTGGCTCCCCCCCAACCTGACTAAACTCCTCCACTGGCACACTTCCACCTGCACCCTCTGCTGTGCGGATATTAGTTTTCTATGCTCCACATCCAGACCAAATACTGGACCTTTCGTCCTACTACATCACTGACTGGGCTTTGATCAGGACTGGGAAGAATGATGCATCTCATGGCAGTATGTTGAGTCATTCATTATTACTGATTAGCAACTTAGAAAGAGTACCATCTTTTTATGTAATACTTTGGTGAGGTTTACAATAGAGGGTTAGAGGTTTTTAGGGTTGTTGGCCATGCACATGTGTATTCCCTGTGGGTGTAAACACTGAGATTAATGGAATGAAAGCTCCAAGTACTGTATCATTTTATTGGGAATGTCTCATTTTACTGGGAATGTCTAATTTTTCCAGAAACGGATTGCAGAACATAGGAGTAAAACACATTAAAGTATTTTTTTAAGGTTGGAAAAAAATTGTTCTTTAGGAATAGGATTGCAGAAAAACACTAGGATTCAATGCTGCATTGAATCATTCAAGGAAATAAGGACCACCCTTACCGCAACCAGCAGAGTGAACCTCTCCCTGTCTTCCACTGGGCTGCCGTTTTGTCCAGGATATTCCCAGGCCAGGTTCAGCCCATCAAAGTTATGAGTGCGCAGGAAGCTGATGGCGGACCTGATGAAGGCTGCACGACTTTCAGGTTTGGCAACCATGGAAATGAATCTGGTGGGACAGAAAAAGCATGAACCTGTGACCTCTGTTCTGGCAAAACAGTGGCAGAGGAAGATTTTCCACTTCTGAGTTGAATGTGTGAGGAAAACAGTGAGAACTGGTGTAAAACTGGATTTACGGGCTCAGTCCATTGATTGTGCCTCCAACAGACAGCAGAGTCTTCAGTGCAGGATTGCTAGAAGCAGAAAGAGAAAACATAGACATAACCTTGAATAATTAACAACACAATATCTACAAACAAACATATGCTGATGACATAACTCTGTATTTTGCCACTTCACTGGCTGGCTAGAAATTTTAAATCCATATTATTAGTTAGTTCTTACAGTTAAACAGTTATGGATTTCTTACAGTTCTAAGGTCCAAAAGCTAAGTTAAGGTTCTTCACTGTTGCAAACACTTCTCAAAGGAGAAAAAAAGACAGCTGACATTGTTTCTTTTTCAGACAACTGTTAACTCAGCATAATGTCTAACTCTGGCCATATTTAATGCTTTTGGATTACATATATTACATCCTGTACTTGTTTATTCTACACATAACATAGTAAGACTCATCTTCCTGTCCTTACTATTTGTTGATTCAGTCCATACTGTACACAAGCCTGTGTCCTTAAAAAACCTTTCTTTTGTGCTGTGTCTCGATACAACAACAAATATATTTGTAAGCAAACGTAATCGTTTTCTATCAAGGTATTGAACAAATATTGAATTAGCATACAAGGGCATTTCTGAAAGTTCTCAACCTCACCTGGAAATATGGGGCGTAACTCCCATTTTGAGTTAACTGTATAATGTAAAGTCTTATGTCAGTGTCCACAAAAGCTTAAATGTTTGAAGCAATCAAAGAAAACAGGAGAGGAAAGCTTTGAGCTGGCTGCTGTTGCTCCAGGACAGAGCATCCATCCACACAGCACAGGAGGCAGAAGCAGCCAAATGTAGCTTTGAACTGTTGCTCCATGAACCTTAATCACCTGACCTGTACTGTCTGACTTCTGTCTGTTTTTCAAACTGAAATCCCACTTGTGTGGTCACCATTTTCAGAAATATAATGAAGTCATTAATGCTGTTGAGGAGCATCTGGATGCTCAAGATGTGACCTTCTTCTGTAAAGGGACAGCGAAGCTCGAACACCAGTGGGCCGAGTGCATTGAAGCTAAAGAAGACTATGCTGAAAAAAATGCAAGATCAATCTTTCTCTTTCTCTGACATTTTATGGTCAGGACGAGAACTTTTTGAATTACCCTTGTATCTAACAAGTCAAAAACATGTTGATACTGATGCATAATGTTAACCGACAATATATTTCTTTCTACCAATATATCTAATCTTGGACATCCACATGATGACATTTTTAATGGTTTGTTAAGTCACTCCAAAACCACCACTTTGGCTAACTTTCACAAAAATCCTTATCTTCCTGCCTAAACAACAGAGGGGAGTCTGGATGTAAATCCTGGTACTGGTGTACAACATCAATGCAACCACCTCCTCATGCCTGTCATGCAGTTAATGAATGTTCCTTTATTTAAAAATAAAGTTGTCCCTGAAAATAACACTGCTATCCACATCTCCTCTTACTATGGGGGCCCATTTATTTATTTTACTATTTTCATTTATTAACTTCATTCATTTTCATATAAAAATATCTGAATTAACTTTATTTCACTGTTTGGCTTGATTCTGGATAGATACTCTTCACCTGAAAACATGCCTAAAGGTTAGATTCTGAAAAACTTTATCATTGACAATAAGTATTTGCTTTTATCTCCATATTTAGATTGCTATAATAATCTCTTTATTGGACCTGCTAAACACCTAATATAAGATTGCAGTTATAGATTGCTGCTAAACACAAATGAGGAAGACTGAGAGTGGAATTTACAATGTCAGATATATTTTATATTTTACACTGTCTTCCCAAAGTCATCATATTATTGTCTTCTCTTGTGTTTCCAATGTGTTGCTACCAATATATTAATATGTTGGATTTTAATCAGCTGTAATTGGCCCTTTACAGATTTTGGGACATAACTGATATGGTGACCGTCTCTCAGTGGACTACACAGTCCTAGACATAGATACATGTTTTAATGTCATAACAAACACTGTCCATTCAACTGTCCAGTCAAATTGTTTGTTACTGTCTTGGATTCTTAGCAACATAATGTAATGTTAGGCCTGGACTCTGATAATCTGATAAAAAGTAGGAAATGCTGGAAATTAATTATTGCTGCCTTACTTTGTGCTTTTAGAAGTAACATGAATGAAAAAGATATTTTACCTCACAGATTAGTGTGGACTTTAAAACACTAGGATGGATACAAATAGTTCTAATTCTAGTTCTTAATATTGCTTCAAAAGCTAAATACAGCTCTGGATTAAATGCTGACTATAAACATGATTTGAAAATGGATGTAGACTACTATTAATTAAGAATTAATATATTTTAAAAATTGAATACTGGTGGTAAACAGCTGATCTGGATTCCAGGCTGGCTGACTGTGACGTTAAACTCACACATTCTTGAGGTTGTTGAGTATGCTGTAGTGCTGCTCATCGTTCCACTCCACAGGGCTGATTTGGTTGAAGCTGTTGATGCTGGCCAGAGTGTAGATGACGTGGGTGCACAGGAACGGGTCGATGTTATGTGGGGTGAATTTGGCAATGCTTGGTCTGTACTGGGCCCAGTTGGTCATGTGACACACCAGCTTACTGGAGGAAGCTAAGAGAAGAGTGAGTGGCAAAGATATCTTGTATTCATGCTGAACTTTGCTGGTGTTTGTGTGAAGAAGAGTCTGTCAAAGCAGGTACTTACCGAGGTGCAGAATGAGCAGAACACCGAGAGCTGCACAAAACAAAACAAAACAGAGAAAAGAAAACACGAAGAAAGAAGAAACAATGGTATAGTTATACATGAAAAGAAAACAGAAATTTCATGTACTAAAAAACAACAGAATGAACAGCCACCTGGTATTCATAGCGACTAGAAAACCATGCAAGATAAACTTATTGAACAGAGATAGAGTCCTGAATTCTGCTGCCAATTTGTTATATATGATTTTGGTCTATATTAACAATACAATATTATTATATAATTTATTAATAATCATAATCATGATAACAATAACAGTAAAAATAGTAACAATAATTATAAATCATTGCAAAAATTTCTATGATAGACTCATTTTAATGCATTTTTTGCTGGTAATTACCTCTGAAGCAATTACAGAGTATGAATGAATGACTGAATAATTGAATGAGTAAAAGACAGAAATAACAAAGGGTATTTACCAGTGAGGAGTTTTGCCATTTTGCTGTCTGGAGAGTCAACCAATGCCCCACTGCAGAAATGAACCTTTGAATGATTATGAAACAGTGACATTAGACGACATAATATACACAAGGACCAAAAGCAGACATAACTGTGCCACTACTGCTGCTGCTGCTGGAACGATAAGGTCGACTCCTGAGTTAGCCAACTAAAAACTAAATGATAGCAATTTTATTTTAAGGTGTTTTATATGACAGAAAACTGAAAACATTTAGATATGGACAGAATACAATTTTAAATCACTATTCTGTTGTCCTACTGTATGCAAAACAATTCACTGATTATTACAAAATAATAAGTTAACTAATGTCACCATTACCATAATTCCTTATTGTAAGCCTACATGTAGCAACTAATAATTGCTTTTAAACATCCTGTTTGCTCATGAAGCAACTTGCAATGCAAATGCTGTGTACAATATAAATCCAGACATGGTGATGAACTCATTACCTTTCTTCAAGAGGAACAGAAGCAGAGTCCAGAGCTCACTGGAGGTGGTTCAGATTTATATTTTACTCATTAATGACTAATAGATGGTGGCAAAGTACAGCTGATAAGGGCTCAGTGTGGTGGGAGTCTGACTGACGTACTTAATAATCCTACTTCAAGGTAAGAACAGTAAAAGCCAGTGATGAATTAGACTTGCTGGGAAATGAGCTATCATATCAGTTTTTAAGTGACTGCAGTGATAAGTGCTATCAGTGTATACGGATACATTAATACCAGGAAATAATGACTATGAAACAGTGAAAGTGGTAAGGAGACAATAGATGTAGACAGCCTACATGTACCTTTGGAGCTTTCTGTTGGCAATCTGAATTTGTACCCTGATGAATGGAAGTCAGGAGCACAACTGACTTAGGATATGCATGCAAACTTTGATTGGTATCCGTGTGTGTGGATCCAGGACAAAGAAACTCCAAACCTAGCTCAGTCAAAAGTAGCAGCAACCTGCTGTTGTTCATTATCTCTTAGCAACAGAGCAACTGGCCGCAAACTGTGAGTGTGTTTACATGCACATGAGTATACTGCTTATGATCAGGTTTATGGAGCCTCCCAGTTATGTTTTCCACACGTTAACACTACATCTTTGATCCAGAGAACTCTTGGTTGTGAGAAACCTGGATAGCTGGAGTACCCATATATTAAATCAGAGTACTGCTGCATGTAAAACACTTGATGCAGGTTTCTGAAAAGTATCTGCTCTTTGTGCACAAGCAAGTCAGCCCAAGTTGTAATTAATATTAGTGAGTATAAGAGTGAATATGACAGTAATAATTAAGGACAGCAATGACTTCAGTAATGCAGGCTATAAATAGTGTTATTGCTCTTGATTTTAAATAACAGTGATCATAATGGAGAAACAAAATCGAGTAGAATTCAGACAACTAGAAACCCAATATGGTCATTCTGCTGGGAGTGACAAGGCTTGAGGAATATTGACCGGCATCATGTTGATAAATAAGGTAACCAAAGTTACACTCTCTAAGACAAAGTGTGGAGATAGAGGTTTGGCTATGCGAGACTTCACTTTGATTAATGTTTTTTTTTCCCTTGGTTTGTACCTCTATGATCCAAATGCCCTGCTGATGCTGACCATAATTTTTATCCTAATGTCAACCACATTCATGTGTGATCAGACAGGCTTCATTGGGTAAAACTTTTCTTGTTTCTTTGTGCTGAGAGCTGGTCTGAACACAACCAAGAAAGTCAGGTGAATGTCTCATTTTTTTTAAAGTTACTACTACTTCTAGTTATTAAAATCCATTCACATATTGGCATTCAAAAAACATTTTTAAAAAAGGGAAGTCCTTCACATTCTTACTGTGAGTTCTTTTAACTTACATTTTCACCTATTCATCAATGATGCTTTTTTTCACATCTTTCTGAATTGGGGACAGCAACACAATTGTTTTCATTTTTGAATCCTTTTGTCCATCATATTGTGGGAAAACAGTGTCATCAGCATACTAAAAAAATCTAACATATCATTACACTATGTACACATAGCACAATATATTAGGTACAGCTGTACAAAACTAATGCAGTGTAATTAAAGAGTTGTGCAGTTAATCTGCTACATGAAGCTTAATATGCTCAGTTTTTGTTGATGGCTTTCAGAGGTGTTGAATCACTTGAATAGTCATTTAGAAACATGCAGTTTTACAGTTAAACTATTGTGTTATATTGACAGGCATTCTTTTGCATTTATTTTATTTACACCGTTTATATCAGTGATGAAAGCTTAATGACAGAAATGTCTGTCTATATGACACAGAAATAACAGCACCACAATCAGCACATGAGCACAAAGGATCATACTGTTCAACACAAACTTCAAGGAACTTTAAGGAACAATTTACTGCAGAACTGCTGTAATAAAGTTCGTCTTAGCTAGTTGTAGGTTGTGTATTTATTACCTTTTAGTATGAAGATACGTTTCAAAAACTTGCTTTTAATTAGTATTTAATGTGGAACTAAGGTACTGGTTATATTGTTGTGAATATTTATAGTCTCCATGATAATGGCTTTCGTAATCTTTTCTTTAGAAAACATTGATTCATTTCTCAAACACTACTTGCTAGCATAAATAACAAATAAATAAATCATTGCATTGTTTAATTTTAAGTGGTAGAAGAACTTTCCTTTTGTGCCACCTACACTACAAAATGTCAGCATAATTTGTTGTGATCTCTGTATGTCAACAAATGCACGATTGTAAACTTAGTAATTGCACACGCAATTGAAATACAATCAAAAGGTTTTTATTTTAAATCATAATTACAATAAGCGCCCCTCTCGCCCCTTCATTTCCATTCAATCACAAATCTGCAGAGGCCCAAAGGCAACATTATCTGGCATATTTCAATCAACATGAAACAGGCGCTCGCTGTTACCACCTTATGGAAGTGATGAAATCAGCCAGTCCAGCAGTAGACCTGAATGGTCCGACAGAACACTGAGTGATTGGGCACACAGATGCAGTGAAATGACTTTATGGCTCCGCAGTGAACACTAAAGGCATTGAAAGAACACTTTTTACAGAGTAAAGCACAAGAACACAAACCAGAACATCATTCAGTGGTTTTGAAAGAATTTCCACTGGTGCGGAAATAAGCAGCGCTGTGATGTTTGACATATTAGAGTGAAAGACAGTGACAGACGTTTAAATTCATTTATGTTTTTAAAGGGTGATACCACAACTTCATTATTTAAACCTTGATGAGACACTAAAACAAAAGTCAAGAATGCTCCTAACTGGTCTCATCTAACCCAAATTTAAACATAGTTTTTACTGATCAAAGTACATGTGAACAACAATGATAATGTTAACTATCTACATCTATCTACCTACTGAGTGAAATTCATGCTCGGACTTGCTGACTTCCAGTCTAAATAGAAAACAGTGTTTGCTAAAGTTTACCTACTACCTTGGTTATCCACACCCAAACTAACATAAGTCAAATGATAAAGTAAGAGCATCTGAGTGTAAAATATGAATGATATATGAAATTTCTTGATAAAAATAATAAAAATAGTAGCACATCCTTGTAAAATCAAGTGGTCTATCATTCAACCACCTGCAAAGTAAAAAGTTAACACTGATGCTGCACAAAAATGTTTTGGTTGTCCAGACCATTCAAATATTCAGATACAATAAAACAAAACTTTAAAATACAAACAATAAAAGAAGAAATGTTCATTTGGATCCCTGACCACAGTTAGCGGCTTATGGAGGATGTTACAATTTAAATCAACTTAGAGGCTGTTGCTTTTCTGCAAACCACACATATTTTGGTCCTTTTAAACATGCCACCAGCAAATATTTAGCCTTCTGTTTTTCATAGTTTTTTTGCTTGTCTTAGCTTGAGTGTATAAAAAAAACACATCCATGCTGACCGGGCAACAAATTGGTGAATCTGTATGTAAAGGATATAATATGCAGTCACTCACTAACTTGCAATGCTTTGGGTTTGGAAAAGTCTAAGAAGCTGAGAGTAAGACTGTCCTCACATGAATGTCCACATGAGTGGTTTGTACAAGCAGCTCATTATGATCCATAGTTTCATTGTTAAGCAACCTCCAGTGGTTGTATGAGACATAAGTCGTGTCTGGTCATTCTGATGTACGTCACTGCGCAGTTTTGTTACATATGTCGTGGTATCTCGCCTCAGTCCAAACGAGCTTGAAAGCTCGATCCATCGAGTAATCACAAAAGATAGCTTTCATGCTACTGAATGCGACAGTCAAATTTTAAAGCACAATATTCTGAAGAAGTATGCACACTGAATGAAACAGTAAGTACTTTGTAAGGAAAGCTGTAGTACGTATTTTACTTCACAATGAAATCATATGCTTTGTAAAGCAATCAAAATGACACGTTTCTATGCAAGTGACAGCACCATGCAGCAGTGGCTGTAGTAATTATAATGGTAACAAAGGAGGAAGTAAGGCGATACCTCACAGTCACAGTAGAGAGGAGCTTGAAGTGAATGAATAGGTTGACCAAACACTTGACTTTTATGGAGTTTGCTGTTTTTTTCTCATTTAACATTATTTTCTCGTCCAATGGCCGTTCCGTAACTTTAACCACGTTTATTATTGTATTATACATATATTTATATATTGTATTATTATTGCTTATTTTAAACCCCACAGTGGTCATACCTTAAACATAACCAACAGGAACTTTAAATTGCTATTATTATTTATTCAATCATTAAAAAGATTACTAATCAGGACATAATGCTTGAAAACACGTCAGGCAAATGAAATCTTCAGATGGATCTTTTGAAGAAGGGTGATACTGCAATTGACCTCTGAATTTACGCTATCAGATGTTGTGTGATTGGACACTGCCAGTCATTACTTAGTAACTGATTGACACATTATCAAAGCTTTACATGCTAGGCCATCTCTTGTGTTTGAATGGTGTGACCAAATTTAACAAGTCACTGTTTTGATGCCAACAAGTAGTGATGATCTCCAGCATGAAAGTAAATTGAGAATAGAATATTATACAGCAATAGCTGAATGTAAATTAGACAGGGTGGTTTAATTTGTAATTACAGAAAACTAAAACTGTGTATTCCAGAAGCTCCTGCCTCTTAGACAACAATCTAAACCCAAAGCATCAATTACACTTTAAACATTTGTGAATTAACTTGCGGACAGAAACCATTATCAACAATGACGACCACACAATTATTAAGGCAACAACAAAAGTAAAACACAAAATATAAGCACTTGATGTCTACTTTTGACAAGCTGACCATCTGTAGATACAAATTATAGAAATACAGACACATCCTTCCTGGCAACTGGAGTGAACCAGGCATGTTACTTGAGAGCTGATAGATCCTGACAGAATTACAATGAAAACCATATATGACACTGTTTACTGCACTCTGATAACTTTGGTGACCAGCTCTTTCGTGTTTATCAGTGATTCTTCCCTGCTGCCCCAGCCATTTCATATCAGCCTACCAGCATAAAAAAATCAATAAACACTTAACACAAGCATTTTTATATATGCTGAATTTTTCAACGGAAGTAGGCACAAATAATGTAAACAAATAAATAAATACTCCATTATCCCTCCAGTTTATCTTTCTAATTACACCTCCCTCAAAATGAAGCGAAACATGGAAAATGGAAGGATTTGTTTGGAGCAGTGACATGGTTCTGAAGTTTGCTCGAATTACAGCTAACTGAAAAGCACAAATAAGTATACTATAGCCAGTTCTTTAGAGAGTGACTTTTCTGTGTTCTGTGTTCACACTGTGAGCAATAAGACCAGCAAGTCAGAACAAGTTCAGTTAAGGCAGATGATCAAAATGAGAAATGAAGGATGGACACTGCATCAGTAATATTTGAGTTGCAAAGTTGGTTAATGTAAAAAATAAACTGTTGATGCAACTTGACAATGATGCAGTCTCAGAATACAATCAAGGAAATCTATGAGGTCATTTACATTTTATAGTTGCATTTTATCAGCGGACATCCACAGCCTTTTCTCTAGGACAAAGTCAATGTCAAATAGTTTAAGAGTTTAAGTGTCAAACATCATGCGCGTCACTGCAAACTGAAGTCAGCTTACTAGAGTCCACAAATTACTGCTTTCGTAAAGACTAAACACTGAACAAAGATTTTGTGTTACACCTTTTTTATAATCTTGTTGTGTTACAACAACTGTGAACTGTTACTGCAGGGTACTGTTAGCTTGTACAACAACTGTGAACTTTTGCGGCAGGGTATTGTTAGCTTGTCCATTCTTTAAATGCATCTTTGTAATGTGCTCATATTCTTACATTAACATTCAATATATTTGCAATACTTACAACTTCTGGGCTTCACTTCTAGAGACTGAAGTATTTAATTGCATCTTATTGTTCGACAGGTAGCCAATATCTTTGAGTTTTTGTTGTAAACACTGCAAACAATTTGTGTAGAAGCTGACGTCATTGATAGCAAGGCTTGATTTAGTCAATAGATTGGTAATAACCAAACCTGAAATCTGTATTTAACAAATCTGGTTTGGTAGGGTCCATTAAGTGTGAAGCCACCTTCTGAGAGTTAGTGTTCCTTTTTCTTGGATCTGACTCAGGCTGTATTGCAAAGAAATGCATACAAATGTTCTGAACTTATCTGTTTGCCCGAAATTAAATTTCTCTCCTTAAAATAAACACAGTTGAAAGAAAAAGCCTCATACAGCTTAAAGCATTTTAAAATACCACTGTTAAAGCAAGAATAGTTCCTCAGTATAAGCAGTAGTAGTTCCTCAGTATAAGTAGTAGTTTTAGTGTTTTTTAGTATAAAAGGGATAATGGTCAAGGGGTAAACTTGAACTATGACTTTAATTAGCCACATGTGGTAATCGTGGTTTAAGAACAGCAACTTTGCACTTTGGGAATTATACTAAGTTTATGTAGACATTTAAATTTACAGTCACAGTGTCTCATGCAAAAAAGACTTGATTTGTGTGTTGCACACACAAACACTTTATGAAAATTGTGGCATAAGTTTTCTCGTAGTTGTTTGGTTTCCATAATTCTGTATAATTTGCTGACTATGCTCGTTGTTGTTCAAAGCAAGGAAATGCATTTTTTTGTGAATGGATACAAACTTCCTCACAGTCATGGGAGAGAGGATAATTTTGTCGGTTATTATTGTCCACTTTTAAGGAATACACAATTGGAGCATTGCTGTGACAAAGACTGAACCACCGTTACATGCTGAGAAATAAGTGAGGAGCTTTGTGGAATATTCTGACAAAAGAACTATGAACCACAATTCATGCATTGTGTATGTTGCACAGCTATCGTGTGTTAAACTGATTAATCTAGTTTATTTTTGATTAGACAGCTGCACAGTTTGCCCATCAACATAGTCAAGAAGCTAAAGAGCCTGGTAACAATTTATTGTTCCAACCACTTGGCACGCAGTGTGGTCTTTTATAAGCCACCACAAAAGTTTCAACATTCTTGAGGCAAATTTAGCAAATTCCCATATGAAGGAATGGACTCCCAGTTGACTCTTAACTGTACACAAAGACAGGCAAAATGAGGCATTAAACATTGATTATACTCCAGAATAATATGAATGTATGTTCTTGGCTGGTGATTTCTGACAGCAGGTCCTGAAGCTTTGCTGTGCATAATTCTATTTTTTTTTTACTATTTTTTGTGAAATAAATTTATCCACAAAAGAGAGTGAAACATTGTACCATTAGGTTGTTTGTGAAAAATGGCATTCATTACAACAAGATTGTACAGGTCAGAGTTTGGTGAATCCCCAGTGAAAAATGCATGTTAATATTACAGGTGCAGATAAAGCTCACACAACACTCACAACTGCTCAGTCAGTCAAGTTGCTCTCAGTGTGAACACACAGGCCACCACCACATGCACGACTGTCTTTACACAGGTTATTCACACCATTGATTCTATGAGTAATTTAGACCTCAAGCTTGCATCTCTCCAGCTACAGTTTAGAGAACGCAGGAATGAGACATGTCCGCCACAGATGCAATGGTCCCCATAAGGCATGGTTTATACTGACAAGGGTACACAAATACAGTTCCCCCTTCAACCCATTCAGACATTTAAAAAAAAAGACCCTCTTTGTTACTATTATAAAAAAAGAAAACTCATTCCCAATTCCCACCCCGCCTGCAATCCCTGCAATAAACCCCCCTCCCTGACCCAAAACAAAGGCTGAGACATAGGAGAGCTTCAAATTCAAGCCACCAACATTAAAAAGTCCACAGACTGGCTGCGATCACAGGCCTGACAGCGACACAAGGGTAAGAAGAACCCAGCCAGTGAGGAGGTGGAGAGGGTGACTGGACAGCGTGGAGGAGGCATCCTTCTGCACCATCATACCAGTTCCTGTGAGCCAGACAGACAGTGAGGAACAACTCAGTTTTACAAGTATTACAGTGTGACATAAATACTCACAGCCCTGACAATTTGCATACAGATTGCTTCCCATGTAGCTGAGGATGGGTAGTGAAAGAACATATCTGGATTACTACAATGAACAAATTACCTTTAAATTTTTGACCCTATCTTCACAACCAGCCAAACTAAAATAAATATCTAACATTATGAAACAACATGACGCTCAGTGTTCTGTACTGATACTGTTGACACATTTATAATCAATATAATCAATATTATACTGTTCTTATCTCTATGATAACACAGCCTTGGAAGAATACTAGGCCTCAGTCTCTAAAAAAGGACTACTTTTTCTTACATCAACTAATTTTGTAGTATCATGATTAGTATCATTACAAGTAGTTTCTAAGGATTTAACACACAGAAAAAAACTTTGTTCTTCTTCCTTTAATTTCAGACGCCCATGAGGATTATATTGTGAGAAAAAAAGAAATGGAAATGTAACAGATTTGTAAAATGCCTGTCAGTGATGTTACATTTAGACTGAGACTATGTCCCAAGTTTTGGAAAGTATGAATCATGCTACTGAGCTAACTGAGACAATGAGCTAAAGTTGAGAAAGTGTGTTTTGGGAGGAGAAAAATGTGCATGTGTCTCTGAAGAGTATAGGAATGTATAAAAATGAGACACAGACATAAATTAAACGAAGTTGAAACGGAGTTGAAGTGGAGTCGGAGATTGGGCGGAGTTGTCCGGGGACATCACAGAAGATGGATCGATCTGACTTTAGTCCAGGATAAGTAGAGTTTTACACTACTTAAGAAAAAGAACAGTTTAGAGCAGTCTGCAATTTTGTTGAAGATGGAACAGTGCAGTATATCCTTCCCTCTGCGAGAGATAGCAGAAGAAGCGGCCTGTTCAGGCCGTTCAGCCTGTGCTAGGAGAGTCCTTGACTTTCCTCAGCTCATTTTGCCATCGTGTTGGATTTTTGAAACTTTTCCACAATGAACCCAAGGATTTTTGCAAGACTAAATTGGGATCTGAACTGTCCACTCCCCCTGAGATTTGGAGAATTTTTACGGGACAGCTGGGACTCTGTACAGGGTTTGGTATTTCTGTTGAAAGATTCTGCCAGAATCAGGTTAGGACCGGGCGTGGCAGTAAAAGGCCGGCTGTCTGCCCTGTCCATTCTAAAACATACAATTAGGAGATTTAATTAGGAAAGCTCAGTTCTGCAATATTAACCAAATTATTTGAACCTGATCAAATTTTTAAATGTATTGTGTGTGTTTGATCAAGAGCTGCTGCTGCCCCTGCTATCATTAATCAATAAACTTTTATTATGCATTTAAAGAGAAGCATTATGGATTTTTAATTTGTTTACCTGAGTTCATAGACTCCTCATGGATGTAAAAAGTTAAGCAGTTGTGTGCATGAGATCTGAAGGTTCTGAAAGGTTGTTCTAGTTAATGAGTTAAATAGACTTTTAAAGATCCCTGGGGTTTTACTTTCCTAACCTCTAAATCTAAACTTAGCAATTCACTAAGAGCCGTTGTCAACAGAGGAGGGAGCTGTCGTTAACAGACGTGACTGACAAGAAAGCTGGACTATTTAGGCTACTTAGTTTAGTTTTCTGTCAGAGTAAGCGGGGTAGGCGTCTGGATGGAGACAGTGAGAGCTAGGCGAGTCCCCTCACCACCAGCTTAAGCTGTTCTGCTGAACTTATTAGGTAATACCTATGAGCAGTTTAGAACCTAACCCTAGAAATGGATAGCTGGTCCAGTTTACCCTGTTTAAGGGTAAATTGCGAGATAACACTTGGTATCCGGATAATCATTTTGAGAATGAGCACCTTTACCATCTGAGAAAATACAGGACCTCATCGCCAACTAAAGGGGGCAATACATGGTATTAAGAACTGGGGTATGTAAACTTTTGATCAGGGTCATTTGAGATAAGATAAGATAGCCTTTATTGTCATTTCACATGATATTCATAGGTTACACAGTTGAAACAAGATTAGATTTCTCACCAGCAGACAGTGCAAAAGAGAATAAGTAAAAATATAAATAGCACACAATTCTAAAACCTAAAATAAATAGCACACAATACTATAAAAACTAAAAGACTTTAAAAACACAATAAGACTGGCATCCTTCACAGTTAGTCAGCATTTCCTCTCATAGAGAGGGTAAAAGTCGGATCCATGTCTCATTGTAGTATAACTATGGGGGTAGTTGTATGAATGGGAAGGGGATGCACAGTGTTTATGAGCCTCACAGCTTGGGCAAAGAAGCTGTTCAGCATCCAGCTGGTTCTGCCTCTGAAGCAAGAGAGAGAACAGTCCATGGGAGGGGTGGTGTGGGTCCATGATGATGGAGACTGCCTATGCAGTGCTGCTGCGGTGGGAGTCCAGCCTTCCTTAGTCTCCGAAAGTGGTCGAGACGCTTCTGTGCCTTTTTTACAATGTGGGTAGTTTCTGTTGTCATTATGATTTAAAAATAGTAAACACAGCATATGCACATATATGCCTATGTACACACATGCATACACACACACACACATATATGTATGCACATGGAAAGAAAAGATTTTGTGTTATCATTCATATTTTCTGAACAATGGCTAAGAAATCATAGTTTCTGCCTGTGTGTGTTTGTGTGTGTGTGTCTGTGTGTGTGTGTATATACAATGTTGCCCATTAAGTTTGAATAAAATATTTTTTACTTCTGTGTCTTCTCCACAAATGACGAAGGTGGCTCGCTGGCATTTTCTGATTTCTAATGCACAGATTAAACAGTTGCCGATCATCTCGTCTGGTAGTTAGTCGTGGTCGTCCTGGAGATTTTTGTGGCCTCAAATGACCCTCCTCTCGATGATGTTTGAGGATTTTACAGACCACACCATGCGATATTCCAAGGAAATCAGCAATGCTGGCTTGTTTGTGTCCATCCTGTTGAAGTGCAAGCACTCTTTGAAGTACTGCCAGTTGTGCTGGATGAGGCATATAGCCTAGGGAACTTCTGTGTCAAATTTGGTTGAAAATTATGGAACCAATTCTGAAAAATTGGACTTACTGCATACAGACTTTAAGCAGGAAAAGGATAACACAGCCATGGACTCAGTATGTAACCACTGAATCTGGTCAAAAATGATTACTGATGTGTATAATACTGATTTGAGACATTAGCAGAGATATTAAAAAGATAATATTATAGTGTAAATGTAACATCACTGACAGGCATTTTACAAATCTGTTACATTTCCATTTCTTTTTTTCTCACAATATAATCCTCATGGGTGTCTGAAATTAAAGGAAGAAGAACAAAGTTTTTCTCTGTGTGTTAAATCCTTAGAAACTACTTGTAATGATACTAATCATGATACTACAAAATTAGTTGATGTAAGAAAAAGTAGTCTTTTTTTAGAGACTGAGGCCTAGTATTCTTCCAAGGCTGTGTTATCATAGAGATAAGAACAGTATAATATTTATTATATTGATCATAAATGTGTCAACAGTATCAGTACAGAACACTGAGTGTCATGTGGTTTCATAATGTTAGATATTTATTTTAGTTTGGCTGGTTGTAAAGATAGGGTCAAAAAATTCTCATCTTAAGAAATCCGGTCCAGTCTGGGTTTTCCTAACTTCCTCTTTCTGGTTGCTACACAGTGAGAGGACTGGGCTTCCTCTTTTTCTGTCAGCTGCTCAGAGAAACATATTAGAATTACTTCAAACCTCATTTATATTATATATTTAGAATCATCACACAATCTGAATTAACTGAGACAACTTTCCAATCACTTGATCATTAAAAGTTATTGAAAACTTAAGGACACACACTTGAGCACAGACATTTTACTCCATGTCCTGTTTCTAAACTGCCACACAGCTAAGTTCCTCTTTTTAGCCTGCAGAATTCTGGTTACAAAGAATCATTTTTAATCTTCCCAATAATTATAAACTGTTTCAAATCATTACCTTAAATAAGAATAATTTCAAATCATCATTAAGCCTAAGCGCAATCAGATCATTTTCTTCACTTAGCCTCTGTAAATGGCTGCTCTGGGATCTCAAACCTTGACTCCACTTGACACACCACAACGACCGAATATTCGGATATTTGGATATTCGGGTCCACCCTAGTAACTCAAAAGAAAAGGGCAGCCTTGAGCTCTGAAAAAGTAAACAGACTAGTCTGTCTCAGTAACTTGCTTAAAGAGAAAAAAACTATCCTTAGAGGTATGGTAAGGCCAATGAGTTTGGGTTAAAAAGCACTAAAATGTTGATCAAACTGCTATGGCCAATATTTCAACTGTTTTTGTTTTGTTGTTTACCATTTTCAGTGGTAGAAATGGCATTTTTTATTAACCTGTTGGTCCTTTTACTATGCTATGGATGCTTTCTTTACCATTTTTAGTGGTTAGGGTTCCCTGGAATGTACTTGAAATATGTTTTTAAGTGCTTAGGTTTACAAAAAGTCTTAAAATATTAAAAATAGTAGCTATAATGGCATTTGACTTTGCTATAACCAGTGAATGTAGTAGGCAGATGAAAAATAAATATTTTTGTTGTTTAAGTTCATGTATTTGTCAATTCATTAAATCAGTCTTTAACCAAAATTTATTAGAATTGAAAAACTTTGCATATTGTGTCAAATATTGCTATTTGATAAAATTGTGATTGATCAAGATAAATTAATTACAAAGCCTGTAATTATTATTTTTTTTAATTATGTCCCACCCATTGTACTTCAATTCCTCTAAAAGCCAAAGGTGAATTAATAAGCAAGTATTAGACTTTACAACACAATTGAAACACCTCTGTGATGCTGAGAAAATGCTGGTGTTAGCTAAATTCTTACCTGAGTCCCGGGACACGATAATCTCATGTGCTGGTCCATCCCCGCCCTCGCCCCAGGATCGGATCTCCAATACAACGTAACCGTTGTCTTTTGGCAGCGGCAGGTTCACTGAAGTCTTTGCCTTGTCCAGAAACTTCAATGCAGCCTGGTCTTCGTGTTTGTACAGGACCTGGCACACAGAAGACAGCAGGTCTATTGCTGAGGACAAACTTCAAGGCACATAAAGACAGTTACATTGCAGTTAGTGCTAGTTTATCTATTTTTTAAATAGATAAACTAACCTCTTTTATAGTTGTTATCTTCTGATAATTATGTTTTCCTCATACATAAATTGGGATAAGCCTTATAAACATGATCTTTGATTTTGTTATATAGCCTTTTTAGTGCTACTCATATCTTCCATGGAGAGGAGATTACACTTATCATGACCTGTGTAAAACAAAAATATCAGCCAGGAACATTAGTTCTCAAGCTAAAATGAACAAGAATAATTAGTTCAAGCACAGTCACGTCAAGGAAATACTAAGTCAAAATCTACAGTCTCTGAATAAAAGATAACAAGAAGGTAGAGCATATGAACAATATACCTTCCTGTATAAATATAGATTTTTACACAGCCAAAGCCAAATCCCAGTAATAGAACTAACAGTTAAACAGTGTGTAGTGTGCAGTTAAGCAAGGCTTGCCTGGTACTAACTTATTTGTGGTTTGCTGTTTCAAATTGCAAGGAAGTCAGTTCTGACATTGATGCTCAGGTCTTATGTTTTGTTACTAAAATCTTGTCACTTTTGTGAACTACAGGAGAAAACACTTTCAGAGAATGACATTTGCCAACAGTCCATGAGGACATACTCAAGTTAAGGCTAAAGTCCAGGCAAAGATCAACTGGACCTTCATGAAACTCGTGGGCATGTATGTTCCAAGCAGAGGGGAACTCCAACAAAAGGGATCAGCTTTCTCTTGATGTTTTATGCTATAGCAATCCCTTGCTGACTGCAACTCCAGTGTTGTTGTGGTAAAATTGTTCAAGTGACACAGAGTTGGACAGCACTCACTTTGTAGCCCAGTACAGCTGACTCATTGTGCATGGCTGTCACGTGGTCCCATCTCACCATTACCCATGAGCCGTGAGTCTTCCATGACACGTTGCCAGGAGGACGATTTGGAGCTAAAATGGGAACATAGGCATTACAAAAATATTTTAAAATTGATAACATACAAAGAAAAAAGGGTGTTTCAATTGCAAGCTGTTTCAATAAACAGTGGAAAAAATCACAAACAGCTATTTTCGAGTAACGTGCATTACAGTATTTATGCATATTGATATATGGGTTAGATTTTGACAGGTCCTATATATGATGAAGTCACTCCAGGCAAAGGAGTGACTACTGCTCTAAAGTAGAGATTGTGGTGTTTAATCCTCTGTTGAACACATTCACAAGCCACAAGCTAAGGACCTATTCTCCTTCCCACAGCTGAGACATAATCCATCTCTGCCTGGAGGAGGGGGGCAGAAGAGATCTATAGGATCATTTAACCTCAGTCTATTCCTCATAGGGTGATGCATACAGCACAGGCCTGAAGAGATGACTGCTGAGGGCGTTTTACATCTTTGTTCAGGGTTACAGCAGTTAAGGAATGACAGCGCTACTGCAAGTAACAGATCTACAAATGTGGAAAAGTGTTTGAGAGTAATCATAAGTGCAATCAGTGTTTTAAGTCCCTCAAGAAGATCTGTGTTTTAGGTTTTAAGTGATAACAGCTTCAAAGACGCTCACTCTCAGTTTTGGCACTTTGTATCACTTCCATGCAAATTGTAGCTCACCGCACAGTAAACTCCATTATTTAGAGGAAAATAATGATACACATATGAACTGTAGTTGTAACTCTATATTTATCACAACTGGAAGAAGATCTAAAGTTCCATCCTCACTCAGTGTGTGCAATAAGACACATCAATCAGGTGACTTCCAACTGTAAAAGTCTTTTTTAGGAGCTACTCTTAGTTGATGACAAGATTGTTTATGTTCTGCTTAGACAAAGAACAGCCAACTGATGCTATATTTGCCATATTGTATAGACTCATAACAAAATCCTAACAGTTCATTAAGTGGTATGTATGGAAGCCCTAAACGGCCACGGTCCAACTTAATTTTTTCGCTCTGTTTTCTCGTTATAATGACATAATTTTGTCATTATAATGAGAAAACAAAATCTGTTATCTCGTGATAACGACAAAATTATCTCGTTTTCTCGAGAAAACAAAATCGTTTTCTCATTATAACGACTCGTTATAATGAGGTACAAAGCGAAACCAACCCTCCAGACCAGAAGGTGCTCTGCCACCGCTGCACACTACCGACTGAGAGTTTGTTAAAGTTGGAAAGATATTCACAGAATCGGACTTCCAGCGTCAATAACTCATTAGTGACACGTTGTCAAAACATAAACGATGCCTTTTTCCCATCGTTGTAAAGTAGACAATGTGCTACAAGCCCAGTTTTATCAAAACTAGTTGTCTTTCAATAAAAACCCTGATATCTCAGGGTGTCTATGTGCAGTCGGCTGTGTGACGAGTGCACAGTGACCGTCTGCAAATTTCAAAACTGCTGCAACAGTGAAGAGAAACACTACACAAATATTCAATAACTTCACTCTACTGTACTGTAGTGTCAAAAATTAAGTCGTTATAACGAGAAAACGATTTTGTTTTCTCGAGAAAACGAGATAACTTTGTCGTTATTATGAGATAACGGATTTTATTTTCTCATTATAACGACAAAATTATGTTGTTATAACAAGAAAATGGAGCGAAAAAAAATAAGTTGGACCATGGCCGCTTAGGGCTTCCGTAGGTATGTTATTGTGCAAGACCATAACAAAAGTTTAAAAGTTTACATGAAATTCTTGAATCTCTGGAAATAATTACCATGGAAAACAAAAAAAAACAATCTACTGATTTTTATGTAAATTTACAGTATACCTATATTTATATCTATCTATCTATCTATCTATCTATCTATCTATCTATCTATCTATCTATCTATCTATCTATCTCTCTCTCTCTCTCTCTCTCTCTCTCTCTCTCTCTATATATATATATATATATATATATATATTTATACAGAGATATAGAGATATAAATAGATATGTTTCTATGTCTCTATATATACAGAGATAGAGATATAAATAGATATAGACAGATATAGATAGATATAGATACATAGATAGATATAGATATAGATAGACACATGCACACACACACACACATATATAGGGATGAAAAATAGGAAATTGGCTGAAATTGAAACAGGATGCTGCAGTGAGTAGAGACATGCTTCTGTTATTAGAGGAGGTACATCACAGAAACCATATGATAAAGAATATTGTGCACTAACAATGACAAGTGCAGAATATGAGGATGCGTCAACACTGAACAGTGTAAACAAAATAAATAGCAGATAGCGCTAACAAATACATAAGATAAAAAAGTGCCTATCAATTGTTCAAATACAAATATTAGACTCGAACTACTGTGTTTTAAATTTTACTGCTTCAAATATGTTTTTATTGTTATTACTATGACTATCAGACAGAAAACAGAACCATGCTCAAATGTCATTCTGGACTGCAGGAGTTTGCTTGGATGATGACTGAGACCCTTCTATTTGTAAGTGGTCCTGATAGTTTGATTTAAAATCAATGTACAGCTTTCACACTAGCTTAAGCCAAATGAACCAGGTTAGTCACAGTACTCAGTAGTTTTGTGGACAACAGACATATCATTTGTAAAAGTGATGCAGTCATACGTGGTTTTCTGGTGGTGACAGTGGTGCGTGGTGAGGGCGGCCCAGTGCCAGCACTATTGTATGCAAGAACAGCGACGTGGTATCGAGTACTGGGTCGAAGTCCAGACACCCTGGCTGTTGGTTCAAGCCCTGCTGTCCTCACTCGGTCCGCTGCTGCTTCCCGTTCGTGCTGCCGCCAGTACCGGATCTGACAACACACATAATGTCAACGATACAATTACATGTGCAGGCTCACTTTACTAAATGCAGTTTTAAGATGAGGATTCCTAAATTTACCCTATATGGTACATGTACAGTTTGTCTAATGTTTGTCCAATGAGCTTCATCAATAAAGAAAAAACAAAAGTGATTATCTCAGCTTTTAATCAGCCAGTTGAGCATGCTGACATCAGCCTTTCCAGCACTAATAAAGTGATACATTTTTTTCTGGGCTTAGGGATTACAACCAACAAAGCTGATAATGTGAACTTTGGCAGCCTGCAGGACTAAGAACAGCACGTAAAATGACCACAACTCTAAAAGTCAGTCAGACGACTGCATGAATGAACTTGTCCTAAACCAAATTACAACACCATCTAGTAGAGCACAGCTGACCACTGTACTTCTTTGTCACCAGAAACAAAAACACAACAGTTGCAGGATCTGAGATCTTAGATGATAAACTGAGAAGCCATCTGTTTTAAGGAAGCAAAAATAATGATAATTAAATGTGATCATCTGTGCATTTCACCCTTCCCTTATTTTATTAGTTGAATGCCAATTTACTGACATTGGCAGGGTAAAAATTCTTTCAATTATTCTGCTTTCTGGGTTAGCAAGATGCTACTAATAGAGAACTTACAGTTTTCTATCAACAGTACCCTTTTTTGAGCTATATTGAAAACCTTTTTGGGCATTTACAGTCAATGTTGTTGAACAAACATCCAGATGTGTATTGTTGCAGCTCATCACCTCATATCCTCGGAGGATGCCGTTGGCACTGAGCTGCTGGACGGGTTCCCATGAAACCTGGATCTCAAAGGCAGACAGTGCTGTGGCATTGATGTTTGAAGGTCCCACTGTTGGCTCTGTGAGGAGTCGATCAGATGTCAAAGGTCAGCATGTGCAACACACTTCATGATGTACACTGTGTTATTTTAGTACTGGGTACATCCGACAGCCATATTCAGAGTACCATAGTGAATTTATAGGTGAGCAGAATGTGGTCAGTCTCCTGAAAGTTGTGGTTGTCCTCTAGTGGTGACAGAAAATACTGCAGATGTGGACACAACCTCAAACTTTTCATCATCAGTCTTACTGCCAGCTGCAGACGGACTGAATATGTGGACATTCTTGTAATTTTAATTAGCATCTATGTCAGTGTATCTAAGTAATAAGAAGCCTTTCTACTGATATTACCTTTACTTGTCCAGTGGCTTCACTGAGTAAAATATTTCAGTGTATAGTATGCCTTTTTAGATACTGATTTTGTCATTACTTTAAATGCCAACATGTGCAATGTACATTAGATCGTGCAATTAATTTTATTGTATATTCTACAGAAAACAGAGCTTTCATTAATTCATTAATAATACTTACTGACAGAAGTTTTGGTCTTAGACTTTATTCTGTGTTACTTCCTTAACATTCAAGAATTAACAGTATACAACAGAAGCAAGTGTGCCTTTATGTAATATCACTTATTTAAATACAATTACTGAAAATTGTATCACCTCTCAATTCAATTATTTCAAAGCTGAACAGTTAGTCAAAGAAGCAAGGGAGTTGGTGGAACATGTGTAAGCAAGAAAGCAAGCATTGCCATTACAGTTTTTTTTACAGTTGTTTACATACTAAAATGAAAATTTTCACACAATTAACAGATTTTACACTCAAGAAGCAAAACACCTGTCAAGAATTGCACAACAATAAGCACAGACTCACACATTTTGCAAAACATTACACACAGTGATTTGCAAAACTCTACACGCATTTTACACCTTAGACACAGATAAGGATTGTGAGGTTACTTCCTTCTCATTACAAAGTCCCGGCTTGCCAATGACCACACTAATGTACGAACTGGATAATCACATCCACCAGATGTGGAAATACATGTGCTTAATTGAAAACACAGCACTCAGGTAGGTGCTATAAAAGGCAGCAGGTGAGTTCACCTGTCTTCAACAAAAAATGGAAGGAGTTAGAAGAAGAAGAGTGAGAATGAGAGGGGAGTTCAAAGAGGAGAAGAAGGAGGTAGAGGAAGAGGCCTAGGTAAAGGAAGAAGTAGAGAGGGACCTGAAGAAGTGATAGAACCTGAACAAAGAAGATGAGGACCAAATTTAACTGAAGAAATCTGTGCAACACTTACTGACCACATTATCGACCATCTTTTTGTCATCTAAATTATCCCTTACATAAAAATGTCTGGCAAAAAAGTCTAGCACATGCTTTTTCCTAAAATAGGGGTTTTTGCAAATGTGTTTAGTATTGATCACAATAGTGTGTAACTGACTGCAATAGTGTCTGATCATTTGAAGACTGTGTTAGTGAGATGAAACCAAAACAGCATGTTCATAAATATGTGTATGTTTTTAAAATATGTGTATATGTTTTGACTGAGGTGTATAGGTTTTGATTGAAGTGTGTCATTTTGCAAACAATCTAGGAGTTATACAAATTGAAAGTGGTGTTTGGATAATTGTGTGAATATTTTTGAAAAAAGGAGCCCTGTTTTCAAAATTGCGAGTAAACAATTGAAAAAAAAACCTGTAAAATAGAGTCAGACTAGATGAACTCCAAAGCAGAAAACCTTGTCAGGTTTCTCTCTCAACAGCCAAGAAAAGGAATCTGAGGCTACAGTGGGCCCAGGCTGACCAACACTGGACAGCTCTACCCAGTAATAGTATGATGTTTCTAATAAAGAGTATTTGGTCAGCAATACGCTAACACTAAGGAGACCGGATTTTTTAATTTAATTTTTGCATCTCTCAAAAGGGGCTGCACAGTGGCTCGGTGGTTAGCAGCGTCGCCTCACAGCTAGAAGATCCCCAGTTCGCGTCCCGGTTAGGACGCCTGGGATCTTTCTGTGTGGAGTTTGCATGTTCTCCCAGTGCATGCGTGGGTTCTCATCGGGTACTCCGGCTTCCTCCCACAGTCCAAAAACATGCTGAGGTTAATTGATTATTCTAAATTGTACGTAGGTGTGAATGAGAGTGTGCTTGTTTGTCTCTATGTGTAGCCCTGTGATAGGCTGGAGACCTGTCCAGGGTGTCCCCTGCCTTCGCCCTGAGTCAACTGGGATAGACTCCAGTCCCCCCACGACCCTACAGAGGATCAAGCGGTGTACAGATAATGGATGGATGGATATCTCAAAAGTCAGCGCAGAAACAGGGTAAAGGCAGACTAACAGAACGCTACATTCATATGCAATTATTAGTTTATTTTGCAGTGAGAACCTTGCTTAGAATCAGGGTGGTTTAGTGGGGACAAAAAAGACAGCCATGAAAAAGTGGTTAAACGTCACAGTGACTCACCTTCTTCTGCAGAATGGGCCACAGCAATCTGACTAAATGGACCTTCTCCTCTGCGGTTATAAGCTTTAATCTTCACTTCAAACAGACTGTATGGTGTCAGGGTGTTGTTGTAGTAAACATATCGAGATGAATCCACATGGGGAATTCGCACCTCTGTCCATGATGATGTGTCTTTCTTCCTGAATGCCAAGATGTAGCCAAAGCCATCACCATTCTGGTACTCTCTGGCCATGGGCTGAGGATGCAGGAGAGAATTAAGATGGAAACAAAGAAAAGCATTCTCAATCAGTCCCAATGTTCTTACACATAACTTCCCATTGTGGGGTCCTGTTGTATTAAACTTTCAGTATCCTTAAAGCTAACATTGTTGAAAGATGCATAGACGACATCAGGTTCATAAGAATCATTCTTTCTGTTTATGCTGGCAGTCAAGCAGTCCTGTGCTGAAATGCTACAGTAGCAAGTGATTGGGGACAAAATCCACAGACCTTGGCTTGTAAAAAAATGCAGTCAAAGATTTATTTAAATTAATTTAATTTAATTTAAGATTTATTTTATTTATTAAAGATTTATTCGGCTCCTACACGAGACGAATCATGCGACTTGTGATATTTCCTAGAAACAGTCGTGTGTCTGAAAAATGTTGTAAGTTTGAAAGATACTCTTTTACTGATTTAGACTGTGTTTTGCGCTGAGCAAAGGGGTTGCTTTTGTCCTTATCCCTTACAGTGAAGTAAGGTTTAATCTAAAGAGGCATTAGTACAACAAGCCAACAATTTCAGTAGGACTATAGTGAGTGCCGCAGATATCTTTTAATGATCCAGTGTTGGTGTACTTGTGTATGATTGTAACATTTCTGACTTTGGGAACTGCTAGTAAAAGTATATGCAGTACTATGCAGAAGTTTTAAACACTTATGATATTGAGATTCTCATCCATCACACAGTATTATCAAAACTATGAATATGTTCGAAACTGAGCAAAAAAATAAATAAACCATCACACCATCAAGTTAATATTTAGTTGTCCTGCCATCAGCATGCAGTAGAGCTCTAATCCTGGCTGACATTTTCCCCACAAGTCTTTTACACTGTTGAGGGGTAACCTTGTCCCATTCTTCTTGAATTACTGCTTTTAATTCTTCTAAACTCTTTGGTTTATGTTTACAAACAGACTTTTTGATAATCCACTACAGATTTTCAGTGGGGCTCATGTCCAGGGATTGAGCTGGCCACTCTAAGACCTCGATACTGTGCTTCTGCAGCTAAGTTCTATTGTCCCTGGATGTGTGGCAAAGGGCATTATCTTGTTGAAACATCCAGCTTTGACCTCGACGGAACAGTGTACATGCAGAAGGGACCATGTGAGTTTCAAGAATGGCACAATACTCGGCAGAGTTCAATGTGCCATCACAGACAGTGAGATGACCAACACCAGCAGCACTCATGCTTCCCCAAACCATGACATTTCTTATGTATTTTTACGGAACCAATCAATCTGAAGTTTTTAATGGCTTTTTTAGGATTTGTTTAGTATTTTGGTTATGACTGTACTAAAAGAGACTGCACTTGAAAACCTAAGAGTGATTCTTAATGCAATATTTCATAAATGCATGGGATGTCCAAAAACTTTTTTCCACCACTGTATGTGAGACAGTTGAAGTCCACAGAAGACCTGTAGCAAGTTTTTTTTTTTTTTTTTTTTTTTTTAAATATTTAGGACAAAACTAACATGTTTAATAGTTTGAAAATTCTACATAATGACAAATCAATTGACATTGCCTCAGCAATCTCAATATGGGCTTAGGAAGACAGAGTTTTTAACATATTCAAATAGGGGTGTGAGGGTTATAAATGATGGATATGGAGCTCTAATAAAAGTCATTCTAGAGTTACATCAGCTGTGTTGAGCGGAGGACTGCATGTGTACTGTATTTATATTAGGAACTAACAGCTTGGATACTTTGGCTGCTTTGCTGCTTTGACAGTTTCTTTTAATTGTGTCTTGCACAACCACCACCTTTATGAAAGTGCAATTATAAATCACTGCAGTGGCACTAAAGTAATTAGCAACAAAATATATCAACATGACAGACAGGCAGACAGGAAGGACCAAGGAGTCCTATAACCACTAAAACACAATTGGGAAGAAAAGACCACATAAATGTGAAGTAAGCAGTAAAAAGTCATGCTAATTTGAAATTAGATTAAGGATTTGATTAAGCAGTAGTTAAATGCAGTAAGCACTAATATTAAAATTATTTTTGATTATGTTAAAGTGCAGCATGCTATAATATGTTTGCACAATATACTATGTAGGCCTACACACATAGCATACATGCACACATGCACCACTCTAAGCTATCCACTCACCGTCCAGGAAACAATGAGCTCATTGCGGTCTCCTCCTCCTCCTCCAAGTCCACTCGGGGCCACTGTGGGAGCTTAGGGCCAGATATACAAACACAAGGTACATAATATACACAATATAATCCACAAAGGTGGACTAGCAGGAAGTAATGTAAGTGGGCGCTTGAGATAATTCCCTGTTTGTACACACTGCAGGCACGCACAATAGACAAACAGCTGATCATCTTGGCATGCTTGTCTGAAAATGATAATACAGGAAAGATATTCACTGATTCAGACTTCCGGCATCAATAGCTCATTAGCGATAAGTTGTCAAAACATAAACGATGCCTCTTTCCCATCGTTGTCAGGTAGACAATGTGCTACAAGCCCAGTTTTATCAAAGTAGCTGTCTTGCAAGCTACTTTTCAAGCAAAAATAACATTGGTGACCATGTGCAGCCGGCTGGGCGTCAAGTGCACAGGGACCGTCTGCAAATTGAAATTTTTGCAGACGGTATGATTTTTATATCTACACATATCTCAAACCAAGTGTTGTGGTATGATCAACAGGAGCCAGTCGATGGCTGCAGTGATTTTGGTGACACTACAGTGTATAAGGGTGATGTTATTGAATATTTGTTTGGTGTCTCTCTGCTGTTGCAGCGGTTTTGCAATTTGCAGACGGTCCCTGTGCACTTGCTGTAAAGCCAGCTGCACATGGTCACCAATGTTATTTCTTGCTTGAAAGACAGCTACTTTTGATAAAACTGGGCTTGTAGCACATTGTCTACCTTACAACGATGGGAAACAGGCATTGTTTATGTTTTGACAACATATCGCTAATGAGTTATTGATGCTAGAAGTCTGAATCTGTGAATATCTTTCCTGTATTATCATTTTCAGACAAGCACGCCAAGATGAACTGCTGATCTATTGTGCGCGCCTGCAGTGTGTACGAACAAGGAATTATCTCATGCGCACTTTCTTGTGCGCACGAGAAAATTTAGTTTCTTGTGTTAGTTTCGTGTTGTTTAATAATAATAATAATGCATTGGTTTTATATAGCGCTTTTCAAGGCACTCAAAGACGCTTTACATTGCATTATTCATTCACTCCATACTTGATGGTGGTAAGCTACATATGTAGCCACAGCTACCCTGGGGTAGACTGACGGAGGCGAGGCTGCCAGTCTGCGCCATCAGCCCCTCCGACCACCACCAACCACTCACTCTCACATTGCATCCACCCAGGCTTCCTGGTGTTCCCTCACGGTCTCCCATCCAGGTACTGACCAGGCCCAACCCCGCTTAGCTTCCGAGATCTGACGGGATCGGGCATCCACAAGGCGGTATGGCCACAAGGCATGTTTCTCGTACACACGAGAAGCTAGCTAGCTCGTGCTCATGAGAAACTTACATTTTAAATTTTTTCTGCTGATGTCCCTTTAGGGGCTCCATACTCACCCACACACCAAATGTATTTATTAATGTCTCATACTAAAATTATGTTAAATTATACATTAATACTTCATAGTGATTGCATCTTACTAATTTATTTAGCTAATTTTGGAAGACAGCTTATTCCAGAGCAAACTGTGTGAAGTATGATAAATGTCCTTAATTGATGTCAGTGTTGGTTGGGTTTAACAACTTTAAAAATCTGCTAGTGTAGAGTGAGAAACAATGAACATGTCAGACGTCTGAAACCTGTTGCTCATGTCTGCTGCAGGCTCAAGGCGACCTTAGCTGCTACAAACATAACACATCTCATTTCCCTACACAACAGTTGAAAATATGAGCTAGAGTTTTGAAGGAACAATGTGTGGAATAAAATATTTTTATCGTTCTTTTTGTAATTTTGATGCATCTGTTCTGATTATTTAATATAAAACTGTCTAGACCTGTGGTATCTCACCTGCTTGCTGTGTACGGATGATGTGGGAGGGCATGCTGGGCTCTCCGCTGCCCAGGATGTTGCTGGCAATGACCTGGAATTCATAATCCATCCAGGGCATTAGTCCCATCACACGAGCTGACTCTGCGTTCCCTTCAATGTTCACTGGATCTAATGTACAGTGATGATACATGAGTTTATTTATAGGCAGTTAACAAAAATATCAGTCAACTGGTGTGTTCCACTTAAAGTAACCTTTCAAATTAGTCATTTAGTTTGACCAAATCCCCACATTTGAAAAAAATACCTGTTAGGGATTTACCTTTACCTAACCTTGCCTTTAAACCAAACAAAGTGAGGACCAGCCAAACATAGACCAATGAGTACACACACACAAAATCACACACACTCTCACTCACACACACTCACGCATGCACACACACACACACACACACACACACACGCAGACCCACGCACGCACACACATCTCAGTGGACATTGGGTCAGAGGTAATGTGAAGTCTGTTTATGACATGCCAAGACAAAGAGACAGACAACCATGTATGATCACATTCACACACATGCGCAGTTTAGAATTATCATCTAACCTACCACACATGTCTTAGGACTGTGGGAGGAAGCCAGAGCATCTAGAGAAAACCCAAGCAGGCACAGGGAGAACATGCTAACTCCACACAGACAGACCCTAGCTGATTAGCAGGTATAAATCCAGAACCTTGTAATATAGGGCTGGTCAGAAAAGCAGTTTCTGTGCTCTGGATATTTGGGTCCAATTAATGACGAATATCATAGTGTTAGTGGTGGGACGAGATTAAAAAATTTAGTCTAATTAATTACAGACTTTGTAATTAATTAATCTCGATTAGTCACATTTTTATCAAATAGCAATATTTGACACTATGTGCAAAGTTTTTCAATTTTAATAAATTTTGGTTAAAGACCGAATCAATGAATCAACATATACGTGAACTTGAACAATCATTTTTCATCTATATTTCACTGCATTTTTCTTCTTTCTGCTACATTCACTGATTAGTACAAATTCAATGTACAATTACAACTATTATATTCTTTAAATACTTTTTGTAAACTTAAGCACTTCAAAACATATTTCAAGTACATTCCAGGGAACCCTGGCCACTAAAAATAGTAAAGAAAGCATCTCAACAGATTTATAAAAAGTGCCATTTCTACCATCGAAAATGATAAACAACAAAACAAAAACAGTTGAAATATCGGCCATAACAGTTTAGTGCTTTTTAACAACAAATCCATTGGCCTCATTATACCTCTAAGGATAGTTTTGTGTCTTTAAGCCAGTTACTGAGACAAACTAGCCTGTTTACATTTTCAGAGCTCAAGGCGCCCTTTTCTTTTGAATTATTTGGGTTGAACCCGAATATCCGAATATTCAGTCGTTGTGGTGGTATCCAGATAATAATTTTGAGATCCAAATACTTGTGCGACGCCGCACAGAAATTGCTATTCGGACCTATGAACATAATTCCTGTGAATTATGTGCATCCTGTGCATCTTCTTCGTGGTAGGCAAAAAAACTTTAGGTGCATTACCGGCACCTACCGTGCTGGAGTGTGCGCATCAGTGTTACTGGTGTGCCAGAAATAAGGGAAGTGAGAAAGGTGCAATTAAATGCGTTATTTTTTAAAGTGCTTGTTCTGTAATTAAATAATTAGAATTAACACCTTAAAGTCCCAGTCCTAGAAGAAAATTACTCGTTTCTTTATTTATTAACACAGTGAGTGACTGAGATACACCAATGCTTCACGACAGAAGAGTACAGCCGAGGCGACGGCAGCCAGGGGAGGGTGCGCAAGAGTATTCGGATCTCAAAATTATTATCTGGATACCACCACAACGACCGAATATTCCGATATTCGGGTCCAGCCATATTAATAACCACAATGTGCAATCCCTAAACAAATCACAGTTTGATCTTCTCAGGGCAGCTACAGCTACTGCAGCTTGTACACTTCAGGACATGCCGAGGGGAACCTTAGTATTGAACTTGCAACCCCTGCGATTAGGGGACTACCAATTGAGCCACAGCTGCCAAATTGTCCACACAAAGTTGCTGTATATATCAGTATGTTGTATATTGACTGTAGCTGCCAGTCAGTTCATTTCAATATGTTTTATTGTTTGGCACCTGTCTTGCTGTTGGGTGGGTTTTGACAAAGAACTAATTACAGGGGACATATTTCTGGTAAGGCATGTTTCAGTGACGCACACTTGGCTAAAAATGAATGAGCATGTGGTGTCAAACTTTCACCATACATACATTACTGACTTCTAAAAGTGTTCTGTTGTTCCTGCAAGAAGTTTTCATTTGTGAAGATTCTGTGGAGAGTTAGCTCCTTGGGCAGCCAACAAGGTGTCGAACTGGAAAGCTTTATATGTTTAGGTCACGCTGTTCAAATGAGGGCCTAGCCTAGCTAGCTAGCTTAATTTAATACTGTCACGGTGAATGTAATGAACTTGAAGTTCTTATAGGTTTTCAAAAGTTGAATGGACATCAATCAAATAAACCACAACCTGTTTTTTAACCATGAGCTTTGTGTCTTGCATATTACTGGGGAAAGCTACACACCTGTCCTCATCTTTTTCCATTCTGATGAGAGAGTTGATCTGCCCATGATGACATATTTGCCAATGGGACTGTGGTTATCGTAGCCACGGCTCCATCTGAGCTCCACCGACGTTTCAGCTACATTCTTCACCAGTAAACCTCCCGGAGGTCCCGGGGGGCCTAGACACAATAGAAAATAGTTACTGTGAAGTCTATAAAGGTGTTTTTGGGGTGATCCTGTCACAGAATTTTGAGAGTTATAGGAGTCCCTAGAATCTCAAGACAGCCAGGAGATACACTGTCTTTACAAGTGTGTGTAGACTTTTGCTTATGACTGTATCTACAGAACTCATGTACCTGTCTTCTCTACTATACCACATAATACACAGATTCCTTCAAGAAACTCAGGAATTGCAAAAATTGATGCAAACTGCAATAGTTACAGTTGTGGTCAAAAGTTTACATACACTTGTAAAGAACATAATGTCATGGCTCTCTTGAGTTTCCAGTTATTTCTACAACTCTGATTTTTCTCTGATAGAGTGATTGGAACAGATACTTCTTTGTCACAAAAAACAGTCATGAAGTTTCTTTTATGGCTTTATTATGGGTTAAAAGAAAAAGTGACCAAATCTGCTGGCTCAAAAATATACATACAGCAACATGAATTAGCAATTTTGGTGACTTAGACAGTTGTGCCAATGAAATGAGCTTCATAGCATGGCCTCTTAACTTCTTGTGAGTGATTATGAGTGATTATGAGTGACTACAGCTGGTGACTTCTCTGACGCCATTTCAATAGGTGACTTGAACAAGTCAGGAAAGTCACTTGGAGCCATTTCAAAGCAGCTGCAGGTCCCAAGAGCAACAGTGCAAACAGTTGTTTGTAAGTATAAAGTGCATGGCACTGTTTTGTCACTGCCACAATCAGGAAGAAAATGCAAGCTATCACCTGCTTCTGAAAGAAAATTGGTCAGGAGGGTGAAGAGCCAACCAAGAACCACCAAAAAGCAGATCTGTCAAGAATTAGAAGCTGCTGGAACACAGGTGTCAGTGTCCACAGTCAAGCGTGTTTTGCATGGCCATGGACTGAGAGGCTGCCGTGCAAAAAGGAAGTCCTTGCTCCAAAAGTGGCACCTTAAGGCTCAACTGAAGTTTGCTGCTGATCACATGGACAAAGATAAGACATTCTGGAGGAAAGTTCTGTGGTCAGGTGAAACAGAAATCCAGCTGTTTGGCCACAATGCCCAACAATATGTTAGGAGGAGAAAAGGTGAGGCCTTTAACCCCAAGGACACCATGCCTACCGTCAAGCACGGTAGCAGTACTAATAGTATTATGCCACTACTACAGCCCCACAGTAAAACACAGTGGGGCCCCACAGTGGGGCTGTTTTACTGCCAATGGAACTGGTGCTTTACAGAGAGTAAATGGGATAATGAAGAAGAAGGATTACCTTCAAATTCGTCAAAATAACCTAAAATCTTCAGCCCGAAGGTTGTGTGTTCCAACAGGACAATGACCCCAAACACACATCAAAAGTGGTAATGGAATGGCTAAATCAGGCTAGAATTAAGGTTTTAGAATGGCCTTCCCAAAGTCCTGACTTAAACCCCATTGAGAACATGTGGACAATGCTGAAGAAACAAGTCCATGTCAGAAAGCCAACAAATTTAACTGAACTGCACCAATTCTGTCAAGAGGAGTGGTCAGAGATTCAACCAGAAGCTTGCCAGAAGCTTGTGGATGGCTAAAAGCACCTAATTGAAGTGAAAATGGCCAAAGGACATGTAACAAAATGTTAGCATTGCTGTGTGTATATTTTTGACCCAGCAGATTTGGTAACTTTTTCTGTAAGCCATAATAAAGTCATAAAAGAACCAAACTTCATGACTGTTTTTTGTGACAAAGAAGTATCTGTTCCAATCACTCTATCAGAGAACAATCAGAGTTGTAGAAATAACTGGAAACTCAAGAGAGCCATGACATTATGTTCTTTACAAGTGTATGTAAACTTTTGACCACAACTGTAGATTGTTTCAACAAAAATATTGTTAAACCAGAACAATAACTATCAATTTAAACGAAACCATATGTTTCCCTTTTCTGACCTGAAATTTAGCAGCAAGTGAGTTTGGCAGGCTCAAAACCGGTATTCAAGGCATGGTCAGCAATCTTGCTAGTTATCACTGCACAAATGAGCTTAGCCAAGCAACTGCTCACCAACATCATATTTACACACCACATCTTTTTTTAGATAACAATTAGTGGTGGGACGAGATTAAAGAATTTAGTCTGATTACAGGCTTTGTAATTAATTAATTTCGATTAATCACATTTTTATCAAATAGCAATATTTGACACTATGTGCAAAGTTTTTCAATTTTAATACATTTTGGTTAAAGACTGAATCAATGAATCAACATATACGTGAACTTGAACAACAAAAATGATATTTTTACTATATTTATCTGCATTTTTCTTCTTTCTGCTACATTCACTGATTAGTACAAATTCAATGTACAATTACAGCTATTATATTCTTTAAATACTTTTTGTAAACTTAAGCACTTGAAAACATATTTCAAGTACATTCCAGGGAACCCTGGCCACTAAAAATAGTAAAGAAAGCATCTCAACAGATTTATAAAAAGTGCCATTTCTACCATCAAAAATGATAAACAACAAAACAAAAACAGTTGAAATATCGGCCATAACAGTTTAGTGCTTTTTAACAACAAACCCATTGGCCTCATTATACCTCTAAGGATAGTTTTTTCTGTTTAAGCCAATTACTTAGACAAACTAGCCTGTTTACATTTTCAGAGCTCAGGGCTGCCCTTTTCTTTTGAATTATTAGGGTAGGACCCGAATATTCAGTCATTGTGGTGGTATCCAGATAATAATTTTGAGATCCAAATACTCAAGCGCCACCACATAGAAATTGCTATTCGGACCTATGAACATAATTCCTGTGAATTATGTGCATCCTGTGCATCTTCTTCGTGGTAGGCAAAAAAACTTTAGGTGCATTACCGGCACCTACCGTGCTGGAGTGTGCGCATCAGTGTTACTGGTGTGCCAGAAATAAGGGAAGTGAGAAAGGTGCGATTAAATGCGTTATTTTTTTAAGGCATTATTTTTTTCTGTAATAATTAATTAATTGAAATTAACACCTTAAAGCCTTAAAGTCCCAGTCCTAATAAAAATACTGTCTAGAATCTGTAGACATGATATAAACTACAATAGAAAATTAGTATAGGAAAAAGCTGAAATCAATGATGTCATATCTGCTCTACTTTGACACTGACCTTTGCCTATCATTTTTATCCCTTTATTTTACACATTTCCATGATTTAACTTGATAATGAATGCGGTACTCATGAGAACATGACATGGCAAGATCAGTCTAACTTGTCTTACCTCGAACCACTAGTTTAGCTGAAGCAGAGGCATTGTCCACCACAGTCTGAGCTGTGCAGGTGTACATTCCTGCCTGACTCAGCTGAGCATTCACAATTAACAGGTCACCAATGTTTTCCTTCTGAAAGGGCAGAGTGAAAGAGAGAAAAAAGAAAATAATTCAAACACTATTGGTCAATCTACCAGTCAGAACACAAAAAGGAATACAACAATTTTGTTCTCTTCTAAATGGTAGTGCATGGAGGCATTTTAAATATCTTTAAACAAAATGAATTTTAAAGAAAGAGAACAACAACAACATGCTGCAGAAGACCCTCAGTGTGACAATAACGAGCTGAGGTGCAGATTACAGAAGCTTATTTTTAGCTTGATAAACAGTGAATAACAGCATCGTATCATGTTAAATATTAAATATAAAGGGGCTAGGACATTAAATGGATAGTTTACTAAGAAACAAATTCCTTCCTGGCCCTATGCTCAGGAAGTGTAAAATGTTAAACATGCCACTTTGAAATCAACTAATTAAAATATCTGACCTATAGTGGGCAATGTTGCCTTTTCGAGAAACTGTAAAAAGCACACCTGTTAGCCACATTGTTGCTCAGTCTGACATGTCTCTTCATCATCATGAACACACACACACTGCAGCTTAGCTTGACTTAATGCCACATATACTGTCCTGCTGCCCCAAATGCAATAGTTTAGTGTTGAATACACAAAAAAGAAACATTCAGTCATCACAGTAAAATAACAATTCAGTTAAATTTATGGGATATCAATCTGTCCAGTGACGAACCATAAGTGACTGTGGGTCACTTTCACTTGCTTTGGTGCAAATGAAAGTGACAACAGGTAGACAAGAGAAGCAACAACAAGACAATCCCCCCAAAATGGAATGGTTTTGCAGATGGTGGCCACAGACCATTCTCTCTTTCTTCAGTTTTGCATTTTGCTAATGCAATTATCATTGCTGGTAGCACGACGTGTTCAGGCTGCATAGGTAGTTCAGCTTCTCCAAGATAGCACATCTACACTATATTACCAAAAGTATTTGCTCACCCATCCAAATGATCAGAATCAGGTGTCCTAATCACTTGGCCTGGCCACAGGTGTATAAAATCAAGTACCTAGGCATGCAGACTGTTTTGACAAACATTTGTAAAAGAATGGGTCGCTCTCAGGAGCTCAGTGAATTCCAGCGTGGAACTGTCATAGGATGCCACCTGTGCAACAAATCCAGTCGTGAAATTTCCTCGCTCCTAAATATTCCACAGTCAACTGTCAGCTTTATTATAAGAAAATGGAAGAGTTTGGGAACAACAGCAACTCGGCCACCAAGTGGTAGGCCACGTAAACTGACGGAGAGGGGTCAGCGGATGCTGAGGCGCATAGTGCAAAGAGGTGGTCAATTGCTGCAGAGCTCCAAACTTCATGTGGCCTTCAGATTAGCCCAAGTACAGTACGCAGAGAACTTCATGGAATGGGTTTCCATGGCAGAGCAGCTGCATCCAAGCCGTACATCACCAAGTGCAATGCGAAGCACCGGATGCAGTGGTGTAAAGCACGCCACCACTGGACTATAGAGCAGTGGAGACGCGTTCTCTGGAGTGATGAATCACGCTTTTCCATCTGGCAATCTGATGGACGAGTCTGGGTTTGGAGGTTGCCAGGAGAAGGGTACATTTCGGACTGCGTTGTGCCAAGTGTGAAATTTGGTGGAGGAGGAATTATGGTGTGGGGTTGTTTTTCAGGAATCGGGCTTGGCCCCTTAGTTCCAGTGAAAGGAACTTTGAATGCTTCAGGATACCAAAACATTTTGGACAATTCTATGCTCCCGACCTCGTGGGAACAGTTTGGAGCGGGCCCCTTCCTCTTCCAACATGACTGTGCACCAGTGCACAAAGCAAGGTCCATACAGACATGGATGACAGAGTCTGGTGTGGAGGAACTTGACTGGCCTGCACAGAGTCCTGACCTGAACCCGATAGAACACCTTTGGGATGAATTAGAGCGGAGACTGAGAGCCAGGCCTTCTCGACCAGCATCAGTGTGTGACCTCACCAATGCGCTTCTGGAAGAATGGTCAAATATTCCCATGAACACACTCCTCAACCTTGTGGACAGCCTTCCCAGAAGAGTTGAAGCTGTAATAGCTGCAAAAGGTGGACCGACATCATATTGAACCCTGTGGGTTAGGAATGGGATGGCACTTAAGTTCATATGTGAGTCAAGGCAGGTGAGCAAATACTTTTGGAAATATAGTGTATATATGCGGTTGAAAGAAGGTTTACTTAGTTTCCCAGCACAGTCTCAAGAGTGTGGGGGACACAGCAGGAAACAGGCCTTCACTGAAACTACTATAATCACTATATTGAACTCAGAGCAAACACAGCTTGATTTCTGAGTTTGGTGGATAAAGTAAAAGGGAAATGGAAACATAACATCACAAAAATTCCCATGTTGTTTATTTTTGTTGAGAACCAGATATAAAGCCTCAGATCAAAGAAGCAGTAAGGTATTTCAGTCTTTTACTGAGAATGACTCAAAGCTGACCTCAGAGATGAAATCAATGCTGCTAATGGTGAACAACAGTCTTATTTGATGTTTGATGTTTCAAAGACTTGATGGAACTAAAAAGCAGATAACAGAACAGAAGATAACAGAACCTTGACTATCACTGATAGAAGTCACCAAATCACCAACTTGCTTTAACCACACTGTGAAGTTGAAACTCCACGCAGAACAAATCGAATTGTGGATCTTCCAGGCTTACGCACAAAGAATCATCCGAAAACCTTCTCTTCATCATGCATCACAAAACTCACCCCCTCCACCCGGTGGTATGGCCCAGCAGAGTTCTCCAAGTCCAGCAGGACCCCATTGAGGGCCCAGGTGAAAGTCAGATCCATTGTGGGGTCATGGGAGGCATGGCATTGCAGGGTCACATTCTCTCCCTGATTAATGTCAGCGTTGGAAGGAGCCAGTGTGATCTTAGTAGCATCTGCAAGAGTATAAGCAGTACAGATGAAAGCTAGCAGGCAAAAATCAAAGGACATGCATATCAGAGCATGTATTGTACATTAGATATAGTACCTGGTTGCGCCACCAGGTGTAGTTTCTTAATTTTATTACTATAGCAACCCAAGAAGGTGGGAAGGTGGTCCCTCGGACTATGGGCAATTTCCATGTTGGCAAGCAGAGAGCATTGTGGGGGCTTAACTAGTAATGGACTTAGACATTCACGACAAGCTGGAGTCTATTAGGGCAGTTTTTCTAAGTAGCTAATGTAACCAAGCCGCTTTTGCGGTCAATGACATGAGTCCATGGTTTAAAATAGCTATGTCAATACAAGATGAATTATTTCTTCTGTATGTAGAATAATGTAGCATACAAAGGAACAGAACAACAGTTTATTGATGGTTATATTCCATAACAACACACAGAGAATCCAAAGACCCTTTCTCACAGCTGTTAATTTGGTGAGAGACCATTTGAGAAGACAGCTAACCAAAACCTTCATCCAAATGACACATCTGCATATCAGTTTTTTGCTTCAAATTTACCATTTAAAGCCATCTTGGAGACATCTCCAAGCTTTCAAAGAACCTGATATTAGTCCAGGTTGTCTATACAACGCTTAATCCTCTGGGGGGGCTGGAGTCAATCCAGCTGGCTTAGGGTGAAAGCAGGGGACACCCTGGACAAGTCGTCAGTTCAGAGAGACAGACAACCAAGCACACTCACACCAACAATTTAGAATCACCAATTAACCTCAGCATGTCTTTGGACTGTAGGAGGAAGCAATGCAGGCGCAGGGAGAACATGCAAACTCCACACAGAAAGTTCCCATCTTCTAGCTTTGAGGCGAAAGTGCTAACCTCCAAGCCCCTGATAATAGTCACAAAGTGTCTATTCAGGGGATAACCACACCTCTCAAGAAGAGATTGTATACTTAACTGTGACCTCCTGACCTTCTTCTCCTCCTAACACCAAGACTTTTCTGTACAAAAATGAACTAATCAGTTTCAGAGTGTTAATCTTAAGCATATATAAATCTAAACTTTTGTTTTTCTTATTGTTGAATTCATATGCTTGTATTGTTACTTGTACTAGAAGTTTATTGTCATATATGATGAAATTCCACAATCTATATGCATATTTATACTGTTTGTTTTTATCTCAGGAACCGTATGGGATAAACTTATCATGTTTGATGTCATTTCAGACAACATGAAGGATGGTGCACAAAGTCAATCTATATGGACCATGTACAAGAAAAATGTGCTTGATTGCTCTTTGGCACAAAAATGCAAGATTAAATTTTCCTAAAGAACACAAAAGAGCAGGATGAATATTGGGAGCACATTCTTTGATCAGATGAGATCAAGATAAATTTGTTCAGCTCAGATGGGGTCAAGCTGTTTGGTGTGAACCTGACCAGAACTACCAGAGTAAATGCATATTTCCAACAGTGAAGCACTGAGGTGGGAGTGTGATGTATGGAGTCCCATATCATCACACATGCATGAGTGCAAAAGCTGCTGGAAAGATGACATTTATAGATCTTACAGTGAATTCCTGTGCATATACCAAAATACTAGCTGACAAAATGACCCCCAGTCTATAGAAGCTTGGCAGTAGAGGAATACACCTATATTCCAGCACTGCAATACAAAGCACACTGTCAAAATCACAACAGAATTTCTAAAGAAGAAAAAAGTGAAAAAAGCACATGACCATATGTTGTCTGACTTGTATATCACCTCCATGTTGCATGATTCAAAACTGTATCACATTACAGTATTTTCTTTACTTCTCAGTAGGGCAACAATTTAAATTTACCATATTAAAAATACAGGCCCCACAGTGGGAACTTAATGCAACAAAACTCTGGTCACTTTTGTTTACTGAGAGCTCTAAATTTGTCAATACCTTACATGGCCACCATTATTTTTGATGACAGACTCAGTCTTCGTCAGTCAACATGGAGGACATCAGTGTTGCACAAATTTTTGTAGAGATGTTCTGCCAAACTTAAGCCATTTTTTCAGCTGCTCTTTGCTGGAGAGGTTGTGTTGTTCCAGTTTTTTCTTTAAAATATACCAACGATGCTCTCACTTCTGTTGTATACTGCAGTATCTTTTCAATTACTCAGGATTTTAAAAATCTTCAATTTAGGGTCAGATATAGAATTACATTTAAAATAAACAACCAAACAAAACTTGATCTAGAATGTGTGACGTCACCTCAAAAAGCCTATATTTTGACTTTTTAAGCAAACCAGAAAATTCAGGTTTGCTCAAATTTGCTACAACTGACTGTGGCATGTTAAGCTTTAGATTAATCCTTTGTTGGATTTTCAGATTACAAGGCTCCTGGCATTTGTTGTTTGTCTTTACTGTCTGTGTCAGTGTGTGAGTGAGTGTACCTCTGACAGACAGGTGTCCAGTGCTGTTAGCTTTTCCTAGGTAGTTTTCAGCAAAGCAGGTGTACTTCCCTTCATCTGCCCTGCTGATGTTGTGGATCCACAAGATGCCATCTGGACTTACTGTCACTCTGAGAAGACATGAGTGTGCAAGGGGTCAAGAGCGTCTGTAGCTGCCTGACTAAAATACTGCTATCAAATCAGTGCATGGATGGAATACAGTATGGTGTATGTAGTATTTTTTTCAAGTGGCTATATATATATATACTGTGGTCTTTACCAGAGAACTGTTCACCATCTAGGGAAATACTGGACTGGTGTGTTAGACAGAACCCCCACATCACTATCAAAATAACTGAGATAGTATCTTTTGACTATTTAGATGTTGCACTTCACTTCAATCTATGACAGAAGGCAATGAAGCTAACATGGTTTATGTTGGATTTAATTTCAGTTTTCAACCATTTGGATGATCACAACCTGGATTGTCTGCCTTATGTGTTATGTGCTATGTGGTTACAGACTTTTTAGAATCTGATTAAATCAACAGTAATAAATCCTGCGACAAACACAAAGAGCTGTGGGAAGTACCGCGTAATAAGCATCTTGGATTTTTCCAAATTTTTCAACAGTGACATGAGTTAGAAGATGATTTGTTTTTAATGAGCTGCAATCTTAGTTTTTCTCAGTCTGTGCAGAAAACCTGCAAATGATCATCTATTGTAGCTGACGTTGTCTATTCCTTGAATCTTAAGCTAGAGTGAAAAAGTGAGATTTCTATTTTTGCATTGTCTGGAGCAGGGTGAAACTGAGGCAATGAACTCCGTGGACCGTAAGCAGTTTCTGACTGTTTTTTGCTCCCATCACATTTTTCCTCAAAGTGGGTTAATTTTTCAGTCCAATATAAAATCCTGCACCTCTATGGCAACAGGACAACAATGCTGTTGCCATAGAGAAAAGGAGAGAGAACTCAAAAATATGTTTTGTACAACATGACACAGTTATAATGCCATAGACCATGAAAAGGCAAAAAAAGTAGAATTTCTTTGATTATTTATTTTTTAAAAATATTATAAAACCTGGAATCAACATTTCCAATATTTTTCCAAATGCCCATAAGTATTACCAATACTGGGAAAAACTGTGACTCTCTATAGACATTGTAGTACTTATATTTCAATTTTGTTTCCATACTTGTGTCTTCTCTGCTCTGTGTTCTGTATTCTGATTTTTTGTTATTTCTCTGCCTTGTTTGATTTGAAAATGAAAATCACCCACACTGTACTGCCATACGAAAATCTTTATACCAGCCTCAGTTACTTGACTACCTGCTGCTGTTGGTGAGAAGCTCTGTCCCACGACTCCAGAACAGGCTGGGCTTTGGGGCAGCTCGAGGGCGACACTCAATCATTACCTGCCCTCCTCTAGCAGCTGGGATCAACCTCCTTACTGGGTTCAGCCTAAAATCTGGAGCCTGAACTGGAAGCAGGAGACAGATAAGGGGACAGAGGGAGTCAGAATGCTGTTAATTTGATGTAATACAGTGATGCATAATTATATATATACTATATACTATATGACATATACTGCTATCTGCATTAACAAAACAACAGCAAAAAAAAACAATTAACAGTGCATGCTCTTTACTCAATATTTAATAAGCTATAAGAGGATTTTTTCATTTAACTTTTGGAAATGAAATATGTATCTTTTTATGATTAAAAACTACATAAAATCAACTGTGTGTTGAATATTGTTTTAAATAAAGGACAGTATAAACAGGTTTCCTTTTGTGCCAGAATCTAATTTAAAAAAGCATTGAATTGACATCCTCTTTATACCTTGGACTCTAAGCTCAGCAGTGGAGTAGACAGTGCCATGCTTATTTTCAGCCACACACTGGTACATGCCAGAATCTTCCAGGGCCAGGTTACTGATTTTAAGATGAGCTCCATTCACCTCCACCCGGTCCTGAGAGCCCAGGTAGATAGAAAAAGAGAGAATTAAGGAAGAGAGTGAAGAAAAGTAAACAGGATGTACTGTGCTGAAATGTTCATAGATTCCAGGAATTAACATGTTACAATAAATTCTACTTCAACCAGTACAGAAACCATTTTCACATTTACCTTCCAGGTGTTCTTTCCAACAACAACCGCAACACAGCTGATTTCACTGTAGGTGTCAACAGAACTGCACTTGAATTGTTTCACTTATCACAGCACAAAGCTGGTCTACCATCTTGTTTATTTAGATTCAATACACTTGTAGCAGACTAAAGTGCAAAACATTCCAAGTCAACACACAGATAATCCAGAGACTGTTTCTCAGAGCTGTAAATTTGGTAAGAAACCATTTCAGAAGACAGCTAACCCCAAAACTCCCACCTAAATGGAACATCATATCGGTTATTTACTTACGAAGTACTACTCATGGTCCTATTGGATACAACAGGATGTCTCCCTCCTGCCCCAGAATCTGATAAGGGTAATAAAAAGTCAATTGTGAGGAAAACCACACCTCTGGAGAAGAGGTGATGGCATTCTTTACTGTAACCTCCTGACCTTTCTCTCCTCCGAACACAAAGAGCTTTCTTTACAACAATTAAGTGAACAGTTTTGAATCCTGAAATCAAAGAATTCAGCGTCACTGGAGTGATGAACCCAACTACCAGGTTGATCAGGACAAGCATGGAAGGAGAACACATCGGATCTGAAGTGTTTATTGAGAAGCAAATACATGAGACACAAACACTCCCTCCTCTCTCTGTCACAGACCACGTCCATAAAAGATACAGAGAGACCTTTTATCCTAAGCATATATACTTCTAAGTTGTATTTTGCTTATCATTGAATGTATATGCTTGTATTTGTAGTTACATTACAAGTTATTCATGTAGTCTAAAAGTCTACAATTTGGAAGCTTATTCTTATGTTTACACCATTTATCATTATTATCTCAGCAACCATATGAGATAAACATATAATGTTTGGTGTCGTTTTAATCACACGTTTAGTGAGATTCTAGATCATCTGATCTGATCATCATTGATATTTACCAGTTAGATTTGCATGTTAAGAAATGATCTTAAAGTAAGTTCTAAAAGTATTTGGCCTCTGACCACTCCTGGACAGTGAAACTCAAGACCACCCCTTGAAATGGAAACAGCCACAACTGGTCAGATGCTGATTTGAATTTGCCTCCAAAACTCTTTTTTTTTCTTCGTTTTACAACTTCTGGTAATGAGACTGATCAATACAAGTAGAATTGATAAATTTACGATTATTCGACCTGAAATATTCTTGATAAAGGTTTCTTACATGCCTAATTTAAACATCTAAGTGGTGCCCCTGATAAAAAAAGTGCAAATTTAATCACAAAGTGTGGTTTCTACATATTTCAATTTCTGCGTATGAGGCTATTTCTTTTACACATATATTAATATTACTACACACTGCTAACATCACAACACATGAAACACAAGTTGCCAACTTTTATTGGCTATTGGTTGTTTTATCGCCTTTAGACATTACAACGTTGGTACAACATTGCTTCCAAGGAGGAAAAATCCTAGATATTTGTCATTCTTATATGACTTATGGGAACAGTCTCATTGGCCGCAGTAGTTTTTAATTTGCCTGTGACAAATGACACATGCAATGGAAATTGACCTTATGGCTGCATTGTCTGCGTGTGGTACCTGTGTGCTAACTGGCTGTCCATTGCGCAGCCAGCGTATGGAGGGTCGTGGTTTTCCAGCAGCCACACAGCTCCAGTGCAGCTCTGAGCTGATCTCCACCTCTGAGTCACTCATCACCTGTAACCACTCCGGCTGAGCTGGGGGGATAAAGAACAAGAATAAGGAAAAAAATAATACAACAAAAGAGATATAAAATTATTAGCAGTACACTAAAGAAGTGAACAATGAGCCCTGATGATCAAACATTAATGACAAAATATGTGCCCTGCTGCAAACATTATTAATTTCCTACTGTATATTTAAACAGCTATGTCGACTCAGTTTGTCACCTTGCACATTGATGCGTCCCTGGTATGTGTCACTTCCCTCTGAGCTATAGGCTTCACACTCGTAAATACCCTCATCATCAAAAGAGAGGTCAGGCAGGGTGAGGGTGGGACCCTCAACAGAGAAGCCTGCCTTTGATGGCATCAAACCATCTGTCTTCCTCCATCGCAGTCTTGGGACTGGACTGTAAGATGAAAAGACAAAAAGAGAAAATGGAAGGTGGAGGAAAGTCAGAAGATGTGGTACATCAGTTTTAAAATCAAGGGACCAGAGGGGAATATTCACAGTTGTAGAAGTTTGAGAGGAAGACAAATTAGCACATATATATTTAAGTGTTTCTAAAGCTGCACATATTTGCAGCCCAAAATAACCTTTAAACAGATTAAACAGTGATTCATGAAACTTACTTTCCGTAAGCAAAGCACTCTAACTGGGCAGTGTGTCCAGCTAAGGCATAGGTCTCTGCTGGGAAGTGCACTTTAATACTTGGAGCAGACTTCCTGGGATTGGCTGAAATAAAACAAAACTGTAAATATTCAGTTTGCGTCCCATGTGTATGTGTACATTGTTCCATATATACATGGAACAATTCCCCCAATTCCCCCCATATATATACATATATATATATGCACATACATACGTAAATCACTCATACCGTCTGGAAGTACAGTGAGCTGATTGGCCTTGCTGAAGGTGCTCTTGGTGCTAATGTCCATGTTGATGGTAGTGAAGCAGAAGTAGTTCCCAGTGTCATTTGGCTCTGCTTTGGCCACATAGAGGTTCCCAGTGACCTGCGATACAAACCAGCGCCCATCGTCCTTCCTGATGAAGTTGGGAAACTCGTTGATTAACCAGCGGTAGGACAGAGCTGGAGAGAAGAAAGGCCAGTGCATATTACTTTACAAACTGCTAGCTTGGATTGAACCTAATGTCATCCTGCTAGTTCTCAGATTTCTCTCTCCCTTGTCTTCTAGTTGTCTAAAATATCATAAACTAATCTTATCCGGTTTTCTACAATATGTAGAAAAGTAGATTTGATACCTGGATAATGCGGAGGGGGCTGGCAGGCCAAGAAAGTTCCTACGCCCTCATATGCTGTCTGAGGACTCCTGCTGTCTGGAGGGAAGTCATGAAGGTCTGGAGAAACATACAAATGCAAAAATATGAGAATTAATTGTGAAGGAAATGATGACTATCACATGAAGATAGTAAAAGAAAAAATTGTCTACCACTGAAAAGTTGCCACACTGACCCACTCAGGCAGCTCAAATAGTTCAAATAGTTCAGAGATATTTTCTTACTCACAACCAAATTTGAGATTAGCTGCTCTGCTGATAATGGTGCCACAGCGGTTAATGGCCAGACACTGGTACGAGCCAGTGTCTCTAAGAGACTCAGGGCTGCTGATCACCAGGGTGCCAGCCACAAGGGTGTATCGATCTGAACCCAGTGGGACCTCAGTGCCATTCAAAAGCCACCTGCAAGACAAAAGGCAAGGCAGAGTGAGGGCAAATGCTAGGTAATGGATAGTGTTGAGATCAGGCCATCTTAAAATAAATAAACACATGCAAAAAAAGAAAAATAACTAATAGTAGTAATTCAAAAATGTGATTAAATTGTTTATCTTGTTATACTGGATGTTTAGGAACTTAATGATTTGTTAGATTTTTTTTTATTATTTGTCTAATTTGGGCCTGAGCACCAGAGGTGCAAAGCCCTTATTGTTTCTGTAAGGATTATTAGGGCCCAAGCACCAAGTGCAAGGACCCTATTGTAATTGCTCGATTTCTTTCTCTCTTTCTGTAAAACCCAATTCTTTTGTTGGAACTCCAAGAACGAACCAGAGAAATTTTCAGTTCACAGATGTAGAATTTATTTAGGTCACAGGTAAAGTATGGCAGTGTTGGTCTCAAAATGACAGAGCCCTCGCAGGAACTCCGTCAGAGTGAGCCCCAATTTCCGGGTATAATTCACATTTACCTCCTTGGGCTGGGTCTGCCCCGTACACAGGCTGGACGTACACACAACCGAGTCTCATTGGCCAGTTATCTCTGACGCGAACACGCCAACCACTGTTGACGTCGATTTACTGAAATGTGCTAAAACAAGTGTGTGTGTGTTGTCATTACAGTTTTTTTTTTTTTACAGTTGTTTATACACTAAAATGAAAATTTTCATACAATTAATAGATCTTTACACTCAAGAACAAATCACAAAGTGATTTGCAAAACTCTAAACACATTTTACACCTCAGACACAGATAAGGATTGTGAGGTTACTTCCTTCTCATTACAAAGCCCTGGCTTGCCAAAGACCACACTAATGTACGAACTGGATAATCACATCCACCAGATGTAGAAATACATATGTGTAATTGAAAACACAGCACTCAGGTAGGTGCTATAAAAGGCAGCAGGTGAGTTCACCTGTCTTCAATAAAATAGAAGGAGGTAGAAGAAGAAGAGTGAGAATTAGAGGGGAGTTCAAAGAAGAGAAGAAGGAGGTAGAGGAAGAGGCCTAGGTAGAGAGGGACCTGAAGAAGTGATAGAACACTTTACAGTAGTAAGAAAAACTACTATTTTGTTCTGGATTTCATTGTTGATTGATATGTTGCTGTAACTGAGTATGGTAAGAAACACATATTTTCAGTCTGCAGCATCAGTGTTGTGCAGTGGTTGGTAAGTTTATAGTGTTGTAGTGTACTTTCTCTGTATACATCAAAGTGTTCATGAAGAATGGTGTGGATTTGTCAATATGTTTTTGTCATCTAAATTATCCTTTACATAAAAATGTCTGGCAAAAAAGTCTAGCACATGCTATTTCCTAAAATAGGGATTTTTACAAATGTGTTTTGTATTGATCACAATAGTGTGTAACTGACTGCAATAGTGTCTGATCATTTGAAAACTTTGTTAGTGAGATGAAAACAAAACAGCATTTTTATAAAAAAAATATATATATATGTGTATGTTTTTAAAATATGTGTATAAGTTTTGACTGAAGTGTGTAGGTTTTGACTGAAAGGTGTGCCATTTTGCAAACAATCTAGGAGTTATGCAAATTGAGCATGGTGTTTGGATAATTGTGTGAATATTTTCAAAAAGGGAGCCCTGTTTTCAAAATTGCGTGTAAACAATTGAAAAAAACTGTAAAGCAATGGTCCAGAACATCATAATGTCTAACTTGAATTAGTGTGATATATGTTGATGTAACCTTGTAGTTTTATTAGCGTCTGCATGTAATTAATAACTGACCGTCAAATCAAATGAATTCAGTATGGTTCAAGAACATTTTGACAACATTTGTGAATGAATAACTTTTGATATAACTGTAAATCTTAAAATTAAGTGTAGAACTTGAAAAAAGCAACTAAACAATCTGAGCCAATCATAAGCATCTTTTTAAAAACTATTTTTAGGGGAGAACTCTTCCATTTTTATTGGATGAAGAAAGACAGAGTGAAAGTGGGGGAGACAGGAGAGCGACATGCAGCAAAGGGTTTTGAACCGAAATCAAACTCATGACCACTGCAGAGGGACTGAGCCTTTGTGGTATCACCTTAACTCAGTGAGCTAAACAGCATTTCTATATACATTTTTAACAATACTTAAATCTCAAAAATGTAACAATTAAACACTTTTACATTTTTCCCTCTCTTTTATCACTCTCCTTATATTCCCTGCTGCTCAATGAGAGAACCAGACATGCAAACACCAAAGGCATGAAAAAGGTGACCAAAAGAAACTATTGTATGGGGGGTTTGGAGGATCCTCCCCCAGATAATTTTTTTGATTTTAACAGATAAATTAAGCAATCTGGAACACTCTGAAGAGTTAAATACGGCAAAATACACCATTTTCTTCAAGCACAAGAACATTTCTTTACACCACTTGCTACAGCTTTAAAGGTGCATAAAACAAACGCACCCTTTTAGAGACGCTTGACGTTCACACAGAAGTTACCAATGAACTGACTAACTCGGGGGTGGGTTTATATACTGCTATTATTGTCATTGTTCTGATGAGCTTTTTTCAGTGTGATGTCAATGAACGCACGTAAAATGCATTCAAGTTTTCCTCTTCCTTGAAACCAAAGATGTTGTGCAAAAGTTGGTGCCGAAACCCGGGACGAGAAGAAATGAATGGACGAAAAGTATCTTAGTTGCACAACAGAACAGAAGACAGAAAACAAAGAAAATGGATGCAGTCGACCGTCTGAGAAAAAAGAGATCTTCAATCCGCTCCTCTGTGACAAAACTCCTGAGTAAAATTGATGCTGAACTTGAAAAATCACAGATTAATGTGGAAACTGTAAAGGAGATGTTGGAACAGCTGATCCAAAAGGAGGAATGTTTGGATAAAATAGATGCGGAGGTGGAGGTAGAAACAAAGACGGACAAATTAGATGAGGATGTTTCAAGAGTATTAGAATACAACGAACACACAAAACTGAGAAAGACCAAGATAAGAAGAGCGCTCAAAAGAACGCAAGAAGATGCAGTGTCTGTAACGTCCTTTGAATCTGACCCCATGCGTAATAATGTGAAGCTGCCGAAACTTGTGATTGAAAAATACTCAGGAGATATCAGTCAGTGGCAGTATTTTTGGGGACAATTTGAGACGGCTGTGAATAATAATCCCAACCTGACAAAAACAGACAAAATCAGCTATTTAAGATCCTATCTGACTGGCGCAGCTGCTAATGTTGTTGTGGGATTACCATTACCTGAAACCAATTATGATAACGTCATTCAGCTGCTACAGAACAGATTTGGCCGGAAGGATTTGGTGATTAACGCACATATGACTAAACTTTTGAATCTTAATCCTGTTAAAAATGCCAGTAACATTAAAGCACTCAGATATCTGTATGATAACTGTGAAATTCAGTTCGTAGTCTGGAATTCTGGAAGTCTGCATTTCTTGTGAGAAATGTAACCGATGCCATCACAAAGCACTGTGTAGTTATGAAAATGAATTTACAAAAGAAAATGAGCCGGCAGATGCAGTGATTTCAGTTTCTCCCAGTGAATCTAAACGAGAGACCGTCCTTCTACAGACTGCCACAGTTTGGATAGACACCCCAGTAAAACACCAGCTCACTTGCTGTTTATTGGGCGGGGGGAGCCAACGAAGCTTTGTATACCAAGACATCTCCTGTGCGCTAAACCTTCCAAAAATAGTTGAGGAGACTCTAAAGTTACACACGTTTGGTTCCGATGTCCCAAAAAATATTACTTGTAATCAGGTGAAATTCATACTGAGTAACATCAGAAATGGCCAAAGTGTAGATTTACTCATTTTAGAAACACCTTGTGTGTGTTCCTCTGTAATGAGAGTAGCGGGAGAAGAATTATGCAGAGGACTAGAGCACAAAGGCATGCAACTAGCTCCCAGCTGTGAGCGGAATGGAAATCCTGACTTGTTAAGTATTTTGTTAAAGTTCCGACAACATAAAGTGGCATTTATGGCTGACATCACAAAAGCTTTTTTTACATATTTCAATTAGAGAGCGAGACAGAGATGCTTTAAGATTCCTCTGGCTAAACAGCTTGCCAAAACCCCATGAAAAGGCTGAGGTAACCATCATGCGCACGACCTGAGTACGTTTTGGTGCATCCCCCAGTCCCTTTTTGTTGGCAGTAACTATCAGACATCATTTGAGAAAATATCAGAAACTATATCCCACTGTGACATCAATGCTTGATAAATGTCTGTATGTTGATGATTTAATCTGCAGTGCTCCCAGCATACAGGCAGCCGCCGACCTCTCCATGCAAGCCAAAAGTATCTTAAAAGATGCAGGGATGAATCTGTGTAAATGGAGCACGAATTCTAACGAGCTGAAAACCCTGTGGGATGAAAAAATGGAAAACACAGTGAGTGGAAATGTTGAAGTGAAAAGTGACGTGTTAAAAATTCTTGGACTGACATGGAGAAGTGAACAAGATGACTTAGTTTTTGACTTAAGGAGTTTGATGGATTTTTTGGAAAATAAGCTGTGGTTTGTGAAAAACAGTCGATTCATCTATCGATTTTTTTTTTGATGAATTGGATAAAAAAAACAAAACACATTTTTTAATGACTTAGAATAAAATTATTCTTTCCTTTATTTATTAACACAGTACGGGGGGTAGAGAAAACAAAACTCAAATGAAGAGAGTCCAAAACCTCCTTTAACAATACAAAAATTATCATTGATCATTACATCAACACAGCATCCTGTGGTGTATCATTGTCAATCTCCAGGACCTCAGAAAACTCACCCCCAACTCTAACCTGAACTTTTTGGTTCAGCAAAAAAGCTTTGATCCAGTTTAACATGCGTCCTGGAATCCCTGCAGGGTTTCCCCCAGTGCTTTATAAGCCTGGCGGGCCACCAGGCTTTCCTTGCCCCCCCGCCAGGCTAAGCGTCACTTGTTTATTTATTTTAAATAAGCTTCTTTATCCACCAAAACAGTGATAGCAAAGACGGTAAACAGAGCTTCTAACAGCATCTCTCGATACAGTGGAAACCACAATGGTGACATTTTATGGTCGATACGTGAACTTTTTCCGAAGTCGGAGGAGACGATGAGCCGCTCGTTCACCTCCAGGCCAAGGGGAGTTCATCCCCGGCAGCCGACCGAGCCGCGGCTCCATGATGAGGCAGAGCCAGTGGAGTTAGCACGGATGTTAGCATGTCGTCGGAGCAGCCTTCTGCGAAATGGTTAGCTGACCCTAAATTTAGCGGATGGCTCTACCAGACCCAGTATGGTAAGCCCAGATGGATTGATGCACTGATCCAACCTGAACCATGTGAAGCAACAAGTAGAACAGGTAGCACAGCAGACCTGTTCAGCCTCTGAGTTCCCTGGTTTTAACCCTTGGCCATGTTTACACTTTTTTATTTATGTTAATTTATTTTACTTTTAAATGTGACCAGCAACATCTTGTTTTAACATTCACTAGGATTGAACTTCAGTGAAAACAACTGATATTATTTATTTTGAATGTATTTTTTGTTTGTTAAAACCGTATTTCAAGATTGTGCCTTTTTATAAGACTCTACGCTTAAGTATTGTTAATAAATGGCTTATAATAACATATAATAGTCATAATTTCAAAATTCCTGTCAACTTTTACCTTTTTTTCTTTTTTTTCTTTTTTTTTTTTTTTACAAAAACACGGTGGGTGGCCGGTGGGCTTCTCTACCACCGGGCTTAGCAAGTTTTCTGGGGGAAACCCTGCCCTGCATTGTACAATTTAATGACCAGTCCGTCTCTCCACAACATGTCGTAAGCCTTCTCTATATCTAAGAATACAGCCAAAACTGCCTCCTTATTAACTATTGCTTTTGAACATCTGCCTCCAACAGCATAACGGAATCCATTGTGCTTCTTCCCAGCCTAAATCGATTCTGTATATTAGAGAACTTACATTCCTTATCTAATTCATATACTGTCAGGGCGGGTCTGGGAACCCAGGTGCGGACATAGAGAGCAGGCAGGGATGGGTGACTGCAAAGGGCTTTGTTTAATCAAGAACAAAAACTCAAACCGATACAGTATAGCAAACTAAACTCTGGAGGGGGAAAAACCAAACTAAACTTCACACAAAACAGGCAAAACTGCAAACACTAAGCTAACAAATAAAGGGGGGAAACCTAAGAAGACCGCATACGAATTTGACTCAGCTAAAGTAACTAAACGGAGACCTAGACAACAGACTAAAACTAATACAGGAGAAAAAAAAACTAAACTGAGGGAGGAGAACTGACTGAGGAATCCAAACTTAATGCAGAAAAGAGACCAAACCACCAAAACCAAGGAATTACTCTCACTAAACAAACAGATGAGGAACAAATGTAAGTGCTATGAGTAAATAAAGCTAGACTAACAAAACGGGGTGACTCATAGAACCAAAATCTAAACAAATGGGGGACCGGCAGGCTTGGGGAAGGCAGGCAGGCAGGCAGGCGGACAGACAGGCTGAAGAGACAGTGGGATCGGCAGTGAAACCGGGGTTGAGGTGTTCAGGTGAGGCAGGCAGAAGCGCAGGCCAGCAGACAGGGAACAGGCGGGAGATTGAGCAGGGTCCAGCAGGGAACAGTGTAAATTGTTGTATGATCTGGCAGAGGGTGAGTGAGTGGCTTCAGTATTTATAAGAGTTAATCATGTCCAGGTGGGCTGCTCTCTGCAGGTGCCTCCAGTCCAGCAATTAAGGCACCAGCAGGCAGTTCTGGGCTGACAGAGTGTGAGAGAGTGAGGGAGAGTGAGGGGGGAGCACAGGGTGGAGCAGGGATCCTGACATATACTAATCTATCAGTCACCATCCTTTCCATAATCTGCAGACTGCAGTTAGAGCTATTATGACCTGGACTCTTGGCTTCTTTTCCTGGCTTTAGGATTGGCACCACTATAGCCTGCCTCCATGCTGACGGTAACACCCCCTCTTCCCATACAATATTATTAAGAACTAAAATTTCATACAAAACTGTCTCATCAAAATAATTAAAAATCTCATAAAGAAGTCCATCTTTGCCTTGTGCTGTCTTGATTCCTCTACTTATTGCCCTCTGCAATTCGTTAGGTGAAAAGAACAGGTCAACTGGGTCAGAATTACCCTCACTGAGCTCAAGCTTAAGCTCTTGACCATTCAACGTTTTGTTTCTTCTCCTAGTCCCCCTTTTCCCATATTTTGTCACCACAGTGAACCTCCTGGAACTTTTTGCCAACATATTTGCCTTCTGAACACTGCTTAAAGCCTCCAATCCTCTATCTTCAAGCAATGGGACAGTTCTGGACCTACAAACACCTGCCATATGATGCACAGCTGACCAAACGTATGCCACTGTTGTCTCCACACCCAACTGACTGCAGTACTTTCTCCAGCATTCTCTGAGCTGCCTTTATTGTCCTGCGAGCCACTGCCCTCAGCCTTTTATACTCAATAGAGTTCTGTTCTGAAGGGGACCTTTAAAATAACTTATAAGCTTTATTCTTTGCTCTCACAGCGTCTGTACAGGCCTTGTTACACCAAGGCACACTTATCTTTTCCCTCCCACCTACCTTACGAGGGATGAATTGGCAGACATTCTGCGAAATTATTTGTTAAAGTCATTCCACTCATCCACTGAGCCATCCCTGATCTTATCCAGATCCGTAGGGCATCCCTCAACAAATTCATTCCACTTTGCTTGACTAAAATCAAAGTTTTAGGCATAATCAGTTCCTCTGTTAGCAAAGATTTCCCAAACCTTAATAAAATAGGAAAAAGATCACTCCCTATTGACCAACTGTCCAAATTATCCCATTCTCCTATATTAGCCAATTCAGTCGAAACTAGAGCCAAATCAATGCAAGAGAGTCTACCTGTTCTAATATCAAATCTAGTGGGCTGACTGTTATTCATGCATATGAGTCCATTTCTATCCACAAAATCCTCAGCTCCCTCCCCATTAAGATCACAGATACTACTGCCCCACAATGGGTTATGTGCATTAAAATATCCCACCCACACCACTGGTGTTCCCACTGGCCCCTTTCATCTAAAATACTAGTATTAAGGTGCATACATGGATTATAAAAATTAATAACATTTATTCCCCCCTGAGTGCCCCAAACCCTCACTGCCATACAGTCTAATTGAGTATTAAGGAAAACCCTTTGATACTGAATGCCCTTTTGATTATATATCACACAAACCCCTCCGGCTTTGTCTGTATGGTCCAGCTGTTCACTCTCATACCCAGGCACCTCCATGTCCAGGCATGGCTTTAGCCATGACTCCTGTACACATATGACATCAGTTTTATTAATAAAGTCCTCTAAATACTTTTTAAGCTCCTGGTCATTTGTGATGAGGCTACACACGTTCCACTGCAGTATGTAAAACATTAGCTTTCTGAGGGTCTTTCCCTACTCTGACTTTCCTTGAAGCCTCCTCTTTGGACAGATTCATTACGCGCATGGGCCAGGTTCAAATGTCCTGGTGGCACTTCAACACCTAAAAACCTATCTGCCTCCTTGGAAATCATTGCCTTTATGCCAGATGGAGTCTCCACTTGCCTTGCTGCCCATAGAATCTCAACTAAAAAGGCAGTTTTATGTACTATAAAACAATCATCCGGGACTTGACCCACTGACTGGTGGCCCGCCAGGCTTATAAAGCACTGGGGGAAACCCTGCAGGGATTCCAGGACGCATGTTAAACTGGATCAAAGCTTTTTTGCTGAACCAAAAAGTTCAGGTTAGAGTTGGGGGTGAGTTTTCTGAGGTCCTGGAGATTGACAATGATACACCACAGGATGCTGTGTTGATGATTTCACCTTGAGAGAACGCCATTTCCCGATCAGTTCCAATGGTCCTTTTAACTTTCTTGATAGCCTCTGCATAGGATAGATTTTCAGATTTTTTAACATTCTCCACTTGTTAGCTTGGATATGGGCCCCGCAGCCCCTGTATTCTGCCACATGGTTGCCCCCACAATTACAGCACTTTATCTCACTGCTAATGCAGTCTGCTCACTTTCCACACCTTTTCTCTCCTCTGCAAACAGCAGCAACGTGTCCAAATCCAATCATTGTAGAATCAAGGAATAATATAACAAATAACCAAATAATATAACACTTCTTTCTTTCTTTCTTTATTAGAGCCCGAGCACAAAGTGCAAGGACCGTATTGTTACTACTCAGTTTCTTTATTAGGGTCCGAACAACGAAGGTGCGAGAACCCTATTGTTCCTGGTCGGTTTCTTTCTTTATTAGGGCACGAACACGAAAGGGCAAGGGCCTGCGATTAGTGTGGAACACTGAATGCTGTCCTTGCACTGAAGTGCAAAGACCCTATTGTTCCTGCTAAGTTTTTTTGTTTGAACTGCGACTAACAGATTTATGTACTTAATAAATAATAATAATAATTATTATTTATTAAGTACATAAATCATAAATCAGATTTATGTACTTGGACTTTTAAAAGTTCCTATAAAATCACTGAATTCTCCCACAAACATGACATTTGGCACACATGTAGAGCAGGCCAAGATGAACAGATTTAAGTGCATGGACATCGCAAATGGCTCCACAGCGCCCCCTACAAATTTTCATTCTTATTCTTTGTCTCCTTTTGCACTGTTTGGCCTTTTTTGAGATGGTTGCCACGGATAAAAAGTCATGAAATTTGGCACACTCGTCACAAATCCCCCCTACACAGCGAGACAAACATGGTATGTCTTAGCCCTTCTGTTACTGAGGCTCATGGCTGGAATGCACTTTCAGCTACATGCACCAAATTTGGTAAGTGTGTGTATCTCACAAAGACCAAGAAAAAAGGTCAATACAATGGCATGGCCACACCCAACAGGAAGTGAGATAATTGGACTTTTGTGTGGTTTGTCATACAATGGAATTTAACGTACTCCTCTTAAAGCGTACATTAGCTGTGTGTCAGATTTGGTATACATGATGTCAAGATATTCCAGATGTTAAATTGTGAAGGGATTTTTGATACATTGTAAGATAATAAAATGGTGTTTTGATGAATTGAAGTATTTAACTATAAGTAGCCAGGTAAACAGGAAATGTGTCACCTATTGATTATGCAGTGCTCGACATGAGTGAAATTTTACAGGGTATTGCATATGTAACGGACACAGCCTTCCCCCTCTCTGCAGAATGCTACGTGAGAGGACCCCAGGTAAAAACAACACATTTGGGTAGACTTTGTGTCTACTCCGACCATTAAACTGCCACATTGAACACTACACAGGCCCGTGAACCCAATCGTCCTCAGGAAGAATCACCATTTGTAACTCACCGGAGCGAATGGTGCTATATTCACTTCTTTGTTCTTCTAACACAAATCTCATGCCTCCTGATGAGGAATGAGATAATCTGTGGAACATTAACACTTGGCAACCCTCAACTTCAAAGGGACTGCAACTCACACCGAGTTGAGAATGTTTTCAACCCCTTTCATCCCTAACTGATAAGGAGAGACCATAAATTGTGGCCGCATACCAGTGGAAGACCTGGAACTGTGTCTTCCCTTCATTCATTTATACAGGCACGGACTAAATAACTACTGTTCTATTTATTTGTTTCATGTGTTTGTACTTACATCAACCTCAACATGATGTCCTATATTAAATGTCCAAAAATGGCATTTCTAGGTGATACAGGAGCAAAGTTAAAACTTTATAAGAATATTCACATTTCTAACATGGACCCACAGTGCCATCTAGTGACATCGGATACACTCTTTTGCCGGCACTAGACAACAAATGGTAGCGATATGTTGTAATAGATTAAAAGTGATAGTGGGGAAAATCTGTCATATTTTGCTACTACATTTCATCCAATGTGTTATATTCACCAGTGATAACATAAACATGACATATACACAATCGCATATTAACATATAAGAATTTTTATATTTCATTCCTATTTTTGTGTAGTCTATTGCCTTATGATGTATATGTATGTTACCAATCTTTTGTTTGATATCGATGGGTCATGGTGAGAGATGGTTAGATTGTTTTTGCGCATATAACATAATTTTTGTATTTCAATCTAAAAGGGCAACTTTCTCTCCTCTTAGATAAAGAAGCAAAGTCAGGTTGCAAGTATTAGCGGGAAACTGCTACCCACGCCCAAAATAAACACCCACCAGAGGCCAGAGGATAAAAGTGGAGGACTGCTTTGTCCTGGGCTCTCTCTCTTGCAGTTTTTCTTGCTGGTTCTCTCTCTTGCCATTTTTCTCAGCTTCTCTCTTGACATTTTTTTCTTGCTCGCTTTCTTACCATTTTTCTGATATTCCGCGCTTTTTACCTTTTTGTCTTCGCTCAGTTTTTAAATCAAATTTTTGCGCGTTTTATTGTTGTGGCTCTTTGTTAATCTTTTAGACTTTTTTTTTAGATCGTGCTCACCCTCATCTAAGTTTGAGCTGGGTCACTACCATTCTTGTTAAGCCAAACCAACAAGAATCAATTAAAGTCGATTTTTGTTTTAACAGAACAATTTTTCAGAGATTTTACGGCTAACACCAAACGCCGTCAAATCTAACCAGAGCCACAGTTAATAATAAAGTTATTCTCCATCAACTCGGACAACTCGGACAACTGCGCACTCCGCGCCCCGCTGCCTACCACCAATGACCACCAACCACCATCTGTGTGCCAACGTCAGGATTCTGCTGGCAGAATCTCTGGTCCCGCGCTGCTGTGAGGGCCCAACAGCAGAATGTTGCCTAGCAACCCAGATGACGCTTCGGAAACATCCGCCCAGACTCCTATCTGCTCCTGATTGGGTTGATGCTGTAATAACTTGATAACAGGGTTTAATTTTAGCGCATCAGTCGTTAATCTAAATCAGAACTTAGATCGTCGACTAATTACCCTTCTTTCACCATCATCCTCGTCATTCTGTTTGATAATCTGGCATCACACATTCACCATACACACACTCTGACTCAACTGCTATAGCTCATGTATGTTATATTAGTAGAATAGTTAATAAATATATTCATTTATAACAATTCCTGGTTCTGTGTTTTTCTTTGTGTGGGAACTGAGGTCAATTCAATCAGAATTTACGACTTTCAGCTAACAGACTGATCAACTTCATTCAATTAAAGTTTCTTTGAGACTTAATCTAGAATGATCATTTTCTCAGTAATCTGAGATGGTGCCCCTTTATTAACGAGTGCAATTTCATTGTAAAGTGTAGTTACGCTACACATGTAGGGACTACAAACACGTCTGTGAGTGAAATGGCAGTCTGACATAGCGCCACCATGGTAACACAATGTTTTGCTTCAGAATGTACTGCTGCTACAGCGTACATTAGATTAATGGGATTTTTGGTATACAGTGAACCCTCGTTTATCGTGGGGGTTAGGTTCCAGAACCCCTCCGCAATAGACGAAATCCGCGAAGTAGCGACCTTATATTTAATTTATTATTTATGTACATTTCAGCGCTTTATAAACCCTCCCTACACTGTTATTAACTTTTCCCACCCTCTTATAAACACTGGCTTCCATCACCGCCGATCAATCAGCGACCGACCAGCTCAAGAGGAAGCGGCCGTAGCTGCGTTTTCCATACGTGCGTCTACTCATCTGCTGTACGCTACGTATTTTATATACAATGTAAAATCCGTGATACAGTGAGACCGCGAAAAGTGAACCGCGTTATGGCGAGGGACTACTGTACATGACGTGAAGATGTTGCTGATCTTAAATGCGAACGGGTTTTTTATATGTTGTACAATAAGGAAATGGCTTAACGATGAATTTTACTATACCACAGGTAAATAGGAAATGTCTCATGACTTCACCATGGATTACTTGACATGAATGCACATGTCAAGCAAACATGGTATGTCTTAACATCAATATGAACACATTCATAGGTGTAAAATGGCTGTCTGCTACAGCGCCACCATATGGTAGCTGTCAGAATTGCTGGTGTTCAGGTTGGCATACATTTTCAAGTACACTCACCAAACTTAGGCAGGTGTGTATATGTCAAAGAGATGAACAACTTTGGTATATACATTGTACTAGCCACGCTCACCAGGAAATGAGGTAATAGGGATATGTTTTAGGACACATGATCAATTTTAACATACTACTCCTAAACAGTTAATCAGATTGACGTGAAACTTGGCATACATGATACCAAGATGTTGCTGATGTTAAATTGCGAAGGAATGTTTGATAGTTGTAATATGTTGAAATGGCAAGATGATGAAAAATGTCTTGCCAAATAAATAGCAAATGTGTCATAAAGTCGTTGTACATTGACATATTTGCCTTAAGTTTGTCAGGTTATTAAATACTATGATTATAATGACATGCAGACACCCAATATGCGTGTCTGGCATAGCACCACCATGACTTAAAAGAATTGCTTCTGCTCATGTTTGGCATACATGTATTACATCTTTCGGTAAGTAAGTCTTTCGTGTTGTGGATGCATTGTAGAAGGGCGGTGTAATGTATGAAAAGGTTATGGTCACTTTAAGAGGCACGGGCGCAAGGTGTTCTGGGATGCGCCAGTTACCACATGTTGTTGTTCTGGACTTGGGGAGTGCTTGAGTAAACGCACAGAAAGTCACACTCGTCTGGTCTGATCCTTTCTTTTGTCTTATGAGAAACATAGACATTACATGGTGTCAGAAGTGACCTGCATGCACCAAGGACGTCACCAACGGAATGGCGAAGTTTAATCCACCGAGTGAGTTCACGTTTGATCGCCCTACCGACCGGCCTGAATGGAAACAGAGATTTTCCCGCTATCGGCTCGCAACAAAACTGAGCAAAGACAGTGGCGACATTCAAGTGAGTTCTCTGATATATTCAATGGGGAGCGAGGCTGAAAAGATATTTAGCTCGTTCAACTTTGCTAGCGAAGATGAGAAGAAAAACTATGATGAGGTGCTGAAGAAATTTGATGCGTACTTTATTCCCCGTCGTAACGTCATACATGAGCGGGCTTGCTTTTATCAGCGCGGCCAACAGCCAGGGGAAACAGCACAGCAGTACATCCGTGCTTTGTATGAATTGGCGGAACATTGTGAGTTTGGCGGGACGCGAGACGAGCACATCAGAGATCGCCATGTAGCAGGCATTCAAGACAGAGAGCTATCCCGTAAATTCCAACTCAAAGCCGACTTAACATTACAAGAAGTGATCGAACAAGTTCGCCAGACGGAGGAGATTAACAGGCACATCAATCTGCAGTCCAGCTTGCCAGAGAGCATGGCGGTGAACATGGTGCGGCGACAGAGCGGACCTCACACGGACAGACCACCGGGGCGCCAGAGATCGTGTCCAGATCCAAGCAGCCGTCAAGGGACACACAAAATGGAGGGCTGCGGGAGGTGCGGTAAGCCCAAGCATTCAGACATGAAGAAATGCCCTGCACTCAAAAGAAAGTGTAACAAATACCATAAACAAGGACATTGGGAGCGAGTTTGTCACTCTAAAGCAGTGAGAGAAATCACTGAAGTGGCAGAGGAAACGTATTTTCTTGGAGAAATTGACAGTAAAACTGGAAAAGACTAATGGACTGTGGACTTGGAAATAAACAATGTACCAACAACATTTAAAATAGACACTGGTGCAGATGTCACTGTCATTAATCAGAGTACATACAAAATGATGAAGACAACAACTGAACTGCAGCCACCCAACAGCAGGTTTGTGAGTCCAGGAGGGGATCTCATATGTATGGGACTGTTCGAAGCTACGACAAAGTACAAAGAGAAGCAGTACACATTCAACATTTATGTGATGGATGGAAAAGTGAGCTGTCTTCTGGGACGTCATGAGGCAGTGGACATGGGCCTCGTAAAAAGAGCGAACGAGGTCAGCACTGTTTTTGGCTCCTTAGTTATATCAGACTACTTTTCTAGATTTTTGGAAATACTCCACTTACCCACAACTACGAGCAGCCAGGTCGTAACTAGACTTAAAGCTACTTTTGCACGTTATGGTATCCCAGAGGTATTAGTTAGTGACAACGGACCACAGCTAGCCTCTACAGAGATGAAAGACTTCAGTAAGGAGTATGATTTTACCCATGTTACGTCATCTCCACACTTTCCTCAGAGCAATGGACACGCAGAGCGGGCTGTCCAGATTGCAAAGACTATCTTGAGATAGGACAACCCCCTGTTAGCTCTCATGACATACAGAGCTACCCCCAACTCTTCCACTGGAGCCAGCCCCGCTGAACTGCTGATGGGCAGGAAAATCAGGACCACCTTGCCTATTCTACAGGATAACCTGAAACCAAGCTGGCCCGACATGGACAGAATTCAACAGACTGACGCTTCAGCCAAACTCAAGCAGGCACACTTCTACAATCGCAGAAACGGAGTTCAGTGGTTGCCACCACTGAGTCCAGGGGACCCTGTGCTCACAAAATTGGATGGACAGAAACAATGGACTACACCAGCTGTTGTTGAAAGTGCCAGCTCCACACCCAGGTCTTACATAGTGGAGACTGCACAAGGGGAGCGTTACAGAAGAAACAGGCGCCACCTCCTGGCCATGTGTTACAGGGCCACACAAGAAAATGTGGGTCCTGATGTAAACTCACAAACTGAGGACTCTGACATATCCAACAAGCAGCCCCCAGCTTCTCCACCAGTGACTCTTACACTAGGGTCCAGAGTAACTCGCTCTGGTAGAGTGAGCAAACCAGCAGCTAAGCTTGACTTATAAGTGGACTGTAGTGTATGATGAAGCTGCATGTTCATTTTCTACGATAAAGTTTGTCCTATGTTATATGAAGTGCAAACTTTTTTTTTGCAATTAGGGGGGGAGAATGTGGGGATTGGTAAATTTAGAAATGGAATGCCAATTTTCAGTTTTGCCTAGTAGTACATGTTTGAGTAAGTATTTGGTTATCCTGATGTTTGAGGTCAGAGGTAAAAGGAAAATTAAACTAAACTTGGGTACTATAAATTTCATTTTATCTTTAGAAGGGCGGTGTAATGTATGAAAAGGTTATGGTCACTTTAAGAAGCACGGGCGCAAGGTGTTCTGGGATGCGCCAGTTACCACATGTTGTTGTTGTGGACTTGGGGAGTGCTTGAGTAAACGCACAGAAAGTCACACTCGTCTGGTCTGATCCTTTCTTTTATGTCTTATGAGAAACATAGACATTACAGGCGGTATGTCACAAACTTGCGCCGCAGGTGCTTGGGCCCATCATCACCGCTTGCGGCTATATTGTAACATTATTTTTACTGTAAAGCACATGGTGCTATACAAATAAAGTTAATATCATTACTTTTATTATTACTGTCAAGTCTTCCACGTGGTTTGTTGAAAGGGTCAGCACTTGATCATAGCCATGGAGAGCAGATCCTGTTTATGTAATGCATTGGCTGCATTTTTACCATTTCTCATTTCATACATACCTGTATTGACATATGTTTGCTACCAGTTACAGAAAATAAAGAGATATAGGAAAGTCAAAGTCAAGAGTAATCAAGTTAGAGAGAGTCAGTCAACCTGTGTAGGTGACAGAGAATGAGCTATCTATGCTACCTCCACTGGGCCCAGTCTAAATAATATGTAGCAAAATGCATCTATGTTCACTTTCTGTAGACTGACAATCAGAAATCTGCAATCTGAAACTTCTTTTCTTCTTACAAACTCTTAAGGGGTTACAAATCTCCTAGTTGGGCCCTGTGAACCCGTCCTTGTTTAGGGGGATGCAGAGTACACTAATCCAAATCCTGAGGCTCAGTAGTTGCAGTATGTAACAGTAGTGAGCACACCCAATATCACATACATGTTAAATGATTCAAAATTCTTTCTTCTAAGTTGAACAGTAGGGTATTATACTTATGCAAAATTAAAATTTAGTTTATTTTAGGAATACTGGCCACACATCAGGAACTCAATGTAACAAAAGTCAGTACAGTACATATTCATTATGACATTCAAATCTTTTATTTTTATGTATTTATTTTCCAATACTTAATTTATCCACGCTATTTTTGATGACATACTCAATCCTCCTCAGCATGGAGGATACCTAATTTTCTGCCACTCTTCAGACACTGTTTTTTCCCCTACTCTTTGCTGGAGGGGTTGTGTTGCTCTGCCTTTCACTTTAAAATACCCCAAAGGTGTTCCATTAGGATTTAGGTCAGACGACATACTTAGCCAGGTTTAAGTTTTCACTTTTTTCTTCTTTAGGACTGCTGTGATTTTGGCAGTGTGCTTTGGATGGTTAACATGCTGAAATATTTCTCTTCTTTAAGCTTCTGCAGACTGGGATGTAATTTTGTCAGCCAGTATTTTGGTTTATCCAGAGGCATTCATGACACATCTATAAATGTTATCAACCTAGCACGCTCTATGTTGATGTAGCCCCACATCACACTCCAACCTTCATGCTTCAGTGTTGGGACTATGCATCACTGTGTAACAAACCTAACTTGGACCAAACATGCAAACTTGGATGCCATCCATAGAGACTGATGTTTATCTGAATTGTCACAGAAGCTCGAATTCTTATTGATAACCCTTGAACACTTATCTGCCTGTTTTCAAACATTGATTGTACAAATAGTGTACTGCCCATGGTGTCATTATTAAGACAACAGGGACGACAACTCTGATTAGTGGTGTGGCTCATTCTATTTCTCCTGATTACTGTTACAACTGTGTTTTGCCTGATGTTTAGTTGGTCACTAACCCTTTTGTATCCTTTCCCATCTTTGTAAAGTCTCACAATCAATTTTTTTAGATCCCCTGGCAATAAATTTCATGTGGTCCCAAACTTAGAAAGTTGTGGTGTTCACAGCCTATTTTGAAACCATGTTCATGCAGTTAAACTCATTGGAAATCACAGGTGTACGTGACTTTGTGTCAATGATCAAAGGTGTATTCATTTTTTTCATTTCTGCGTTCTACATTGGGGCATGTATTTATTAATATTGTCTTTCTAAAAGTATTTGATTTTAACTAGTCAAAAACTAAATACCCTACAGTTTAACTTAAAAGTAATGTAGTGATGTAATTTAGTATTATTTGACACTGAAGTGATTTTGTGTTGAGGTGTACTTGCTTCAGATGCATACTGTATCGTTTATGAGGTGAGGTTAGGTTTAGGTTGAAAATGTAAAAAGGAGATCAACATCTGTTATAGTGTAAGTTAATCACTGATTTTCTTAGTTTTTTACACTTCATATTTTGTCAATAGGTGGCTATGGTAGGACAGTACTCTCTGAGTTGGAGTATTCCATGACCAAAGGTGGTTTGTTTCTTAATAATTTTAGGGGGACTCTTGAACTTGGTAATCTCCCAAATTTCACAAAAGTGACATATGTTTTTATCTCTGTGACTTCACCATTATTTAGGAATTAGGTTAAGTAGTCTGCAGAGAGAGAGAAAGAGTGCATGTGTGTCCCTACCTGTAGGAAGCAGCTGGATTGGCTCTGGCCTGGCAGCTGAGGGTCACCTTGCCTTCCATCAGGCCCTCTGGATAAATTAAGCTGCTTGGCTGTTCTTCAAACACCGGCCCACTGTCATGTCCTGACACACACACATCTCCACCTGGAAAAAATATTTTTAAAGGGAAAATGTGAGGTACATTCCCAGCTTTACAATTTTGTAATGATATATTTTATAAATATAAATCTCGTGCATTTTTGCATGATTTAAAATAATGATCTTTTCTTGGTGCTTCATGCAGTCCCTCAGTTCATCTCTTCTCTGAAAGAGGTCATTTGTAGCTCCTGTTTTTTTAAGACTCTCGCCCAACTACAACATTTCTCAGTCACGTTGGTGCATTTCTCACATCACGGTTAACATTTGCACAATAGTTAGTGCATTTCTCAAAACAATTAGTACAAACTGCAAAACCTAGTTGATAACCTGCAAAAGCCACCTGCTCAAAATGGATAGTTCATTCCTCAAAAGCAAGTATTCATGTCAATGAAAGTATCAGTGTCATCAAGATAACGTCCTGACACCATTGTTTATGAACAAGCTGGTCAACTGGCTTTGTCATATTTTCATTATGACAGTTTACTCTGAAAGTGTTTTCAAATGCAAAAAAGTCAGATCTTGGTGACACTACCTGAAAATGTTCAAAACAGCACTATGCACTATTTGCACAGCCATTTGAAAACTACAGCACAGTTACACATTACTGTATTTAGTGAGGTAAGTGAGTACAAGACACTGAATCACTTTTTACTGCATATGCTCTTTGCCATTCTAATTTGTTCACAGCATTGTACAAAAGAAAACTATACACTTGTTTACAACAAACATTAGAAACACACTTTAGGTAGAGCTGTGCCCAACTGTAAACAATATTGCAGTACATATTGTAACTGAATATACAACATACACAGTACTGCAAATCATTCATCCAGATGTTCCTGTGTGTCTGGCCACATATTTTTATCTACATCACAGCGAATATTATCTCTTGCACTGCAGTGATACAAAATACAGATTTTGACAACTAGTTCAACATTTTTGTATGTAATGACTCAAGCAATGAAATGAGGACTATTAGTAAATTTTGACTGACATGACATAAGCAAATGATAATGTTATAAAACAGCAGATAATTGTATGACAGCAATTGATGCATGTCCAAAAGCATTTGCAGTTTGTTGGAAGGAATGAGAAACTGCTACTATGATGTACACAAATGACTAAATGTTGTGGAGGTTGAACTAACAGTTATGAGAATTTGAATTCTGATCAGAGAAATGCACCAAAGTGACTAAGATAAACTGTAAGCTTATTCTGTTTTGATTGGCCAACTTCTGGAAGGTAACCCTTGGCAGACTTCCTTTTGTTGTTGTTTATAATTTAAATAATGATAATAATAATAATAATAATAATAATAACAACAACAATAATAATAACTAGAACTGCAAGCAGTTATGAAAAGGGGCCAAGCCTCCTTGTGTGACTCGGTCCCAAGGTCTCGCGGAGCCCACAGAAGTCCCCCCAGAAGGACCACGGGCACGGGACGAGCGTCAGGATACTGGCCAACGTCTCACCAGCAGTGTTGTAATGGTAATGGGAAGAGCACCGGAAGCATGAAAGGCTGAATGTGTCAACTGTAATGAGTCAGTTATGGAGTTCCACAGGGTTCTGTATTAGGACCAATATTATTTACTCTGTACATGCTTCCCCTAGGAAACATTATTAGAAGCACTGCATAAATTTCCATTGTTATGCAGATGATACCCAGTTATATTTATCTATGAAACCCAATGAAACCAATCAGTTGGTCAAACTCCAAGCATGTCTGAAGGACATAAAGGACTGGATGACCTGTAATTTTCTTCATTTAAATTCGGATAAAACTGAGGTTATTGTATTTGGCCCGAAACACCTCAGAAACACACTATCTAACCAGATAGTTACTATAGATGGTATTGCCTTAGCCTCCAGTTCTACCGTAAAAAAACTCTGAGTTATTTTTGATCAGGATATGTCATTAAACTTACATATAAAACAAGTCTGTAGGGCGGCATTCTTTCATTTACGTAATATTGTCAAAATCAGAAATATCTTGTCTCAGAGTGATGCTGAGAAACTAGTCCATGCATTTGTAACTTCTAGGCTGGACTATTGTAATTCTTTATTGTCAGGATGTCCCAGTAACTCTCTTAGAAACCTCCAGCTGATCCAAAATGCTGCAGCCAGAGTTCTGACAGGAACCAGTAAAAGAGATCATATTTCTCCTGTATTGGCTTCTCTTCATTGGCTCCCTGTAAAATCCAGGATAGAATTTAAAATCCTGCTTCTAACATACAAAACTGTTAATGAACAAGCTCCATCATATCTTAAAGACCTTGTTGTATCTTATCATCCTAACAGAGCCCTTCACTCTGAGACTGCAGGTTTACTTGTGGTTCCCAGAGTCTCCAGAAGTAGAATGGGAGGCAGAGCCTTCAGTTATAAGGCTCCTCTGTTGTGGAATCAGCTCCCAGTTTGGGTTCGGGGGGCAGACACCCTCTCTTCTTTTAAGATTAAGCTTAAAACTTTCCTATTTGACAAGTCTTATAGTTAGGGCTGCGCAGGACCACCTGAGCTGTCCCTCAGTTAAGCTGCCATAGGTTTAGACTGCTGAGGGACTCACATGATGCACTGGGCTCCTCTCCTCTCCTCTCCTTTCTGTACTGTCATATATCACCATTACATATGACTAACCTATGTTTCCCCCCCGAGGTTCTGTGTCCTGCTTGTTCTCTCCGTGGATGTCTCTGGATCTGGAGCTCAACATCCCTGATCTGGAGCTCAACGTTCCTGATCTGGAGCTCAACATCCCTGGTCTGGAGCTCAACGTCCCTGATCTGCAGCCGCTGGCCTCACCACCTCCAATCCCCACCCCGACCTCTCTCCCTCCCTCCCTCCCTCCCTCCTCTTCCTCCCTCCCTCCTCTTCCTCCCTCCCTCCCTCCTCTTCCTCACTCCCAACCCAACCGGTCGAGGCAGATGGCCGCCCTTCCCTGAGCCTGGTTCTGTCGGAGGTTTTTTTATCCCCTTCCCTATCATAGGGGTTTTTTGGTTCCTTCCCACCGTCGCTGACTGCTTGCTCATAGGGAATCCAAAAGCAACCTTGGATTGTTGGGTTTTCTGTTTTCTGTTTCCTGTTTTTTCTTACAATGTTTAGCGCTTTGTGACGACTTGTGTTGTAAATATGCGCTATATAAATAAAACTGTATTGAATTGAACTGAATTCATGCCCACTTTGACCAAACATTACTAAATTTTACGGCTGGCCTCGGGAGCAAGCCCACATCATGCTCACCAAATTTGGTGCCAATCTGATCAACTTTCATGTTGCTTGAATTTTTCCTGTTTATAGCTATTGGCCAATTTTGGATAGCTTTCACGTTGACAAAAATATGCAACAGTATGTGCTTTTTAGTTGGCAGAAAAAAATGTGTATTTATAACTGTCATATTTTTTGGAGTAGCAAAATTCTTTTGATAACTTTTGCTCAAGCACATCTGGAGATTGTATGTGCAAAGTTTTGTGCAGATGGAGTTTAAACTGTAGGAGGAGTTTAGAAAAACTAGGTTTTTGATGTGTACTCACATACAAAGAGAAATGTGCAGTGGAAGTGGGTGTGGCCTATGTCAGAAGATGCAACACTATTTAGGGAACACGTAGATATAAAGTTTACAAAGACATGATTTAAAATGTGAAAGTTACAGGCCAAAGTGCATTTGCAACCGTTATAGCACCACCTACTGGAGTAGACGCACAATTTTTGGTGTGTGTGGTCTGTGTACTCCTCTATATATACCCTGCAAATTTTACGGTCCTCAGCATAATACTTGAACTGAAATAAATGTTGTTTATCTTGTAATAAGCCATGCCCACTTTGACCATTCATGAATAACGTTAAGATATGGCCTCAGAAGTAACCCAGCATCATACCTACCAAATCTGCGAAAAATGGGTCTTGCCATTTAAAAGATATAAATTTCCCACAGTTGCAGCGCCCCCTAGTGGTAAACATGAGCCAAATTTGGCTCACACCCCTACAGTCAAATGACAACATGAGATCTCAGGTTTGGTGTTATTAGCATTTCTTTTGACCAAGATATGCAACAGTTCACGTTTTTATAGCTACCTATAAAAATTTATGCGTTATTAATTTGCGCATATTTTAATGGAGCAAAATTCTTTTGATAACTTTACATCAGGTCCAACTGAAGACTGTACGTGCCAAGTTTCACGCTGATTGGACAAAAACCCAAGGAAGAGTAGGAGAAGTATGTTTTCCAGTTTTTGCCATTTTGTGAAAAAAAAAATTAAAGGCGGAAATGGGCGTGGCTTATCCCAGATGATTCAATACTATTCAGGGAATCTGTCACTATGAGGTTTTTGAATGTGCAACATACGGTGTGGGAGTTATAACCCAAAACGTGTTGACTTTGGTTATAGTGCCCCCTGCTGGCAAACGTGCAATTTTTTGCATCTGAGGTAAGGGCAGGGGTCTGGACCAACCCTCCAAATTGCACCACCCTCCCTTGCACGGTGTAGCCTGCAGCACTGCTTTTATCAACAGAAAAATAACGACGAATAATAATAACTAGCATATGCATCCCCCAGGCCCCTCAGGCTTGGCCCCCTAATAATAGATGGATGGATGGATGGATGGATGGATGGATGGATGGATGGATGGATGGATGGATGGATGGATGGATGGATAGATAGATAGATAGATAGATAGATAGATAGATAGATAGATAGATAGATAGATAGATAGATAGATAGATAGATAGATAGATAGATAGATAGAAACATGAACTCATGAAGCTGGAATGTGTTCTGGTGGCCATTTCAGGACCAGGAAACAAAACAGGAGAAAGGCCACTCTATCAGGTTGAGATTAAATCCCGGGGTCCCTGTATGGCAGCCATTTAGATGAGCAAAAAATTCTAACAACTTTTGGTAAGTGATAGAAAATCACACAACTAAGACGAAAGTTTATACAATACTACGTTGGAAACAGAAATAAATCAGTGCTGCTGTATTCTGAGGCTCAATGAAGGCCAGAAATCAGAAGTACACAGTTATTTGTCCTGGACAATGAGATGGATATAAAACGTAGTGAACTGTGAGACAGAGTCTAGACAGTGAAGAGAAGATTCTGCAGCAATCATGTAGATAATTCTGTAATCTAAAACACTTGAGAATATAGCTGGCACTAGTGTTTTACCCACTGCTAATTAAAGCAGGCCTTATTGCTTAACATGCATTCCAAAAGAGAGCCCATCATCCACCCAGATATCCAAGTACTTCAGGTACTTCTGGGAAGACACTTGTTTAATTAAGTCCAAACCCATACCAGTGTCACTAAGTTTGGTCAGCAGCAGCTCATGGTCGACAGAATCAAATGCCTTGGACGGATCAACAAACAGAGCAGCACAATGCTGATTTCAGTCCAAGGCACTGATAATGTAATTTGTTGTCAATACAGCTGCTGTTATTGTGCTATGACCTGATCTAAAGCCAGACTCAGTTTCACTTCAGATATTTGTTAGTCAATATTTTTTTCAGTTAAGAGTATACTTGAGATTTGTTTTGGTGATAGCTGTTAAATCTGAAAAGTGAGAACAGAACATGGGCTGGATCCTAGATTTGGTAAAGAAATTAGTCTCGAGGCTCAGATTAAAAATATGAGCAATAGGCTCAGAAATAAAATCAGCTACAAGCTTTAAAAGAACCAAGTTTTCAGGTTCAGATGACTTTTTTTGGGTCAATAGCCTCCAAAAATTCACAGATCTCCAAACTAGAAATAGGTTCAAAAGCAAAGAGGTCACTATGTCTTTCAGTATAGGATGGAAATGTATTAAAATTAGAATGAACACTCTGAGGCCCTTCTCCATAAAACCTAGACCCAGTTGATATACAGTTCATATTAAAATGTCCAGGAATATTATGTTTGCTTTTAATTACATCTGAGTTGACTATAACCTGGTCAGAAACACTGAAGGTGGAACTGGAATAAAACAGTGATTTTATCTGTTTCCAGAATTTAGTGGGTTTGTTGAGATTTTCTATTTCTTATTAAAATTTTCTTGCTTTTCTTTTAACTTCCTACTGCAGCAAAGTTTTTCTTTTTCATACACAGATCACCAGGATGCAGGGTTTGAATGATAAAACATAGATTGCTTTTTTGTTTTATTTACAATATATTTTACAGCACTACAAAAACAGGTGGCTGGAAACTGTGCATCCCCAATTTGCTTATCTTTAAACTTCCCTTTTGCTTGGTCTTATCAGTACCTCACAAATATGAGCAAAACTTTCTGCCAGTAGATTCCACACTGTATTGATATTCTTGAAGCAGAAGTAAGTTAAACCATCTTCACCTGTAGAAATGTAGCTAGCACAGCGTTAAGTAGAATTCATATAGTTGGAAATATGTAGCCACAGTTGGGCTAAAACATGTTTCCCTCAAATATCTCTTCATGATTTTGACAGAAAGCAAAAATAGCTTCCAATACCTTGAACCATTTTACTTCATAGCTTCATTCAGACGTACCCACCACAGAAACAGAGAACTGCAGTACATGACAGATGTGATGGAGCGAAGGACTACACCTAACAAATGTAACAAATGATTTAACTGCAGCTTATAAACTCAGGCTCTGAGAGACAGCTCATCTGTGTGAGGTCATGAAAAGTACACAGTGTGACTTGCTAAACTTTGATGGATCCTGTCAATATATCAGGATTATTTATAGTTGGAAAGAATTAATGAAGTTACTGCTGTTGTTTCACATGGGTAAATGTTCGCAATCCTCTCACTTTGGAGACGCTCAGATGGATACCACTGTTGTCTGATGCAGTAGGTATTTAGTAAACTCACAGGAAAAACTCCTACAAACTCACAAGCACCAGCTAAACTTCAGATCCTGTTAATATAACTTGGACTGCATTTGTTATTGGTAAATCTCATTAATCTGAGCTGTTACTATCTGTTTTCATCAAAGTAAAATTTTACTTTTATGGATATTTCAGGTTGTAATAGATGTGAAATCATAGAGCAAAGTAAACAAGAAATGTAGTAAAGTTGTGAGCTTGGGAGCAAACTATCTGGATCATTACTGGTGCTGGAAAATGAAAAATAATACCTTAATCACTTCACACAACATCACAAGTGTGTTACTTAGGACTACTTATCGACTGATGAGATGCCATGCAGTTCAGACTTGTGCCATGTTGAAAGTGATACAGAAATGTTAGCAAGTCAGACTAAGTGGTGGATAGGCTCTCAACCCTACCTGCTCCAGGGTGCTCATAGTGTGGCTGACCCTGTGCTCAGACCCCAGCTTCCTAACAAGCAGGGATATGCGTAGACTGCATTTCATTGTGCAATAATAATAAAGTTGAATCTTAGTTCTTACATTTTACATAAGAAGCATACAATATGTCTGAAAGGCACTTTGGATGCTGTTATATTTCTCATTTACATTTCTTTGGACAATTAAAATTAAACATGTGAAAATGCAATTAAAATGTACAAAGTCTGTAAAATGCTTTTTGAAGAATAATTGCTGAGGTACATGTAGCTCAACTGCATCCATGTATTTGTTTATGGGCAAATATTCAGCTGAACCATGGCAGCATTTGATGGCTGTGAAAACACATCTGTGTGTGTAAGCATTACATACTGTATGTTATTCAGCTCACCACTGAACAGGCTTTTTTCCGCAGAATGTTTTGTGTTTCAAAGGGACTGAATACACATGACCGCACATTCCACTACACTGGCAGAGCTTGTAAAGTCCAACATAAGCTTCACCCGATCACCATGCATCATTCATTAAGGTCGAGCATTATTTCAGTGCCTAGGCAAGAAGAAGGAGTAAGGTTCTTCCTGTAAAAAATAGAATTCTTTCCACCCACTGTCTAAAACAACAATCATGAAATATTAATCAGGCCCTTGAGCCCCCCAGATGAGGCACACCCATGCATTTAACTTGCACTCTCCATCTCTTACACACAAACACATACATCTTTGGTGGTAACTATTTTAACTATTCTATAGGAGAAAGCAGATCAAATTTCAAGCCCCCAATACTGTGATTTCCCATAATTTGGTGGCATGTGTTGAAATTGATTGTTTTAACTTGTACACTTATTTCCTACATGCCTGCAAGTAAACTCGGTTCTGTCCCTTCATTTACCATAAATGATCATCGTCATCTAATCCACAGTAATTGCTTTAAAATATTATTTGTATAAATTAATGAGCCTGGAACAAATAACATTTTATCACTGAGAATGATCATCTGTGATAAATGGAGGAACAGGACAGAATTTACTAGTGCTGTCAAAAATATCGCGTTATTAACGCGTTAACGCAAATCAATTTTAACGGCGTCAATTTTTTTATCGCGAGATTAACGCGGGCGGGGGCATGGTTGGCTGGTCCGACAGGATCTCCTTCTGGCGGTGGTACAGCAGCAGTCTCCTCGCCTCCATGCCTTTCTGTCAGCTCCTTTTCCCCGTCCCGAACCGCCTGCCGCTGGTCCACGCGGTTCGGGACGTGCACCGCCAGGCGACGGCGGCCTGGGGTGTGCGCATGATGATTGACAAGACCAAAGTTATCTGTGTGTGTTGTCAGAGTGAACTGAGTTATTATCGTAGCACATCCAGTCTGTAATACCACTTGATGGCCAAACACAGCTGACGCGAATTCTCCGCCTCCTCCTCCTATAAAATGATAATTCAAGGGACATTTAGAATAGATAAAAAATGTGCGATTAATTTGCGATTAATCGCGAGTTAACTATGACATTCATGCGATTAATCGCGATTAAAAATTTTAATCGATTGACAGCACTAGAATTTACGTGTGCAGGTATAAAGGAAATAAATGTAAGATGAGACAAGGCTACTGTACTGTCATTGACCTCCCTGTAGACTCACCAATGTTATCATTGTTGTGTTTGCTAAAAGCAGAGGTAAATCAGCTGAAGTGAAGGGAGCAGTATCTGTTACAGTGAGTTCAGGAGCAGAGATGTGCAAAACAGACAACAGTCATACGAAAAAGTGCTGTAATCCCAAACAGCAGCTCCTAGCAGAAAAAATGAAGCCAACGCAAGAGTGCCAAAAAACTACAGTTCCTCAAATGACCAAGTAAGCGAGTCAGACGCCATAGGACCCCATGTTAAAATGTCCAACTTTACAGCAGAAATAAACACAGTCTGGTACAGAAACCGTTTCAGTCTCTGCAGCTGATTCCCCCGTTTGTGACAACTGTACAAGGTAGGGATAAAAATGAATAATCTTGATTGATATAATTGATTTTCTTATTATTAATTTGTTAATTAATATTTTTATTGATTTTGACCAATGAATGAATGAAGTCTGCAGCAGAAAGTTGGGAAAGGGTGTCTGATGGCTGTCTGGTTTAGCTAGCTACCTATGCGAATGTTCAACTGGAATTTTTAAATACTGGCAGGAGTGTGCTTCAGAGAACAGCTGTAGATGCCAATGCTAAAGTTAAGGAGCAGCAGGACTCTTGATGACATGCTTCCAACAACATTCAAACTAAAGTGATGAAGTGTACCATCACAATCTGCTCTGAGTATAAATACATTTTAGAGGTGGCAGTAAATACTGACAGATTAACTGAACTTGAGAAGTTGCAGCAACAGCATTTGTGTGTTCCAGCTGTTTCCAGCAGCTGGACTTATGTCAACTACAGAAAACAAGTCAGTCAATCATGTAGATCACATATGAGAATTGTTGTGACATCAAATGGTTATAAAAGTCAACAGCGAGGTTGCTGCTAACTTTGTGGGGCCAATTGTTGTGTAAGAATTTTAAACAAGTTAATAGACTTAATTAGAGCTGGGTATTGATTCAGATTTCCCAAATCGATTCGATTTGATTGGATTCGCGATTCAATTCGATTTTCAATTCGGTTAAGGATATTTCAGTCACAGTACCAATTTTACTTAAATATAAAAGAGATTCTCAGAGAACAAATGCTGTAAATAGTAGAAACTAACTTTAACTTGGTGCACTATTTAAGATAATGTTTACATTAAGAATTGAGCCCAAAGAGGGGGCGTGGCTTGACCGCAATGGAGTAGGATGCAGATCACGAGAGCTCCCGTCGAGTTTCTGCTTTAAATAAGATATTCATGGTGCTTTCTACCTATTATAAGCTGTAAACGATCCCTGAACAACATCTGAAGTGGATGAGGATCCATTAAAGAGTACAGATGGCCGCAAACTTGAGAAAATATAAGTATACCGGAACTTCCGTCGCAAGGCCCAACACATCCTCGGAGCATATTGCCAAGAGCCCAGATAAGACGACCCCACCCCCACCGAAGCCGGATAAGATGGATATCTCTGGCCTCAAGTCCGAAATTATTCTGTCCCTCAAAACAGACATCGCTGCGGTGATAAAGTCAGAACTTAAAGGGGCGCTCACTGAAGATTTTGACTTTCTCAAAAACGAGTTGAAAGCGGTGAAGACGGAAATAATGAGCAACACCGCGGCGCTACGCTCTGAGCTTGCCCAGGTAAAGGCCAGCGTCACGGAGGTGGAGGGGGGGTTATCGGCCTGGTCGGACGAGGTGACTACCCTCCAAAACACTGTGAGCGAGCTGAGAGCAGAACTGGAGGGACTTAAAAAGAATTATGACGACATGGAAGGACGAATGAGGAGGTGTAATATCAGAATTCATGGCGTCCCCGAGACTCCCGACTCCAGCTCCTCGGCTTCCGTCTCAAAGCTGCTAACCGAGATCCTACAGCTGGATAAGGAGCCGCTGGTGGACCGATCACACCGGGGCCTGGGACCGAAGAAACCCGGTGGAAAACCCTGTGTGATTGTAGCTAAGCTACATTACTACCAAGACTGTGTGGAGATCCTGCGCCGCGCCCGCACCAAAGGCCCGCTCCGTTTCCACGGAGACTCAGTGGCCATCTTTCCTGACTACACGATGACCGTGGCGAGGGCCCGAGCTGCGTTCACGGAGGTGAAGAGGCTCCTACGCGGCCAAGAGGGAGTCCGCTACGGACTACTGTTTCCCGCCCGTCTCCGACTAACATTCAGAGGGGAAGATAAGGAATTCACTGATCCGGATAAGCCATGGACTATGTGAGGAAAAATATAGTTTCTGCAACCATGGAAGCTGACCAGTGACTAGACTGAATGTGTATGCCTCCACGGAGGCCTGCGGGTAAGTGACATTCTGTGTGAAGGCTTTAAGTTCTTAGGTTGAAGTTATGTTGTTTTTGATAACTTACTGAAACAAACTCAGGAAACGGGATCTGTTTTTTTTTTCTCTCTCTCCTCCTACTGGTTAAAGTTCTGTTTACAGGCATTCATGTTAAATATATACATGTATGTATTTAGATTGCACTTTGGGGAAATGTTGAATGACAGAGTAATAGAGGCTCGACGGGAGATCGACCTGCTCAACTAACACATCCCCATTACAAGCACTAAAGGTGTGGATGTTCTGCTTAAGGGAGGGTACCATCATCATGTTCAGTTAGGTGATGAGGGGTGGGATTTAATCGGGGTTATTTTAAAGACTAAACTGTTTTGCCAGACACTAATATTCTTTATAATGTTTTTATGTTGTTGGGTTTCATGTATGACTCATTCCTTTGTAATACTGTGCTATGGTGAATGCAAAAGATGGTAGATGTTATGATGGCTGTCCAGTGAACTTTATTAGTTGGAATGTTAAATCACTAAATCACCCTGTGAAATACAGGAAAATATTTGCACATTTAAAACGGTCCAAAATAGATATTGCATTTTTACAGGAAACGCATATTCGTGTAAGTGACAGATCACGACTCCATAGAGGCTGGGTAGGCCAGGTGTATCAGTCAAACCTACATTCTAAATCCAGGGGCGTTGCAATTATGATCAGTAAAAATGTATCATTTATGGCCACAGAAATACATACCGACCCAGCTGGTCGATATGTCATAGTGGTTGGAAAACTCTATACACTCCCAGTTATCCTGGCCTGTATCTATGGGCCAAACGGGGATGACCCTAACTTTTTCACTAGTTTATTCTCCCATATGCCAAACATGGCAACACATCATCTGATACTTGGAGGTGACACAAATTGTGTACTATCACCTTTTTTAGACCGGAGTGTTTCCAAAAAGGCACCCCTATCAAAATCAGCTCATGCTATTCAATTGTTTCTGGAGACATATGGAGTTGTTGATGTATGGCGGTTTTACAATCCCACTTCTAGGGCGTATTCCTTCTACTCCCCAGTACACAAGACCTTTTCCCGTATTGATCATTTTTTTATTGACAAAAGGATCCTTCACTCAACAAAAAACTGTGACTATGGAGCAATAGTCATTTCTGATCATGGCCCCTTGAGCATGAAACTACAAATTCCTAATATTAAACAGGGTCATCGTCAATGGCGTCTCAACCCCCTGCTGCTCTCTGAAGAGGAGTTCAATAATTTTATACTTACTGAAATTAAAACTTTTCTTGATATTAATCAAACCCCAGGGATGCCAGCATCTATTGTATGGGAATCGTTAAAGGCGTATTTGAGAGGACAAGTTATCTCATACTGTGCAAATAAGAAGAGAACTACTAGCGAGTATATTACAAAATTAACAGATGAGATATTAAAACTAGATATGTTATACAGCCACTCCCCTACTGCTGATCTAATGAAAAGGCGCATGTCACTGCAAACAGAGTTCAATCTTCAATCCACCAAACAGGCTGAATATCTAATCTCTAAATTAAGACATACTCACTATGAGCACGGTGAAAAAGCTACACGAATACTTGCTAACCAACTTCGCCAAAGAGCCGCCAACCAGACAATTACTGCAATTAATGATGAAAAAGATTTAAAATGCACTGACAATGAAAAAATTAACTCTTGTTTCAGGAAGTTTTATCAAGCATTATATACTTCAGAAGTGTCCTCCAATTCGGCCTCATTAGAAGATTTCTTTAAACCCCTTAAAATACCTTCCATAGATGCAGGTCTTGTGGAGGAGCTTGAAAAAGATTTTTCAGTTTTGGAAGTAGCCTCTGCGATAAGTGCCATGCAGACAGGTAAATCCCCAGGTCCAGATGGATTTCCAGCAGAATTTTTCAAAAAGTTTTCAGTTCAACTGTCCCCTCTGTTGCTAGCTGTATTCAAAGAATCTTCAGCCTCAAATTCACTACCCCCAACCATGCGACAGGCAGTAATATCTCTCATACCAAAGCAAGGCAAAAACCCGCTGAACTGTAGCTCTTATCGCCCTATTTCACTCTTAAACACAGATGCCAAAATCTATGCAAAAATACTAGCAGGCCGTCTTGAGAAGGTAATTCCTACCATTGTTTCGCCTGACCAGACAGGGTTTATAAAGAATCGACATTCCTTTTTTAATATAAGATGTTTACTTAATATACTTTACTGCCCCCCTCCTTCTGAATCATCAACCACAGAGGTAATACTCTCATTGGACGCTGAAAAAGCGTTTGATCAGGTGGAGTGGAATTATCTTTTCAAAACTTTGGAAGCTTTCAAATTTGGTCCCAAATTCATATCTTTTGTCAAAACTTTATACACTCTCCCAGTCGCAGCAGTACGCACTAATAACAATTTATCCAATTACTTTGAACTTCACCGAGGTACAAGGCAAGGATGCCCCCTCTCTCCTCTTCTTTTTGCTATTGCGGTTGAACCTTTTGCATTGGCCTTAAGACAAAGTTCTCTAGTCAAAGGAATTCACCGGGGGGGGTTTGAGCATAAAGCCTCTTTATACGCAGATGATATGTTATTGTTTATATCGGACCCCCTCTTGAGTCTTCCTGAACTGTTATCTTTACTGGACAGGTTTGGAGGGATATCTGGCTTTAAAGTTAATCTAGAAAAGAGTGAGCTTATGCCCATAACCTCTATTGATAAAACACAATTTGGCTCACTCCCATTCAAAGTAAGTCCCAAAAAATTTAAATACAGTAGTCCCTCGCCATAACGCGGTTCACTTTTCGCGGTCTCACTGTATCGCGGATTTTACATTGTATATATAATACGTAGCGTACAGCAGATGAGTAGATGCACGTATGGAAAACGCAGCTACGGCCGCTTCCTCTTGAGCTGGTCGGTCGCTGATTGATCGGCGGTGATGGAAGCCAGTGTTAATAAGAGTGTGGGAAAAGTTAATAACAGTGTAGGGAGGGTTTATAAAGCGCTGAAATGTACATAAATAATAAATTAAATATAAGGTCGCTACTTCGCGGATTTCGTCTATTGCGGAGGGGTTCTGGAACCTAACCCCCGCGATAAACGAGGGTTCACTGTATCTCGGAATATGGATCACACTTGACCAAAGAGACCTCTATAAGGCTAATTACCAACCACTCTTAGATAATCTTAAACGTGACCTGGAGCGCTGGGATCCCCTACCGCTCTCCTTGGGTGGTAGGATCAACACAATTAAGATGAATGTCCTCCCCAAATTTCTATATATATTTCAAAACCTCCCACTCTTTCTAACTAAACCATTTTTTCTAAACCTGAATAGTCTAATATCGTCCTTTATTTGGCATAAAAAACGACCCAGAATTAATGAAAAGGTGTTGCAGCGGCCCCACACAATGGGAGGTATGGCCTTGCCAAGTTTTATGTATTATTATTAGTGCTGTCAAAAATATCGCGTTATTAACGCGTTAACGCAAATCAATTTTAACGGCGTCAATTTTTTTATCGCGAGATTAACGCGGGCGGGGGCATGGTTGGCTGGTCCGACAGGATCTCCTTCTGGCGGTGGTACAGCAGCAGTCTCCTCGCCTCCATGCCTTTCTGTCGGCTCCTTTTCCCCGTCCCGAACCGCCTGCCGCTGGTCCACGCGGTTCGGGACGTGCACCGCCAGGCGACGGCGGCCTGGGGTGTGCGCATGATGATTGACAAGACCAAAGTTATCTGTGTGTGTTGTCAGAGTGAACTGAGTTATTATCGTAGCACATCCAGTCTGTAATACCACTTGATGGCCAAACACAGCTGACGCGAATTCTCCGCCTCCTCCTCCTATAAAATGATAATTCAAGGGACATTTAGAATAGATAAAAAATGTGCGATTAATTTGCGATTAATCGCGAGTTAACTATGACATTCATGCGATTAATCGCGATTAAAAATTTTAATCGATTGACAGCACTAATTATTATTGGTCTGCTAATATTAGAATACTATTGTACTGGATGAGGCATGAATATAGGGGTTCTGATTGGTTAGGACTGGAATTTACATCTATAAAATCCACATCGTTTGCAGCTTTACTGTGTTCAAAATGACCATTTACACAACCCATCTCAGCTTTTACCGCCAACCCAGTTATCATACACTCAGTCAAAATTTGGAACCAATTCAAGCGCTCTTTTAATATTACTAACCTCCCACATGCCACGCCAGTGACAAGGAATCACATGTTTACCCCATCGATTATGGATGAAGCATTTGACATATGGTCAAGAAGTGGAATACGTTCTTTACATGATTTATACAATAAAGATGGATTCTGCTCTTTTGAGGAGTTATTACTAAAATTCAAACTTCATAAATCACACTTCTACAGGTATCTGCAAATACGTAACTTTACTGCCTCTAACTGTAGTTACTTTCCCAAGTGCCCTCCTCTGACTCTGCTGGACTCAGTTTTTAAGTATGAGCCACATTCTAAACAGATCATCAGCAAAATCTACACACTGCTCAATGCTCAAAGTCCTAACAGCCTGGACATTCTAAAAAATAAATGGGAGGGGGACTTTGGTGAGGAGCTTCCAGAAGAAGTTTGGCAAAAAATTATAGAACGTATCCACTCATCCTCAGTTTGTCTTCGACACTCTGTGATACAGTTTAAAGTGGTACATAGGCTTCACTGGACCAAGGATAAACTGGCTAAGATTAAACAGGACATTGACCCAACCTGTGACCGATGCAAGCTCTCTCCAGCAACTTTGATGCATATGTTTTGGACATGTCCTAAGTTGTATAGATTCTGGCAATCCATCTTTGAGGCTTTCTCTGTGATATGTGGAAATAAGATTAAACCAACCCCACTGATCTCGATGTTTGGGGTGGCTCCACTAGATACCCCTCTCTCCACGCCACATAAGAATATGATTGCTTTTTGCTCTTTGTTGGCCAGGAGACTTCTCTTGTCTAAATGGAAGGACAACCTCCCCCCAACATTTGGTCACTGGGTCAGAGAAGTCATGAGTCACATCCACTTAGAAAAAATTAGATACACAATTAAAGGGAAAACTACAGAATTTAACATCATCTGGCAGCCATTTCTGTTATTTGTAGAAACCTTGGCTGCGAACAAGATGACATCATGACATGTAACCCATCATTATAATCTTTATGTTAATATTATTATTATTATTCACTTTTTTTAATGTAACTATAACATTTTATTTATCTTCAATCTGTTCACTGTCTCTATTTGAATTTACCTGGTATTGTTTTTATCATCTATGTACTTTCCTTTCTCTTTCTTTTATTGAACATTATCTATAAGCATTTCGACATATGAATATGTGAATTTTTTATTTTTTTTTTATTTTTAACTTAGTTGTTTGCTTGATTATTACCTTTGTATGTCTGGCTTTATGTAGATTTAATTGTTAAACCTGACTTGAAGGGAGGGTTGATTCTGACCGTTCATGTTATTGCTTTGAAAATCAAAATAATAAAAAGACCTTGTTTAAAAAAAAGAATTGAGCCCAAAGCTGTTCAATTAATTGTGTAATTTCTATTAGACATGACCTGACTAAAACAAAAATGAAATAATTTAAATCCAATCAAATCACAAGGCAGGCAGTGTAAATAAGGAGGCTACAAACACACTGAGGACGTTCACTTTGCTGCCTGTGACTCTCACACAGCTTTGGTTTTTGTGCAGTATGTTGCAGTAAACTGTCCAGCATCTCCACTGTGCTGTTCCACCGTGTCGCCACGTCAATCACCAGCTTATGTACAGGCAGGCCCAGTAACCTGTGCTTCTCTTTAGCTTGTGGTTTGCCGTGATGCTACGATTAAATTTTTTTTAAATGATGCGATGTACCTCATTCTGCCGAGCAGGCGAGCAACAGCTGGGACTCTGAGAGCTGCTTGCAAAGCTAAACTGAGTATGTGTGCGAAACAGCCGAGGTGCAACAGGTCCATCATTTCCACAGCACAGACAATATTCGCAGTATTGTCCGTTACGACGGCTGGCTCTATGTCTGTCAGTTCCCATTCTGTTATCGCTTCTAACAACAGTTCACATAAATGGCTCGCCGTGTGGCTGGTTTTAACTGCGCGTTGGATGTCCGACTGTCTCAGGTTAAAGCGGCTCTCTCTGCTGACTGCTGTGTTTCACATCTGCATACATGTTTGAGACTGTCACTTCACTCAGCTGTTTTCGTGTCGGTATAACGTAGCGTGGCTCCAGAGTCTTCATAAGGCCGCGGAAACGATCATTTCAACAACGCTGTATGGTCGCATGTCCCTGCATATGAGAGTTGCGACCGTCTGGTTTAGTTTCTGGGCTCGTGGAGAGTTTGCTGGTAACTTACATACAAATGCTCTGGCTGTCCACGCAAGACTAGTCGGCTTTAAACTGCATTACACACGGCAGAAAAGACGTATTAAATAATCGATTTTAAGAATTTATGAATCGATATCGGGCCATTCAAAGGAAAATCGATTAAAATCGATGAATCGATTATTTTAACCCAGCCCTAGACTTGATTGAACTAATTTATATAACCTAGTGTTTACTTTATCCCTTCTTCAAATATCTAGTGTAAACCAGCTGATTTTGCTGTGAACATTGTGTCAGTGCTTAAAAATGGTTTTATCAGCAAAAATCAATCGACAAAAAAGGTGCTCCATATCAATGACTTCAACAATTAGTCAAATATTTTCCAACAATCCATTAAGGAAATTGTTTCAAACTTGAGGGGGATTCTGAAAGGGTTTTTTTTTTTGGTAGTTTGTTCAATGAGATGCAACACAAGCCATGTGTCTAAGCTTTCCTATATAGAAGGAACATTCACAGGAAGGCGAATGTTGGTCAGAGTCTGAGGCTCTTTGTTGTGTCATAGACACATGTGTTGTTTGGCTGCTCGACTCACCATCAGCCAGAGATAAAACACTGATATCTGAATGATATTGGTTCTTCATATAGACAGAAGATATTATTGAATAAAGAAAATCAGAGTTCAAACTGAAATATACAGAAAATAGAGGCACTATCAGGAGAACAGGATTAGACAATTCACTGAGCAGATACTGTAGCAGGTAAAAATTGCAAATTATATCAGAGAAACTGTATTTTGAAAAAACAATCCAATTATGACTTTTTTGCTTTAGAATTTTGCTCTTCAAGTTAATCTGTCACATTTGAGTAGACACTGTCCTTATTATTTTCCTAATAAAGAGTATACAAAATAAATGACTACACCGCTGTGCAATATGACTTATGACATATTTGCATTTTCTGTCAAAAATGATCAAAAACAAGCACTTTAGAAAGACTATATGGAAAATACAGGTAAGGTACAAACTCAGTGTAACACAGATGAATACACCTCTGATCACTGAAACTAAACTGAGTAAACTGTCTGGCTGCTTCATGGCCCCACATTGAAAAGAAGTGTAATTTAAAAATCTGATAATGACTCTTCCCAGTGATGGAAAAGATTTCAGGACAATCGGTGACCATCTAAAAATCAGTCAAAACATAGCTACAGCAGTAATCAGGAAGCATAAAATAAGCCATAAACACAGCTGCAGTCCTCCTAAAATGACACAATGGATAATGCAGTTCTTCCACAATCAAGCTCTAAATGAAGGTAAGTGCTTTAGACATGGAACTAAGCTTATCAGTGGTTAGTGTGAAGGATATTACATAGCATCAACCTCCATAGACAGTGACCAAGAAATAAACTGTTTTCAGTTTTTCAGTGCTCAACTGCAAGATACAACTTTCGTAAACAAAATGGAAAAAAAGCCTGATGACTACTAGGAGGAAACTCTCTAGTCAGATGATACTAAGAAAAATGTGTAAGGCTCAGAAGGGTTATGGCAAGGTTGGTGTAAACGTGGATAACCATATCACAGTGAATGCACATTAATGACAGTGAAGCACAGAGGTGGGGATGTGATGATATGTGGCTGCTTTAGTACAAAAAGTGTTGGGAAGATGAAATTTATAGATGTGCCATGAATATATGTGAATATACCAAAAGACTGACTGACAGGATGACTCCCGGTCTGTAGAAGCTTGGCAGAAGAGACGATTTTGGCAATGTATTTTGGATCATTGTCCAGCATGAAAATGATCCAAAGTACACTGCCAAAATCCCTCCAGAGTTTTTAAATACAAAAAAGGGAGCACTATGACCTCGCCAAAATAGTCTGAAAGAATGACAGAAAATTTCTCCAGAAATTCATGCAGCATGGATATCCTCTATTCTGAGGACGTTTGAGTAATTTTAAAAAGGTATAAAGTACAGAAAAATTAAAGATTTGACATTGAGGAATGACAAATTACTTAGTGACAAGATTTGACGTTGAGTAATGACAAACGTTCTGAATTCTGTTGGACTAAATTCCTATTGTGGTGTACAAACTGTAAGCGTTTAATTTGATATCAGAAAAAATACTATAATAATGCAATCACTGTAAGGTAATACAATTTTGAATAATTTGACATTTAAGTGTTTTCGACAGGACTGTTTGCTCTTTGGTCACATACGGTAAAAGGGAAACAATCCTCTATAAATATAGATGTTCTTAAAAGAGTTCATGTTTAGTTTCCCTTTAGCCCTAGGGCATCCTGTTTAGTTTCCCATTAGCCCTAGCTCAAATGTGTGTCATACTGACTTCAGCATTACACACATTCGAGGTTCATTTTCAACTCCATTTTCAACTGGAGAGTTAAAAATGGTGAGCTGAAAATGGACTTTATTAGAGAGAGCTAAGCGGTTTTATGGACATAGTAAAACCACATCCTTAAACCTAAACATTGATTGAGCAGTCAGTCTAAACACATCCATGTGTTAAAGTGCAACTTACCAGCAGCCTCCTTCAGGGTCACTGAGCTGAGGACCAGCAGACACAGCAGGAGCTCCATCATCTGGATCCAGTTGGATCACAATCAGGTCTGGAGCAGAAGGGAAACCTGTTCCTTATCTGTGCCATTGCAGAAAAGAGAAGGATTGCTTTCATGAGAACTCCACTGGGAGGAATTGCTAGTTCAAGTTCAATCAAAGATGACATCCATTACTAAATTAAATGAAACTATAAACTCTGCATTAGAATTACACATTGGTTGTGGTTAGTATCATTACTATCATTACAACTCTAATTACACCAACACACATAATTCAACTTTGCATTAATAACATCCATAAATTATGATAGAATACATTCCCACAGACAATTAACAACTTGTACACTAAAACTGCACATATATGCGGTACCCTCCAAAAAAACATCAGAAAGCTTTTCATTTTGAGCATTTGCATTATAAATGACATCAGAACTGTCCTGCTAATATGCGTAATCACATATTTGGAATGTTTTAAGCCAAAACGGTACCTAAGAAACAGGTACAAACAGGATCGAGAAACAGGCCCAAAATGAATTAGATCACAAACTCCCTTCATACTAAAACTCTAAGGTTTGTGAAACTTGCATTAGTGTGGAGGAAAATATGACAACACTTGTATTATTATTTATCCAGCAGAAACATTATGTCAGGTATAACAGTCACACAATGGCTGTAGCTTCTTCTTCAGGAAGTACGCTAGCATAATTCTGGTTGTGGGATCCCAAACTAATGTTCAGTGTTTGGATGTTCACTACAAGTAATGCTGCCACGCAATACTGCGCAAAAACATACACCAATCAGGCACACAATCAGAACCACTGACAGGTAGAGAGAATTATATTTATAATCTGGTTACAGTACAATGTTCTGCTGGGAAGCTGCATGACTCTGGAAAAAAGAAAAATTGTGACATTGTGATATTTTATTTTTCTGCAATATTTTGAGAAATAAAAAACAAGAATTTTTACCAGATGACTTGAATTAATCTATGTGGAATAAATAAAAAATCTAGAACTTGGTTTTTTTATGCACTCTGTGTGTCTGTTTTTTGTGTACCTGGCCAAGAACAACAGATGTAAATTCTGGCGCTTCTACTTTTAACTGTCTGTGGGTACTGCAAAAATAAACAATAAAATTCTATAGAAGGAATTTATAAAAAATAACTGTATGTCAGTAGTGTTGAGTCTTTTAAAGCAGCTTGTTGGAGATGAACCTCATAAACACTGTAAAAATGATCAGTTGACTTTTCTGGCCCAAAGTCTTACTGTTTTGTTGTAAACTCACCATTTTAATAAGCCCCATTTTAAAGTTTGCTGACACATAGCAGGAATATGTCTGTAAGCTAAAAGAATAATTCTAGTTTATTTGAACCTGCTGTATTTCCCATTTATGTTGCTATTGTGGCTCTATGGCTCATGCTAACTTTACACTCACAATCTCTGCTGTAGTCAGACTCACCAGATGTAGGCTACAGATATAAGCATGCCATTATGCACTGCAGAATAGAATGACTAAACAAGACTACCTCCATTGTAGAGATTCAGGTCAAAAAACTCATGGATATGTCAGCATCCATGAATAAAATGGGGTTTTACAACATTGTCAAATATCATTATTCTATCTAGACTTGGCCCATGTTAAAAGCAGTGTAGATGAATGCCGGGGTGCTGTACATCCATAAGGGGGTCTTCAAATGAGGAAAGACAAAAAATCACTTTTACTATTTTTTATTAATACTATTTAAATGCTATTATTTTTTAATTATTACAAAAACCCACATCAACCTAACTACTATGGAATATTTACACTCTGAACCCTGAAACCCATCCAAGGGTTTGACAGAAATATTTTCTTTGTTAAAAAGTCCCCAAAATTATACCATCTATCAGAGTCAGAAGGAGGAAAAACAGAGAACTTTCAGATTTTCTAATTTCTTACAGTCCATGAACCTATCATGTGTGATGTATGGTTCATCCAAGAAATATAGCAAAATAAACGTTTTTAGAGACAAGAAGAAATGCTGAGAGGAGAAAAAAAACATATTTGATCAATAAAATAAATACAGCATGTTTCAAAGAGTATACAGATGAGCAAGTTGTTGGAAGATACATTCAGTATAAAGTGATGTACAGAGTTGTATTAAAAATGCCAAGTTTGTACAAGTTATGTACATTTGACTTTCCAATTTCTGTGATAATCCGTCCAACTAAATTTTTCAGAATGTCTGCTATTATATGGGGACTATATTGTACTGAAGACGTTTCTGACTTCCCTCTTGCCATGGTTGTGCTGTTTTGACTGAGGTGAAGGACTTCAGGGGTTCAGAGTGTTAAGTAGAATATATCTATGTTTAGAAGGTTATAGGCTATAATGTGACATTCATACTATTAGTGGCTGCTTTCACTTGCAGCAGCTTTTTTCATTAAGACCCACGTGTCACATATACTCTTCTGTGTTCAGGTGTAGTGCTGAAATATTTTAATTCCACCTGCAGAGAAATTTTCTCTGTCTTAGCACCTTGCCAATGTAGCATCAATTTCTCCTCTCCCCTTTATCGCAGCACCTTCAAGGGGCACCAGCCTAAATCTTCCAGAGGGCAACAAACTGGCCAGTTCTGATTCCCTGTGAAGACAGGGATTTGGTATTCAATTGTAAAACTAAGCATGTCTAATTCAGAAAATACTAAATAAACTGGAACAAACCTGTCTCAGCATTATTCATTTTTAAAGGGACTGATTGGTAAAGTGTCCTGATGCCAGAGCTGAGCTGGAAGGTACCAAATAGATGACCACCAAAACACTGAAAGAAAATGCCTTTTCTCCTTCTGTGAATACAGACAACTTCAACAGAGTCAATGAATGATTTAAGTGTCAGCAGACAGCAGCAATTTGACAGCATAACCTCCCACAGTGTATTGATTCTAAGGTTTAAGCTTTCAGGGGTATGTGGGTATCTGTCGAATGGATACACACTCCCTTAAGGCACACAAACACACACACACACACACCCACACCCACACACACACACACAACAAACACACACACACACACATACACACACACACATTAGGTCAACACAATATCATCCATAACGGAGGTGTAGATTAATTTTCAGGGACCATCCAAGAAAGGCAAAGAAGATAATCAGAATAAAATTTGATTATTGGTTGGTGATAAAGCACAGCATGTTGGTCTACAAAGTAAGGAGTGAGAGCATTGTTGGAAAGTTTTTTTGTGTGCATGTAAAAAGTTTACATGGAAAAGTCAAAAAGGGCAGGATACTGGACAATGCTGTTATGGAATTGTGGCATATTTATTGGGGGACAAGTAGCCCCAAGAATACTCCTACAGTATTAGGAGGAGTATCCTTTTTTTTCTTTTTTGTCTGCATTTATACTCATCGTTTAACACCACAGAAGGGGGTCAACTTTAATGAGATCAATGCATATTTTAGTCTTGCAGCAAAATATATTAGTATTTAGTGCATGTGCGTGACCATCACCGGCCACCCCTGGAGGCTAAGCTATCATTCCTTATTGAATTTTTCTATCATGAGCCAGAGGGGGCAGTGCAGCACCTCAGTGAATTGAGGGGGAAACAAATGAAGGACAGGGCAAGACAAGACGGACAGGGAGGGTACAGACAGGCAGTGCTATTTGAATCCTATGAAAGTGCTGTATAATGCTGTCATTCCCAACAACCGATCCCACATCTGAAAATTGGGAACAAATAATCAACACAGAAATGAATTGGAGACCAGAAGTCCTGACAGTATACAGAGTTAGGACGCCAGAGGACAGGAGTGAGAGAGAAATGTATAAAGGGCGTGAGTTTAGTGCAAAGTCGGAAGAGTGACTCCGCATAATCAGGCGGGTCCCATCAGCTCTCAGAAAGGGGATTTGACAGGAGTTGGTAAGCCCAGAACAAACATGCATATGTGATGGATACCGAAGCCCAGAGCGACTACCACAAGTCAGCAGGGCCAGGCCAGCCAAGTGCCCCCACACCCCGGGCAGGGGGAGCCCCAGGAGGCACTACCCAGAAGACCACCCGGGCCACAGACAAGCACGCGCACCCAGAAACCAAGAGAAGGCAGCAACCGACACCCACAGCGCGCCAAGGACAAGACCGGGGGCACAGGGCATAAGGGGCCCACCCGCCACCCAACACCCATCCCCAACCACCTCAAACCGGCGCCCCGCATATCCCCAGCACCATGCCCCAGTGAAGCATGGCAGGCCCACAGTCCCCACCCCCGAAGACGCGCCCAAACCCCTACCGGATCTGAGCCGCCGCCCACAGCAAGCCAGCACCACAGCCATGGCAACCACCAGGCGAGGGAGTCCAGCCAAAGTCTGGGTTGTGCCAGATTGGGGACAGTATACTGGGTTGAAGCTGGGAGCCAGTGACTTCCAGGGATTTCCAATCAAAGGATTATTGAAGCAAAGATGCTATTTAAGAGGTGATAAAGGGAAGGTCAGAGAGTTTGATGTGGTTACAGTCTAACTGTTCTAGTTCAAGCCAGGAGTTGTATTCTTCATGTGGATGTATCCATTTGATGAGATATTGTAGTTGGTTGGCTAAGTAGTAATGCATGTAATGGGGGCTTCCAAACCACCTTCAGATTTACCTTTCCAGAGAGTAGTCAGGCTGATTTTGGCTTTTTTATTTTTTGAATAGAAATTACCAGTAGCAGAATCTAATGATTGGAACCATTTTGATGTGGGTTTAAATGGGATCATGGAAAAGAGATAGTTGATTTGAGGTAGTATTTTCATTTTGACAGTAGCTATTCGTCCCAAAAGGGAGATGGGAATGTTATTCCAACGCCTCAGATCACCACAGAGTTTCTCCAAAAGCGGAGTGAAGTTCAGGTGGACTAGTTCAGAGAGTTTTGAAGTTTTACCCAAATATCTAATGTTACCAGTGGGAAAGGAATAATCCAGGTTTTTGGACTGCAGGATTCCACGAATTCTCTGTTAATGGAAGTATAATTGATTTTTGACCAGTTGATGGAGTAGTCTGAAAGATGTGAGAAAGCTGTGATGAGGGTGAATATTTCCTTTAATGAGGTTTTGGGTTCTTGCAGATAAAGTAAAATGTTGTCTGCATGACTTCCTGTTATGGCCGCAAGGTAGAAGGTCACGTTCGAACCTGCTCCCTGCAACAATCCTACTGAATCCTTAAATTTGGGCCGAAACACGCTCCAAAGCTGTGAAAATTGATGAAGAAATGCCTGGTGCTGGAAAAGCGAGTAAAGAAAGGCCAAAATCTACTATGCAATCTAAACTAACTGCCTTTGGACCGCATGGTACGGAGCAGTCTGCTAGCAAGGAAGCTAACGCTACTACGAGTAAAGCTAGCCCCACCGCTAGCGTGGTGGCTAGCGAAGAGAAAGAGGACAGCGCTGCGACAATGTCACCCAGCAAAGACCAACAACTGCACTTAGTTAAAGATGAAATACTGAGAAAGATACGTAATCTGAAAGCAGAGTTTGCAGGGAGATTTGATGGCGTACTGAAAGCAATAGAAGAAACAAAAAAGGAGGTGTCAGAGTGCACAGAGCGGCTGTCTCAGGCGGAGGTGCGTTTGTCCACCGTGGAGGATGAGCAGGTTGACTTAAAAACTGTGGTCGAGAGCTTGCAGGTGAAAAACAAGCACCTTGAGGAGAAAGTGATTGATCTGGAAATGAGATCGCGCCTGAACAACCTCAGAGTGGTGGGTCTCCCTGAAAATTGTGAGGGCTCTGACATGTGCGGATTTTTGGAGAGCTGGCTGCCTGACGCGCTCGATCTAAACCCAATGCGTCACCCCCTGGTTCTGGAGAGGGCGCACCGTGTCGGACCAAAAAGGGACACTGATGCACCACCGAGAATGGTAATCATGAGATTTCTGAACTATAAGCAGAAAGAAATGATACTCAGAGCTGCAAAATCAAAGAAGGATATCCTCTACAAGAACCGGAGGGTGAAATTCTATGTCGATGTTGCTACGGAGGTGCACAGACGACGTAAACAGTTCGACGATGTCCGTGACCAGCTGCGTCAGCTTGGAGTGAGACATGGCATCCTCTCCCCATCTACTTTGGTGCTGACATACAAAGACAGAGTCCACAAGTTCAGCTCATCAGCGGAGGCCAAGGCTTTTGTTCAGAAGATCCAGATGGACACAGAACAAAGAGAGTGACTGATATAAGCTCTGTTGTTAATAGTACACACTGCAGTCATTTTGGTAAGGTTTATGATATTTTCTATGTTTGTTGATGTTAAATTATAAGGTCAATAACTTAATGCAAGTTTCTTAAATGTAGAGAAGGCATTTTTGTTCAAATGGAGCAAATTTTGATACAATTCCTAAAAGGATACATAATTTAAAGGTAGTAGCAGGCGAGTGTTGAAATTTGTTTGAATACTTACAATAGTGCAGATCCTGGAGATCTGCAAATGTTTGCGGTTGGAAGTAGTGTATTTCAGGAGATTGCCCAGTTTGCTGGGGAGAAGGTTTTCGTTTGTGTGCTGTTCGTAGTTTTTAGTTCATGCTTTAGTGTTCAAGTGTGTGTTTCCTCTCAGACACATCCACATTCTGTGACACAAAAATTAGAAATTAAGTTAACTTCCTGGAATTGCAGGGGCTTACAAAAAATTAAAAAGATCAAGCAGGTTATGAATAAAATAAAAGATTTGGGCTCCAAAATAGTTTTCTTGCAGGAGACCCACACTCTTGAGGAGGAAAATATCAAAATAAGCAGGAGATGGCAGGGATCTCTATATGCATCTTCGTTTACATCTAGATCTCGTGGTGTAATTACATTAATTCATAAATCAGTACCTTTCCATGTCTCAAATGTTATAAAAGATAAATATGGAAGGTACTTAATCATTCAGGGTTCTATTTTGCATGAAACCTTTAACTTGGTGAATATATATGGACCAAATATAGATGATGACCGTTTCTTCACAAACCTTTTTCTAACCATTTCCTCTCTCTCAGGAAAAAACATTATTGGTGGTGATTGGAACTGCGTTTTGAATCCTGTCCTTGATAGATCAACTGGAATTGACCAGGCTCATCACAAAAGCAGAGAAATTATTCAGGATTTTATGAAGGAATTAAAGATGATAGACATTTGGCGACATTTTAACCCTACTGACATAGCATACTCATGTCACTCTAAAACATTCAATACATATTCTCGCATAGATTATTTCCTGATCTCGTCTGAGTTGTTGGTTAATATGGGTGACTGTTCCTATGATAGTATTACAACCTCAGACCATGATTCATGTAATATAAAATATACTCATAAAAACTTAATGGTAGACCCTCCTAGATGGTGCCTACATCAAAAATGGCTCAAGGATGAAGCCTTTGTTGATTACATAGGTGGTAAAATTGATGAATACTTTAGCATAAATACTACACAGACCACAGCTTGTATCAAATGGGAAGCCTTTAAGGCCTGTTTAAGGGGTCATATAATTTCCTATACCTCTTCAAAATCTAAGGATCAGCGCAAGAAAAGACAACAGCTAGAAGAAAAAATAAAGAGGCTGGAGGAACAGCTGTTCAGATATAAAAATACACTAGTAGAAAAGGAGCTGCTGTTGTTAAAAGCCCAGTATAATAAAGAGTCAGCAGACCGGGCAGCCTCTAACATACTGAGGTTAAATCAGTCCTTTTATGAACAGGGGGAGAAGCCCGGAAAGATTTTAACATGGCAAATTAAGCAATTGGAAGCACAAAAAATATAACTTCAGTAACAAACGCAAATGGTGAATCAATAGTGGATCCAATAGAGATAAACAAAGAATTTCAAAATTACTATGAAAAACTTTATGATTCTCAGGCCCAACAAGACTTAAACATACAAAATATATTTCTGGATAAGATAACAATACCTACTATTACAGAGGAACTCAACCAACACTTGGATGCTGAGATTAGCGAAGAGGAAATAATCAAAGTAATTGACAACATGAGCACAGGTAAAAAAAGCTGGACCTGACGGGTTTCCAACTGACTTTTATAAAAAGTTTAAGGGAAAATTAGTAAAACCAATTTTGGAAATGTTAAATGAGGCTTTTACAAATGGCGCTTTCCCCAATTTAATGACGAGAGCGTTAATTATCTTATTACCTAAGCCAGGAAAGCCTAGCGATAAATGCGAGAATATGAGGCCAATAAGTCTGCTTAACTCAGACTTAAAAATTCTTTGTAAATTACTAGCAACACGCCTACAGGAAGTTCTTCCATTAATCATCCATAGAGATCAAAATGGTTTTATTTTGGGTCGCCAAGGTCTGCATAATGTAAGGAGGATTCTCAACATCATTCAAGGATTAGACAACACCAGAGATACGGCCTTCCTTTCCCTAGATGCTGATAGAGCTTTCGATAGGGTAGAATGGGCCTATCTTTTTCATGTGTTAAGACGCTTTGGTTTTGGGCCTACATTTAGAAAATGGGTACATTTACTATATTTACACCCAACGGCAGAAATCTTAACAAATAAAAATGTCTCTAAACCATTTTTAGTTAAACGTGGATGTCGTCAGGGCTGCCCATTATCCCCTTTGCTATTCACTTTAGCAATGGAGCCCTTTGCTATAGCGGTAAGGGCACATTTAGATATAACTGGAATCACAATTGGGCAGGTAGAACATAGACTGTCATTATACGCCGATGACATAATTCTGTTCCTTGCACAACTAAATTCATCTATCCCTGCCTTGCTAAAACTAATTGATGAGTTTGGTCACATTTCAGGATATATAATTAACAGATTAAAATCATCTATATTATTGCTAGATAAAGAGGATAGAGAAAATCCACCCACAGCTGTTTCTCAGTTCAAATCAGTTCCTAAATTCACTTACCTAGGTATACAAATTCTTCCAAATCTTGATTTGATTGTACAACACAATTATGATTCAGTAACTCAACAAATTACAGATGATGTCAAGAGATGGATGCTTCTTCCTATGTCTCTGATTGGACGAATTAATATTTACAAAATGAATATACTTCCAAAACTATTGTATGTTTTTCAGAATATTCCCTTGCCACCCCCTACTGACTGGTTTAAAAAATTTAAAAAGCTGCTTATCCAGTTTATATGGACAAACCAACTTGCTAGAATAAGGCTGTCCTTGCTCCATTTGCCTTACAATGAAGGAGGACTGATGTGCCCAAACATAGTTTGGTTTTATTGGGCATCCCAGCTCAGATCCATAAGATACTACTTTAGCACAACGGATGGTCCCCAGTGGACAGAAATGGAAAGTAGCATTTTAAGCCCTAAACTACCTTTATACCTTTTTTCGGACACAGAAGTTAATTTAATCAAAAAAACTAGTAATCCCATAGTTAAAAACATGGTTAAGGTATGGCATAATGTAAAAAGGCATATTAAAGAACCAGTTACTTTATCACGGCTGACCCCGATTTGGGGAAATCAGGACTTTAGCCCCGGGAGAGCTGATGCAGTGTTTAAGCAATGGGCTCTAAATGGACTAGAGAAAATACAAGATTTATACTTAACAAACTCAGACTACATGATGTCATTTGATGTGCTCAGGCACAAATACAATATTGAGAGGAAATATTTTTTCAAATATCTTCAACTAAGAAGTTATATTGGAGCAAAACAGAATAATTTATCAAAACCACCCAGTTTGAAGTTAGAAGAAATGATCAGTAAAAATAGTTCTAAAAAGGGTGCAATATCAGAATTTTATAACTTATTACTATCAAGTTCCAAAGATAATTCAGCCTCAAAATTAGAAGCGTGGAAGAAAGATTTAGAACTAAATCTGTCATTAGAGGAATGGGAATTAGTTTGTAAAAAAGCTCATAAGCAAACTGTTAACTCTCGGCTGAGGTTATTACAATACAAGTGGCTTATGCGTGTTTATGTCACCCCTGTAAAATTAAACCAATATAATCCAAATATTCCAGATATATGTACGAAGTGTGGAGAAGAAAAGGGAACTCTGCTTCATTGTATTTGGGAATGTAGGGTAATTATGACATTTTGGAGTTTAGTAAAGCAAACTGTGAAATCTATTATTTCCAAAGACTTACCATTGGAACCTTCCTTTATAATTTTAGGCTTATATCCCAAGGACTCTGGATTTACAAAAAGTGAGCGACTTTTTATTGACATTTGTTTATTACAAGCAAAAAGACTGATTGCATCGCATTGGAAAAACTTAAGTGGACCAAGTGTTGGACAATGGCTTAAACACATGCTGGCTACACTTCCACTGGAACGAATCACTTACCTGCTGAGAGGAAAAAAGGACCTGTTTGAAAGTATTTGGAGACCTTTTATAGCCTATGCAGAAGGTTCTGACTTAACTGATGACCAAGAGGAAGATGACGCCTAAGAACTGCTTTATAGAGGATCGGCTTGATGAACCAAAACAGTCTCTGTATACTTATATCAGGAGGTATTACTGTGTAATTGTGTGTTGTGTCTGAGAGGGTGTTCTTTTAAAAAGTTTGTATATGTTATTTAAAATCATAAAATACAAATAAACATATTGTTGGAAAAAAAAAAATGTTGTCTGCATCTAGATTAATTTTGTGTTCAGATGCCTGAGAGCAGATACCTTTGATATCGGTGTTTTGACGTACTGCTGTTGCCAATGGTTCAATAAATATCGCAAATAGTAAGGGAGAGAGTGGGCATCCCTGTCTGGTACCCCTTTGCAAACTGAAGCTTTGTGAAGTGATCCCATTGGTGGTGACTGTGGCCTTGGGTGAGTTATACAGAGCTGATACCCACTGGATAAATGACTCTCCGAAGCCAAATTTGCGAAGAACAGTGAAGAGAAAGGACCAGTTGACTTTGTCAAAGGCTTTTTCTGCATCAAGCCACACAACAATTGCTTCTCTGTTACAGCGTTGCGTCAAACTGATCAGATTCAGAAGTCTTCTGACGTTGTTGGTGGAGTGTCGGCCCTTAATAAATCCTGTTTGATCATTGTGAATTATTGACGGGATAATTTTCTCCAACCTGGATGCGATTGCTTTCGCAATAATTTTGACGTCGGTATTGATTAATGACAGAGGTCCATAGCTAAAAGGAAGCGTGAGATCTTTATCTGGTTTCAATAATAATTTAATTGCAGCTGTATTCATGTGAGCACTTATATAACCATTACTTTTTATCTCTGTCATTGTCCTTAAGAAAATAGGTGCAAATATTGGTCAGAAATGTTTAAAGAATTCAGCAGGGAAACCATCAGGACCAGGTGCCTTGCCTGCTGGCATACTGTCTAATGCACACTGCAAGTCATTGATAGTCAATGGAGCATCTAAGGTGTCTCTGCATTCAGTTGTTAGTTCAGGCAAGTTTAAATTGTTGAGAAAATTGTGAATATCTTCTTTGTTTGGGTTAACTGCAGCTGAATATAAATTATGATAATAGCTGTAAAAAATCTGATTAATTTCCTGGGGTGATTTAGTATTTTTGCCAGTGGGATCCTGAATTGCTGTTATGAAGGATTTTTCTTTGCTGTGTTGGAGTTGGTTTGCAAGAAATTAGCCTGATTTGTTGTTGTGTTTGAAATTATTATATCTTAGTTGTTGTAGTAAAAATTCTGTTTTCTTTGATAGGATTTTGTTGCGGTGTAATTTTGCATTTTGTAGTTCAGACCATAGTTGGTCACTTGGTTTTATTGCATAATCCACTGTAAGTTGTTTAATTTTTGTCTCAATATCTGTCTCTATATGTTGTTCCCTTTTTTTCTTGTATGAGGAGTACGATATTATTTTACCTCTGATTACAGCCTTTCCAGTTTCCCACAGTAAAGATGGTGATAAGTCAGAAGAGTCATTATTTCTTAGAAAGTCTGCCCACTCCCTCCTTATTACCTGATCAAATACTGGATCTTTAAGTAGAGATATGTTTAGGCGCAAAGTCTGAGGAGGCTTACGGGATATTGGTGCATGGTCGCTAATTATGATTGGGTGAATTCTAGTGGTAACTTTCTGTGCGATGGAATTATTTGAGAGAAAAAAGTCAATTCTTGAAAATGACTGGTGCACGGTGGAGAAGAAAGTATAGTCCCTCTTTGTTGGGTTTTTGAGTCTCCAGACTTCGTCCAATTCAAAATCTTTCATGTAATCCTGTATGACTTTGACTGACTGTGATTGTTTTGTATGTATTGGACTACTTGATCTATCTACTAAAGGATTCAAAACTATGTTGAAGTCACCACCAATAATAGTTGTTGAGTTAGCAGATAAGTCTGCTAAATGAGAAAAAACTGTGTGAAAGAAGGCTGGATCGTCATTATTAGGAGCATACTGTCATGCCCTCCACCTCTGCTGCCTGAGTAGTGGCAGTTCTCCCTTTCCCTCTTCCCTGCTTTTCCTCTTCCTCTCTCTCTTCCAGGTGGCGTGAGCAAGGTGTGGGAAGCGAGGAGTGCGGCAGGGGCAGCCACTTGCAATCAGCGGAGGAGGCACGCATGTGATTGGATTATCAGCTGCTTCTCACCCAGTTAAAACCACGCTCTACATGCTCCTCGGTGCCAGACTGTCGCATAGCCTCAGTCAGTTGCCAACCTCTGCTTTTGTCTCGTCTGTTCTGCTTGCTCTAGCTAATGCTCTTCCCTCTCCGTTCTCAGTTTGGTTCTCCGCCGTCCTTCCATGTGTGCCTCCTCCGGATCAGCTCAGCCACTGCCTCCACTCCGTCTGTAGCCTCTGCCATCCGTCATAACTCCAGTCGTGGACTTCCACCCCCATTCCCGGACCTCAGGACACCTCCAACCCACCTGCCTGCCCTTGCCCCCACCTGCTCCGCTCACCTGCTCCGTCGTGCCCTCCTCTCCGTTCAGGTTCAGTTCTGTCTGTTTAGTAGCCTAGCATCTGTGTTTGCCTGTAAGTTTAGTAGCTCCAGTGCTTGCCCTGTTTATCAGCTCGTAGGTTTTGTAGCTCGCTTTTCGTTTAGCCTTAGGGGTTTTGATTGTATTCATCAGCTCGTAGGTTTTTGTAGCTCGCTTTCTGTTTCTCTGTTAGGTTTATTCAGCTCGTCTTTTTCGTAGCTCGCTTTATGTTTGTAGTTTTAGTTAGTTTTATCAGCCTTTGCTCGCTTTCAGTTTAGTATTTGTTTATCAGTTCTATTTCCTGCCTTGCAGTGATTTTCTGTTGTACATTGTTTGTTAAAATAAATACCTTTACTTTTAATCTGTGTGTCGGGTCTGATTGCCTGCCCTTGAGTCTCTGCACCGTCCGTAACAGTACGGTCTGGCCATGATGAACTCAGCGGGCAATGAGACCGGCACTAGGCTTGCTCATAGTGAGATAGATCTGCAACAAGCCATTGCTCATCAGGGTGTAGTTATAGGGCAGCATGATTCCCTGTTACAAAGTCTAGTGGAGAGTAACCACGCGTTGATAAATCAAGTCTCCCAACTCACTGGGAAGATTAGCACCCTCGCTGCTCAGTCATCTCCTGCTGCTGCCACGCCTTTGGCTGCACCAATTAGCAATGATCCTGCTAATGCTAGTCTTGTTGTTAGCCAGTCAGCTCGTGAACCACATGTGCCCGTTCCCGAACGCTATAACGGTGACATTGGTTCCTGCAACTCATTTCTGACCCAGGTTTCGTTAGTTTTTGACTTACAACCCCACTCTTACGCCTCTGATAGGGCCAGGGTAGCCTTCCTTGTTAGCCTTTTGTCAGGCCGAGCGAGAGAGTGGGGAACTGCGGTGTGGGAACGCCAGGAGGCGATCTGCGGCTCCTACATCGCTTTCACCACGGAGATGAAGAAGGCCTTCAACCATCCGTTGCAAGGAAGAGATGCCAGTCACCTTCTTTTGTCCATGCGTCAAGGGAACCGGAGTGTGGCAGATTTCTCCATCGAGTTTCGCACTACTGCAGTGGGGAGTGGATGGAACGATGCAGCCCTGCGAGGGGCATTCTACGCAGCGCTGCAGGACAGGAATTAAGGATGAGCTGGCCACCCATGATGACGCGAGCAATCTGGACCAAATTATTGATCTGGCCATACGGATTGACAATCGCATCCGTGAGCGACGGAGGGAGAGGACCCTCCGCTCGGAGTCTCCACGGACCCCTTCATCGACTAGCCAAAGTTCTCCGCCTTCATCCCGAACTGTTCCAGACCCTGAGCCCATGCAGCTAGGACGCAACCAGCTTTCCGTCCAGGAGAGGCAACGTAAGCGAGAGACTAATACTTGTATGTATTGTGGGAAGGCTGGTCACTACCTCGCTGCCTGCCCCCAGCGCTCAGTAAAAGGACAGGCTCACCAGTAACTGGGGAGATACAGGTGAGCCATCTATCGTCGTCTTCCCCAAATCGGCTGCAGCTTGCTGCCTCCCTCTGCTGGCAATCCCAGTCCGTACCTGTGCAAGCATTCATCGACTCTGGTGCCGAGGAGAATTTCCTGGACCTTCAGTTGGCCCGTCAGATGTGCATTCCTTTGGAGTCCCTAGAGCCCCCCCTAGAGGTCCGAACCCTGAATGGACTCCACCTGGCCAAGGTACAGCAAAAAACTGTTCCTGTCACTTTGGGGCGGCTGTGGCTCAGGTGGTAGAGCGGTTGTCCACTGATCGCAAGGTTGGCGGTTCGATCTCCGGCCCCTCCGCATGCCGAAGTGTCCTTGGGCAAGACACTGAACCCCAAGTTGCTCCCAATGGTAGATTAGCGCCTTGCATGGCAGCTCTGTCGCCATTGGTGTGTGAATGGGTGAATGTGAAACACATTGTAAAGCGCTTTGGATACTACTAAGGTCGAGAAAAGCGCTATATAAGTGCAGACCATTTACCATTTACTTTGTTTCTGGCTGGCAACCATCGGGATAAGACGACCTTTTTTGTTATAGGTCACTCCAGTCCCCCCATGGTCCTGGGATATTCCTGGCTCCGGGAATTGACTGGAAGGAGGAGGTGATATCCTGGGATCCACGTTGCCATGAGACCTGTCTGCACTCAGCTCTGACTCCTGCTGACGCCGCCAGCCCTGTCTCCGACTCCCCGGTCAAGTTGGATTTAGTTCCTTCCGAGTACCATGACCTCGCACCCGTTTTCAGCAAGGAAAAAGCACTGTCTTTGCCTCCCCACCATCCATACGACTGCGCCATAGAACTCATTCCCGGAGCCACCTTACACACTAGTCGTCTATATAACCTTTCCAGACCTGAACAGGCCGCCATGGAGACCTACATCCGAGACTCCCTCGCTGCTGGCATGATCCGTCCATCATCGTCACCTGTGGGAGCAGGATTCTTCTTCGTGGACAAAAAGGACAAGACCCTTCGGCCCTGCATAGACTTCCGTGGACTCAATGACATCACCGTGAAAAACACCTACCCCCTGCCACTCATCAACTCCGCCTTCTCAGCTCTGCACAGAGCAACCGTTTTTACCAAACTGGATCTACGCAACGCCTACCACCTCATCCGCATCCGCTAGGGAGACGAATGGAAGACAGCTTTTAACACCCCGCTCGGACACTTCGAATACCTGGTCATGCCCTTTGGACTCACGAATGCACCCGCTGTCTTCCAGAACCTCATCAATGATGTACTGTGTGACATGATCAACCGGTTTGTGTTTGTGTATCTAGATGACATCCTCATCTACTCAAGGGATGCCCAGGAGCACACCCGTCATGTCCGTCAGGTTCTGGAGAGGCTGTTACAGAACCGGCTCTTTGTGAAAGCAGAAAAATGTGAGTTCAGTGTACCTACCGTGTCCTTCTTGGGCTACATAATTTCTGCGGGAGAGGTGAGGATGGACCCTCAGAAGATGGCAGCTGTTAAAGACTGGCCCATTCCGGAAAGTCGGAAACAACTGCAGCGCTTCCTTGGTTTCGCCAATTTCTACCGTCGCTTCATTCGCGACTATAGTAAGGTTGCTGCCCCGCTCACCTCACTCACTTCTGTCAAGCGCACCTTCTCATGGACTCCAGAAGTGGATCAAGCCTTCCACTCCCTTAAACATCGCTTCACCTCCACACCCATCCTAACACAACCTGATCCCCACTTGCAGTTCGTGGTGGAGGTGGACGCTTCGGACATTGGAGTGGGGGCGGTGTTGTCGCAACATTCCCCTGCCGACAACAAGTTGCACCCCTGTGCTTTTTTCTCTCGTCGGCTGTCCCCTGCCGAGAGGAATTACGACGTTGGCAATCAGGAACTGCTAGCTGTCAAGCTAGCCTTGGAGGAATGGCGTCACTGGCTGGAGGGGCCTGAGCAGCCATTCATTGCTTGGACCGACCACCGGAATTTGGAGTACATCCGATCGGCCAAGACACTGAACGCCCGGCAGGCCCGCTGGATGTTATTTTTCGGCCGCCTCAGGTTCTCCATCACCTATCGGCCTGGGTCCAGAAATATCAAGCCTGACGCTTTGTCCCGTCAGTTCTCCACCCAGGAGTCCCGAAGCGAACCTGAGCCCAACCTGCCTGGAACTTGTGTTGTGGCTTCCCTCACTTGGGAGATCGAGTCTGTGGTTCGTCGAGCCCAAGAACAACATCCAGACCCAGGTAACAGTCCTGCTAACTGTTTGTTTGTTCCTGATCCTGTCCGCTCTCAGGTTCTGTGTTGGGCCCATTCTTCACGGTTGACCTGCCATCCTGGAACGGTGCGTACCGTGGAGGTCCTGCGGCAAATATTCTGGTGGCCGACCCTGGAGAAGGATGCCAGGGAGTTTGTGGCCGCCTGTTCCATTTGTGCCGCCAACAAGACTTCCAATCGGCCTAGTTCTGGACTTCTTCAACCTCTTCCAGTTCCCCACCGACCTTGATCCCACATTGCTGTGGATTTTATTACCGGACTTCCCCTCTCGCAAGGCAAAACTGTCATTCTGACTATCGTTGATCGATTTTTCAAGGCTGCCCATTTTGTCCCAATAGACAAATTGCCTTCTGCCCGAGAGACCGCAGATCTGCTGGTTAACCACGTGTTTCGGCTCCATGGGATACCTGCCGACATCGTCTCGGATCGAGGACCCCAATTCACTTCCGAGGTTTGGAAGAATTTTTGCTCTGCTTTGGGGGCCACTGTCAGTTTAACCTCTGGATTTCACCCACAGTCCAATGGCCAAACGGTGCGAACCAACCAATCACTGGAAACCTTCTTACGATGTATGACCTCGGAGAACCCTTCCGCCTGGAGCAGCCTTCTCCCATGGGTCGAGTATGCGCACAATTCATTGTCTAATGCTTCTACTGGACTCTGTCCGTTTCAGTGCTCTCTGGGATACCAGCCTCCCATGTCCCCTCCCAAGAACGGGACATTTCGACCCCGTCTCTTCAGACTTTTCTTCAGAGATGTGAAAGGATCTGGAAGCGCTCGAGGGCCTCCTTATTAAAGGCTTCACAGAGGATGGAGGGGCAAGCCAACCGTCACCGTTCTCCTGCCCCTGCCTACTCCCCGGGCCAAAGAGTTTGGCTTAGGGCTAAGGACTTACCCCTCCGGGTGGAGTCTAAAAAGTTGGCACCTCGGTTCGTGGGGCCTTTTGTTATAGAGCGCATCATTAATCCCAGTGCTGTCCGTCTGAAGTTGCCCTGAGGATCCACCCCACATTTCATGTCTTGTGTCATGTTCAAAATCTTTCATGTAATCCTGTATGACTTTGACTGACTGTGATTGTTTTGTATGTATTGGACTACTTGATCTATCTACTAAAGGATTCAGAACTATGTTGAAGTCACCACCAATAATAGTTGTTGAGTTAGCAGATAAGTCTGCTAAATGAGAAAAAACTGTGTGAAAGAAGGCTGGATCGTCATTATTAGGAGCATACTGTCATGCCCTCCACCTCTGCTGCCTGAGTAGTGGCAGTTCTCCCTTTCCCTCTTCCCTGCTTTTCCTCTCCCTCTCTCTCTCTTCCAGGTGGGCGTGAGCAAGGTGTGGGCAGCGAGGAGCGCGGCAGGTGCAGCCACTTGCAATCAGCGGAGGAGGCACGCATGTGACTGGATTATCAGCTGCTTCTCACCCAGTTAAAACCACGCTCTACATGCTCCTCGGTGCCAGACCGTCGCATAGCCTCAGTCAGTTGCCAACCTCTGCTTTTGTCTCGTCTGTTCTGCTTGCTCTAGCTAATGCTCTTCCCTCTCCGTTCTCAGTTTGGTTCTCCGCCGTCCTTCCATGTGTGCCTCCTCCGGATCAGCTCAGCCACTGCCTCCACTCCGTCTGTAGCCTCTGCCATCCGTCATAACTCCAGTCGTGGACTTCCACTCCCATTCCCGGACCTCAGGACACCTCCAACCCACCTGCCTGCCCTTGCCCCCATCTGCTCCGCTCACCTGCTCCGTCGTGCCCTCCTCTCCGTTCAGGTTCAGTTCTGTCTGTTTAGTAGCCTAGCGTCTGTGTTTGCCTGTAGGTTTAGTAGCTCCAGTGCTTGCCCTGTTTATCAGCTCGTAGGTTTTGTAGCTCGCTTTTCGTTTAGCCTTAGGGGTTTTGATTGTATTCATCAGCTCGTAGGTTTTTGTAGCTCGCTTTCTGTTTCTCTGTTAGGTTTATTCAGCTCGTCTTTTTCGTAGCTCGCTTTATGTTTGTAGTTTTAGTTAGTTTTATCAGCCTTTGCTCGCTTTCAGTTTAGTATTTGTTTATCAGTTCTATTTCCTGCCTTGCAGTGATTTTCTGTTGTACATTGTTTGTTAAAATAAATACCTTTACTTTTAATCTGTGTGTCGGGTCTGATTGCCTGCACTTGAGTCTCTGCACCGTCCGTAACACATACGGATTAGCAATTGTATATAGTTTATTAAAAAATTGTTGCCTGGATAATGTACCTGCCTTCTGGGTCTGTAACTGTGGAGTTTAAAGTAAATGGTACTCTCTTATGGACTAGAATGGAGACTCCTCTTTGTCTGCTGGTATAACAAGATGAAAAGATTATATTATAATTAGTATATGTAAGAGATTTTCCTCTGACCCTATTAAGTGTGTCTCTTGCAGGAGCAAAATATCTGCTTTTAGTTTAGAAACATAGTCCAGGATTTTAATTGTTTTTGTCTGTGAGTGTATGCCATGTACATTCCCGGAAACAAAATTTAACCTGGACATAGTTAGTGAAGGTGTTCTGTCATTGGGAGGAGTATCCTAATACTGTTTGATGTGTTGGCCTTATAAAACAGCATTGTTATGTCTGTAATTTCTTGGAAGATCCAAATGACTGACAGCCTATCATGGCAACTAAATTTATGAACATGCGAAATCTGCTTTTAATCAAATTTTCTTTTTATTAAAACACCTTAAAAAGTTCTTGTCATAGTTTTGAGCCAAGCTGTAACATACCAGATGGATTTTTGTTAGATGTCTTGAAAGATGAGACATGAAAAACTGTCAGTTTTGTTTACAGGGCAATTATTAAAATTTTAAATCTTAAAAAACAAAATCTTCTGGATCAAAAATATACATACAAGAACTTGAATTATCAGTTTTGGTGAAGTATAAGGTTGTTTTATTCAAATGTTCTTAATGGCATGCCCTCTAAATTCCTTGTGTCCACAGTCTTGCAGGGTTTCCCCCAGAAAACCTGCTAAGCCCAGTGGTAGAGAAGCCCACCGGCCGCCCACCGTGTTTTTTGTTTAAAAGAAGTTAAAAGTTGACAAGAATTTTATGTGTTATATTGTGTTATTGTGAATGTGTTATTATTAGCCATTTATTAACAATACTTAAACGTAGAGTCTAATAAAAAGAAACAATCTTGAAATATGGTTTTAACAAACACAAAAAATACAATTAAAATAAATAATATCAATTGTTTTCACTTAACTTAAATCCTAGTGAATCTTAAAACAAGCCATTGCTGGTCACATTTAAAAGTAAAATAAATCAACATAAATAAAAAACTGCAAACATGGTCAAGAGGGCTAAAACCAGGGAGCTCAGAGGCTGAACAGGTCTGCTGTGCTGTGTGACCTGATCATGGTTCAGGTTGGATCAGTGCATCAATCCGTCTGGACTTACCATACTCGGTCTGGTAGAGCCATCCGCTAAATTTAAGGTCAGCTAACCATTTTGGATTAAATCCGCTAGTTACCATCGCGTCTCGCAGAAGGCTGCTCCGACGACGTGCTAACATCCGTGCTAACTCCACTGGCTCTGCCTCATCATGGAGCCGCGGCTCGGTCGGCTCGCCGGGGATGAACTCCCCTTGGCCTGGGGGTGAATGAGCGGACTCATCATCTCCTCCAGTGCTCCTCCAACTTTGGAAAAAGTTCACGTATCGACCATAAAATGTCGCCATTGCGCTTTCAATCGTATCACCAGAACCTCTGTACATCGTCTTTGCTATCACTGTTTTGGTGCATAAAAACCTATTTAAAATAAATATACCAGTGACGCTTAGCCTGGCGGGGGGGCAAGGAAAGCCTGGCGGCCCGCCAGGCTTATAAAGCACTGGGGGAAACCCTGGTCTTGTATTTTGCATTGCCACAGGATGAGAGGCTGCTGTGCAAAAAGGAAACCCTTCCTCTAGAAGCAGCTACTTAAGGCTCTACTACAGTTTGCTGCTGATCACACTGACAAAGAAAAAGCCCTCTGGAGAAGAGTTCTGTGGTCACATGTAACAAAAATTGAGCTATGTGGCTACAATGACTTATGGCTGTTTAACCAAGTTTCTTTCAAAGTCCACACAAAACCCCCAACATTCACTTAACGAAGTTAACTTAACTTAACTGCTCCTGCCTCTGCCTAGCTGGCAGCCCTGTTCTCTCGCTTCCTCTCATTCTATCTCTCTCTCTGCGTCTTTGTCTCTCTCTGTCTGTGGAGACATCTGCATTGGAAGTTGAGTCAAATCACCCCTTATTTGGAGACAACAGGATGTCTCCCTCCTGCACCAGAATCTGATAAGGGTCATAAAAGTGCCAATGGTGAGGAAAACCACACCTCGAGAGAAGAGGAGATGGCATTCCTCCTAACACAAAGAACTCTCTATGATTTGAAATAAACACTTCTAAATAATAAAATCAAAGAATTTCAACATCACTGGAGTGATGATCCCAACATCTGGACTATGTGATACCAGGTTGATCAGGATCAGCATGTAAGAACACATCAGATCTTAAGTGTTTATTGAGACGCATACCTGAGACACAAACACCTCCTCCTCTATGTCACAGACCACCACCATAAAAGACACAGAGCGAGAGAGAGAGACCTTTTATCCTAAGCATGTATACCTCTAAGTCGTATTTTTCTTATAATTGAATGTGTATGCTTGTATTTGTAGTTACATTACAAGTTTACTTTCATGTAGCGTAAAAGTCTACAATTTGTAAGCTTATTCTTGTGTTATATCTTATTATTATCTCTGGAACCATGTGAGATAATCATATTATGTTTGGTGTCGTTTTAATCCCACATTTAGTGAGATTTCAGATCTGTGATCATCATAGATATTTACCAATTGGATTTGCATGGTAAGACATTATCTTAAAGTATGTTCTAAAGGTATTTGGCCTCTGATCTCTCCTGGACAGTGGGACTCAAGACCACCGCTTGGGATGGAAACAGCCATGACTGGTCAGATGCTGATTTGAATTTGGCCCCAAAACTTTCTATATAAAGAAAGTAACTGGAATGCAACTTTGAGCATTTTTTTCAAGGATTTTTTTTTCTTTTGGCTTTTTTTTCTTTAGACGTTCTTTTTTTTTGTTTTGGCTTTTTCTTGGGCTTTTTCTTAAATCTAGATTTCTACTTAACAGGATTTTAAAAAAAAAAACCTTTTACAGAGTTTTTCATTACATAGCCTAACTTTAAACAAGAGTTCTTAATATTTACGTGAGCTTTGTTTTTTATGATTAACTTGAGGTTAGACTTCTTAAATTAACTTTAAAAACGCAACAGCATGAACATTTTCTTTTTATCTATGACCTTCGACTCTTAGCGTTTGTACTTTGGCACATTTTGACAACACAGCTATACCAAAGTGCCTCCTTGTCTGAGTTCCTGATCCGACTTATCCAGCAGATCATCACAGCTACTCATCCTGCAGCAGCCTCCCTCTCCCTCCATCCAAGGCTACGCAAGTCTCATTTTTCTTCTGCTAAACGGGTGAATTCATAAATTACAACTGGGCTTCCAATTCTAAAGTGATTCTAAATTCATCACCTTTCCACCAACTGCTTCCAATGACGATCACAGTTAATTAGCTTATCCGCATTCATTGATTCATTCACTGTTTGTTGTTACGTCATTGTTGTTTATTGTTTGTTTATAGCGTTAGTTAATAAATGTTTGTGTATAATTATCATCAGTTCTACCGTGTATTTTGTTGTTTGGGAACTGGAGGTCAATAAAATCAGAGTTTATGACTTTCAGCTAAAAGACTGATCAACTTTATTCAATTAAAGTCTCTTTGAGACTTAATCTAGAATGACAATTTTCTCAGTAATCTGAGATGGTGCCCCTTCATTAATGAGAGCAATTTCATTATAAAGTGTAGTTACGCTACACCTTAACCAAATTGCTTTTTTTGTTTAAACCACACCACGACTCTTGATGTGAAACCATGTCTCTTGTTTGAGAACTATGTGCTTTGTACAGCCACCATGCATCCCAATCAAGTTCTGGTGGCACTTATGAAAAAATGCTTCTGAACATTATCCAGCCAGAGATTATACTGCACCTAAACATAATGGGGAGTAATAGCCTGGTTATGTAAAAATGTAATTCTAAAAAGCAGGGTTGGACACCATTCCTAGTATCTACAAGTACCGTATTTTCCCACTATAAGGCGCACTTAAAAGCCTTTAATTTTCTCAAAAATCGACGGTGCGCCCTTTAATCCGGTGCGCCTTATGTGTGCACTGAGTTCCAAGCGCTCCGCTTCATTGACTGTCGGACCATTTCCCGCCGACATCGGTACGTAAAGTACGTACACTAAGTACGCTGGCAGCGATAAACCAAGGTATCTGACTAAGGTATCTGCTTTGACTGTTGTATGAGCTTTCGCGGAAGCCGGCATCATTGCTGAACAGCCACCCGGCAGCGAGACTGACTCTGACAATGACGAGAGGGAACCTGTCATGCTTGATGACGAAATTGCCCAGCTGTTCAATTCAGATACAGATTGATCAAAAAATAATGTGAGTGTATTTGTAAATACAGTAGCCTACGTAGTAGAATAACATTCAACAAACTCACTGTTTTACTTCTGTTTCCTTATTTTAGCATGCGCCTTTTAACCCGGCGCGCCTTATGTATGGCGTAAGTACAGAAACAGACCCGGTAATTGAGACTGCGTCTTATAATCCGGTGCGCCTTAAGGTGCGGAAAATACGGTATTAGGCTATCCTAAAGAGACTGGATCCACTGGTATGGCCACATGGTGGTCCAGCTGCCCTGCTCTCCTTTTTCTAAAAGCCATGTATGACAGCAAAGAACAGACCTCAACTCTACATCCCTCCATCTCTCATACCATGCAGATGGTCAGGAAGATGCTTAAGGAGTCTACTGATATCCCGATTAGCATGATGGAGTCGATAAATAAAAAGCTCAACATCCTCGGCATGCTCCATCAGGAGATTAAGGACCTGAAGGCTAGTCTGGAGTTCACTCACCAGCAGATAAACGATCTGCAGAGGGACAACCCCAAACTCCGCTCCACGCTGACAGCTGTCACCTCAGAGGTAAGTACACTAGAAAATAAAACCCTGAGAGAGACTGTCCTGGACATCCAGAGCAGAAGCATGAGGTATAATCTGATCTTTTCGGGCATCCCAGAGTCCACACCGGACAACCCCAAATCACTAGTTAAAAACTTCTTGACGTCGGCTCTTAAAATCCCTACGGAAACGGTAAACAACATCACTTTCCACCGCGTTCACCGGCTGGGACCCCGAGGAGGAAACCGTCATCGTCCCATTATTGCTAAATTTGAGCACTTCCAGCAGAAAGTGCTCGTAAAAAGCAGAGGACAGGAGCTGAAAGGCACTTCGTTCGGAATGAATGACCAGTTTCCCAGGGAGATAAATGAGAGGCACAAAGTGTTATACCCGATCATGAAAGAGCACCGACAGAAAGGTAAGCGGACTGCACGAGTAGTGGACAAACTCTACATAGATGGCCAGCTATTCCGGGAATCCTCCATCACCCCCTGGCTCTTCTAAAAGACATGGAAAAATAACTGATAAGTACTCATGAAACGGCTTTGTTGCTAAAATATATCACATATTAATTTCAAATAGAAAACGTATTAAAAAAAAAGGAATCTCACAGGTGTAAATGTGTAAATGTTTCACTTTCCTAATTCACTCTCCCCGCTCAGGATCCTCTCCCTCCATTTATTTTTCTCTCTCTCCATCTATGTACTTTTCCACTCACCCCTTTCCCCCTCTCACACACTCCCCCTGCCCACTCACACCCAGTGTATTCCCTCTGTTTGTTGTGCTTATGTACTTCATAATGTGTTTGTTGTTAGTTTTGAATGTCTGGTTGTGCTTTTAAATGCTATATGTATAGATCATGACTTGCTGTATATATCTCTCACCAGCAACCTTACATCTCTAATCCAACACCTCACACCTCACTGCCCTGACATCCACAGCTCACAGACTGCAACATTCAACTTACAGACAGCAACAGAGAGCTCACAAAGACACACACAAAAGTTAAATTGCATGGTCACATACTCAATGACAGAACACCTTCACTCACTATGTCCAAGTCAAACTTTGTATCCTGGAATGTACATGGCATACGCTCACAGACAAAAAGAATTAAAATCTTGGACTATGCTTCTAAACTAAAAGCAGATATATTTCTCCTGCAAGAAACACACTTACTACAGTCAGAAGAAAAATCTCTTACAGATACTAATTATAAAATCATCTTTTCATCTTGTTATAATAACAAAGAAGAGTCTCCATCCTCGTCCACAGGAGAGTACCGTTTACTTTAAACTCCACAGTAACAGATCTAGAAGGCAGGTACATTATTGTCCAGGCAACAATTTTTTTATAAACTATATACAATTGCCAATCTGTATGCTCCTAATAATGACGATCCAGCCTTCACAGTTTTTTCTCATTTAGCAGACTTATCTGCGAACTCAACAACTATTATCGGTGGTGACTTTAACATAGTTCTGAATCCTTCAGTAGATCAATCAAGTAGTCTAATACATGCAAAACAATCACAATCAGTCAAAGTCATACAGAATTACATTACAGATTTTGGATTGGACGAAGTCTGGAGACTCAAAAACCCAACAAAGACGGACTATACTTTCTTCTCCACCGTGCACCAGTCATTTTCAAGACTTGACTTTTTCCTCTCAAATAATTCCATCGCACAGAAAGTTACCACTAGAATTCACCCAATCATAATCAGCGACCATGCACCAATATCCCTCAGCCTGCAAACAGAACCCAACCGTAAACCTCCACAGATTTGGCGTCTAAACATTTCTCTACTTAAAGATCCAGAATTTGATCAAATGATAAGGAGGGAGTGGGCAGACTTTCTAAGAAATAATGACTCTCCTGATTTATCGCCTTCTTTACTGTGGGAAACTGGAAAGGTTGTAATCTGAGGTAAAATAATATTGTACTCCTCATAGAAGAAAAAAAAAGGAACAACATATAGAGACAGATATTGAGACAAAAATTAAACAACTTACAGTGGATTATGCAATAAAACCAAGTGACCAACTATGGTCTGAACTACAAAATGCAAAATTACACCTCAACCATAGCCTGTCAAAGAAAACAGATTTTTTTACTACAACAACTAAGATATAACGATTTCGAACACAACAACAAATCGGGCAAATTTCTTGCCAACCAACTCCAACGTAACAAAGAAAAATCCTTCATAACAGCAATTCAGGATCCCACTGGCAATTATACTAAATCACCCAAGGAAATTAATCAGATCTTTTACAGCTATTATCATAATTTATATTCAGCTGCAGTTAACCCAAACAAAGAAGATATTCACAATTTTCTCAACAATTTAAACTTGCCTGAACTAACAACTGAATGCAGAGACACCTTGGACCCTCCATTGACTATCAGTGACATGTGATGTGCATGAGACAGTATGCCAGCAGGCAAGGCACCTGGTCCTGATGGTTTCCCTGCTGAATTCTTGAAACATTTCTGGTCAATATTTGCACTTCTTTTCTTCAAGACAGTAACAGAGATAAAAAAAAAAAAGAAGTAAAGGCTATATAAGCTCTCACATGAATACAGCTGCAATAAAGTTATTATTAAAACCAGATAAAGATCCCACGTTTTCTTTCAGCTATCGACCTCTATCTCTAATCAACACCGACATCAAAACCATCGTCAAAGCACTCGCCTCCAGGTTGGAGAAAATTATCCCGTCAATAATTCACAATGATCAAACAGGCTTTATTAAGGGCCGGCACTCCACCAACAACGTCAGAAGACTTCTAAATTTGATCAGTCTGACACAACGCTGCAACAGAGAAGCAATTGTTGTTTCGCTTGATGCAGAAGTCAGTTGGTCCTTTCTCTTCACTGTTCTTTGCAAATTTGGTTTCGGAGCGTCGTCTATCCAGTGGGTATCAGCTCTGTATAACTCACCCAAGGCCACAGTCACCACCAATGGAATCACTTCACAAAGCTTTGGTTTGCAAAGGGGTACCAGACAGGGATGCCCACTCTCTCCCTTATTATTTGTGATATTTATTGAACCGTTGGCAACAGCAGTACGTCAAAACACTGATATCAAAGGTATCTGCTCTCAGGCATCTGAACACAAAATTAATCTATATGCGGACGACATTTTACTTTATCTGCAAGAACCCAAAACCTCATTAAAGGAAATATTCACCCTCATCACAGCTTTCTCACATCTTTCAGACTACTCCATCAACTGGTCAAAATCAATTATACTTCCATTAACAGAGAACTCAGGGAATACTGCAGTCCAAAACATGGTTCATTCCCTTCCCACTGGTAACATTGGATATCTGGGCATAAATATTTCTTCAGTACTCTCTGAACTAGTCCACCTGAACTTCACTCCACTTTTGGAGAAAATCTGTGGTGATTTGAGACGTTGGAATAACCTTCCCATCTCCCTTTTGAGACGGAAAGCTACTGTCAAAATTAAAATACTACCCCAAATCAACTATCTCTTCTCCATGATCTCATTTAAACCCACATCAAAGTGGTTCCAATGATTAGATTCTGCTATTGGTAAGTTCTATTCAAAGAACAAAAAAGCCAAAATCAGCCTGATTACTCTCCAGAAAAATAAATCTGAAGGTGGTCTGGAGGCCCCCAACTTCATGCATTACTACTTAGGCAATCAACTACAATATCTTACCAAATGGATACATCCACATGAACAATACAACTCCTGGCTGGAACTAGAACAGTTAGACTGTAACTACATCAAACTCTCTGACCTTCCCTTTATTACCCCCACCCTTAAACACCATCCTTGCTTCAAGAACCCTTTGATCGCCTCCACTTTGTCTGCTTGGTGGAAATCCCTGGAAGTCACTGGCTCCCAACTTCAACCCAGTATACTATCCCCAATCTGGCACAACCCAGATTTTGTAAACAATAAAACACCTCTCTATCTCAGCAAATGGGCGGAGAAAGGGATCACCCACCTCCATCCCCTTCTCCAAGATAATATGCTTATGACATATACAAACCTGTTCCAAACATTTGAAATAAATAATGGAAACTTTCTCCAATACCTACAAGTAGAGAGGACAATTACAAGGGAAATTCCAGCGCTTCGGACCACTTTACAGCTTCCTGACTTACAGCCACCGGAATTTGTCAAATACATCACAAAACTCCCAAAAATAAGAAAAACCTCTCAAGAATTTATAGCTCACTCTCAAAGACGGACTCTATACATCTACCAATTCAAAAATGGGAAAAAGACTTATCCATATCTTCTGACCATGATTTCTGGACCCAGATCTGTGGTAACACATTTAAGCTGACAAAAAACACCAAATTACAACTGATCCCATTTAAGGTTCTCCACAGAACACATATAACACAATATAAATTGTATAAAATGTGTTTCTCTCACTCCGACGTGCACACAATGCACTCAAAACACAGCCGACACTTATTTTCATGCTCTTTGGCTATGCTCACCTGTTTATCAGTTTTGGGCAGCAGTCACACAGAAACTCTCCTCTATTTTGGACTGTAGGATCCCACAGTCTCCAAACCTTTGCTTAATTGGCGATCTTGCAACAACAACCCTACCAGACACTCAATTCCAACCCACGCTTGCAGCTCTCACCATTGCTAAGAAAACCATTTTGGTTGACTGGAAAGATAAGAAAGCCCTCAACATCATCCATTGGCTGAACCTCCTCACAGAACACATTTCACTTGAGAGAACTTCTGCTACCCGGAAAAACCAATTGATATCCTTTACAGAAAGGTAGTTTCCATTTATTAGATCTTTAAATATACACTATATTACCAAAATTATTTGCTCACCCATCCAAATGATCAGAATAAGGTGTCCTAATCACTTGGCCTGGCCACAGGTGTATAAAATCAAGCACCTAGGCACGCAGACTGTTTTGACTAAAATTTGTAAAAGACATCATAGGATGCCACCTGTGCAACAAATCCAGTCGTGAAATTTCCTCGCTCCTAAATATTCCACAGTCAACTGTCAGCTTTATTATAATAAAATGGAAGAGTTTAGGAACAACAGCAACTCGGCCACAAAGTGGTAGGCCACGTAAACTGACGGAGAGGGGTCAGCGGATGCTGACGCGCATAGTGCAAAGAGGTCGCCGACTTCCTGCACAGTCAATTGCTGCAGAGCTCAAAAATTTCATGTGGCCTTCAGATTAGCCCAAGTACAGTATGCAGAGAGCTTCATGGAATGGGTTTCCATGGCAGAGCAGCTGCATCTAAGCCGTACATAACAAGCGCAATGCGTAGCGCCGGATGCAGTGGTGTAAAGCACGCCGCCACTGGACTACAGAGCAGTGGAGACGCGTTCTCTGGAGTGATGAATCACACTTTTCCGTCTGGCAATCTGATGGACGAGTCTGGGTTTGGAGGTTGCCAGGAGAACGGTACATTTCGGACTGCATTGTGCCAAGTGTGAAATTTGGTGGAGGAGGAACTATGGTGTGGGGTTGTTTTTCAGGAGTCGGGCTTGGCCCCTTAGTTCCAGTGAAAGGAACTTTGAATGCTTCAGGATACCAAAACATTTTGGACAATTGCACTTCACACATGACACACTTCACTGTATATAGTTATTTGTAGGCACATATAGGGACACGACAGCTAGGGCCCCATGGACAGCTGGTGTGGAGAACGGTGGGCTTGGTGATGGGGTGGATTGCAGTGCTGCACAGCATTGTGTCCGCCCCGTCTTCCTCCTACTTGCCTCTCCGGCTTTCCAATTTTAATGCAGCACACACACTCTCCCCTGAGGTTGGTCTGGGATGGCTCGGGACTTTGGTCAGGGCAGGCTGCAAAGTACCCAGCCTCTGTGGCCCTCTGGCCATCCCCTTCCGCCTCTCCTGCCCCTCAAGGTTTTAATGCACCACATTACACACAGGGTTGTACTCATACACGGTTTAGGGAGCAGTTTCCTCATCAGGGATCGAGGAAACTCAGTAATAGGGATACAACGGCGGCTTTTAACTCCCATGTCATTGCTGGTGGAGTCCGGCCCCCTCCGGGTCTGGGGCAGTTAGGGGTGGACCAATCTCTGGGTCACCATGGCTTGGGGTTCCCCGGGGTCTGGAGGTGATGTTCTGGGGGGGATCTCCTGCGTCTGGCGGGTCCTCTGATGCTGTGGCTCCTGTTGGGTTGGGGGCTGGATTTACCTTCCTGGCGGTTGCCGTGGCCATGGTACTTGCTGGCTGCGGGTGGTGGCTAAGCTCCGGTTGGGGTTGGGGCGGGTCTCTGGGGGCGGGGTCCGTGGATCCACTGCGCTTCCTTGGGGCCTGGTGCTGGGGGTATGTGGGGCGCCTTCCAGTTGGCGGCGCTGACTCCACACCCGCTCACGCTCTCTGGGCCTGCGTCTTGGCCTGGCCTAGGATTCATATAGCACTGCCTGTCTGTACCCTCTCTGTTCGTCTTGTCTTGCCACCCCCTCAATTCACTGAGGTGCAGCACTGCCCCCTCTGGCTCATGATAGGAAAATTCAATAAAGAATGACTGCTTAGCTCCCAGGGGGGGCCGGTGATGGTCATACATACACACTAAATATTGATACATTTTGCTGCAAGACTAAAATATGCATTGATCTCATTAAGTTGACTCCATTGCATGGTGTTAAATGATGAGTATAAATGCAGACGAAAGAAAAAAAAAAAAGAAACACAAATTGAGGTACCAGATATAAACCTCTCCTATCAACCACTGTTGTATGAAAACCAGCAAAGGAATGACCTCTGAAGAAGATGACAAAAAGAATTACTTTACATTTGGACCAAATGTCTGACAGTTTAACTGTGTGTCCAATTCCACCTTGGGGTTTCTGTCTTAGTCACAATATTTAAATTTGCTATTTGAAAAAAAGCTGGAAGGGACCTCTGTGTCTACTTCAACAATCAAAATGTCAGACAGCTCAGTGATTTGGAGCCTTTGCAAAATCTGCAGGTGTCTGTGTTTTTCAGTCCTCTCCTCAGATCATGATTTATTTATGTATATGTGTTTCTTTTGAAGCTGACCTTCACCATAACCCCCTCAATGGATTTTAAGAATTTACTGTAGATGTCTGAATTTTAGCTGCACTACAGAATTTGCTTCCTTTGATTTACGGAATGACACGGCATAATAGCTGAAAGAAAAAGACATTTTATTTTGTATCTTTAGATTTTCTTTGACTCAGCTGGTTGGTACACTGCTTGTGGCGGAGTGGATTTCACATTTAGGGAATAATCTCACTCTCATTCAATTTCAGCATCAACACTGCCACATGCACATTCACACTAGTTATATTGCAGGAAGTGTGATGGCACTTAAGACTACTTAACTTGAGCACTATGAACCCTTAAGAATCGGCAGTTCATGCAACCACTTCCTGGAATACCAGTGGAGATCGGCAGATCCGGACTCAGTCTGTGTTACAATCTTTAGAGGAAACAGCAAAGGCAGAAGCAGGTGAGCGGGCTGGGCTACAGGCAAGGTTGTTAGTTTTGTTTTGTGTCAGTTGAGGATGTGTCAGTAAACCTGAAGAATACCCAGTATGCTTCATGAAAACTCCTGTGTCATCTGAATATAGTGGCAAAAGTCAACAAATTGTACAAATATGGATAACATAGCACACTTTCCGTTTCTTTGAAGGTATTCATTTATGGTTGCACTCAAAGGTACAAACAAAAATTGCTGATATTAGTGAGGAAAGAAACAGAGAACATTTTAGAGAGCAGTTAAAACCCTGCCTTCTTTCTCACCTCACCACCTTGTTGGTTTTGGAGAGTTACAAGAATTGTTCACTTTGAAGCATACTGATGTCTTTATAGTTAGTTTTTGGTAAACCAGACATATTTTCATATGCCTTAAACAGAGCCTCAAACAAACACTGTGATTACTTGGTCCCCTAATGCCTAGCGTTAAGAGAACAACTTCTCTATAACTTTTCCTGCAAAGAAAATTTAAAGGATCTGCCAAATCTCTGCCCTGTCTGTCATACAAACGTGTATGTTTGACCTAACTTCGGGGTGCTATCACTAACCACTAACAGTAACGAAAACAATAAATGTTTGCAAAAAGAGAGCAATCATAGTGGAACAGGCACTGAAATGTCTAGATGAAACGGAAGGAGGCAGTGCAGAATATAAAGTCCTGAGCTAGTACACTGATAACTGTGGAAAGCTGGGATGAAAATCCCTAGGCTGTCTGCTGAACCCTCAACCAGTTATTAGTTTCACATGCACTAACAAGGAGAGTGCGGCGCCAAGGAGCCGGGATGACTTCATGCACACTGTGGCTGACTTCATCAGGGCACAGAGAAACACATCTATTATCTGTGTGTGCGAGTCTGATCATTAGGGAACAATAGTGGGTCTATAGGTCCCTTTTGCCACCTCTCCCCCTGTTAAACAAAGAACCATTTTCTGAGGTGCATTCCCCAACCCCCACCCACACATCCACCCACTGACCCACAAACACACACACACAGAGTGCACTTACAGTGACCAACTACAGTACAGTGGGGCAGAACCCACTCAAATCAAAGACATATTGTCAGTGTAAAGAACAGGTTGTTTTACCTTTTTACTTTAAAAGCACATAAACCTTTCCAAGTGCATACAGTGACATGAGTCAAACCAACAGTCACCTTTATCCTTTATTTAAGGTTAACAGTTACAGGAATATCAGATAACCCAGAATATCACAAACAGCATGCAGTAATCAGTAACCAGGGTACTGTTACTAACCATGTATCTGTATGTTAATGTTCCTAATATGATCAAAACTTATAAGCATTAATACATTTTTTAAAAGATGCATCTGTATTAGGAGAGTAATTGATTGTTAATTGGTCAACTGCTTTTAATAATTTAATCATTATTGAAGACAAAATGAAACATAATCTTCTGTTTTTATTACGGTTATATCTAAATAAAGTAAACACCATTGTGTTTATGGACATTTTGGGGAGATAAATTATTAATGCATTAGTCAATGTACACTTGAGCTCATAAGTTTACATACCCTGGCAAAATTTATGATTTATGATTGATTGGCCATTTTTCAGAGAATAGGAATGATAACACAAAAACTTTTTTCACTCATGGTTAGTGGTTGGGTGAAGCCATTTATTGTCAAACAACTGTGTGCACTCTTTTTAAACCATACTGACACCAGAAACTACCTAAATGACCCAGATCAAAAGTTTACATACACTGGTGATTTTGGCCTGATAACATGCACACAAGCTGACACAAATGGGTTTGAATGGCTACTAAAGGTAACCATCCTGACCTGTGATCTGTTTTCTTGTAATCAGTGTGTGAGTATAAAAGGTCAGCGAGTTTCTGGGCTCCTGACAGACCTTTGCATCTTGCATCCAGTGCTGCAATGACGTTTCTGGATTCTGAGTCATGGGGAAAGCAAAAAAAATGTCAAAGGATTTGTGGAAAAAGGTGATTGAACAGGAAAGGGATATAAAAAGATATCCAAGAAACTGAGAATGCCAATCAGCAGTGTTCAAACTCAAGTTATGAAGTGGAAAATGAGGGATTCTGTTGAAACCAAACCAATGTTAGGTAAACCAACAAAAATTTCAACAACAACTGCCAGGAAAATTGTTCGGGATGCAAAGAAAAACTCACAATTAACTTCAGGTGAAATACAAGACTCTCTGAAGAAAAGTGGTGTGGCTGTTTCAAGATGCACAATAAGAAAACACTTGAATAAAAATGAGCTGCATGTTCGAGTCCCCAGAAGAAAGCCATTACTACGCAAATGCCACAAAGCATCCCGCTTACAATACGCCAAACAGCACAGAGACAAGCCTCAAAACATCTAGAACAAAGTCATTTGAAGCGATGAGACCAAAATTGAACTTTTTGGCCATAACCACAAATGCTGCATTTGGAGAGGAGTCAACAAGGCCTATGATGAAAGGTACACCATTCCTACTGTGAAACACGGAGGTGGATCGCTGATGTGTTGGGGATTTGTGAGCTACAAAGCCACAGGAAACTTGGTCAAAATTGATGGCAAGATGAATGCAGCATGTTACTGAAAATAGTGCAGGAAAATTTGCAATCATCAGCCTGGAAGCTGCGCATGGGACGTACTTGAACGTTCCAACATGACAATGATCCAAAACACAAGGCCAAGTGGACCTGTCATTGGCTACAACAGAATAAAGTGAAGGTTCTGGAGTGGTCATCTCAGTCTCCTGACCTCAATATCATTGAGCCACTCTGGGGAGATCTCAAATGTGCAGTTCATGCAAGACAGGCCAGGAATTTACAGGAACTGGAGGCTTTCTGTCAAGAAGAATGGATAGCTTTACCATCTGAGAAAATAAAGAGCCTCATCCACAACTACCACAAAAGACTTCAAGCTGTCACTGATGTTAAAGAGGGCAATACATGGTACTAAGAACTGGGGTATGTAAACTTACAAGCATAGCTGTATTTGATTATTTCATGATGAAATATAATATCTAGCTGTTCCAGCTTAGGTCCAAGTTGCATCTCACACACAAGACACTGATTCCCTGAAGACCCATGGAAACTGAGTGAAATGATACTTTAACATTTTGTTTTTGTATAATCATGTTTTGTCTACAAAAATGTTTTTCACTGAATATAGTAAGGCAAAATTCTTAAACACTTAACTGTGAAAAACATAACAAAACAGAATATAAAATACAGACCAAAGTGAACTTAATCATCATTTAAATCGGAAAACACGCGGATATGTCAACAAGACCAAAAACCTGAGCAAAAACAGTGTCAGCTCTTACTTCAATAATAAGACCAACACATGCATAAAACACGACATAAATATAGACACAAACTTGGAAATGTTTTGGCTTATAAACAGCAGATATATGACATCTGACCTCAGATGTAAGTGCTGTCTCTCAATAGTCATCAGTATGTCCTCTGATTTCCTGTCCTGACTGCAGACAGGACTGATTTAAAGCTGATCTCAGGGTACTCCCTGTGTGGAATGAGGTCAGCAGTTCACCCACACCAGCAACACTGATGGACAGCCATGGCCATTGAAGATCCTAAGAGACCACCTTGCTCGTTCTCTTCTGAGCATTTTTTATTAAATATTGCAGAAAAGAAAATCAGTCTAAAAAGTGACTGTGAATTCCCTGACACATTTGATGCTATTTTTAAATGCAGCAGTAAATGCCTTTGTTTTAAACCTCTCTTAGCCTTAGGATGTCATCCCTCATTTCTCAGGGTTTAGGAGAGCTGCAGAGCTTTCTTCACCTGTTGACAGGAAGGATGTGAAGTGGTGAAGTATAGTACACTAAGTATATTTACTGAACTATTGTGCAAGGTTGCAGAGGGGAATATCGTACTTTTACCTCAACTACTTGACAACAACTTGATATTTTAAAGAGAAAGGTAGAGTAACACAACCCCTCCAGCAAACAGAAGCTGAAAAAATGTCTCCTAAGAAAGGCATTATACCTCTCCAAAAATACATAATATTTGGTATCCTCCATGCTGAGGACGATTGAACCTGTCATCAAAAATAAAGGTGGACATACAAAGTCCAGAATACACAAATATTCTTCCTACTGTGGGGCGTGTATTTTTAATTAGTACATCTGAGCTGTTAGTTTACAATTTTACAGGAGAGCAAAAACTGTTACTGTAAATTGATACAATTTAAATTTCAGTGTACTCATTTCTGTTGTATACTCCATGTACTGTATGGTAATTTTTGTATAAGTACTTTGTCTTCATAGGTTGATACCTGTGTTGGGAACTAGTAGACTACACTGGCTGACTGCATATCCGTCCTTAAACGGCTACAGTATAACAGTGGAATGTTGCTTACATATCGTTACCTCAACATCAGAGTCGCTGGACGATATTACCAACAACTATATCATGACTAATTGTCACATTTACCACAGTGACAATTAATTTAATGACTTTCCAACTTTATGTTAACTTATATGTAGACTTTTTAAATTTGCACTTTTTTATTTGCCAAATTTGCCTAACATTCAATAGTTAAGAACAAACAACTTTTTATAGTGTTTTTCTTTTCACAGCAAAATGTACTGTATGCTACAATTCATCAGATGTATCAAACTTTTGTTGTGTCATGTTCTTTGGTTCAGTCTCCTTCATTTCCTTAGTAATCACAGGTTTGTCAAAATTTGACAGGTGGCACCGCCCCAAAGAACATCAGCTGGTTTCAGCTACGTCACACACCACCTAGTGACACCTCTGATGAAGACGGAAGTTACCGTCGAAACATGTCAGGTATGTTTTTGACAAGACGTGTCTGATCACAGAAAGATTTAAACATTATGGAAACTTTAGACACTATAAACTCCATTGGATTAAGTTACTCATCTATGCAAATCTCCCTGAGCATCACTGCATTTGCCACATAGTCAGCACAAAGAAATGAAGAAATAGGTGTACAATATTATGTATCAGCGACTTTACTCATCACTGAAGGAAACATTAGAAGAAGAGGAAAAATGAGGATGATGATTTTCAGTCCAGCTCTGACACACACCACACACCACAATCCATCCTGCTCCAGTGGTTCACTTATCAAGGCTTAACTGATCTTATTGAATGTAAATGCAGCCATTAATTTGCATTGGTTTTATGATTATTATTTTTGTAGGAACAAATTGCATTATGTACTTTGTATTTGCACGTTTTAAAATGTATTATTGTATATGTGTGCTGTGCATTCATGCGCTTTGTATGAAGCACCATTGGGACTGTCAGTTGTTTGGTGCAGTTGCAGCGTCTGACCACTTGTCCGGGTGGCGCTCTAATTACTTTTGGATTTAAGTTGTTTGTCTTGCCTTTTCTGCTGCTTTTCTTGGTTTTTTGGCTCGTGTGTTAGCGGCAAACCTACGGCGTTTCTGTGGAGAGGCAGTGAAAAGTTTTTTGTGAAGGTTGTGTTTCAGGAGAATAGGTGAGACAATTTAATGAGAAGTGTGTCTGAAAATAGAAGAATTTGTATGAGATATTATTGACTGGTGAAGGTGTGTGTGTTGTGTTCAAAGATACAAAGCCATGCAAGAGCGTTCAAGCTAATCCCTCCCATTGGTTGCAAGCGGGCAAAGTGGTTAGTGTATTTGTCTTTTGTTTGCATTTTGATTATGTGATTTGCTACAATATGAAAGTTTCCTTTTATTAAGAACTAATTTTTGTTTGTTTGTATTTATTTGTTTGTATTTTTAGTTCTGCAGTGTTATAAAGTTTAAAGTAAACATCAGTGAAACAGAACCTGAATCTCGAGTGATCAATGGGCGGCATATTGAAGTTAGTGTTACTTTTGATTCTGTCAACAGTTTTTTGACGTAATCAAGTTAGTTAGTGCTTGGTGTTAGCCTCCAGCTGCCAGATGCCATGGTTTCCCCCAGTGCTTTATAAGCCTGGCGGGCCGCCAGGCTTTCCTTGCCCCCCCGCCAGGCTAAGCGTCACTTGTTTATTTATTTTAAATAGGTTTCTTTATGCACCAAAACAGTAATAGCAAAGACGATATACAGCTTTTACCATATCTCGTGATATGGTTGAAAGAGCAATGGCGACATTTTATGGTTGATACGTGAACTTTTTCCGAAGTCAGAGGAGACGATGACCCCGCTCGTTCACCCCCAGGCCAAGGGGAGTTCATCCCCGGCGAGCCGACCGAGCCGCGGCTCCATGATGAGGCAGAGCCAGTGCGAGTTAGCACAGATGTTAGCACGTCGTCGGAGCAGCCTTCTGCGAGCCGCAATGTTAAACATCGAACTAGCAAATTTAATCCAAAATGGTTAGCTGACCCTAAATTTAGCAGATGGCTCTACCAGACCAAATATGGTAAGCCCAGATGGATTGATGCACTGATCCAACCTGCACTATAATCAGGTCACACAGCACAGCATACCTGTTCGGCCTCTGAGTTCCCTGGTTTTACTCCTTGGCCATGTTTACACTTTTTTATTTATGTTAATTTATTTTACTTCTAAATGTATCCAGCAATGGCTTGTTTTAAGATTCACTAGGATTTAACTTAAGTGAAAACAATTGATATTATTTATTTTAATTGTATTTTTTTATGTTTGTTACAACCATATGTCAAGATTGTGCCTTTTTATAAGACTCTACGTTTAAGTATTGTTAAAAAATGGCTAATAATAACACATAATAGTCATAATTTAAAAATCCTTGTAAACTTTTAATGTTTTTTTTTGTTTTTTTGGTTTTTTTTTTTACAAAAACACAGTGGGCAGCCGGTGGGCTTCTCTACCTCTAGCAAGTTTTCTGGGGGAAACCCTGAATGCTAATGTTTTCCAAACTGTTAGCTAACAGCCTTTCAGATTTTCGTTGTGTTGTCATTGTCTGAGTTGCGTGGGTATTTGGGTAGCTTCATGCTGCTCACTGACATCACAGAAAATGAGCGTGTTTCCCTGCTCCCATCCGAGGCATTTGTTTGGGTGATTTTCACCTGACATTAGTGATAGAGAGCAAAATATTTTTTGGGGTGGAATATACTTTATGTATATATAATACATTGCTCCCACAGTTGTCAGTGATGCAGGGAGACTGTGCCTTCACCGGAAAAGTTCCCAGCTCCACTGTTGTTTTTGAAGGAAATTTTTGTGAATGATTCCCTAATTTTTCACTAATTTTATAGCCTTTTTATAGGGTCTCCTCATCCATCCATCCATCCATCCATCCATCCATTATTTTCCGCTTATCCGGGGTCAGGTCGCGGAGGCAGCAGACGAAGCAGGTCGTTCCAGACGTCCCTCCCCCCAGCAACGCTTCCAGCTCATCCTGGGGGATCCCGAGGCGTTCCCAGGCTAGACGAGATACATAATCCCTCCAGCAGGTTCTGGGTCTACACCAGGGCCTCCTCCCAGGCGGACGTGCTCGGAATACCTCCAAGGGAAGCCTCCCCGGAGGCATCCGAATCAGATGTCCAAACCACCTCAACTGGCTCCTTTCGATGCGAAGGAGCAGCGGCTCTACTCTGAGCTCCCTCCAGATGTCCAGAATTCTCACCCTATTGCTAAGGCTGAACCCAGCCACCCTGCGGAGGAAGCTCATTTCGGCCGCTTGTACCCGCGATCTTGTTCTTTCGGTCACTACCTAGAGCTCATGACCATAGGTGAGGGTTGGAACGTAGATGGCCTGGTAAACAGAGAGCTTCGCCTTACGGCTCAGCTCTCTCTTCACCACAACGGTCCGGTACAGTGCCCGCAAAACTGCTGACACTGCACCCAGCCGCCTGTCCATCTCGCGTTCCATTTGCCCATCACTCGTGAACAAGATCCCGAGATACTTAAACTCCCTCGCTTGAGGTAGCAACTCCCCCCCAACCCGGAGGGAGCACTCCACCGGTTTCCGGCTGAGAACCATGGCCTCGGACTTGGAGGTGCTGATCCGCATCCCCGCCACTTCACACTCGGCTGCAAACCGCTCCAGTGCATGCTGAAGGTCAAGGTCTGATGAAGCCAACAGCACCACATCATCTGCAAAAAGCAGAGACGCGATACTGAGGTCCCCAAACCGGACACACTCCTCACCACGGCTGTGCCTAGAAATCCTGTCCATGAAAACCACAAACAGGATCGGTGACAAAGGGCAGCCCTGGCGGAGACCAGCACCCACTGGAAACATGCTTGAGTTTGTGCCGAGAATGCGGACACAGCTCTCACTTTGGTTGTACAGAGACCGAATGGCTCGGAGCAACAAACCCGGCACCCCATACTCTCGCAGTACCCCGGACAGAGCCCGTCGGGGGACACGGTCGTAAGCCTTCTCCAGATCCACAAAACACATGTGGACTGGCAGGTCGAACTCCCATGCTCCCCTCAGCAGCTCTGCAAGGGTAACGAGCTGGTCCACTGTTCCACGACCAGGACGGAATCCTCCTGAATCCGAGGTTCGACAATAGATCGGAACCTCCCTTCCAGCACCCTAGAGTAAACTTTCCCAGGGAGGCTGAGAAGTGTGATACCCCGGTAGTTGGCACACACCCTCCGGTCCACCTTATTGAAAATGGGAACCACCACCCTGGTCTGCCACTCCACAGGCACCGTACCCGATTCCCACGTGACATTGAAGAGACGTGTCAGCCAAGACAGTCCAACAATGTCCAGAGCCTTTAGCATCTCAGGGCGAATCTCGTCCACACCTGGTGCCTTGCCAACGAGGAGCTTTTTAACCACCTCGGCAACCTCTACCACGGATATGGACGAAGATTCCCCCAAGTCTTCAGGCTCTGCCTCCTCCGCAAAGGACGTGCTTACTGGGTTCAGGAGTTCCTCGAAGTGCTCCTTCCACCCTCAACAGTTCTCCTCCCCGGCCGTACACAGCCTGGGCAAAGCCCTGCCTCCCCTTCCTGAGGCGACAAACGGCTTGCCAGAGCTTCCTCGAGGCCGACCTAAATGCCCTTCTCCATAGCCTCACCAAACTCCTCCAACACCCGAGTTTTAGCTTCCGCAACTGCCGCAGCTGCAGCCCTTTTGGCCAACCGGTACCTGTCAGCTGCTTCAGGAGACCCCCGAGCCAACCAGGCCTGAAACGTCTCCTTCTTCAGCTTGACGGCCTCCCTTACCACCGGTGTCCACCAACGAGTTTTTGGGTTGCTGCCACGACAGGCACCAGAGACCTTCTGACCACAGCTCCTAACAGCCGCTTCTGCAATGGAGGCTTTGAACATGGCCCACTCCGACTCCATGTCCCCAACCTCCCTCGGAATGCAGGAGAAACTCTTCTGGAGGTGGGAATTGAAAACCCTACGGAGAGGGTCCTCCGCCAAACGTTCCCAGTTCATCCTCACTACACGCTTGGGTTTGCCAGGTCTGTCCGGCAGCCTTCCCCGCCATCGGATCCAACTCACCACCAGGTGGTGATCAGTTGACAGCTCTGCTCCTCTCTTCACCCGAGTGTCTGAGACATACGGCCGCATGTCTGATGAAATGACTACAAAGTCGATCATTGACCTTTGGCCTAAGGTGCTCTGGTACCAGGTACACTTATGAGCCACCTTATGCTCAAACATGGTGTTTGTTATGGACAATCTATGACGAGCACAGAGGTCCAATAACAAAGCACCACTCGGGTTCAGATCGGGCAGGCTGTTCCTCCCAATCACCCCCCTCCGGGTTTCTCCATCATTGCCCACGTGAGCATTGAAGTCACCCAGGAGAACAATGGAGTCCCCAGATGGCACCCATTCCAGGACACCACCCAGAGACTCCAAGAAGGCCCAATACTCCAAACTGCTGTTCGGTGCATAAGCACAAACAACAGTCAGAGTTTTCCCCTCTGCAACACACAGTCGCAGAGATGCGACCCTCTCGTATTCCGGGTTGAACTCCAACGACACGGCGCTCAGCAGGGGGCTTGTAAGGGTCTCCCCGTGATACCTTATTTTTCATTTTATGAAATACTGTATAGGGAAAAATAAAAGAAGAGTACTTCAATTTTCCATGTATTGTTGTTGTTGTTGTGTATTTTCATGAGAAGTATTTATCAAACATAGTGTATCAGGGGCTGCACGGTGGCTCGGTTGTTAGCAGCATCGCCTCACAGCTAGAAGATCCCCAGTTCACATCCTGGTTAGGACGCCTGGGATCTTTCTGTGTGGAGTTTGTATGTTCTCCCTGTGCAGCATGGGTTTTTTACAGGGTACTCTGGCTTCCTCCCACAGTCCAAAAACATGCTGAGGTTAACCGATTAATTAAATTGTCCATAGGTGTGAATGAGAGTGTGCTTGTTTGTCTCTATATGTAGCCCTGTGATAGGCTGGCGACCTGTTCAGGGTGTCCCCTGCCTTCGCCCGAGTCGGCTGGGACAGGCTCCAGCCCCCCCGCGACCCTACAGAGGAATAAGCGGTGTATAGATAATGGATGGATGGATGGATGGATGGATATTGTATCGGGTACAGAATATCCATCGTTAATGACGGTGTTACCAGTTGTTACGTTGGTGTTCTAGGGTTAAAGTAACAAGTCTTAGCATTGTGTTCGGTTCAGTTAAATACACTTCAGTCCAGGTGTCAGAGGTTTGAAGTTCCAGGTTTGTTTCTTGCCTTGGTGTTTACTGCACATGATCATAAGTTAGACTGATTCTGAAGGCAGGGATATGCAATTGTGAAATGCAATTTTTATAGAGATTGTTTACAACTTGGTTAATATTTTTAACTGTGTTTACAGATTGTATTTCACAAGGCTTGAATTACTTGAAATTTGTCAGCTGCTTAATGTGTTTAATGCAGTGGTTAAATCATTTCAATGTTATTACTGTCATCTTTGACAGAATGGATTGTATGTTACTAAAATGTAATGGTTTAAATTTGTCAGTTATTGAAATGTGTTTGATACTGAATCGGCTTTAATCAAAGCATATTGTTGAAAAGTCAACTCTTGTCAGAGCCATTGTTATGCTTTTTCCAGCGGTTTTCATTTTGAGATGTGACATTTTTAAATCATTAGCTTTCAGTAATGTTATCACATTCTATACCATCACATTATCTGATGTGCATTTTACAGTAATAAACTGTTTCTGAAGATTACAGTACAAACAGTAAAATAACAGTGTGATGGCACCAAATACTGACAGTATTATACTGTAAAGCTTACACTCTAAACAGCACAACACTGTAATATTCTTTACAGTAATAAACTGTTGTTGTAGAATACAATAGGTTTACTGTAGAATAACAGTATCACTTTAGCTGCCAGCTTTTCACTGTAAATTTACTGGGAATTTTTTTAGAGTGTACTAAAATGTAATGCCGCTAGGGATAATCCTGTTTATCTTTATGTCTCTGCATCAGCCAGCAGGGACCCAGCAAATATTAGGATAGATAAGTTCCTCCACCCATCCTATCCATCTGGCGAAACCCGGGCTCTCCTGAAACACTGAGCCAGACACCATGACCCCTGGATTCAGGCATCAGTGGGCGCCATCAGGGTTCCTGTGGATAACCAACATGAATTATATTGGTCTGTCTGTCCCTGCTTATCTGTCACACTGCACACAGTCAGTGCCAAGAGAACAGAAGACAGAGAGGGACACAAATGTACAAGGTGGGCTTCTTTTAGAACAATTTTCATTCAAAATCTGCTAAGTTCAGCCAACCACCATGGAATTACAAAAAACTGATGAAAAAGAACATCAGTCCAGACTGTGGGCATGTTAACCAGACATCGGTCTCATCAATACATTTTAGCCATTTTTTTTCATTGTTGTCCGTGTAAGTCAAGTATCAGAAAAGAACCCACATTGAACCAGCAATGACAACACAGGCCTCCAGACTGCGACCACCTTTTTTGAGAGTGTGCAAGTTCAAATGTCAAGTGGTCACATTCGTGAGCAAATGATGATCATTAAGCTGTGTTGGTGTCACTTTAATTGGAGCAGGCAGCTACTGCATTAACCATAGCGTTGGAAAGTAGTACTTTAATTTCTTCCGTGACCTTGTCAGTCTATCCCTATCTGATGCGTCAAACAAGCTGTTTAGCTGTTGTGCAATCTAAAGATTAGACACTCTGTAGCTGATCATTTTAAAAACAAAACTGAGGAAAGAGGCAGAGAGGGACAGGTCTAACTCAGACAAACCTGAAGATCAGAGTGCAAGTGCAGGCAGGAAGGTACCGACTGACCCAGTGAAGGAAAAGGTGCAATTAAAATGGCTAAAGCAGTAGTAGGCATGCAAAATTAAATGAAAGTTATCACAATAATGATTTTAGCCTCCCACCATTATATGAACACCATCGACCGTGGTATTTACATTTAAAAATACACTCTGCTCGTGAAAAGTGGAGCACACCTACATACGCTGTTTGATATTGACTACAATTAAATATTTAAGCTAGACATATTTTATTTTTATTGAAGTATTGTAATTGTGATACCCCCTGCTAGAAGTTTCTGTGTTCAATTTGTGAAGGAGGCTTGATGTGAAGAGCGTTGAGTTTGACACAAAGTCATCTGAAGCATTTACTCAGTGTCACTGACTTACAGAGGAATTTCAGGGATAACTGGCAGAGAAAGCTGACGGTTAATGTTCTATCTGTTGTGCCATGTTTTCTGTTCAGCTTTCATACTCTAGAGCAGGGGTGTCAAACTCAAATACACAGCGGGCCAAATCTGAAAACCTGGACATAGTCGCGGGCCAATATTATATTATTATAATATGTATATATATATATATATATATATATATATATATATATATATATATATTACATTATATTATATTATATTATATATTATAATTATAATTATCAACATTATTATATTGATATATTGATATTATATATAAATAAAACTAGCCTTTACAGCAGCTTCACTTTGTGATATGGCTTTTTTGAACATAGTCTGTTGTGAAACCAAACTTCTTTTCACCTCCTTTACTTTCATGCGCCTTTGACTCACGTCCAGGTCCTTGTACTTGTCCTGGTGTTTCATAGTGTCGTCTAATGTTGTACTCCTTGGTTATCTCCACGTTGGCTCCACATACTAGACGGGGCTGGTCTGAATTGCAATAGGTGAGCTTCGGATATTCTGGTCCAGTTACTGACAAATATCTGAATATTTGGGTCGTGCGGCCGCGGTGGCCGGGACCGGGGGTGGCGGCGAGGGGGAGGGCGAAGGGGAAGTGTGTTCGTCGGAATCCGACGGCATTAGCGCGGATATCTCCTGCTGGCGGTGGCACAGTAGCAGTGTCCTGTTGTGCCGCTGGTGCAGATGCTAAGTCAGGTGGCGGCGGCAGAGGGGTGGAGGTGGTTGGGTCAGTAGTAGCGTGCGGTTGCTATGGCTACTGTCAACAGAGGAGAGGGTGTTTATGGGTCCTGTCCTGATTGACGCCATATGTCTATGATTGACGCGCCGATACAGAGCAGAGCATTCTGGGATTTGTAGTATTAGCGATACATGCGCTGTATAATACCGGCGGGCCAGCTTTAGTAGTCATCTGGTATTACCTCGCGGGCCAAATATAATTACACTGCGGGCCAAATTTGGCCCGCGGGCCTGAGTTTGACACCTATGCTCTAGAGGTTGTCTGAGCACACATATACACTTTGGTTCTGTGCTGTTTTGCTTCAATCTAGCTCAGTGCCTGTGTGGAATGGCTCACTGCCTGGTTCCTGGAGCGTAGGAGGGTATATTTACATAAAGTGGAGTTATTAAAGATTTCAGGTCACACAATATTGGTGCACAGTGAGACAAATTTTGTTTGTGTGTGTCTGTGTGTGTGTGTGTGTGTGTGCGTGTGGCTACACAAGCAGCAAATGGTAAGAATCTCAATTGCAGCTTTACACTAAAGTCACAGACTGGAGAAGAACAGACAACTACTACTGTAGGATGTATGATTTCAGCATCAATATTGCGATGTGCACATGTACAATAGTCTGCACTCCCTGTAATGTAAGGTAATGTAAGGTAATGTAAGTAACGCAAATTATCTCAAACACATCATGCTATGACCTTTTTGCTGTTTGATATGAAAGTAAAACTTTCATTTTTCTGTGATTAATCCACAAGAGAAGTGTGTCAAGTATAAGCAGATAGTTCCTCTAGATGGCATTGCCTTGACCTTCAGTTCTACTATAAAGTACCTTGGAGTTATTTCTGACCAGCAAATGTCCTTTAACTAACACATAAAACAAGTCTGTAGGACAGAATTCTTTCACCTGCATAATATTATCAATATCAGAAATATCTTGTCTCAGAGTGATGCTGAGAAACTAGTCCATGCATTTATAACTTCTACTCTGGACTACTGTAATTCCTTGTTATCAGGATGTCCCAATAATTCTCTTAAAAACCTCCAGATGAAACAAAATGCTGCAGTCAGAGTTCTGACAGGAACTCTGGCTGCAGCCTCTGGCTGTTTTACTGAAATATGATCCGTAAAACAGATTAAAACAGATCATATTTCTCCTGTATTAGCTTCTCTTCATTGGCTTCTTTAAAATCCAGGATGGAATTTGAAATCCTGCTTCTAACATATGAAACTGTAAATGACCAAGCTCCATCATGTTTTACATACCTTATTGGGGAGTGTGCTTATGTCCCCACAGCCCTATATTTCCACAGCCCTATGTTCCCACATTCCTAAGATTTTTTTCAAAATTAGGCCCTATGTTCCCACAGTTCCCACATTTCTACCCCCCAAACTCTCTCGAGCTCAACATCGCTACTCCAACATGGGGGTACTGTGGAGTGACTAACCGCATGGAAATATCTGCATTTTTCCTTCAAGTAAACGGGGTCTTAGAAATGTGAGACGTGGGAACATAGGGCTGTGGAAACACATGGATGTGGAAACATGGGGATGTGGGAACATAAGGCCTAATTTTCAAAATTTTTAGTGAAAAAAAATCTTACAAATGTGGGAACATAGAGCTGTGGGACCACTGGATTGTGGGAACATAGGGCGGACCCTTCTTATTGTGCCTTATCATCCTAACAGAGCCCTTTGCTCTCAGACTGCAGGTTTACTTGTGGTTCCCATAGTCTCCAGAAGCAGAATGGGAGGCAGAGCCTTCAGTTATCAGGCACCACTTTCAGGTTTAGGAGGCAGACACCCTCTCTACGTTTAAGACAACAGGGTTTCCCCCAGTGCTTTATAAGCCTGGCGGGCCGCCTTATGGTCGATATGTGAACTTTTTCCGAAGTCGGAGGAGCACTGGAGGAGACGGTGAGCCGCTCGTTCACCTCCAGGCCAAGGGGAGTTCATCCCCGGCGAGCCGATCGATCCGCGGCTCCATGATGAGGCAGAGCCAGTGGAGTTAGCACGGATGTTAGCATGTCATCAGAGCAGCCTTCTGCGAGCCACGATGGTAAACATCGAACTAGCAGATTTAATCCGAAATGGTTAGCTGACCCTAAATTTAGTGGATGGCTCTATCAGACCCAGTATGGTAGACCCAGATGGACTGATGCACTGATCCAACCTGAACCATGAACAGGTCACACAGCACAGCATACCTGTTCAGCCTCTGAGTTCCCTGGTTTTACTCCTTGGCCATGTTTACACTTTTTTATTTATGTTAATTTATTTTACTTTTAAATGTGACCAGCAACAGCTTGTTTTAATATTCACTAGGATTTAACTTTTAACTTAAGTGAAAACAATTGATATTATTTATTTTAATTGTATTTTTTTGTGTTTGTTAAAACCGTATTTCAAGATTGTGCCTTTTTATAAGACTCTACGTTTAAGTATTGTTAATAAATGGCCTATAATAACATATAATAGCCATAATTTCAAAATTCCTGTCAACTTTTACCTTTTTTTTTTTTTTGGTGGGCGGCCGGTGGGCTTCTCTACCACCGGGCTTAGCAAGTTTTCTGGGGGAAACCCTGGACAAGATTTGAAACTTTCTCTTCTGATGAAGCTTATGGCTGACACAGTTGACCTTGTACCATTCTGCAGCTGTGCCTCAAGTGCTGTGGGATAGATGGCCATCCTCCCTGACCCTGGTCATGGAAAAAGGCTTCTTCCTGGTACAGAGGAGGGTTTTCTTCCCACTGTTGCTGGGTGCTTGCTCAAAGAGAATCCAAAGGAAACATTGGATTTGTTGGGTTTGTCCGTATAATTTTGTAAGATCTTGAGTGCCTTGAGATGCTATATTTTATTGAACTGAATTGAACTGAACATCAGATAATCCAATTTAAGGGTTTTTGGATACACAGCTTTTTGTTTTTTTTAGTTTATTCACAATTCATGAAATTTGTTGAAATTTGTTCATGAAATTAGGAACAAGAGAGAATCACTAAAAAGAAGGACAAGGTGACTAATTAGTACGACCATTTGAATCAGTACCACAGAGTTCTGTATGATTTGTGCAGATAGGCAGATCTGAATGCCTTCCTAAGCAAAAAATATTTCACATGACTTTGCCAGTGGCTCACTTTAAAAAAAAAAAAAAAGTCTTCAGAGTACAGTCTTTTTTTTAGCTTTTTTAAAAATTATTTGTTTTCTATATGCATTGTTGCCCATAAAGTTGGAATAAAATATTTTTTACCTCTGTGTCTTCTCCACAAACAACGAAGGTGGCTCCCTGGTATTTTCCGATTTCTGTGGCACAGATTAAACAGTTGCCGATCATCTCGCCTGGTAGTTCGTCATGGTCATCCTGGAGATTTTCGTGGCCTCAAATGACTCTCCTCTCGATGATGTTTGAGGATTTTACAGACCGCACTCTGCGATATTCCAAGGAAATCAGCAATGTTGGCTTGTTTGTGTCCGTCCTGTCAGAGTGCAAGCACTCTTTGATGTATTGCCAGTTGCGTCAGACGAGGCATCTCGCCTAGGAAACTTCTGTGTCAAATTTGGTTAAAAATTATGCAACCAATTCTGAAAACGTGGACTTACTGCATACAGACTTTAAGCAGGAAAAGGACAACACAGCCATGGACTCAGTATGTAATCACTGAACCTGGTCAAAAGTCATTACTGATGTGTATAAATAGGAATAAAAGAGGAATGTGTCTGAAAACTAAATTATTCCAACTTTATGGGCAACAGTGTATATGTACTCACCCACAAAATTATCCCAATTATTTAAGAATTATTAATTGTTTCCAAATAGAGTTCAAAGGTAAAAGTTGAGGTCTGGACTCTCTGCAGGTGGGTCTTAGAAAGTACTGAGGTTTCCTCTTGCTGATTGAGCAACAGATAGCATTATACCTCAAGAACATGTGAGAAAGCTGTAAAGCCAGCAGCCAAGGAAGAGTCTGAAAGTCCATTTGCTTGGCAGCAAGAGAATTAAAGACGGACGGTATGATGCTAAGAAATATAGTGAACTAAGAAAAAATCGAACAAGTACTGTGAAAGAAATAAAGACACGGTGTTCATAGCACTGAGACAAACTGCACAAGAGCAGCAATTTTTGTAAAAGATCAGACTGTATATCTCATATTACCCCTACTCTGTGGTAAACCAAGACACAAGAGCAACTTTTATGTGTCAAGATTTCAAACTGTACTGAGCATGAGTCCTTCCCTGACGCTAGAATACTATAAAAACTAGAGCACAATAGCATGAGTGGCTCTTCAGCTTGATCCTGAGTTACTACACCTACTACAGGCTTCAGTTGCTAGCTAGCAATAGAAATACATCTTCTTGGGATGGCAAAATTTGCAGAGCAGCTTGGTCTTCTTATTTAAACTTCTTAAGAATGAAGAGATGAGGTGAAGATGAGTTGGTCTGACTTTGTAAAAAGTAACACAGATGGAGAGCTGGATCACTAACACCTTTGCAGTGACCATTTTACACTGGGTGGTTTTACTGATTTTAATCTGGGTTTCACAGAAGGGAATAAATAATTTGGAGCATCAGTTATTTTTACTTGCAAGTAAAGCAAAACGACACCCTGATGGCAGCACAGAGAATTCACCTGCAAGGACAAAGAGAAGCCAGAATACTTGTCGCTTTCTTAAGGATTTGTTGGTTGCTAAAAGAATTCAGGTCTCTTTGCTTTACTTCAGTAATTTTAGAACAGATTGTAACAATATTGTTCTGACTCTTTCTGTCTTTTACTGTAAGGCCGTAAAATCAACGTATAAAAGATCAACTCAGGAGACTTTCAATAAAAATTGCTAAAAACGGCAGAGGATGACAGGAGTGACAGAGAAGGAAACTAGTTTGCAAAGAAGATGAACTGTCTGTTGCCCATGCCCCAAAATAGCCTCTGCTTTTACATGAAACTTAAGATGACATTCAAAAATAGTGCCAAGACATTTGTATGATGTGACAATTTCCACATTGTCATATGGTAAATTATAATCTGTCTCTTTCTGCATCTCTGTTGGGTCTAAAATCAATTACCAGTTCTTTGGTTTTTAATACATTTAAGTCAAGAAAGTTGTTATTACACCAAAAAAAAACAAGTCAGTGAGGTCTTCCCTGTGGTCAGATCAGGTGTGAGACCAATTCTGAAAACAGATTAGATCATATTAAATATGCTCCTGCTCTTTACTGGCAGCCAGAATATGTACAAGATATTATTAGCAGTGATGACACAGGCTGCCCAGCTACGTGTGCTATGCATGTCTTCTTACATAATGAGCAGACCAACCATATGACAGCTCTGTATATTTATCACAATACACTTCAAACTAAAATGCAGCCAACTTAACTACAATGTCAGTAAGCTCTATAGCTTACTGACATTGGGCAGTCTCCAGAGCAGTGGGACGAACCGCCTGTACCAGGCTGCCAGGCCCAGGAAGGACCTCACCTCCTTCTTCGTGCGCGGGTGCGGGCAGCTGCGGATCGCCTCCACCTTGTCCATTTGCGGTCGGACCTCGCCATGCCCCAGCTGATAGCCAAGGTACCTTGCTTCTGTTTTGGCCCACTGACACTTGGCAGGATTCAGTGTCAGGCCCGCCTGCTGGATCTGGCTCAGGACTCGTTCCAGGTGCTGCAGGTGCTCCTCCCAGGTGTCACTAAAGATGACCACATCGTCCAGGTAGGCAGCGCTGCAGTCCTCACACCCCTGCAGGACTCGGTCCATCAGCCTCTGGAAGGTTGCAGGGGCTCCATGGAGACCGAAGGGCATCATTGTGAACTGGAAGAGACCAGCGGGTGTCCGGAACGCGGTGTAAGGGCGACTGGACGCTTCCAGGGGCACCTGCCAGTAGCCCTTGCAGAGGTCGAGGGTGGTGATGAACCTGGCTCGGCCAATCTTCTCCAGGAGGTCATCGATACGGGGCATTGGATAGGCATCGAACTCCGACATGGCGTTGAGCTTCCGGAAGTCGATGCAGATTTGGAATGAGCCATCCTTCTTCACCACGATGACCACTGGGCTGCACCACTTGGACTGCGATGGCTCGATCACCCCCAGGCGTTGCATCTCCTCGACCTCCTTCAGGAGCTTCTCCACCAGATGTTGTGGCACTCTATAGGACCGCTGCCGGATTGGTCCCCTCTCCTTCAGGCGGATAATGTGCTCAACCAGGACCGTCTTCCCTGGGTTGGCGGCGAACAGCCTGGAAACCCGCTGGAACACCTCACTGAGTTGGCTGGACTGGACAGCAGAGAGGTGGCTGAGAGCTGGTTCGGCTGGCTGGTTGTAGTCGGCCTGGAACGACTCCTTCTCCCCCTCGCTGTCCACCTCCGTCACCAGCAGGGACGCCACAGGAACCAGGACAGGAGCCTCCTTCCACTCCTTCAGCAGGTTGACGTGGTACGTCTGCATCGCCTTTCTCTTGTCAGGTTGTTGGATTTCATAAGTAACAGGACCCATCTTGCGCAGGACGGTGTATGGGCCCTGCCACTTAGCAAGCAGCTTGCTGGTGGAGGATGGCAGGAGGAGCAGTACCTTCTGGCCGGGCTGGAGCTCTCGGTGACGGGCCTGGCGGTCGTACCAAGCCTTCTGGGACTGCTGGGCCTCGTGCAGAACAGACCTCCGCTTTTTCTTGGTACTCTGCCAACCGATCCCTCATCTCGAGCACGAACTGGACCACACTCCGATCACTGGCTGCGGACGCTGGAGCCTCACAACTCTTCCGCAGCAGGTCCAATGGCCCCTGGACGTCCCAGCCATACAGCAGCTCGAATGGGGAGAATCCGGTGGAGGCTTGAGGAACCTCACGGTAGGCAAACAGCAGGAATGGCAACCATCAGTCCTAGTCTTGTCCGATTTCGGCCACGAACTTCTGCAGCATCTTCTTCAGGGTTTGGTTGAACCGCTCGACCAAGCCGTCCGTCTGGGGATGGTATGGGGTGGTCTTGATCGGCGAGATCCCCAGCTGACGATGGAAGAGCTGCAGGAGTCGGGAAGTGAAATTGGTCCCCTGATCCATCACGATCTCCTCTGGAATACCAACCCTGGAAAACAACTGCATAAGACAACGCAGCACAGCAGGGGCAGTGACAGTGTGCAAGGGGAATGCCTCAGGGAACCTTGTAGCATAGTCTGAAACCACTAAAATGTACTGGTGCCCCCGACTGCTCTTGACTAATGGTCCGACAATGTCCATGGCTATACGCCGAAATGGTGTGGAAATCAACTGCATTGGTTGGAGGTAGGCACGGTCAGATTGGCGCACATAAGATGTTTTTTGGCAGATGGGACAGGTTTTACAATACATTTGCACATCTGTGTACATGGAGGGCCAATAGAACCGGGCACTTATGCGCAGAAAGGTTTTGTTGCGACCCAGATGACCTGCCCAAGGCAAAGTGTGTGCCAAGTGCAAGATCATTTGTCGACAGGACACAGGAACCACGAGGCGCTTAACACCATCAGCCACTGCATAAAGGACATCATTTTCCACAATAAAACATTCCTTGTCCCCTTTTACAGAGTCCAGCCCCCCAACAACCTTGTCAAACAGTGGCTTGAGAGTCCCATCCTCCCTTTGCACGGCTCCAATGTCCCCTGGAACCTCCCACATGTCCTTTAAAAGTCCCCCCTTACAGTCGGGCCCCCTGGAGTTCAGACTTTTTTCAAAGCGTCGCTGGTGGCGAGACTTTCGTGGCCCCTTGGTACCTCCCTCAAACAAGCTACTGTCCAAGGTAGAAAAAGGTTCTGTGCAGGACTCACTGGGGTGCTCAGACGTCACTCCTGCTCTCACCTGGGCCCGGGTGAGCACAGGACCTGACACGGCCTTCTCACAGTCACTGTCCTTGTCTCTCTCTTCCAGCAGTATATCGAGCAGCACAGGTAGGTCCCACCCCAGGATGGCAGCAACAGGCAACTTCTCCACCACCCCCACAGTCAACAGATAGGGCTGTTCATCCACCACAACTGTGTGTGCGCATGGGGACAGGCATTCCTACCCCACGGCTGAACTGACAATGTCCTCCTGTCGGCTAAAATCAACAACCCCTGTTAGCACCAAATCCCTCCGGACCAGGGTTAAAAAGCTGCCCGAGTCAACGAGAGCAGTCACAGACTGACCATTAATACAGATGTCTTTAAAACGCTGCCGCCTCACTGCAGCATTTACCCCCTCAGCTCGCGGAGTGTAACAGGCCCCTGTAAGTTTAGTTTTTCTGATGGGACATAGCGACGCTTTATGCCCTGGCTGCTGGCAGTAAAAGCAGATGAGCTCCTTACCGGTACCTCATTGACTGAGTACTGGGCTGGGGCCTCCCAATGGCTGGCAGTTGCTCCTGACTGCTGGTCGGGGCTGCGACATGAGCTGACGACTGGGCCCGCCGGGGTGTGCAGCTGGGCCTCCTCTCCGGGCATTGATGTACTGCAGCGCTAGCTTGGAAGCAGCTAGACCATCTGCAGGCTCGTGCTCCTTCACCCAGGTGCGGATGTCCGCTGGAAGGACACGCAGCAGCTGCTCCAGGATGATGTGCTCACCGATCTGCTCCTTCGTGTGCTGCTCCAGACGAATCCAGCGACGGTAGAGTCCCTTCAGGCGGTGGTACGTCTCCGTCGGGTTCTCTCCAGGTGGAACCATCCCGGACCGGAACTGCTGTCGATACATCTCCGGGGAGATGTCGAACTTGGCCAGGAGTGCCGCCCTCAGGTCGGGGTACAGGTGGGCCCTCTCCTCATCCATAGCCGTGTAGGCCTCCAGCGCCTTCCCACTGAGCAATGGTACCAGACGGCACGCCCACTCAGACTGCGGCCACCCCCACGTCTTGGCCATGCGCTCAAAGCGCAAGAGGTAGTTCTCAATGTCCTCCCCGGCCACATACTGAGGGATTTTGGGGTCACCATAGGGTCTGGCATCAGGCCTGGGGGGGTCCTCCCCGCTGCTCACATCAAACCCGGGAGGGTCTATCGGGGAATCACGGCGCCGTTGGGGAGCAGGTGTTGGCAGATCCATCCGAAGGCTCCTAGTCGACCCTTCAAATGGTGACGTGGCCTCTGCGGCAGCTGGGCTGGATGCTGCAGATCCCTGCTCGGCTACTGGTAGCGCAGCGCGGAGTCCTCTGAGCTCCGCCAGGAAACCCTCTTCTCTCCTCTGCTGGCCTTCCATAAAATGTCTCATTAGGCCAAGGAGCTCATCCATCGGTTGTGCTGCTCCATCGTGCCCCTCTGCTGCACCGTGGCCAACCAGCTCCTCCTCTTCCGACTTCCTCTGTTGAGAGCGTCTTTTCTTCCGACTGGCCATCCCACTTCTGACACCATATGTCACGGGTTCACTTTTAAAATGGGGGAAAAATGATGGCTCAGCTGGAAAAAATTCGGTTCAGTGGGTTTTTATTTTCACCACCAAAAGCAAACCGTGGAAAAAATATTTACAGTGTGGAAAAATGGAAAGTGAACACAAAAATAAATAAATAAATAATAAATAAATATTTACAAGAAACTTCCAACAGTGCTTCTTTACCTCCAGTACACCAGAACCAACTGCGACTACGACTCCCACACTGGCAGAGCAGGAAATGCTCTGCCTTTATACCCCTCCAGCCCCTCCCCTGGGCAGACCAATATCAGTTACACACATTTCTGGCCATATTGGCTAAAGAACTCTGAAAAAATTACACACATTAACAGTACCTTGTTACATAAACATCAAGAAACAAAAATGCCCAACATATGGCTCTCAGTTCATTAATAGAAATCATAAATAACACATAAACTGACAATCCCCCCCTGTTACGGCCACTCGTGTCAGTGGGCCGTATTTGTGATGTGGTGGACTGCTAAATCTCCTGTCTGTGCAAGCCCAGCTGAAGCTGAGTTGGGAGATTGCTCCAGAGCCCAGCTGTACACCATTTCGCCTGATGAGCTGAGGATCTGCTCTGAAGCAGCCAGTCTCCCCGCCTCTGGACCTGCCTGATTGGACCACCACTTGGCACCCTCCACCTTCAGCCAATCCGCTGCAGCCACTCCGCACCTGAACACCTGAAAAGCTCCAGCCATCCCTCAGTCATGGCGTGGCAGGGATTTTGTGTGAACTGTCCGCCCTGGTGCCTCTTGTCTGTGCTTTGTGTATAACTTACTACGTGGGTAGTTTCGGCAGCGCGCTAACTTTTAGACAGGCATTTGTTCAGGTCTTAGTGAAGACCATTTGTGGCCTCAAGTTAGCGACTGCAATTCGCTTAGAGGATATTAGTATTTTGCTGTGTGACCAAAATGCTAATGCTAGTGTGTGTAGTAGCCACTGTGCGTGGTGATTCGTGTCCCGTCCTGTGTTTCGTCATGTGTGTTTAGAGGCACTAGTTTTGGTTTAGTTTTGAGCACTGGGCACTTGTTTGTAATTTCTGTTTGGTGTGGTGTTGCTATTGTGTTTGTTTGGCTAGGGAGTTTTAGTTGTGTTTTGTTGTTTAGTCTTAGTGAGCTTTGTAACTCTGTTAGCCTTCGTTCAGTTTTATTCAGTTCTTTGATTTTAGCAACACCCACCTGGTTCTGTTACTTTGTGTATCGCCTGTTCTGTTAATTTTCGTCACTAAGCAATAAATTGCCTTACCTCACCATTTACATCTGGTTTTATTTTGTTGCACCCAGCTACCCCTAGAGGCTGGGTCATAACACCCCCCCCAAATGGTATAGTCCACGTCACCTGTCGCCGCCAGCGCGCCACAATACATCATTTAAGCTGCAGCCCGGCATCGCCTCGGTTTGGCCAAAGCACCAGCGGGACCCGCAGCCGCAATACCAAGGTGAGCGTCCATGTCCTTTGGGGTAATCGAGAGTCCCTGTAGGCGCCGAGTGTGTAAGTAAGTAAGTAAACTTTATTTGTATAGCACTTTTCACAGACAGCAGTCACAAAGTGCTTCACAGTAAAAAGAAATAGAGAGAAAATAAAGTACACATATATATACATGAATAAAAAACGTCATGAAGACAAATAAAATACAGCCAAGCACAACAATGGGTCAATTTGGGCTAGAATGCTTGCTGAAACAGAAACGTTTTTAGGTGCTTTTTAAAAGCATCCACTGAGTCCAGAGAGCGCAGGTCTAAAGGAAGTTCGTTCCAGAGGCGGGGCACGGCTGCTTTGAAAGATCGGTCTCCCCGAGTTTTAAAGTAAGTTCGAGGAACCATCAGCAGGTTCTGCCCAGATGACCTCAGGCTTCGAGCTGAGATGTACGGCTTGATTAAGTCAGCGATGTAAGTAGGAGCCTGACCATGTAGGGCTCTGAAGGTCAGCACTAAGATTTAAATTGGACCCTGCACGTGCTACAGGGACAGAGTTTTTATGGGGGGGATACGGGGGAACCGGTCTATGCGTATGACTGCCAAGTTAGCGCGGTCCGGCCAGTGCCGGACCGCGCTAACTCTCTCCTGGGCCAGGGAGAGAGGCTCGTCGTGACAGAGAACGCCGCGGTCCTTAGCACTCCGTCACATAAGCCCAGACGGATTGATGCACTGATCCAACCTGAACCATGTGCAGCAAAAGTAGAAGAAGTCACACAGCACAGCAGACCTGTTCAACCTCTGAGTTCCCTGGTTTTACCCCTTGGTCATGTTGGCACTTTTTAAATTATGTTAATTTATTTTACTGTTTAAATGTGACCAGCAACGGCTTGTTTTAAGATTCACTCGGATGAAACTTAAGTGAAAACAATTGATATTATTTATTTTAATTGTATTTTTTTTGTGTTTGTTAAAACCATATTTCAAGATTGTGCCTTTTTATAAGACTTTACGCTTAATTATTGTGAATAAATGGCTTAATAGTCATCATTTCAAAATTATTGTAAACTTTTAATGTTTTTTTTTTGTTTTTTTTTTACAAAAACACGGTGGGTGGCCGGTGGGCTTCTCTACCACCGGGCTTAGCAAGTTTTCTGGGGGAAACCCTGAGAGAGACTATATAATTGTGGCCCATCTTATACTGTTAATCTATAGCTAAAGAAGAGTTTCTTCATCTGGCATGAAAACAACAGGAGCAAATAAGAACTCCAGGTAGGAGGAGAGAAAGACTGCAACAGATAAGGGTGACACATGCCATACAGCACATAGGAAAGCTGATCACACATGTCTACAGTAAAGAGGATATGAAAACAGGGCTACAGTATGAGACAACAGAGAGACTGATGATGGGAAATAGTCAGTGTACTTCACAATTAGGAGGAGGAGGTGTGACAGCAGCAGTGTGTGGAGAGATTTTCAGCCAGTGTAAAGCACATTGTCATACATGAACATAGAAAAGAATAATGGCCAGAAAGGACAGAATCAGGACAGAAAAAGTAAAAAAAACAACCTTGCTTGCAGTTGGAGGTGTGCCGTCAAAAATTTTACAGATGTGTCTTTTATAATGAAGGTAAAAAAATGGAGATGTCTTCAATATAATGGAAACCTTTTGCTATGTGAAAAACTCTATAATGCTTAAGAACCTAGTTCCAGCTGGTTCAAAGTCTGAGTAGAGTAAAGCAGAGTGCAGGTAAGCAGAGGGAAAGTCAAAGAGAACATCCTGGAAAGAACCTTACCTAACTGCTGTAGGAAATGATTCGCACAAATATCTATCAGATGGTGGAGAGACTCTGAGGAGGTATGTAGGCACTTGGGTTTTTGTTTGAGAAAAGGATATAACGCATTATGTACACGCGACAGACACTTCATCAATAGTAATAAGGGAATTGTTTCATAGAATTTTGGATAGTTTCACATTAATCCATTAGCTGCAAACCACCATGAAAGCACTTAACAAAAGTATAAAGTTGAATGAAAGTTCAGTAATTAATTCAGCTTATACATAGCAATTTTTACTGCTGTCACACCACTGACATCAGAGCTCAACATTTCATGAAAACATTTCACAAAAAAGGCTCCCAAGATTAAAATTAAAATTACCATCTCACATTTGTGTGCCTCCACCAGCCAGGCAAGTTGCAATTTAGATCCATGTCTGTTATATTGAAGTATCCTACACTGTTCATTTATTACAGATACTTCTGTATAAGTGCTTACATACACATATTCTGTTTGAGGTAATTTGGAACACTGCTGCCATTACTTAGTCTGTCCACCAGAGAGCATTGACAAGTTCATATTAATGCTATAAAACATCCCATTCAGTACACACCATCATTTGAAGCAAACATTATGTGTCAGCAGTTAAAACCTGTTTTATCAACATATTGATAGGCATCTGCTGTCTGTCATCCATTTCAACTAATTGTTGTTAACATTGTTTACAATCTGCATCCCTAAAAAGAACCAAGCAGGCTTGCCTTATTACACGATCCAAATCCTTGGCAAAACCTGTCATTCTGAGAGCCTAGGTTGCCGCTCAGAGGTTGGGTGTGTTGCTTCAGGTAGTGAAAGGAATTCTGAAGATGGTAACACACAGGTAGTAGAAGGGAAGAAGAAGGTCAAGTGCAACATGCAGCAGAGATGGCAGACTAATGCCTGAGGTCTACATCCAGTGAGTCAGACAGGAGCAGACCTCATGTCCCCAACATTCACCAGCACTCTTTTAGGCTGAAAGCTTAGTATTGTCACACCGCAGTACCACGAGCATTTTCCAAGATTCATAAAGGCTGATTAGTAGCATGAACAGTAGCTTCCACTAAGAATTTTCTATGCACCTCTCCCTACAGTAACGGCCCGCAGCATCTGTGAAGTCAAACATTTCTGCTCAAACAGCTCCTTTCTCAGGGACAAAGACACATGCTGTGACGAGCAGGTACAGTATCACATAACAGTTACTGTATAACATTACCACAATGCAGTGCTAGCAAGCAAGTAAGTAAACACTAAAAGAAACTAACAGCAAACAAATGGTAGGATTCAAATAAACAAAATTTTATTGGCCAAAAAGCGGCTGGGCCAGCAGAATATAAATACACTATAGTGAGCCACAATGTCAGACCCTTCAGAGATTTTAGAATATAATTATTACTCAATAAGGAACTCAGACAGTGCATAACTTTCATCAGCACAGCACTGTTAGTGAGAAGCAATGGACATAATCTTTAACTCAAATCTTTTCACACCTCCAATCTCCAGACAGATTTACAGAAAACCTTTTAAAGATTATATTTAGTGATGTTGAAGAGACATGTGGGAAAAGAAAGCAGGAGAACGACATGCAGCAAAGGTCTGGTTGGCAGGGATCAAAACTCTGACTCAATACTGACAATGCAGAATGCACCCTAACCGTTTGGCTTCAGGTGGCCCAAAAACCCTGGTTATTCTGAAGAATTCAGTGACATGCAGTGTGTTATTATGACAGTGAATTTTGGGAAAAATAAATTAGTGGGATAAATGGATTTCATTTGTAAAAGCTCCAGCTCAGTTTTCACTGTGTAATAAATGAGACACCATCAAATCATGACTGTCAAACAAGGAAGACAGTATGAGTTTGTAAAACCATTAACACCACTGTTTACACTGTGGATCAGATGCTTTGTACAATGTACGTGTCTCTTAATAATGACAAGGGGTTTATGTCAGTCGTACGTCAGCATGCAGCCTGAACACCGTAGTACACGCAGATCAATGGGCAGCATAAACAACCCCTGAATGTTTCAATCTCCTTGATTTAAAAAAAAGTGAATTAAAGCATTCATTTTATTATTTAATTGCACCACTTCATATATCCTAAATTGCATGTTTTGCAATTTGGTAATTGCACACTTTCAAATTGCAATTTCAAAATCAATTAATTGTTAAGCTCTAAGGCATACATTTTATTAGCATAGCATCAGTAGTTATAACGCTTAACGTCTGGTTATGTCTCAGTACTCCAGACAGATTTAAATAAAATCCTGTTCATTATGTTTAAGTAGTTTTGCCCTTCTTAGACAGTGACAGTGAAGTTGGACAGGGAATGTGGGGAAAGAAAGCAGGGGAATGACATGCAGTACAAACCAGGAGATCAAATGTGTCGATGTGCTATGAACCATAGTACCAGTTAATATTAAATAATCATTTCCTCTCCCTCCTAAATTATAGAGAACTAAATCAGTTCTTCTTTGTCCTGGCCCTCTACGGTGCAGACCAGGAGCTCAATCCTGACTCAGCTCTGACTCTACTGAAGGACTCCCAGCATGTGGAGCTCAAGATGTTCAAATCAACAGATCTATCAGCAGCACAGAATGTCTTTTAACAAGCCAACCACTGCTAGTTCAAATGCCGCATGTGTGAAATGTAGCTAACCAGTAGAAATGCTGCTAACTGTAGCCGAGCAGTAAGGCTACTACACCGTTCCTGTTCACGATGCAGGGGGACGAGAAACAGAAAGAAGTCTGGTCTAACGTTCACTACCTGAGACGGAAGGGATGCCCGCTTTTGTCGCCGGTACCGTGGCTCTGTTCAAGACACTAGGCTATTGCGTCAAAAATCCTCCTAAACGGGATCCCCGTTCGTTCTCCCAGTGAAACAGCCGAGACCAGCTCTTCACGCACAGACCAGCATCTGCCCTCATGTTTGTCAGAGCTTACTGTGCAAAGCAGCGACGAATTGTTGGAGGACGAATGAAAGGGTGAAAGGTACGTGGTGTTTACCTCGCTAAGATGCGGATGGTCTTCTCTCCGTGCGGCAGCGATGCGGAGCTGGTGGTGCGCAGGAGGCGGGCTGATGCTGCCAGCGACCGTCGGTACTGTCCTCACCTCCTTCTCTTCCTTCTTGGGATGCTCTATCCTCTCCTCTCCTCCTCCGTGCTATTGTAATTCTGCTGAAGCTGTACTGAAGGACGGGCCACCCTCCCTCCTTCTCTCTAATTTCTTCCTCCCCTCAGCATCCCTCCCTTTCTTCGCTCACCTTCTGCTCTCTTCTCTCCGCTGTCAAGTTGCCAGAATACAGCAGCAGCGCATCCGGGCTCCATTTTACGACATTCGCCTAGAGCTGGGCGCCAGCAGAACCATGCTAAGCATTTTACACGTTAAACTAGCGGTCCCCAACCACCGGGCCGCGGACCAGTACTGGGCCGTGGGTCATTTGGTACCAGACCTCAAAGAAAGAATAAAAACGTTTTAATTTATTTCTAGCGGAGTCCGCAGGGTGGTTTATTTTGTAAAATGATTAGAGCGTCTTCACGCCACTTCCGTCTTTGCTCGTTTCCCATACTTGACTCGTCGATCTGACCTCCTGGCAAAACTAATGTTTTTATTTTATTTTATTTTATTTTTTTTTAAAAAACGTCTCTGGAGAGCTTCTTTGAAAAGAGGGAGACACTCGAAAAATAAAATACAAAGTAATTTTATTCATTTAGGACACTTTTTTAATTTAAAAAAGCGTTGTTAAATTTTTTAAAAGTTGCAACCTTTTTTTGCACCACGGACCGGTTTCGAGCAAGACGTTGGACGGACTAGACATCGCGCCCAGTCCCTGGTGCAAGAATAGGTTGCAGACCGCTGTGTTAAGCTACCTGATGTAAAATACCACAGAAAATGTCAAGCCTCTGATTTGTTGGGTTTTTGTGTGTAATTTTGTAGTTTCATCACTTTTATTCAAAATTAGTGAGGTTAATCTACATAGTTAATAATACCGAGGAGACTGAGCCTTAATGTTTATTATAGACAGATAAAGTTGTATCTTGTATCATTTGTGTTATGTTTTAATACTACATATTTAAATTACTCTGGTAAATTTACACCATGAATAACACTGTAGGCTCTTAATTCCAATAGTTCGTCTTGTTAGGTTAACGCCTAACACTAGTCATATTTTTCTACTGGAAAGTACTTGTGCAGGATAACTGTTGTTTTAAATGGTCAGATAACTTGACTTCAAATCAAAGGACATTCAGTACATATGCTACTGGCAAACCCACAGAGGATTTCACCCTTTCATATTCGTTTAGTTCATTGTTTTTAGACAATAAGCTGTTGAAAAGCTTTAAACCTCTGACAATGTGGTGGTGTAAACCAAAGTAAAGCCTAAAGGAAAGCTAGTTTGAATTATTATGTCTGTTATTCATCCTGTTGCAGTTTTGATTTTTATTCAGTATTTGTTCCTCTCACTTTATGTTATTGTGCTTTTTCTGTTTACATGATATATGGGTTGTTGTATACAGATTCAATCCCTGCACTTTGGTGTTAAAATGTGTGTGTATGAAAGTATATATGTTGGCTGGGAAAACATGACAAGTTGTGTGAGGGAAATATGTGCTCACCTGTATCATTTAATAAATGACACATTGCAACTTGAAAGCATAATACAGTCTGCCAATGACTGTAGCAGACCACCTGAATAAACTTTGGTCACTCGTATGTTAGTGTTGATTTTTGTAATGATCTGTGTTACAGACTTTGACCAAGTGTGTCACTTGCGTTAAAGTTTCAGCCCATATATACCAGTAGCAGAGTAGCAGAGTGCCTCAATACTGTAGTAGGTTCTCTGTCTTGATTTTTTTTGTTAGAGCCTTACTGTTGAATGAAAATAATATGCTAGATGCTAGTTTTTTCTCTCCATTTTTAACAGTTTCAAAACTTTGTCATTTCATTGGAGAGACTCTCAGACACCTCTAAAGGCAACCCAGATCAAGCAGTCAATGGAGAGGAGCTTAGTTCTTTTCCAAGTCTAGACTTTCCTTTTATAAGGTTGGCCCAATATTTTGGAGGAAGCGGAATCAAGGCCTGACACCAAATGAGAGACAGAACCGAGTCTGCAGGATGGTTGGATCCTGATCTGAAGTAGAAAGTAAAATCATGCATGCAACATCAGTAGCGCTCTGGTCACTGATAATGGCCCAACGTGCTGTTCAGCAATTTAATACAATAGAATGTCATTCATCACATTCAGATGGCTCCTTTCCACTCAACCTCAAACTGCTTGACGAAATATGCTGTTCAGACAGAAAGACCTGAAACAAATAACTGGAGATTCTCTCAGCACTCAACTCTCACATTTCCTGTTTAAATTCCGTCTCACATCACAAAGTATGATTGCAAGCAATCAGCCGAGAATCTGATGAAGCCCAAGTCAAGATTGGACCTTACACCCAGCATAAAGGCAAAAAAGGGGTAAACAGAAAACAAGAAAAATGAAAGAAAGGAAAGGCCAACATGATGAGATAGACCATTAAAACCTTTATCAGAACAACAACTAGCAAAAGCTACCTGGGTTTACACACAGAGTGGTCCCATTTCTTTTGTCGAGCTGATTGACGGGCATGTTTTCTACAGACATCAGGACCATCTGCGCTTTTGTCATAATATAGGCTCAGAGACAGACAGTTCTACAGAGTTTTCATTGGTAAGACAGACCATGAGGGAGTGTGTCTACCATTGACTTTATAAGAGAGGAAGACACAGGCAGAGGTATCTGTTCCCATCAAAGATGGTGGAATTTTTACACTGACCCACATGCCCTTAACATTAGATCCACAGATCCATTGAAAACACCCTCACGTGTCCTGACAGACTGGACAGTTTTTTGAGACTGAATGTTGAATTTGCTAGGTTTTTCATGACACTGGCATCACTGTTGATGTTTTCCAGGTCATTTACATTTGGAGAATACTGGAATATAAAGGAGAAGAAGGATTATAATGTAAGAAGTATAAAAATAATTTAATACCAATTACATCAGTGATAATCCAGCCACACATTCAGTAAGCTGCATGAAAAGAAAGGCTATTTTTTAGGGCTTCCAAGCTATAGGATTTCAATTTCGGTGTATGTGTGTAAACTATCCCACTTTACAGTATAGTAAGTCTCCACATGTAAATACTGGTTGTTGGCTGATATTGTTTCAAAGTTACCACTGACTCGACAGATGTAGATTGCAGACTTAAGTCTGCCATTGCATGTACATTTCATGCAGCTTTCTCCTCTCTTTCTGCTATCTGGTGTGCTACTATTTTCAAAATCCACTTTACTATGGGAAACAACTACAACCTCTAGGTAAGTAACTTACCCACTGAAAATATTTCCAAAGAAGTTTTGCGGAGCATTTGGATGTACAGTAATGCAATCCTGCTAGTTGTTTTCAGTCAAATAGCCATTTTAATGACAGTGCTCCATTCCATGCGTGCAAATGTTCCACCAACACAATTCCCTTGTCTCTACTTTGAGGTAACATTGCCAGCTGTATCCTCCACTTGCCTCCACCCAATACGATTGTGATTGGTTTAATGAAATACAAAAGAAATACAAACACACAAGAGTGTTTTCCACCTATGGAAGAATGATAGTGAGATATAGTCAGACCATTGTCCAGCACAGACACAGTGCTGTAGAGACAGGATTTGGCTATGCAATATTCCAGTTACCCTTCTTTTCATTGATTTTTGACAGCTGAAAAAAATCTTGCAAAACCTTATAACATCTAAGCTTATCTTACTCCACAGAACAAAATAGTCTGGTTATCTGACACTGCAGCAGTAACGACTAAGACAGTTTCTAAAACCTTCAGTATGTTTGTTTGTTTAAGCTTTCAAGAGAAGTCTACACTGTTTGCAATTTTCACTATTTACTTGTCACTTCTATTTAAGAAAATAGCCTAAATAAATAAACAAATTGCAATCAGTTAATTGGTCTATTGATTTTTGCCATCATGTGTATGTATATCACATGACCACGCATATACTGTGAAAGCAAAGAGAAGGTCTTACGATCAGGCCTCTGGCACAGAGCTGCACGCTAGAACCTTTTATTTTGAAGGCAAAACAGCCAATCTTGCAGCAGCTCCCTTGCTCTTCTGATGCTTTTGACGGAGCTTTTCTGTCTTTCAGACTGAGCAGCGGCAGTTTGCTTCTCCTTTTGTTGTGGGCGTTCGTCTGGCCTGGAAGTGAAGCATAGAGGCGGCAGGTGCTGGCTCCCCTCCTCCCTCCACCCCCTGCTCCCTGGGGAACAGTAAGAGAAAGAAGGTTCTCCAATTAAGCTGTGCATGTTGGTAGATTGGGGTGATATCACACATGCAGTCGCCTTCTAACATCCTCCAAGTATTGTGTTAAAACTCAATTTCATTTTATTCATTAATTTGACTTTTAATGTTGTATGATCAAACAAAAATGAAAAGCAAGACAACAAAACTACACATACGTCCCACATTAAAAATAACTGTCTCAAAGACAATACAAAAAACAAATAAGATAAAAAGTAATGTTGAATTCAGTAGCCTTTTCTCACATGATACAATGACAGTTAACTGTTTGCAATTTTTTTTTTACTAACTGTTTCAGGTATTATTCATAGACTGGCACTACTAGAAGTTATAAAAAGCTTGAGATCTGTTCCCATTTAACTTTGTTGACATAAACTTTGCTTTAAATATTATTAGCATTGTGTGAATCAATAATGGCAGTAAATACTGTGTTTTTTCATTCTGAGCTCAGGGGAGCTAATTCAAGGAGGAATTCAGCTATCATTAATTTATTAATCAAACCTGCCAACCTCTCCTGCAGCACTTCTTCTGTGATTGAGGCTTATTGAAAAGTTACTGCATATCAATATAAAATAAAACTTTTCTCCAACATAGTCTTCATCAGATTCATTGCAAAGGTTGTTTTTGTTTTCTTCATAAAATAGGCTAGTGATAGTAGAAGTGTTTATATTGTAGTGAATATTTAAATATTGTAGTATTTGTAGTAAAACACAAACACACACACATCCCATGGAAAGTAAATCCACTCCTACATACTCCGACATTCATTACACATTCAAATTCATCAAATTAAGAAGAAGAAGAAGAAGAAACCTTTATTTTTCACAAATACATTTTTACAGTATTGTGAAATGTTGTTTTCGCATATCTCAGTTGGGGTCAGAGTGCAGGGTCAGCCATAGTACAGCGCAACAATGGTTACAATGGGGTTTGATCCTCTGACCTTCTGATCAGTAGCCCAGAGACTTATCCGTTGCACCACCACTGCCCCAAATTAGAATATGGGGTTCGAGATCAGGTGCCATTGATCAAAACTCTTATTATGGAGTAACAAGTGGAACCTCTGTTATTAGGTTGCAGATGGTTGTAAGCATCACAGTGTTTTTATGAAGATCTTCAAATTATCTGAAATAATTCTTTCCACTCTGAGAAAATCATCAACAACTGTCTTAGATTTAAAGCAACTGTCATTCAGGACTGACCTACCAACAAATTTACCCCAAGAGAAGCCTGTTTGATGCAAAAAGACGTCTCCAAATATCATAAGTTTGCCAGTGACTGTACAAGCAAAGAACAGGCCTTTTGGGGTTTGAAACAGGCAATACAATAAAGAAATCCCTCCATGGAAGAATAATCAAACATATCAGCAAGCCAATGTCAAATGCTAGTGGACAGTCTAGCCTAACACCTGCAAGAAGTTATTTTTGCTAAAATGGGCAATACTATCTTTTGAGACCAGGTACTTATTTTTTGACCAAAAAATATCCATCCATCCATTATCTATACACCGCTTATTCCTCACTAGGGTCGCGGGGGGGGGGGCTGGAGCCTATCCCAGCCGACTCGGGCGAAGGCAGGGGACACCCTGAACAGGTCGCCAGCCTATCACAGGGCTACATATAGAGACAAACAAGCACGCTCTCATTCACACCTACGGACAATTTAGAATAATCAATTAACCTCAGCATGTTTTTGGACTGTGGGAGGAAGCCGGAGTACCTGGTGAGAACCCACGCATGCACAGGGAGAACATGCAAACTCCACACAGAAAGATTCCGGACGTCCTAACCGGGACGCGAACCAGGGATCTTCTAGCTGTGAGGCAACGCTGCTAACCACCGCGCCACCGTGCAGCCCACCAAAAAATATGACATCTGTAAATATTTTTGGAAATAAATGATGGAAAAAATGAATTGACCCTGTTGCTGAAGGTATCGCCTTTATCTGTAGGAACTACATCAAAGAAGATCAAATATTCACAGGTTCAAGTATGTCAAAAAGCTAACACTCAAAAAACATAATTTTCACTCTAATAATTCCTAGTCCTATTTATTTATATTCTCAGAATATTGAAAGATGGAAATATGGAACAACAGAAACATGTGGCTGTCTAAATTGCCTCTCTATTGTTGTACCCAGTACAAGAAATACAGAACATCAACAATAAACCTCATTGCCTCTTTAATGGAAAAACAGTTCCCGTGAAGTGAGAGTAATAGATTTTTTGTGAAAATAACGAGCACTGATTTGGTTTTATAATTTCATATTTCATCTTTAGAGTCATTAGAGCAGAACATTCAACACACAAAGTGCCACCAATTAGACAGTCCATCATTTAACAACACAGAGAGCAGCAGACAGCATGCAGAGGCAGCATGATCCGGTTGGCTAATCAGTAATTAATCAAGTTACAGTGTCTCAAGGGACACTGTAACTATGTACTTAATTAATCAACAGTAATTTAAGCTGTCGTTTTGCCTGGTAAATAACACACTCACCACTTAGCCACACAATGTATTATGTGGTGTTCTGCTGGAAAACCTTGGAATTTAACATCCATGTTGATCAGACACTTAGGCACCCAAATAAACATTGCCCCAGAGCAAGCACACTCCCTCATGCAGATGGAAATCTCAAATGTCACTGGCCTATCCCACAGGAAAATGCACCCCACCACAAGCTAAAAATGTCAAACAATCAGGAACATCTTGAGGAACATCTTCAGGAACATCTTGACGAACACAACAAGCGCCCAAGATGTTGATTTGACCTCCAAACTTCCTATACCTCATTCTGATCAAGCATCAACAGGATGCAGTGGAACAAGTTTGATTGACAGAGGCTCCACTGCACAAGACAGAGTAGCCAAAGGATCCACCGCCAACGTCCTGGTGCCAGACAACATAGGACACCCTGAGAGGTCCTTTTGTCCATGCCAGACAAAAATGTCAAAATCTTCTATTTTTGTGTTTTTGTTTCAGATCGTCAAACTAATTTTAATGTAAGACAAAATTAACCCAAGAAAACACAAAATACCATTTTCAGATGATTTTATTTTTTGAAGAAAAAATGCTGTCCAGCCCATCTTGCCCTATCTTAAAAAGTAATTGCCCCCTTAAGTTACAAATCTACCAAATGACCAAGTTCATTTGGCAGTTGGGTGTAATTTCACCAGCCACAGTCACATATGATTACTCCCAGACTTGTTAAATCTAAACATCACTAAATAGAACCTGTCTGGCATTGTGAAGTAGCTAAAGGGTTTCATAAAGCTGCATATGATGCTACGTTCTAAAGAGATTCAAGAACAGATGAGAAACAAAGTCAATGAAATTTATCAGTCTGGAGGGTTACAAAGCCATTGCTGAGGCTCTGGGACTCCAGAGAACCACAATGAGAGACATTATCTACAAATGGAGAAACATCGAACAGTGGTGAACCTTCCCAGGACTAGCTGGCCGACCAACATTTCTCCAAAAGCACGTTGATATTTAATCCAGGAGGTCACAAAAGAACCCAGATAAACATCAAAATAACTGCATGCCTCACTGGCCTCAGTTAAGGTCCGTCTACATGATTCCACAAGGAAGACAAGAGTTGCAAGGTGCAAACCACTACTGACCAAACAGAACATAAAGGTTCATCCGGCATTTTGCAAAAAAAAAATAAAAAAATCTAGATGTTATCCCAAGACTTTTGGGATAACATCCCATGGGCTGATTAGTCAAAGGTGGAACTTTTTGGAATACATGAGTCCTGTTACATGTGGTGTAAAGCTAATACTGCATTCCACAAGAAGAACATCATACCAACAGTAAAACGTGGTGGTCGTGTGATGGTTGGGGGCTGCTTTGCTTCCACAGGACCTGGACCACTTGTTCTAATTGATGGAGCCATTAATTCTGCTCTCTACCAGAAAATCATCCTGGAGAATATTCATCTATCAGTTTAAGACCTAAAGCTCAAGCACAAATGCTTCATGCAGCATGTCAATCACCCAAATCACACAAGCAAGTCCACCTCTGAGTGGCTCAAAAAGAACAAAATTAAGGTTTTGGAGTGGCCAAGTCAAAGTCCGGACTTCAATCCAATTTAGATGCTGTGGCAAGACCTTTAAAGGGCAGTTCATGCTCAAAAACCATCTAATGTGGCTGAATTCTAACTATTCTGCAGAAAAGAGTGGGTCAGAATTCATCCACGGTGATGTAAGAGACTGATCACAAAGCTGTGACACACATTTAACTGCAGTTGTTGCTGCCAAGGATGGAAAAGCAGTTATTAGGTTGAAGGGGGCAATTACTTTTTCACAAGGGGGATATAGGTTTCTAACAATTCTTTGATAAACCATTATTTAAAAACTGCATTTTCTAATTTGTTGTTATCTCTGTCAAATATTCAATAAATACAAATATTAGTTGATGATCTGGGACATTCAGTGTGAGAAATATGCAAAAATAGTAGAGTGCAAATACCAAAAAAATTCTTTTTGGTATTTGCACTTGATAGTTTTTTTTTTTTAACCATCATATCTCTTTTGATTTACTGTAACATTGTGCTTGTCATTGTTATGTCAGCTTTGGTATGATTAACCCCTTATTTCTGAGTAGTTCAGAATGCTCTTCTGGTTTTTGTTTTGTGTTGGTTCTCTCCCCCAAGAAGTTGATGCTTATTATCTGTGTGTCAATTTGTAACTGATTGGATGCAAGTTTGTTTGTGGGGACTCCCACCTATAGATGACCTGCCCTTTTTACAAATGTTTGTCTGATGAAGGTCTATGACCGAAATGTTGCACGAATTAAATAACCTATTTTTGGAAGTGAGACAGTGTGCGGGAGCTTATTGTTCTGGTTGCATCTTGTAAACATGAGGTATTTGTTGTAAAGCATCATTTTGGTGAACATAACAGGATGCAAATATCCAAGTTAGTCATGAAACAGTCAACAGAAGTTTGGTTGAAAGGGGTCTGAATGCCAGAACACCAATCAGGAAGCCAAGTCTGACAGCCAGACACAAGCGTGAGCTCCTCCAGTGGGCCAGGCAGTACCAAGCCCTTACTGCAGATCAATGGTGACATTTCCTGTTTGGAGATGAGTTGCTTTTTATGCTGTACAGAACTGATGGCTGTACCAGGGTGCGTCAAAAGTAAAGTAAAAGACTAAATGAGGATTGTGTATAGCCAAGACTCACCAGTGAAGGGGAATCGGTACATGTATGGGGCCTTTCACTCCAATGGCAAATCAGACCTGGTGATCTTTGGGGCCAGTGTCACTGGGGCTGTGTGATGCGCTGAGACATCGCCTGTGCCATGGGCCCATCAGACATTTAGAGAGAACTTTAGGTACCAAGATGATAATGACTATGATAATGAGTTGTGCAGGATTTTCTTGAGCAGAAGGAAATTGGTGTTTTGCACCAACCAGCATGCTTGCTTGACACCAATCCCATCGAGCATTTGTAGGATGCTCTTGGTGTGCAGTTGCTGTCAGAAAACCCACAACCCACAGCTAATCTTCATGAACTTGGTCAAGTTTTACAGGAAGAATGGGCCAGTCTCTCCAATACAATATTACACACATTAGTGGAGGGTATTTCTCACAGATTGGCAGCCATCTTGCAAGTAAGGACAGGCCATACAAATTATTATGTGTTTAGGTGTCCTGCGTGAACTTTTGCAATACAATCATTTTAAAAACTATTGTAATCTAGTATCACTTAGAAGATCTTATTAGCACAATAGATATATGTATATGTGTGTGTGTACACACACACACACACACACACACACATATATACATGTATTTATAGGTATATATTATGGGTATTTATAAAAGTATTAGTACAAGGGCCACTCTGAACTCAGTTCCTGGCCAAACTTACCATATAGAATGAACTTAAATACTTAATCTGAAGGTGCTGCTAAATAAAACACAGACACCACATAAGCAAATTCAGAAGGCCTCAATCATGCTCACAGCATGTCTAGATTGGCTAGATTGTTGCAATTAGAAACATGCTGCAAATTAAGAAAACACCAGTCTATCTACAAAAAAACACAGTTTAAATCTTGCATCACCGTACATCACAAAATTGTATAAGTAACTTAAAAATGTAGCCTCTTTATTCTACTTACAAAAAGGGACAGATTATTTGGAAAATTAATAATCAAGTAAAAAAATTACCAATTTTCATGGTAATATGACAGATGACTTAATTAATCTCACATTCAGTCTCTTTCTTATGGGGTGTGAGGGAGTTTTAGCTGTATTCTTTCAACTGCACCGTTGGCAATTCTAAATGGTTTTGTTAGCAAGTAAAGAACAAACCATTCAAACCAATAACAAGACTTCATGCAAATCTTAAATGATCAATAGGCTAAAAGGCTTTAGTGTTTTAACACACAAGGGTCCTTCGAAAAGTTCTCGGCCTGGAAATAAGGAGCTTAACTCCCATTTTGGGGCATAACTTTATGATGTAAAGTCTTATGTCAGTGTCCACAAAAGCTTAAATGTTTGAAGCTATCAAAGAAAACAGGAGAGGAAAGCTTCGAGCTGGCTGCTGTTGCTCCAGGACAGAGCATCCGTCCACACAGCACAGGAGGCAGAAGCAGCCAAATGTGGCTTTGAACTGTTGCTCTATGAACCTTAATCACCTGACTTGCATTGTCTGACTTCTGTCTGTTTCCAAACTAAAATCACACTTGTGTGGTCACTAGTTTCAGAAATGTTAAGTCATGAATGCTGTTGAAGAACATCTGGAGGCTCAAGATGTGAACTTCTTCTGTGAAAGGAGAGCGAAGTTTGAACACCAGTGGAGCGAGTGCATTCAAGTTAAGGAGACTGTCACAAAAAAATGCAGGAACAACCTTCTCCTGTGACATTTTGTGGTGAGGCCAGGTGACGACTTTTTGAAGTGGTACATAATACCAGATATAGCTGCATATTCGCACTGCAGTTTGTTCCAGATATTAGTCCTACTGTTCACTACCTGTTCAAAAATATTCATAACAAGGAAATAACTGGTCATGGAATAAATGTATGTAATATAAATGTTCCCTACACTCCTCCTTTGTGTATTTGATTACCCCAGACAGACTTACTAGCCCACCCCATCACCCCTGTCAAGTGTTTTATCCTCCCTCCCCCAACCCACAACCACCAAAACACCACTCTATTGTCTGCCCTCTGTGCTCCCTGTCGTCCCATTCATTTTCATTTGCCCTCTGCATGCACACAAGTCTGCCTGGAACATCCACAAATCATCCACCAACTGTCACATGTCATCTTCCCCAGACTGGCACTATGATGTGTGTATGTGTATGTGTGTGTGTGTGTGTGTGTGTGTGTGGTGTCAGTTTTATTAAATGAGGTTTACAAAGAGTGATGTGCTGCATGAGAAAATGAACTGAATATGTTGCCTGATTTAAAATACCACAGTACCACAAATGAATAAAGTGGCCATGATGAAAATGAGTTTTCAGACGGTTGTTTCAGGGTGTACCAGTCAACAGAAAAGTAATTTACCCTATGTGTCCTTTACATCAGTTATACTACTAAGAACTACAGCTGCAGACCCTACTGGCTTATGTTTGACCCACAAAAGAACTGAATTTCATTTATTGAATGCAATTTGGGATGTTTTTGAAAAAAAATGGTCAAATTTTTAAGTTTAAATTTTTCTAAATTTGTTTTATATTGCAGTAAAAAAATATGTTAGAAAATAAAGTCCTGTTTTACTTTCTTGTTTTTGTTTTGTTCATTGATGACTGTTCTGGAACAGTTGAAATATCCACCAAATCAATTTGAAAGAACAACAAAAAAAAAGACCTGTACAGTTATCCTTAATTATATTACATTTCAGTTTTATATTTGCTTTCATAGCAGATTTTGTGTAAAAATACACATCCTGAATAACAAAAATTGTTATGTTCAGATTGTGTTGATGTGTTTACCTTTTTTGTTAAATGTATTATTTATTCCTAATTGTAAGTGGTGATTTGGGGTGTTCAGAGAAGTGGTGATTCATGCATTATAAACACTGACCACATATCAGGCCAACTAGTTTAGTTATCTGTCTATTTACTCCATCTTGGACAAAGCAGGGAAAGCACAGTCTGCAACAGAAAGTGAGTAGATGTTTAGTCTAGCTGGCTTTGCATGTTGTAACACAAGATACTGTATATCCTCAAAATATTTTAGGTATATTGTGACACAAGAAAGGCTTGATGCAACTGCTATACTAAATAGATCCTAATATATATATATATATATATATATATACACCACTGTATACCGTCTATAAAGGATGTACTTTGATGGACTGGAGACTAAAAAAAATGTTTATTTTAACCAAAAACCTGTTACGGGAGGTGGCCGAGAGCCCACGCGCAGACACCAGAGCAGGCTAAATGATTTTCAGAAGTAATTTATTAAAGAAAGGACTGAACTGCAAACAACACGAGTGGAAACAAAACTAACAGAGGAAAAACCAACAGGAACAAATCAACTTAAAACAGCAAAGGGCAAAATTAAACCAAAGAAATATAACCAACAACTGAGGAGGGGAATCCAAGGCAAACAGATAGGTACACAAAAAACTAACTAACAAACGGGGACAGAAGAAACTAACTGAAACAGGTAACTGAACTGAGGGAGAAAACAGAATGGAGCTACCTGACTGAATACAAGAAATGAACTATACACTACAAACCAAAAGACGTAAACCAACAAACAAAGTAGGATAAACTGATACAAATTAACTAAAGCAAGACAAACCAAACAGGATACTCACAACCACAAACTAAACTAGAGGGACAGGCGGGCTGAGGGGAAGCAGACAGGAGACAGGTAGAATGGAGGCTGGCTGGGGGGCCAGGATCCGGGTGGTGGAGAAGTCACTAAGGCAGGGGGGTAAAGGAGGCAGGAGATCGTGTGAAGGCTGGCAGGTTGAAGGCAGAACGGGAACGGCAGAGAAACAGGGTTGGAATGTCTATGGTCTGGCAGAAGTGGGCTGAATGAACTGGAGCTTATATAGAGGGTGGATGATTGAACGCAGGTTAGCCGATTCTCACAGCTGCCTTCAATAGCAGCAATCAGGGAGTCTACAGGCAGGGCTGGGCTGATTGTGAGGGAGAGAGAGTGAGGGCAAAGGAGAAAGAGAGGAAGAAAGAAAAGAAGGAAAACAGAGAAAACAGGCAGGGGGTGAAACGGGGATCATGACAAAACCAGCCAAAGAATACAATAGTTTTGTTTCTTTTTTTTTCTTGAATGCCATTAATAGAGGTGGACATTACACAATACCCTTCACAATGTCTGAGCTGTCACAGCAACTCTGATTTCCATTGGTAACCATTGTGCAAAGTGTAAAGCACTTCCCTGTCTGTTTGATCAGATTGTATAGACATGACCAGTGGCATGATTTTAGGAAGACGACCACTGCAGCTCTGATTAGTTGTACTATGGCTTGTTCTATACTTCACGATTACTGCTGTAACTGTATCATATTTATTCTTTGTGAAGTGTCACAATCTGATTTTTCATTTCCTCTGCATTGTGGCTCCACATGGACAAGAATTTTCATGTGGAGTCATGATATGTCATGATATAGTCAGACATGCAGATATAAACAGCCCGTAGGTCAAAAACTGGGAAAATTGTGGTTTCAAAAGTCATTTTATAACCATGTTCATGTAGTTATCTGGAAATCACAGTTGTGCTCAATTTAGTTTGAATTATCACAAGTGTATTCACTTTTGTCACATTATGTTTCTACTTTGGGGTGAATATTTTCATTATATATACAAATATATCTCCCCCTGGAACTGCTACCTTATCGTGGTGGGGGAGTTTGAGTGCCCGAATGATCCTGGGAGCTATGTTATCGGGGGCTTTATGCCCCTGGTCGGGTCACCCAAGGCAAACATGTCCTAGGTGACAGGTCAGACTAAAAGCAGTTCAAGAAGCCCTTATGATAAATATAAAACCAAGGACCATGACGTCGCCCGGCAAGGCGCAGCTGGGGCCCCACCCTGGAGCCAGGCCTGGGGTCGGAGCTCGTATGGGAGCGCCTGGTGGCCAAGCCTTTGACCACGGGGCTCGGCCGGGCCCAGCCCAAAAGCACAACGTGGGCCTGCGGACCCACCACTCGCAGAGGGAATCGTAGGGGCCTGGTGCTATGTGGATCGGGCGGGACGGCGGGGGCCTCGGCGACCCGATCCCCGGACACAGCTTCTAACCATTGGGACTTGGAAAGTCACCTCACTGGAGGGGAAGGAGCCTGAGCTTGTGTGGGAGGTTGAGAGATACCGTCTAGATATAGTCGGGCTTGCCTCCACGCACAGCTCTGGAACCCAGCTCCTCGAAAGGGGCTGGACTCTCCATTTCTCTGGATTTGCCCATGGTGAGAGGCGGCGGGCTGGTGTGGGTTTGCTCACGTCCCTACAGCTCAGCTGCCACGAATTGGAGTTCACCCCAGTGAACGAGAGGGTCACGTCCCTGCGCATTCAGGTCAGGACAGGTCTCTGACTGTTGTCTCGGCCTACGGGCCAAACAGCAGTGTGGAGTACTCGGCCTTCTTGGAGTCCCTGGGAGGGGTGCTGGACAGTGCTCCGACTGGGGACTCCATTGTTCTACTGGGGGACTTCAACGCTCACGTGGGCAACGACAGTGAGACCTGGAGGGGGGTGATTGGGAGGAACGGCCTCCCCGATCTGAACCTGAGCAGTGGTTTGCTATTGGACTTCTGTGCTAGTTACAGCTTGTCCATAACAAACACCATGTTCGAGCACAGGGGTGTGCATAAGTGCATGTGGCACCAGGACACCCTAGGTCGGAGATTGATGATCGACTTTGTAGTTGTGTCATCTGATCTCCAGCCACGTGTCTTGGACACTCGGGTGAAGAGAGGGGCAGAGCTGTCAACTGATCACCACCTGGTGGTAGAGAATGACTGAGCCACGTACCTGTAGGACTCGAAAAAATACTAAGGGCTGAGAGAGGAGCTCGAAAAGATGGGGAGGGCGAAACCAACAGTGGTATTAGTGGTGTTCGGAGCACTCGGGGCTGTAAATCCCCAAACAAGGAGAGCTGCTTCATCTAATCCATGGAAGAACATCCGAGACCTCTGAGAGTGCAATCCTCGGAAGAGCTAAGATACTGCGTAGAACCATAAAGCTCCCAGGCCTCTAGAAGAGGACCCAAGCTTGAAGGAGACATAATACCACCCATATGGGTGTTACATTTACTTCAGTTGCCCACATTTTCACCCGTGGAAGATTCTACATGTTACTTTTTAGCATGGTAAGTATAGACTATCTTACTAGATTTCTCTGGCATGACAATTTCAAACTCATTACAAACCCTTTACATGATAGTTATTAATATTAATGATGGTTCCTTGTCCTTGGGGTTTGACATAAGTCAAGTCAACGAGCAAGCATGAACAATACCAGGACCCTGGAGCTGACCTACCAAATTGGAATGCAGCCATTGTTAAGGTTACCGTTACACCTGTATCTTTTTTCCATGGCATGCCAACATATCTTCCTTATGCTTGTTCAATAAATTTTAAAAAGTCCCTTAAAACAGCTTTTCGTGGCATTTGTAAGTCATTCTCTCATTCAAGAGTGACTCTCGTCAACCCACTTTGGCACCTTGCATTGATCAGCCCAGTCCACCAGTGTTCAGGTTTTACAGTATATCATACTCCCAAGTGGTGAATGACAGCAAGCCAGACTCAGCTTTCCCCTAAGGCAGCGTCCATCTGTTGGTCAGAGCAGCACGATCAATACTGCTGATGTTACTGACGGCTAAAAGCCTGCTAAGAAACCTGAGAGGCTCTTGTGACCCAGAGTTGGAGCTGTTACTCTGGTGAGCTATCATTCCACACACTGATCCACTGAAGACTAACCCACAGATGTTTATCAGTGCTGGGTGAGATTTAGCCCCAATTTTTGCAGGTTATTTAATTATGATTTTAACATTTGAGACTTTTATATGAATGCAATGATTTTGTTAAGACCAACAAATAAAAAATAAAAACCCCTAGTATAAAAGTTGGGTAAAGGTAAAACTTTTTTTTTTTTTTTAAATCAAGATTATTTTAATCTAGTTAGGTGTCTGCTTTTTAAGTTAGTAAAGTCAATTGGGACTGAATTGAAATTAAAAGGCAATTTCATATAAATGTTTAATGATGAAGTGTTTGGTATTTAATAAAAACAAGCAGGTCAGATTAAAGTACAGGCCTCAAAGTATGACCTTGATAGAAGGGAAGTGGATTGACATTGAATTCCCAATTAAAGCTAATCAGATAAACAAAGTCTAACTGCATGTACTCTCCGTGTATTATAGATGTGGTAAATGCATTTCCTTTCTCATAAAACATTTGTCAGATAGATTTAAAAAAAAAAAAAAAAATTGACACCTTTTTGCTTACACTGATGTTTGCTTGTTGGCAGTCTTCTTGCTCCGTACCCTCTGCAGATATGTCCTTATATATCTAGTGATACTACCAGAAGCTTTTGTGCAGTAGAAAAGCATAACATTGTTAAAAGGGAGTCTATCCCAGCTGACTTGGGGTGAAGGCAGGGGACACCTGAACAGTTCACCACTCTATCACGAGACCACATAAAGAGACAGCACACTGACATTTTAGAATACAATTCAGAATCATCAGCAACCTCAGCTTGTCTTTGGACTGTGGGAGGAAGCCAGGGCATCTGGTGAGAACCCGTGCTGACACAGGGAGAATATGCAAACTCCACACAGAAAGACCCTAGGCTGAGATTGGAACTCAGAACCTTCTAACTGTGAGGCAACAGTGTTCATCAATAAACTTTAATATTGACACCCTCAAATATTGTATGTACATAAATATTCACACCCTTTACTCAATGCTTTGTTGAAGCACCTTTCACAGCAATGACAGCCTCCAGTCTTCTTGGGTGTGATACTACAAGCTTGGCACACCTGGATTCGGGGAGTTTCTCCCATTCTTCTTTGCACATGCTCTCTAGCTCATTGAGGTTGGATAGGAAGCATCGGTGGACAGCTATTTTCAGGTCTTTCTAGAGACGTTCAATGGGTTCAAGTCCGGACTCTACTGGGCCACTCAAGGACATTCAGAGACTTGTCCCGAAGCCACTCCTTTGTCATCTTGGCTGTGTGCTTAGGGTCGTTGTCCTGTTGGAAGGAGAACCTCTGCCCCTCTGGAACAGGTTTTCATCAAGGATCTCCCTGTACTTAGCTGCATTCATCTTTCCCTCTGTAATAAGATGCTGTGATCAACTGTATCAGAAACTAGTCCACTGTCTGAGGTTGTAAGAAGATCATTGGTGGCCTTTACCAGTGCTGTCTCTGTACTATGATGGATTCTAAATTCTGACTGAAACTCTTCAGACAAACCATTTCTAAGCAGATAATCACATAACTGGCTTGCAACAATTTTTTCAAGAATTTTAGAAATAAAAGGGAGGTTGGATATGGGCCTATAATTGGCTAAAACACCTGGATCCTGAGTAGGCTTTTTGAGAAGTGGCTGTATTACAGCAACTTTAAAAGCCTGTGGTACATAGCCTGTTAGTAGAGAGAAGTTGATGATGCTTAATACTGCAGTGTTGATTAAAGGAAAGATTTCCTTGAACAATTTAGTGGGGGATGAGGTCTAACAAACATAATATCACAGTATTTACTTCTGAAACCTGAGGCAGAAAGAAGTGCTGTACACTGAGGATCCACAGAGCATGACACTTCTAGGCAATTATTATTATTATTATTATTGCATTATTATTATTTGAGGTGTTTATGATGCGGTCGGTCTACAGGTGTAACAGGAACTAAGGCTCTGTTAAATCATGCAGCAGAATGATGTTTCAAAGCTGGCAGATTAGATTAAGAGTTACTTATGTTTACACCAGATTGAATGCTATTTAGAAAACCCTTTATTTTTAATGAATTGATGGATTAATTCCACTTACTAACTTTTTTATTATGATGTTTTGTGAATTCTTCACATCTGCTTGAAAACTGCTACAGATAAATTAATGGAAATTATTTTTGAAGTATACCTTATATCAGTGAGGTTAAGTTTTCTCTTAGTATAATGAGAACATAATAATGAACATATCTGACACTTCTCAAAAAGGTTGATAAATGTCAAACAATGACAGATGTCAAATGGTCCAAAACTGTGTTACCTTCTAATAATTGCAACCCCTCTAATTTGAACAGTAGGTATGCCAGACTGAAAACCAACAGTTAGAATTTACTATATGACAAATACAGGCCCCACAGCAGTAACTCAAGCAACAAACATCAGTACACCTTTCATTACTGGTATTCAGCTTTCTTGTTTTTTACCTCCATGCTTTTTTGTCGGGGCTATGCATTCATTGTGGTAGTCCTGGCCAGGTCCACGCTACACAAGCCAGACACCTTCAACCATTGGAGCCTTCCAAACTCAGGGTTAAACCTGAAGTTATCAAGCTCTACTTTCTAGTATAGGCCTCTGATGTAGACAGTGGATATGAGAATGCTATTTTAGCTGTACATTTTACTTCACCTTTTCCTCCTTTTCTGCTGTCTCTATGTTACCATTTTCAAAAACCCTTCACTATGGAAACAACAACTTCTGAGCAGCAACCTACAGTTTGAAAATGTCATGTTTTCTGGAGATTTGGATTGTGCAAGGCAGCACTGCTTGATTTATTCAATGAATTAGCCATTTTAGTGACATTGCGTTCCTCAAAACAGTTCCCCTATGATTATATTGCATGGGACAAAGTCCTACATTCTAGGCTTAGCATTTGGACAATGCATAAGAGAACATCCACAGTGTAAAAATAAAAGCATTGTTCCCTCATGCGACTGCATGAGGGAACAATGCTTTTATTTTATCTTCACTTTTAGTGTAACCTTTTGAGGTTTTCATGTGGATAAACAAAGAAGAGAGAGAAAATTAAATATGACTTTATGTTCCTAATCTGAAATTTTTACAAATGGACGCCTGCTGTCCATATGTAAAGCTGCCATAGAAACCCCTTTCTGTCTCGCTGACAGAAAAGGACAGTGGTCAAATAGCCAAAGAAAAAACAGTCTGCACCTGTTTATTTTACAAAGCCTTATTGTGCTTGAGCTGGGAAGGAGCTTTGTTTACAGCCAAGGCAGTTAACTGTCTAACCAACTTTTAATGGTCAGCTGCAAAAGTCTTGTTTGTCTGCTAAGAAGACTGGAAAACCACAAAACATCATATTTTCACTGCAGCACAGGAAGAGAGGCAGCAATATGAGATTGAGCCTTAAAGATTACAGTTAAATTGGGTTTGAAATGGCCAGCAGCAGCAGCAGATTGCATGGTGCAGTGTGGGTCAACAGCAAGTGTGTCAGACGTATTATGGACCCTCTGAGACACTTTCTGCATTCATCTCCCTTCATCAGCAGAGCTGTGGCCTATCTTAAAATAACTAGCATGTAGAGCTAAGTTTAGTTTAGGCTTTATTAAGATCCCATACGTGCAAACAGCCAGACAGATAAACATTTGAGAAACTATGACAACAACTCATAATATAATTTTAGAGTGAATTAAAAATAGATAAATACACAAAATATTGATAGAAATATTGAAGATGGTCACCACAGACTAAAATCTGGCCAAACCACACAACTACCAGTGAAGCCCATCAGAGGGCTACAGGTGTAGAGCTGAGGTTACACTCACTGATGACTTTTTTTCTGGCAGAACTTTTTTACAGAACCATTTCTCTATGGCCCCACACTGATAAGTTATATTATACCAGCGCAACTATCCCCTTTCAACCCGATACAACCAAGTAGTTCTGACCAACCAGAAAAGGTTGATACTGATAGTACTTATGATTACACTTGCAGTAGATTTTACATTGTAGTCACTGAAAAGTATTCATAGTTTATATGTAAATAAACAAACAAGAAGAAGTGTGTGTATATGCTTTTTTTTTATAGAAAATGTGTTTGGTTAATGTTTAGCTATAGATTTAGCTGAAGTTCGCAGGGATGAAACCTATTTTGAAGAACTCTGGAGGCAAGTGGTACAAAAACCTGAACAATATAAGACTGACCCAGAGCCTGCAGCCAAAAAAGAAACTAAAGACTGAATCAACACAATGTGATGTCTCAACTTGGCAGGTGTCCTGAGCAGAACAAGAACACTTTTGATGTAAGAGTCACATGTCTTTTATGTAATTTAAATTGTAATCATCTCATGAGCTTCCTCAACAATTAAAATGGCACAACTTAAGCAACCATTCCAGATCTAATTATTGAGGGCTACATGAAAAACCTTATTACACTGTACATAAGTTCTCACATACCTCTACAGGGCAGTTTTGCCTGCATAAGCAAACGATAAGAATGACCAACAAAAAGGACTGTTTTGCCAACAGCGTAAAAGGTTGAATAAAAAATCAGAGACATTGGAATATCTCAGTGTAAGTAATGGTCTCAGCATGGACACAGCTATAAAAAGTGTTCGACTCTACCACTAAACTTAGCATGCTGCTGAGCACTTGGACCACACTCATCATCATACTTGTGGTTCCCAGTGTTTCCAGAGGTAGAATGGGAGGCAGAGCTTTCAGTTATCAGCTCCTCTGTTGTGGAATCAGCTCCCAGTTTGGGTTCTGAAGGCAGACACCCTCTTAAGATTAGGCTTAAAACTTTCCTATTTGATAAAGCTTATAGTTAGGGCTGCTCAGGATCACCTGAGCTGTTCCTTAGTTATGCTGCTATAGGTTTAGACTGCTGGGGGACTCACATGATGCACTGGGCTCCTCTTCTCTCCTCTTTCTATACTGTTATATATCACCATTACATATCACTAACTCTGTATTTCCCGCGGGGTCCTGTGTCCTGTGCTTGTTCTCTCTGCAGATGTCTCTGGATCTGGAGTTCTGTCTCTGATCTGCAGCCACTGGCCTCATCACTTGCTGTCCTGTCATCTACACCCCAATCCCTCCTGCTATCCACTCTCCCCTCATCCCCACTCCCAACCCAACCGGTCAAGGCAGATGACCGCCTTCCCTGAGCATGGTTCTGTCGGAGGTTCCCCCTCCCCCTCCTAGGGTTTTTTTGGATCCTTCTGACTGTCGCTGACTGCTTGCTCATAGGGAATCCAAAAGCAACTTTGGATTGTTGGGTTTTCTGTTTTCTGTTCTTCCTTACTTCATTAAGCACTATGTGATGACATATGTTGTAAATATGCGCTATATAAATACAATTGAATTGAATTAAATCATTGAATTTGCCCTTAAATTACACTTTTACTTGTAAAGGTGCATGACCTAATTTGTACAGTTGTGGTGCATTGCTGTTAATCAAATCTGTCCATGGACAGAGAGACAGACAGAACATTTGCCAAAGTACTTAAAACTGCCTCTGTAGTAGTTCCCACTAAAGTGTAGGTGTGTCTAGGACACCGGCCCCCGCCCCCCCATTCACATTTACACACACACTTGCAAGGTGAAAACAATACCAGCTGCCTAACTTCAGCTGGTGAAATGGTTTATTGCTTTTAATGGCACAGTTACTGTGGTTGACGTAACACAGCCATCATACAGTGAGACATACTGTGAATGCTAAGGGCCAAAGCAGCTCCAGCTCTGAATGTGCAGGTCAGCATCTTTATCTCTGCACACTGTGCAGGCTCAAAGGACCATCAGCTACTGTGAGAATGCCTTTACTGGCACCAGCAGCCACACCATCTGCCCTAAAAGCATATGGTGGCAGAGCATCAGGGAGTCCTGTCTGTGTGTGTGTTAAGAGTACACAAGCTGTTATGGAGTCAGCACACACTAGAGGCAAGTGAGCTGCAGCAGCAAACTGTTTTAAAAATTAAAGATTCTTCGCAGAGCTTCATGGAAGTTTTGTGTGTGTGTGTGTGTGTGTGTGTGTGTGTGTGTGTGTGTGTGTGTGTGTGTGTGTGCACCATCTACTGTAGGCAATACACTGGCAATGGATAAGTACCTCATCTAACCCCTATTTAAAATATCCTAACTATAATACTTTTTTAAAAGTTTATCATATATATATATATTTTTTTTTTGTTTTAAGTTCAGCTTCCTCTTGTTTTCTTGCTTTGTACTGTAGGCAGTTGTTTCAAGTGCTGAAGTAACTTTTTTTTTCCTGCGGGACTCTTTGCCGTTGAATCAGGCATTTCAGAATCTGAAGGGACATCTACAAATCTGTATAGTCAACAGGAACACCCTCACAGAAAAGACCTGTGCTTGGCAAAAGTTTGTAGTCATGGGCTAGATTTCCGAAAGCCTAAAAACAGCCAAGAAGAGCAGCAGAAGTCATAAAGTGACAGCCTACCCCAGCTTTATGACAGAAATCTAATGACAACTAGCCATCGTGCTTAAAGAACAATTTAGTTATGTGATGAATTTCCCCAGTAAGACAGAGGACACCATTGCTGTCCATTGATGAATATTGCAAATTTGCTTTCCTGTGTGGAGTGACAGAGATGGAACCCTTAGCCATTCTCAGTTAATGTGCAGATGGCTGGCAGTGTAACCTTACTCTGATTAATACTCCAATGTGCTCCTGTCAATCAAATATGCTGATTAAATTGTAACAGAGTTTCTGTCACAAAGCTAACACATGGTAGGTACACTAACTCCATTAATGTGCAACCCCTCTACCCCACCTCACATCTCATACTGGATGGGTCTCAGGGGAACCACCCCATTAAATCCCATTATCTACACAGAGAGAGGATGAGAGGTAAAGATATTGATCTGTCGGAGTGGGCACATCATCTAATGTCACACAGTGAAATGAGTGTCAGCATTTACAAATTAGGTGTACACACACACACACACACACACACACACACACACACACACATATATACATATATATATATATATATAGTAACATTAGCATTCGTCGGGGTCACAGAGTATTCTAACGCATTGGTTTTTTTGTAAGAATTACCAGCAATGTTTGACTCCAGATGTTGGCTCTATCTATCTATCTATCTGTCTATCTATCTATCTAGCTATCTATATATCTATCTATCTATCTATCTATCTATCTATCTATCTATCTATCTATCTATCTGTCTATCTGTCTATCTATCTATCTATCTATCTATCTATCTATCTATCTATCTATCTATCTATCTATCCCTAATAGATTTAAGAGAAGAAAACTGCACAACAGCTCATAGAGAGGTTATTGACATTGGTGTCAAGTAGTTATTTTTGTGAGTTAATATAATGAAAAGTTGAGTCCAAGAAAAAAACAATGATTGTCTTTAACTAGTCAAGTGATATCTGTTTGGTGTGAGTGGGGTTCCTTGGGTGTGGCTTATTAAGATCTTGACCCAAACTTTCTGCAGGGTCAAAAACTGTCCGTAGTTGTTCTGGTGACCATTTGTCCTTTGTTGTCCTGATAGTGACAGAGATGTGAACCAGTCACTCGACCAAAATATGGCTAAAATGCACAGTTTGATGCTCTCACCTGGAAGTGTGTGATGGGGAATCCTCTGGAGGTCTCTCTTCCTGTGGCCTCCTCCTGGAAATAGACTTCACACTATTCTGAAAGACCTGAAAGATGTTTTTCTGTTTGTCTCCCACATGTAGCCAGATGCACTCTGGGGTCCTTTTTAACATTAATCACAGTGTCCCTGCTGCCAACTTGGGGTTGTAAATATTTTAGCTTCCCAAGCTGGAGGAGGGAAATTAAAAAACTGCTATTTTTGCTGTTTCTTTGTTTAATGTGAACTATGGCTAGTTAACCCAACACTACTGTAACTCTTTTTGTGAATTCTTGTCTTTATTTAGCCTAAATTTTGATGTCTATCTCTGTGCTGACTGTGTGCCTTGTTTTGGCTTTGTGTTCTCAGGTCTCTCTTTGAACAGAGATCTCAGTCTCAATGACACCATAACCCTGGGGGAACCTTTTCAATGTAACTCTCAAATTTGATTTAATGTTGAGTAAACTCGAAGGAACTTTGTTAAGAGGAGGAGGAAACGGGGGAGGCGAGGCGGCGTGAAGCTGCGTGTGCGTAAAAAGCCGCTCTCCAGGACACCTCTTCCTTCTATTATCTTTGGAAATGTGCGGTCCCTTCGAAACAAGCTGGACGAGCTTCAGGGACATGTCCGACTTCAGAAAGACTTTAAAGAGTGCTGCGCTTTGGCTTTCACGGAGACATGGCTCACGGAGCAGGATCAGATTATTACGATCTGCTTATTGATGGATTTGGAGCACCATTTCGTCTTGACCGTGACGCGGACGTAACAGGAAAGACCCAAGGAGGTGGGGTATATCTGTACATAAACAATCGTTACTGTACATCTGTAACTGTCAGGGAGGAAATCTGTACCCCAGATGTGGAACTCCTATCCGTATCGCTCCGCCCCTTTTACCTGCCGCGGGAGTTCCCGCAGATCTTCTTAACCACTGTGTACATTCATCCTAAGGCCAATGCTGCCTCTGCTTCAAGCACAGTGTATGAAATTATTCAGAAATTACAGGGCATCTCTCCTGACGCCCCTAACTTTATAATGGGTGACTTTAACCACAATTCTATGAAAAAAATTTTAACAAATTTTTATCAATACATCGATTGCCCCACCAGAAAGGACAGGACCCTGGATTTGTGCTATGGATCAATGAAGGATGCTTTTAAAGCCCTCCCTCTACCCCCACTTGGCAACGCGGACCACAACTGTGTGTACCTTCTGCCCAAATACAAGACTCTTCTTAAGAGGGAAAAAGTCCAGACTAAAGAAGTTAAAATCTGGTCGCCGGACTCAGAGCTTACTTTACAAGCATGCTTTGACTGCACTGACTGGGAAGTGTTCAAGCAGTCATGTGCAGATCTGGAGGAACTTGCAGATGTTGTATGTTCGTATACCACGTTCTGTAGGGACATGATTGTGGCTACAAAGAGGGTCAAAGTGTACCCTAACAATAGACCATGGGTCAATAAGAGTATTAGGTCTAGTCTATACAAGAAGCGACACGCTTACAGCAAAGGCACAGTAGCAGACCAAAATCTTGCCACAAAGGAGCTTAAGGCTGAGATTGGTAAAGCAAAGCAGGAGTATAAATCCAGACTGGAAAAAGAACTGGCAACCAACAACTTAGGGTCAGTTTGGTCCTCAATGAAAACTATTGTTGGTCGTCCGGACTCAAAGAGAGCCAGAAATATTTCTCTGAATGGTTTTGATTCAGACATGGACCTTGCAAATGCAATGAACGTTTTTTACAATTGCTTTAATACCTCAGATTTTAAATGTGAAAATCAGGAGCTTCATAAAAATCTTATAGACTCCGTGCATTTCACTCTTAACCAAGAGGAAGTTGAGAAAGGCTTCAGATGCACTAAATTAAATAAGAGTTTCGGGCCAGACAATATTTGTAGCCGTCTGTTGAAATCCTGCTCAAAACAGCTGAGCCCGATTTTCCATTATATGTTTAGCCCAAGATTTGGAAGGATGCCATCGTGGTTCCGGTCCCTAAGTCCGGCAAATCATCCTCCTTAAATGACTTTAGGTCAGTAGCTCTGACCTCCATTCCCATGAAAATTTTTGAAAAACTTGTCAGGTCAGAGATTCTGAAAAGTGCAGAACTGGCTCTTGACCCAATGCAGTTTGCCTATAGGCCCAAGCGAGGGGTGGAGGATGCCACACTCACGCTGCTCCACTTATTGTTCAAGCACCTTGAGGGGAAGGGGAACCACGCCAGGCTTTTGTTCATTGACTTTTCTTCAGCTTTTAATACAATTTACCCTCACATTTGAATTCAAAGGCTTTTAAAATGTTTTAATTTCAGCAACAATCTTGTGGGCTGGATTTTAGACTTCTTAACCTGTAGGACACAGAGAGTGAGGGTCAATGGTGTCGTGTCAGGGAGTGTGTGCTGTTCAATCGGCTCGCCACAAGGGTGCGTGCTTTCTCCTATTTTATTCATTCTGTACACTAATATGTGTCAAAGTTCTTTTGAAAATCGTTTTATTTTAAAGTATGCAGACGACACAGTGATTGTAAGCCTTCTTAATGAAAATGAAGACGGCCATGGGCCCATTGTGAATCTTTTTGCCCAATGGTGTGATGAATCTAATCTGATCCTCAATGCAGCAAAAACCAAAGACATGGTTATTGACTTTCATAGGAAAACAGGTCTGTTGGAGAGACACATATTAAAGGTCAGAAGGTTGAACTGGTTCAAAAGTATAAATATTTAGGGACCATTATAGACAGCTCCCTCAACTTTGAGGCAAACTGTGAGGCTGTGTGTAAGAAGGGACACCAGCATCTCTACTGCCTCCGGAGACTGTCTCGATTTCATATTGGTCCATCCATGCTCACCTTGTTCTATCATGCTTTTATAGAGTCTGTGCTGTCTTTTTCTTTGGTGGCATGGTTTGGAAGTCTAACTGTCAAAGATGAAAACAGACTGAGTCAGATTATTAAATGGTCTAGTAGACTGATTGGGAATCCACAGTTGAGCATTGACTTTCTGTATAACAGACAGCTGCTGCGGATCTCTCAGAACATTTTAAAGGGAGAACATCATCCTCTCTCAGATGAGTTCCAGCTTCTGCCTTCAGGCCGAAGGCTTCAAGTGCCGAACTGCAGGACAAAACGCTTCAGAAACAGCTTTGTCCCCTCCTCCATTGTGGCTCTTAACAAACTTTAGCCTTGTGGTTGTTGTCTTACAGTTTCTGGGTCCTGTTATGTTTGTTGCTGTATGTGGACTTTACCATTATTATTGTTCTTGTTGTGTGTGAACGCCAGCCTCTGTGTAATGCTGCAAACCAAATCTACCTACGGGTACTAATAAAGGTAACTGAACTGAACTGAACGGACCGGTACAGCGACTGCATGACTGCGGACGCTGCGCCGATCCGCCTGTCAATATCACGCTCCATCCTCCCCTCACTCGTGAACAAGACCCCGAGATACTTAAACTCCTCCACTTGGGGTAGGATCTCTCCACCGACCCGGAGAGGGCAAGCCACCTATTTCCGGTTGAGAACCATGGCCTCAGATTTGGAGGTGCTAATCCTCATCCCAGTCGCTTCGCACTCGGCTGCAAACCGCCCCAGTGCATGCTGGAGTTCCAGGTTCGATGAAGCCAACAGGACCACATCATCCGCAAAAAGCAGAGACGAGATCCTGCGGTCCCCAAACCGGACCCCTCCGGCCCCTGGCTGTGCCTAGAAATTCTGTCCATAAAACTTATGAACAGAACCGGTGACAAAGGGCAGCCCTGCCGGAGTCCAACGCGCACCGGGAACAGGTCCGACTTACTGCTGGAAATACGAACCAGACTCCTGCTCCGGTCGTACAGGGACCGAACTGCCCGTAGCAAAGGGCCCCAGACCCCATACTCCCGGAGCACCCCCCACAGGACGTCATGAGGGACACGGTTGAATGCCTTCTCCAAATCCACAAAGCACATGTGGACTGGTTGGGCAAACTCCCATGAACCCTCGAGCACCCGATGGAGAGTGTAGAGCTAGTCCAGTGTTCCACGACCAGGACGAAAACCGCATTGTTCCTCCTGGATCCGAGGTTCGACTATTGGCCGGATCCTCCTTTCCAGTACCCTGGAATAGACTTTCCCGGGGAGGCTGAGGAGTGTGATCCCCTGTAGTTGGAGCACACCCTCCGGTCCCCCTTCTTGAAAAGAGGGACCACCACCCTGGTCTGCCAGTCCAGAGGCACTGTCCCCGACCACCACGCGATGTTACAGAGTCGTGTCAGCCATGACAGTCCCTGCACATCCAGAGATTTGAGGTACTCAGGGCGAATCTCATACACCCCCGGAGCCCTGCCACCGAGCACCGAGAAGCTTGTCAACCACCTCGGTGACTTCAGCCCAGGTGATGGGCGAGTCCGCCTCTGAACACTCAGCCTCTGCCTCCTCAATGGAAGACGTGACGGCGGGATTGAGGAGATCCTCGAAGTATTCCTTCCACCGCCCAACGACATCCCCAGTCGAAATCAATAGCTCCCCACCTCCACTGTAAACAGTGTTGGTGAAGCACTGCTTCCCCCTCCTGCGGCACCGGACGGTTTGCCAGAATTTCCCCGGGGCCGACCGATAGTCCTTCTCCATGGCCTCCCCAAACTCCTCCCAGACCCGAGTTTTTGCCTCCACAACGGCCCGGGCTGCGGCACGCCTGGCCTGCCGGTACCCTTCAGCTGCCTCAGGAGTCCTATGAGCTAAAACGCCTGATAGGACTCCTTCTTCAGCTTGACGGCATCCCTTACTTCCGGTGTCCACCACCGGGTTCGGGGGTTGCCACCACGACAGGCACCAGAGACCCTGTGACCACAGCTCCGAGCAGCAACTTCGACGATGGAGGTGGAGAACATGGTCCACTCGGACTCAATGTCTCCAGCGTCCCCCGGGATCTGAGAGAAGCTCTCCCGGAGGTGGGAGTTGAAGACCGCACTGACAGAGGGCTCCGTCAGACGTTCCCAACAGACCCTCACAACACGTTTGGGCCTGCCAAGTCTGTCCGGCTTCCTCCCCCGCCAGCGCATCCAACTAACCACCAGGTGGTGATCAGTTGACAGCTCTGCCCCTCTCTTCACCCGAGTGTCCAAGACACGCGGCCGGAGATCAGATAACACAACTACAAAGTCGATCATCGACCTCTGACCTAGGGTGTCCTGGTGCCACGTGCACTTGTGAACACCCCTGTGCTCGAACATGGTGTTTTTTATGGACAAACTGTAACTAGCACAGAAGTCCAATAGCAGAACACCACTCGGGTTCAGATCAGGGAGGCCGTTCCTCCCAATCACCCCCCTCCAGGTCTCACTGTCGTTGCCCACGTGAGCGTTGAAGTCCCCCAGTAGAACAATAGAGTCCCCTGTCGGAGCACCGTCCAGCACCCCTCCCAGGGACTCCAAGAAGGCCAGGCACTCCGCACTGCTGTTCGGCCCGTAGGCCGAGACAACAGTCAGAGACCTGTCCCCAACCCGAAGGCACAGGGATGCAACCCTCTCGTTCACTGGGGTGAACTCCAACACGTGGTGGCTGAGCTGTGGAGACGTGAGCAAGCCCATGCCAGCCCGCCGCCTCTCACCATGGGCAACTCCAGAAAAATGGAGAGTCCAGCCCCTTTCGAGGAGCTGGGTTCCAGAGCCCAAGCTGTGCGTGGAGGTGAGCCCGACTATATCTCCCACTCAAACTGCTACCTTATCGTGGTGGGGGAGTTTGAGTGCCCGAATGACCCTGGGAGCTATGTTGTCGGGGGCTTTATGCCCCTGGTAGGGTCACCCAAGGCAAACAGGTGTCAGGTGACGGGTCAGACTAAAAGCAGTTCAAGAAGCCCCTATGAGGAGATTAAAGATCAGGACCGTGATGTCGCCCGGCATGGTGCAGCCGGGGCCCCACCCTTGAGCCAGGCCTGGGGTCGAGGCTCGCAAGGGAGCGCCTGGTGGTCGAGCCTTTGCCTACGGGGCTCGGCTGGGCCTAGCCCTAATGGACGACGTGGGCCTGCCCTCCTGCGTACCCACCACCTGCAGAGGGAATCATAGGGGCCGGGTGCTATGTGGATCGGGTGGCAGTCGACGGCGGGGGCCTCAGCAACCCGATCCCTGGACACATACTCTAACCGTTGGGACTTGGTTCCTGAGTTAATAATAATAAAAGATATAACACAGGAATAAGCTTACAAGTAGTAGACTTTTGGCTACATGAAAGTAAACTATTAATGTGACTACAGATACAAGCATATTGTCAAGTTCTGCAGGTTTTTTCACAGCTTTGCCCGACTTGAAAGGCCTGTTCACACACTTGAAGCACGCAAAGGGACAACTCTTTCCGATGAAATGATGATTTTTTAATAGGTTGATAACCTTAACAAACAAAAACACACACATTAGTGGCCCATGAACATAAATACATAAATGTTCTTCTTTAAAGCTTTACACACCAAAGTAAATTGCCACTGATAGGGCTTAGTCATTAAATTAAATAAACTTCATTTATTTTTAATCAACTTAAATACGTCTATGCATGACTGACATTAACTTAAATCATATTGTTATATACCAGTTGCGTCTCCAAGGAAGAACCGTGCTGTGATCCAATCGATGGCAGGAGTGGGACAAAGGCAGACTGACCTAAACCAAACATTTCAAACCATGTGGTCTGAGAAGGGTGCGCAGGTATTAACATCCTACAGAAGCAGAGGTGTGGACACGTGGAAATTTTTTGTTCCACCTCAGTCCCTGCTTGTTCTCTATTGCCCCTTCAGGCCTGGAGCGCACCCACACCTCCAACTGTCAGCTCTTCCATGCACTTTGACTTTACACCTCCCACTTGACCTCCTGGTTCTTAAACCCAAGGAGGTCACATTACCATCTGTCCATACAAGTTCAGCTTTGTTCTTCAACTGGTATTAAAACAATGATACGTCTGACATCTCTGTGAAGAATGGTGGCTGGGATTTTAATTGAATGCTGCTTTCCCTTCTTTTCAGCAGGTTTCGCAGAGGGAACTGGATAGCTGGGAAAAGTCCTGACGTGCACATCTCTCACAATGCCTTTGTTGTCAGTGTTGACTTTAGTCACTTTGGCGAGCCGATATTGTCCCCTCAGGGCGTTTTGATCAGCCATCCAGACAACATCTCCAACAGCCACATTCCTGTGAGCAGAATGTCACTTGGATCTCACAAAAAGGTTCGGTCCAGCAAGCTGACTCCACTTCCTCCAGAATCGATCAACTTCTGTTTGTATGGCTCTCAGTCTCTTGTATGGGTAGCCTTCAAACTCAAAGCTCGCTGGATCTCCTTTATTATGTATTCCACACAGTCCTCATGGCTCTGGGTTCTGGCATCAATGGGTCTTTCGTTGGCGAGGTTGGAGGCCAGATATAGGAAAGTTTGGAACTCACTCCATGTAAACACACCTTCTCCCCCCAGGTTGTGCAAAGCCCGCTTCACGGTGCGTACTGCTGCTTCTGCAGCCCCGTTCCTGTGAGGTGAGTCTGCAGGGTGGATTTTCCAACTCCATTCTGTGCCATACCTGGAAGCTTCGTTTTCAATCTTTGGCTTTTCCAGCTTTTCAAGAAACAAATAAAGCTCTTTCAGGGCAGGCTTTGCTCCAACAAAGTTTTTCCCAGCATCTGACCACAGCTTCTTTGGGTGCCCTCTCAGTGCTGTGAATCGCTGGTAGGCCAACAGGAAGCCTTCGGCTGACTGGTCACTGACAACATCTGTGTGCATAGCTCTGGATGCCATGCAACAGAAGACAACGCCCCACACTTTGAGCTTAACCTTCTTTCTCACATCATCCTTCACTTCATAAGGTCCAAATAGGTCCACTGTTGTGTATTCAAAGGGATTGGCTGGTGTTATTCGCTCAGGTGGAAGGTCACTCATGATTTGCTGGCATCTTTTAGCTCTGGCTTTTCTGCATGCAATACAGTTGTCCACAACCTTCTGAGCCACTTTCCGGCCTTTTATCACCCATGCTTTCTTCCTCATCCGAAGAAGTGTTCCTGAAATCTCTTCATGGTTTGCATTGTGTGCTTCTTGAGCAAGGAGGGTGGATATCCACGCTTCATAGGGTAAGATAGGCACTGCTGCTTTTTCTTCATTAAAAATCTGAAATCTGCCTCCACAGAGCAAAAGTCCAGTATGCTCCTCTCTGAACACAACAAGTCTATTGAGTGTGGTGTCCTGAAAGGTTATGCCTTCTTGGGCTGCAAGGAAAAGATCCCTGAGTGCATTTTTACATTCAATAGCAGTGAGTACTGCTTGTTTGACCCTGGTTTTGCATATTTGCGGCAGAGTTTCCTCCCACTTTGGCTTTCTTGAGGCTGAGGGATTGATCAGAGCTCGCCACTTCCTCACAGCTCTCCACACCCAGGCAATGACTCGGGTCAGCTTGGTCAAGCTGCTGAACTTCTTGATGTCCAAGATTCTTTGCACAGCAGAACCAGCAGGTAGTCTTTGGGCTTGGATCTCCGACTCTTGTTCACAAGAGCTATTGCGGTCACTTTTGGCTTGTGCAGGTTTTGGAGGCTTTGCCATGATAGATGGGACATCACTCTGATTTATCTTTGACTGCGCTCTGGTTAACACTGCTGTGAAAGACTTCCTTAGAAGCTTATCAATGCCAGCTTTGGCATCCGCAGCAACCTCTTTGGCTGACTTTGTCGGCCACTCGTGCACAGGATGCTTTAGAAACTCTGGTCCCTCCTGCCACACAGATCCCTCTTTAAGGTCCTCTGGTGTTGCTCCTCTCGTTATGAGGTCAGCAATGTTCAGGTCTCCTGGAATCCATCTCCAGTCTTCAATAGATGTTGACTTCTGGATCTCTCCAACCCGGTTCGCAAAGAAGGTCTGATATCCATAGCTCTCTCTTTGGATTGCTCCTAGAACAGTTTGACTGTCCAGCAGATGGAGCCAACACTCAATTTCCATCCGACTGTGTTTTTCAATATACCTTCTGAGTCGTGCAGCAAAGACAGCACCACAGATTTCAGCTTTTACTGGCTCTCCTTTCTGGTCAAGGGGTGTGAGCTTGGCTTTGGACTCAGTCAGTCTGACTTGGATGCCTACTCCTGTCTCCCATCTGAGATACACCACGGCTCCATAGCTTTTATCACTTCCATCAGAGAAGGTTATTCCCCAGGGTTTTCCAATCCAATTGGCTGGTGTGAGGCTTCTATGGAAGGTGATCTGGCTGAGGCGTGCGTATTCCTCAAACAGTGAGATGGCTTCTCCTCTCAACTTTTCAGACAAAGGTTTGTCCCAGGTGTCTCGGGTCAGAGCTTTGCTTCCAGCTTCTTGAAAAGCTTTTCTGACAAGAATGGCACCTTTCTGCTTGGCAGGCGTGACAAGACCTATTGGGTCATACAGGCTAGGTACTTGGCTTAGCAGTTGTCTTCTAGTCAGTGGATTTGGAGTTTTTTCTCTTACCTCTTCCACGAGGAGATTTTGACCTATTCTCATCTTCTTCTTTCTCTTTGAGAAATTGATGGAGGTCATGAGGTAGAGTTTGTCTTCTTCAACGAGGTATCCAACTCCAAGGGCTTTGTTTTCTTCTTCTCTCATCTGATTTGGGAGAATGAGGACTCTGCCTGATGATGATTTCTGCTCTCCTGGTACAGACTCTCGCCTCCCACTTTGGCCTGACCGGACCCACGGCTTGATGAAGAACCCGCCTGCTCTTAGGATTTCCTCAACTCTTCTGGTGTTTTCATCCAGCTGTTCCAGGTCATTATGGGATGTCAACAGGTCATCGACATAAGAATCTTCTTCCAGGATCCTGCATTCTTCTTTCAGGTGAGTGAACATGGGCAGCTTTGCTGTCTCCCTCATGGCAAGTTGTGCGATGCACCCTGCTGGTCGATCACCAATGTTGACTCTGGTGATGGCATATTCCTCAATTTCTTCATCCTCAGTGTCTCTCCAGAGGAATCTGTGGAGGTGCATCTCCAGGTCTTCCAGCCACACAGAATTATACATTTTTTTAATGTCACCAAGAGCAGCATGGACTCCTCTTCTGAACCTGAGTAGAACTGCTCGGATGGGATTGAGGACATCAGGCCCTTTCAGTAGGAGGTCATTCATACTGCGTCCTTGGAATCTCTGGCTGCTGTTCCATAGCAATCGCACAGGGGTTGTGACTGAGTGCGGGTTTGGCGCCACCAAGTGGCTGACATACCACACTGGTCCTTGCCAGTCAGCAATGGTCTCTTTGGTGAGCTTCTTTGATGCTTTCCTTGCCACCATCTCATGGACTTGAGCTGTGTATGCAACTCGCCACTCTGGTTCTTTCTTGAGCTGCTTCTCAGTCATCTCACTTTGACTTTACACATATACATTCAATTATAAGAAAAGTTCAACTTATAAGTATACATGCTGGGAATAAAAGATCTCTCTCTCTCGCTGTGTGTCTTTTATGGTGGTCTGTGACAGAGAGGAGGGGGTGATGGTGTCTTGTGTATGCATCTCAATAAACACTTCAGATTCAATGTGTTCTCCTTCCATGCTGGTCCTGATCAACCTGGTATTACAGAGTCCAGATGTTGAGATCACCACTCCAGAGATGTTGAATTCTTTGATTTTAATATTTAGAAGTGTTTAGTTCAAATCATAGAGAGTTCTTTGTGTTAGGAGGAATGTCATCTCCTCTTCTCCCGAGGTGTGCTTTTCGTCACCTAATGGCACTTTTATGACCCTTATCAGATTCTGGTGCAGAAAGGAGACATCCTGTCCTCTCCAAAAAGGGGGGATTTGGGTTAGCTGTCTCCTGAAATGGTTTCTTACCCAATTTACAGCTCTGAGAAACAGTCTCTAGATTATCCGGGTGTTAGCTTGGAATATTCTGCTGCTTTGTACGCTACAGCTACTACTACTACGATTGCTACTGCTACTACTACTACTACTACTACCACTGCTACTACTACTACTACTACTGCTACTATTGCTACAACTTCTGCTACTTCTACTACTGCTACTACTACTGCTACTACTGCTACTACTACTACTGCTACTAGTGCTACTAATGATATTACTAATCAGTGGCGGCTGGCCAATCCAAGAGTACCTGGCTGCAGACCTCCACTGTGAGGTCGCTTCCGCTGGAGACCTCCACTGTCAGAACACCTCCACTGTGAGGACAGGAAGTAACGGGTAAAAAAAGGAAAGGACATTTAAAGTGTCCAGTCCAGTAAGTGGCAGTGACGCATGTGAAGTTGGTTTGCTAACCGCTAATTAAATCAAACAAAGAAGCAGCCATTTAACGAGTGGTTGTGGCTGTTTGTCAATATGCGTACTTGTCCACGGTACTATCGTGAATGTGACACAAAATTTAGTTTTAAGATTATTTGAGGCAATAAAGTATGTATAAACATCAAATCTGTGGTCAATTTATCAAGATAAATTTTCCTTAAAAATTTACTCCAATGATTTCGGAGATGTGAGTGTCCCCGTTTGACAGCTACGACCGGGCGGTCAGCACTCACAGCACCCCGCTGACAGCAGCCTTAGCTCAGCTAGACTTTTTGAAATCTGCCACTGGCTCTGACGGTTCTGTAGCAGGATATAAGTACTTTTACGGGTATCTAACGGTTACACTTTTGTTATTTGATGTCCCCCGTCGCCGACTTTGTCATTATATTAGTAATTATTGTGTTGTCTTCATTACCTGTAGTACGTCGTTGTTCTATTCTTATGACTGTAACTGTGCATTAAAAATAACATTTAAGGATTATTCTGTTAGCAGGCTTAAAAACTCACAATGGGGCTTATTCTCAAAATAATCATAAGTTTAATATATAAATTAAAACGATATATGGAACTTCCGGTTTGCAGCCGCATGGAGTAGTCGCAACTAGCAAGAGCTCCGGACGATTTTCTATTTTCTTCACTCCTACGCCACTCAATTTCACAACTAAGTGCTATAAACTGAGTGTTTTTTAATCATTCTTTAGCCTACCGAATCAAAATGTCCTCAAAGGGTAACAAAACCGAAAAAAAGGAGGACTCAGCGACCAACTTGACCATGGAAGCTATCTCCACACTGCTGGAGCAACACCGAGAAGCACTTTTAACGCGATGGAAGCTAAATTTGATTCGGTCCAGACCGCTGTGGAAGATCACGGCCAGCGCTTGGCATCTTTAGAACTCACTACAGGGGACCTCAGCCACCGTGCCGGTGAGTTAGAGAGCCTGTGCAGTGGGCTTAGCGAAAACAATGCTAAGCTATTGGCCAAAGTCACTGACCTGGAGGGCCGCAGCCGGCGGCAAAACCTACGTATTTTGGGCCTCGCCGAATCTACAGAAAGTGGGCGCCCCACTGAATTCTTCTCCAACCTACTATGTGGGTTGTTTGGGAGGGAGACGCTCCTGTCACCACTAGAGATCGACAGAGCTCACCGCTCGTTAGCAGCCAAACTGACCCCGGGTCAGAGACCGCGCCTGGTCATTCTCCACTTGCACCGCTACCAGATCAAAGACCTGCTGGTCCGTGAGGCCCGGCGGAGAGGAAAACTGGACTACTGCGGCCAGCAGATCCGGGTCGTAGAGGATTACAGCCCTGAAGTTCTAAACCTACGAGCGGAGTACAAGGAAGCTATGTCGGAGCTGTACAACCGAGGACTGGCTGCGCTCACCTGATGAAGCCTGGAGCTACATCAAGGGATTACCTGCCGCACCTCATCAACCCTAAATAACTGTCTGGTCCCTACCATTGACTGTTATTATTACAGTTAATATTTTCAGTGTTTGGCTATTTACCTTTCAAGCGAGGAGGATGGGCTCACTGCCATGCTTAACGGACTCACACAGCTACCTGAGCTGCAGTTCTGTGAGTATAACCTGTCCGTAATCCAGTAAACGAATTTGTTAAACTAACCATTTCATGAAAGGAGACCATTGTTAGCTTGCTATTTGTTGGTTTCAATCTATTTTGATTTGTAAGTCACAGTTTAACATTTATCTTATAGTGTGCTCTGCTAAGCCATCAATAATCTCTTTTCCTGGTGAAGTTCCTTGGGGTTGTGTTTCACTCAATGCCATATGGTGTTTTAGGAGTGTGTACATCCATAACAATAATGGAGCTGTAGATAGAGCTAAGTGGAACGGGAAGATTGTTCACTAGTGAATGATGGATATTGTGAAGAGCTTGCTGCTGTGTTCACTGGCAGCTGTCTTGTTCTGGGGAGGGGGGAGGGGGGAGGGGGTGGAAGGGGGATCGTTCTGCAAGGCCAGTTCGGTGGCCTACATAGATCCTGGTTATACACAGACCCCCATGTTATTTACTTTATGTTTTCATTTCCCATCCGACATCTGGAGTTTTAATTTCATCCTTGTTTACAGACCTGCACCTCTAACTAGGGACAATGGCTAGTCCCTTAAATTTCATGAGCTGGAATGTCAAGGGTCTAAATCATTCTATTAAGAGAAGGAGAGTGCTCTCACATATAAAGCAATTTAAATCTGCGATTGTTTTTTTACAAGAAACGCACATCCGTAGCTCTGATAATTCACGCCTCTTGTCGCGGTGGGCGGGGCAGCACTTTCATTCTACTTTTCAGGCCAAGGCCAGGGGGGTCTCAATTCTAATCGACCAAAACATTCCCTTTGAGCATCACAGTGTTATTTCAGATACAAATGGTCGCTATGTCATGGTCTCAGGGAAGCTATATAACTCTTTAGTAGTTGTAGCTAACGTGTATGCCCCTAATGCAGATAATGTGGGATTTTTTTATGCAATTCTTTTCTTCTTTGCCAGAAGCTGGGCTCACACTCCCTTATATTAGTTGGAGATTTCAATTGCTGGTTGGATCCTGTACTAGACCGCTCCTCCCCCAAACCCGGCATAATGAGCAAGTCTGCCTCTTTTATTCTGGATTTTCTATCCAACTATGGTGTTTCTGACGTGTGGCGTTGTCTACATCCACAGAAGAGAGAGTGCTCTTTCTTCTCTCATGTCCATCACACTTTTTCGAGGATTGACTACTTCCTGGTTGATAACCAACTGCTCTCGTCAGTTAATTCCTGTGACTATCAGAGCATAGTGATATCTGATCATGCACCTGTAACGCTATCTTTGACTCTCCCGGGCAGTCCTCAAGTGAGAAGACATTGGCGATTTAACTCAACTCTATTGTCAGACAGTGGTTTTGTTAAATTTATGGAGGAGCAAATAACCTTTTTTTTTAAATCAACTCCTCATCTGAAACCTCCAACCTGGTAGTATGGGATGCTATGAAAGCTTTCCTCAGGGGGCAAATCATTGCTTACTCTGTAAATATGAGAAAAATGGCCAATAAAGAACCACAAGAACTTACCAATCAGATCAGAGAAACAGACCTGCAATATGCTCAAACCAGAAACCCAGAACTGTTTAAAAAACGGGTGGAGCTACAAACTAAATTTGACCTTCTCTCGACACATCAGGTCGAACGCCAGTTTTTGAAAAGTAAGAGCCTATTTTACATTCACAGTGATAAATCTGGCAAGATGTTAGCCACATAGACATATACACATAGACGCCTCATTGAGCGGGTTGCCCCGTTGCTGCGATACGTCAGCGTGTCCGCCATATTGGATGTGGCAGATCTCTCACCACCTTCACTGTGCCATGCGATGGAATCATCAGCCCATCATTTTTTTCAGCACAAGAAGGTGGTAGCACTCATGAAACGACGTGGGTATGGCGTCTTTTACTAGACTGGCACGACACCCCATCATAAGAGAGCCTTTTCAAAACCTGCAGAACAACAAGTCCTACAATGTACATCAGAGCATTGTCAACAAGACCACCAAAGCGCTTGGGAAGGTAGCTATGATTACACATGATGGCTGCAATGCATGCAAACAGGGGATCTAGCTCTTCAGCAGTTTCAGCAGAGGACATCTCTACAGCAGACAGTGACACTGTGCCATCCTTTGCATCCAACTGTGGTCCTGGTGGAAAGAGGGATGAAAATATTGAGTGATTTTTAGTGATTTTTCTAACTCATTACTCACAGATGTAGCTGGCCCACATTCTTAATCTCATCCCTCAGTCCCATTGTTGGTACCTTGGGTATGAGTGTCTTAGCATCAGGGACACATATTCAGCAACATCCCAAGACTTTTGGGATAACATCTTGTGGACTGATGAGCCAAAAGTGGAACTTTTTGGAAGACATGGGTCTGTTACATGTGGTGTAAAGCTAATACTGCATCCTACAAGAAGAACATCATACCAACAGTGAAACATGGTGGTCGTAGTGTGATGGTTTGGGGCTGCTTTACTTTCACAGGACCTGGACAACTTGTTATAATTAAAGGAACCATGAATTCTGCTCTCTATCAGAAAATCCTCCTGGAGAATATCCAACCATCAGTTCATGACCTGAAGCTGAAGCACAAATGCTTTATGCAGCATGACAATGACCCAAAGCACACAAGCAAGTCCACCTCTGAGTGGCTCAGAAAGAACTAAATTTAGGTTTTGGAGTGACAGAGTCAAAGTCCAGACTTGAATCTATGTGAGATGCTGTGGCAAGACCTTGAAAGGATAGTTCATGCTAAAAAACCACCTAATGTGGCCAAATTACAACTATTATGCAGAGAAGAGTGGGCCAGAATTTATCGATGGTGATGTGAAAGTTTAACCGCAGTTGTTGCTGCCAAGGGTGGAAAATTGGTTACTGGGTTTAAGGGGGCAATTACTTTTTCACACGGGTGATATAGGTTTTCAATAAATCGTTAATAAATCATTGTTTAAAAATTGCATTTTGTGTTTTGTGGGTTATCTCTGTATAATATTCAATAAATCTAAATATTAGTTTGGATTTGGATTTGGAACATTTAAGTGTGAAAAATACGTAAAAATAAAAGACATCAGGTCAAATAAAAAGATCAAATACTTTTTCACAACATTGTACATCCGAAGTAATCTAGGACATTAGGAGGAATGGCATAATTTGTGAGTTGCTTTGTATTGTGAATTGAAACAATAATTTTGGATCAAAGAGTTACATAGTAGTAGTTTGCAGGTATTAACCTACAATTTGTCCATTATTTCAGTGGCACTGTCCCCACCTTCTAATGGCTGTGTATTACTGTTGTCTTTGACCTTGTAATCAACATCAGCAACTTCTGGGCAACAACCTTCCACACTGAAAATGAAACTAAGTTTTGCTGTGGATTTGTATCCTTCACTGTGGCAGCCCTGTCAGTTTTTTTCTTGTGAACTAATCATTTAACAGTGCAAATGCAATGCAGCAAATGTTCCAATGCAAATGTTCCACCACAACAATTCCACCCACATTATTTTTAACACCAAAACACCAAAGCCATCTGCCCACAAGGACTGTGTATTTAATAAAATACAAACAAGCCAGGGTGTTTTTTTCACCTATAGATGAATAATAGTGATGTGCAAACAGATCATTATGTTCTACAGAATGGGCTTACGAAGTGAGACTGACAGAGTAAGGACATCACAAACTAAACAGAGACAGATTAACACATTGTTGATTTTGGCTCTATGGCATTTGTTCTCATTTAGAAAAAAAAGGTCCAGCCGTATCCTTTTACACATGAACAGATTTTGATCTTCTAAAAAAATCAAAAAACTACCCTCCATTCCTCTAACAAGCTTCTTGGTGCTGCATGGCTGGCAGTGCCTCACTCGGCAGACACCCAGCACAAACACTGAGTCCCAACTGAGAATGTCTCGTGCACTGGCTGTCTAGCTGAGACAGGGTGGAGGGGCTGGAGGAGAATGGGCACAGCAGGAGGTGGAGGTTAAAACAAGCACATCATTTATTAATTGGGGGAGACTTTAAGTGATCTTTATTAATCATTCACATTGTAAGTTTCATTACAGCTGCTGCCACTTAAGGTTTGGTTTAAATGTCAGAGGAAGACGGGGCATGGTTGGGGGTGTGGGGTGAGGGCATTTAATTAGCTCAGTTTCTACGAATATTGCCACCAGACCTATAAACAAAGTTTAATTTGTGGGGCAAAAGTCAAGCTGTTGTTCTTATCACTAAAATGACAGATGGTGGAGACATGCCAGTAACTGCTCCTTACTGGCTGTATTGACTCACACAAAATGTAGGTGTAGCAGACTAAGGTGCAGAACATTCCAAAGTAACACTTAGAAAATGCAGAGGCCTTTTTTCAAAGCTTTAAATTTGGTCAGAAAACATTTCAGAAGACAGCTAACTTAAAACTCACACCTAAATGGAACACCTGCAGATCGGATGTTTACATCAGAATGGCCAATCACAGCCCTCTTGGATGCAACAGGACATCTCCCTCCTCCACCAGAACCTGATAAGTGTCATAAAGTGCCAGCTGTGAGGAAAACTAGATCTCAAGAGGAGAGGAGATTTCATTCTTCATGTTGACCTCCAGACCTTTCTCTTTCCCTAAAACACAGAACTTTCTTTCCAACAATTAACTGAACAGTTTTAACCCTTGTCTTGTGTTAGGGTCGGCACCGACCCGTTTTAAATTTTAAATGCATAAAAAGAACCACATAAATTTGTTTATTGCATCAAGGCTTTTTGACTTTGTCAGGACCCTCTATTTCAACAAAATAAAACAAAAATAATGTTTTTCCCTAAATTATAAAATGCTCTAATTAAAATTATACCATTTGTGGTGTTAGGGTCGGTTTCGACCCAGTTATAAAAATAAGATTATAAAGCAATAATTAGAGCCAAAACTGAAATCATAAGTGCACTGTCAGCCAACACACTGTCAGTCAGCTCCTTCCCCAATCATGTAAGCTTTAAGGGAGTCTCATTTTGCCTTGTTTTCCTGCAATGAGGCCACGGATCCACTCATTGACAGGCAGAAATATTTTGGGGCAACAATGTCACTTTAGACCTGTCAAATGATATCAAGAGCCCTCAGATTTGACAACAGAGATGCCAGAGCAAGAACTGAGAAGCTTGGCCCCATAAGGGTTGTATGGGAAGGATGGGTGCAACTCCTTCCACTGATGTTCAAACCAGGGTCAGAGGTGACAATGGATGAACATCTTGTCCCGTTCCAAGGAAAATGCCCCTTCCGGCAATACATGCCCAGTAAGAAAAGGATATACAACATATAAATCTGGATAGCCTGTGATGTAAAAACCAGCTATCCCTGGAATCTACACATTTACACAGGCAAAGCTGCGAGTGGCATCCCTAAGATAAACCAAGGAAAACATGTGGTCCTCAATATGACTACTGGACTGCAGGGTCACAATATCACTTGTGACAATTACTTTTTAACCAGCTATGACCTTGGACAAGAGCTTCTTAGAAGGAAACTTACCATGGTGGGCACAGTGAAGAAAAATAAACCTGAGCTGTCTGCTGAAATCTTGCAGGTGAAGGACAGGGCTCCACTTTCCTCAAAGTTTGCTTTTACAGTCACCACCTCTGTTGTCTCACCAAAAACAAGTGTGATACTTCTGTACTGTGTACTCTTCTTAAAGATGCAGCTGTGTCATCAGGAAGTGCCAAAAAGCCCACAATTATCCTCAACTATAACAAAAACAAAGGAGGAGTAGACAACCTGGACAAGCTGACTACAACCTACTGTACATGCCAGTGAATGACCAGGAGATGGCCAAAGGTTGTGTTTTACAAAGTCCTTGATGTGTCTGCATATAATGTATTTGTGTTGTGGACCCACATCCACCAAGGGTGGAACTCAACCAAAAAAAAAAACAAAACAAGCCTTTTTCTTGAAGTGAATATATGTATGGGTCGAAACCGACCTGTAACACCATAGATGTTATTCTAGTTAATAATATTAAAATGAAAAAATAAATAAAACTAATTTATTTCAGAAATGTGTTTTAATACCTTTCAGTAACAGTCAGGTAACACAACAACCTCTTCTTTATTTATATGATTCTCTTGAGGTTCATTTTACCATTTTTTTCATTGAAATCGAGGGGTATACTGACAAGAAAAAAGGCCCAGACACCCACATCAAAAACATTAAAACCGATATTTTCATAGACAAGGAAGCCTAACAAGGTAACCAAGAGATGAGAAACAAATTGGATGATAAAAAATTGTTTTCAGTGTATTTTACAGCAGATTTAAGACACGGGTCAAAACCGACCCGTTAACACAAGAGATGGTAACAGAAAGCTAACACAAGAGGAGGGTTAAATCCTTAATGAAGGAAATTCAGCATCACTGGAGTGATGATCCCAACATCTGGACTCAATCTGTGATGCCAGGTTGATCAGGTCTAGCACTGAAGAAGAACACATAAAATCTTAAGAACCAACACATGTGACACAAATACCTCTGTCACAGAGCACAGCCATAAAGGCAGAGAGAGACTTTATATCCTAAGCATATATACTTCTTAAGACTATTTTCCTTATTCCATATATATGCTTGTGTTCTTTCTTATATTAGAAATGTATTTTCAGATATCCTGAAAATCTACAGTTTGTATACATGTTTCCACCTTTTATTATTATTATCTCAGGAACCATATGAGATAAATATAGTGTGTTTGATGTTATTCTAATCACATGTTTACTGAGATTTTAGATCTGTGATCATAGTAGATATTTATTGGTACATTTAAGAAATTAGCTCAAATTAGTTTCTAAAGGTATCCGGCCTCTGATCTCACCTGGACAGTGTAATTCAAGACCACCCCTTGGGATCGAAACATCCATGATTGGTCAGATGCTGATTTGAATTCAGCCCCAAGACTTTCTGTCTATAAGAAAGTCACTGGAATGCAACTTTGGCTTTTTTCTTTATATCAGCTTAACTTATTATCAGCTTAATTTTTCTATACATCTGCTTTTTCTTAAAATAGGGCTTGTTAACGTTGGTTAATATTTTCATGGGCTTGTTACCTGATTAATTTTGCTCAGGCTTTTTCATACTGATTAAGTATTCTTGACTACAATTTAAGTTGCGCTTTGTTTTTCTGTGCTTAAGTTAAAGTTGGACTTCTTAAGTTAACTTTAATAATGCAACAGCACAAACATTTTCTTTTTAACTATGAATTCCAACTCTTAGTGTTTTTATTTTGGCACTTTTTTACAACGCTACTATACCAAAGTACCACCTTGTTTCTGTGTTCCTGAACCAACTCATCCAGCAGATCTTCAAAGCTACTCATCCTGCAGCGGCCTCTCTCTCCCTCTTACAACAGCTATGCAAGAATTATTTTTCTTCTGTTAAATGGGTGAATTTATAAATTACAATTGCCTTTACAATTCCAGTGATTCTAAATTCATCACCTTTCTACCAACTGCTTCCACTGATGATCACAATTTATTAATTAGTTTATCTGCATTTATTCATTCGTCCATTCAGTGCTTTTTTGTGTGTATTGTTTGTTTTTAGTGATAGTTAATAAATGTTTGTGTATACTTATCTTCGGTTCTACCATGTATTTCTTTGTTTGGGAACTGGAGGTCAATGAAAGAGTTTACAACTTTCGATAATGAGACTGATCAGTACAAGTGTATTTAATTGATTATTAATATTCATTCTGAAGTATTACTTAATCAATTAACTTCTGAATATATATACGGTTGTGCCCCTGATAAACAAGTGCAATTTAAATCACAAAGTGTAGTTTCTTACATTTATTGGCTTCTGTGTGTAAGGCCACACATTTTTATTACAGCATTATTTATTACATTACATTCTGTGCAAAGAGAGCCAAATACATTTATTAAGTCAACGACTATGTGTTTTATTCATCGACATGTTTTTAATTTTTTTTTGCATTTGTATAATAAAAAATAAGTGAAAAGAATGAGGCAGAAAGTTCTAGAAAGATCTAGAGCTGATGGAGGAAGTTCAAGTCCTGTCTACGTCCTTACCTTTACACAGCTGACCAATCAGGATTTAGTGCCAGTGAATGTGAAATCATCAGTTTTGGAAATGTAGAAAAATCAGTTGTTAGACACAGGTTCCCTAATCCAACTTCAGAAAGGTGTAGGGGTAGGAAGTGTCTGAAGCAATGATCTAACAAGCACTTCAGATGGAATGGAGTCGCCTTTAAACATCCTCTCCAGCTTCTGCCCCACTGGAGAGAAGCTGTGTGTGTGCTGCATTCCAACAATGGAGCAGTGGACACCACCATCGACCAGCTTCTCCAGGTGAGCATCGACAGAAACAGAAACAGCGGCAGAAAAAAAAATCAAATACGTGTGGAGCAAAATCAAACAAGCAGAAAAATGTCTATTTTGTCTATTTCTGTGACTTTTATCTTATGAAGGCAAAAATGCAGAAAGAAACATTCCAGATCAGAGTTACTTAAAAGAGGAAGAAGCTGTGGAGAGGACATCAGATATAGATGGCAGTATGCACAAGTGGGCTAACCCACATTTGGTCACAAAATGATTCATCACCTTTATACAAGTCTGCAAGCATCTGGCTTCATCCTATCAGACCCACAAACTCTTAACACACCATGCTAAACTACAAGCACTCTGAACCTGACAGATTTAATGGTAACAAAATTATCCATTTTACGCCATTATTACAAAACAGCAAAATGTGGGTTAACCTACTTGTGCATACTGCCATCCATATACACTGTATCTTAGGTCATGTAAATGTGTTTGATACTATTGTTAGGCTGAAAATGCAAAGGCCAATCAAGTTCCATTGGCTTAAGATTTTGAATGCTTGACTCTTGTGTGTGGTGTGGAAGGAAAATTAGAGAAGATCAAACCACTGTAGTTTGGATGAAAGTTTACTCCTGTTACAGGACAAAGCTGTGTAAAAATGAACTATTGAATATACAATATGCTGTACTCATCTAAACTCTATCAAGGAGTTGGGAGTGATAAAAGTAAACCTCACTAATTATATTCTACACCAGGGGATCATTTTTGCCAAATTAAAGTATGGTCAAACTTAATTATTTATAATTTCTTTATTTACTTATTTATCACACTCCAGGAATAACCTCCAGGGCCCCTGAGGGTTCATAGAGGCCACTTTGTAACTCAGAGATACATAGATTATGTTTTGAGTTTGGTCTTAACAAAACGCTTCCTCTGGTCAAATGAATTAAATTAAAAATTGTTATTTCAATTATTGTTTACTGCTATTTCAGCAAACACCTTTACTTGTTCCATACATGCAGGAGACAGTGGGATGGATGGGGGAGGGATGGGGGTGGTGTGTCTGTCGGGGGTTGGGTGGGGTTTCCCTCTCTGTGATATGAGCTAATGGCTGTCCACTGGCATCTGGCTACTGTGTATACGTGCAGCTCATTAAAGAGCACACACACACACACACACACACACACACACACACACCCACACCCCCTTCTGAGACAGACATGAGGGAGGAGGGAGGAGGGGAGGTGAATAATGCAGGGTGAGGCGTCACTCTACGATGACAGCAGCATCAAATTAGTTCCATTTCCTCTTACAGTAGGACACTGTCTCACATTGATTCCTGCCTCACTGGAGTAAAGATTCAGGTTGTTTGTGTTTCTCATGTTACCGAGGGTTACCAGAGCCAAACAGAGCCAGACCTTTTCACTTGTGAATGATAAGCACTCATTCATGGTCAACTGAGTAGTTGTCAGCTAGAGAGATTCTTCTTGTCTGAGCTCACAAGATTAAATAACATACCAGACCAGTGACCCTGTTACATCGACAGCATGGTTAAAAAAATCATAAAAACTCAATTGAAGGTGGACAAAATGTAAAATATACAATATAAATGTTAAGCAGGAGATTCATTAACAGAAGAGCAAATATGGATGCAAGATGTATGAGTTACCAGTTTGACTTTTGATCCTCACTAAACTCATTATTATTTTTTGTTATTCATCACATGGATAAACAAATAAAACCTATCAAATCTAAAAATCAACACAAATGTAATGCATTTTTTAGTAGAACTGTATTTTCTGACTTAAAAATAATGAAAGAAGTATACATTGACAGTCATGAATAGTTAACCTTTTAGCAGTTTCACAAAAACACAGAATAGACAGAGAAGAACTAATATTGCCACCTGTGATTGAACTGGGTAGAGGCAGTTAAAAGCCTTTTTTTAAAATATTTTTTTGGGGGGGGTTTTTTTTCATTTTAATGATAGGGAGAGAGACAAAGTTAATAAAGGGGTTTTAGAGAGAGATAGACATGCAGCAAAGGGTCACGAGCCGGACTTGAGCTCACGACCACTGCCGGCAACTGGCGTCTACATGGTAACGCCCTAACTCAGTGAGCTATATGGCGGCCCATTAAAAGCCATTTTTAACTGCTGAGGAGTGAACTGCCTCAGAAATCTTTTTTTTTCTTCATGTGAACAGCCTGTCCTTGGAAGTAGGCAACAAAAGCACTTTGGTTGAGATTAGAATATTTTGATTAGATTTAAATGAACATCTAGTACTTAAGCGGACTTGTGCTGCCAGTATCTAAACTGTTAAAAGTAATAATGCTGTAGTCACTACAAGTGTACACTGTACAGCAAGATCAAATATTTTTCTAGAAAACAAATTACATACATTGCCAGTGAGCATTTTGCTGATCCATTGAGGAATATTTTGTGACTTAATACAAGCATAATACAGTTGCCATTGTTTTTCATCCAAAATGGATCTGCTGTTCCAAATTAATCAAAATCAGACTTTAGGTACAGTATAAAACAGAAGTGATGACACCCCTGTGTACTAATAATTAAGTGTCAAACAATTCAAAGTTGTATCACCTGTTAACAATTGCATTGATTTTCAGTTGATAGATTGAGTAAATGAACAATAAACCTTTAAAAAAGACTACACTAAACTAAATAACTAACTAAAACTATAACTAAAATTATGTAATAATGCATTGGTTTTCTATAGCGCTTTTTTTTAGGCACTCAAAGATGCTTTGAAATTGCATTATTCATTCACTCCATACTGGTAAGCTACGTATGTAGCCACAGCTGCCTTGGGGTAGACTGACTGAGGCTGTCAGTCTGCTCCATTGGCCCCTCCGACCACCACCAACCACTCACTCTCACATTGCATTCATCCAGGCTTCCTGGTGTTCCCTCACTGTCTCCCATTCAGGTGCTGACCAGGCCCAACCTCGCTTAGCTTCTGAGATCTGACGGGATTGGGCATCCACAAGGCGGCATGGCCATGTGGTGTATGTGATGCAAAAGTAGAAAGAAGAGACAGAAGGAGGGGCTTGGATCAAGGGTGAAATAAGGAAACAGATGGACAATGGGCAATGTAATGCTGCCACAGCAGAAGGAAGACCTCCGCATCTGCCAAGACACTTTTGGATCAAAACAATGAGTTGGCAGTGACAGAAAAAGAGCTGCTGAGAGAGATGGATGAGACGAAGATGAGATGAAGATGATGGATGAGAGAAAGCTTGAACCGGCTACTCAAAATAATGTTAAGATGGCCCAAGGTGCATAGCTTCTCACCAGAGACTGAGCAAGGCTGGAGAAGTAAGTAAACAGATTGCTGGTAAGGTCTTTTATGGTGACAGAGAGATGAAGTAGTTCATAGCTAAGACCAAACACAGGTTTCCACCTCACTAGCCCCAACGGCATCTTCATCAACATGTATACGTGGAAAGCAAAATATAAAAATAGTTTACCTGTTAGTGGGAAACCAAAAAAACAGCAGCTGACATCCATGAACTATATACAAGCCAAACTTTATAACCACCTGGGTAATATGTAATATATAACTCCTTTGCCTGCTGCCATAACAGCTCTGACTATGATTTTGTACCTCAGTAAACATTTTCCTAATCAGCTTCTGGTCTCAGTTGCTAGTTTCATATCTCCTTCAATACCACATGATGTTCATTTTGGTCATCATTATGGTCCCATTTAAAGTGAAATAGGCGATTAAAAAGGGTATGCTTTTGAGCATGATGACCTTGTAATTGACAGGTTCCTACTGTATGAGTGAGCACAGTGTTCTCAGTCAGATCTACTCCTCACTGAACTTCAGCTCTGGCCCTGTTTCCCAAATATGGTGAGTTCTGGCACTAGTAAACCACAATGGTGACAACCACCACGGCAAACTTGACAAAAGTCACAGGTGTAACTAAAAACTGAACTGAAAATGACCTTGTCTCATATATCTCATGTATCTAATGCTGACTCACTGTCATGGCTTACTGGGACACTTGGTAAAATTGAGCCATTGTTAACAGAATTAGTTTCACCTGTGCTTTTCTTGCTGTGAAAAGTCAAACTATCTGCAGTGGAAAAGGTCTGTTAGCAGAAGCAACTTAAGTGAAGTGGGTGGAAAGATGGAAAAGAGAGAGCGGGGTCCCATATGCAAATAGTAGATAAATAATGTTCAGTTTAAAAAAACTAATAAGTAAAATGTTTGCTCTGGAACTGGAGGCGTAGATTCTGAAGGTGTGCTACGACAGCTAACAGACCTGAGTTCTCTTTAATCGAACCAAGGAGGTCGGATGTGAAATCACGAACGCACACCATAGCTACATAGAGGGTTTAGCACCTTTCACCAGTAACAGCAGATTATTCATGAATGCCAGCTGTCTCTGATGAAGTTTATAAAAGCCACCCAGTGTAAAATGTCCACTCTAAAGGCAGGTGTTGGTGTGTGGTTCTTCACAAAATCAATCCACTTATTCTTCATCTCATCCATCCATCCATCCATTATCTGTACACCGCTTAATCCTCTGTAGGGTCGCGGGTGGACTGGAGTCTATCCCAGTTGACTCAGGGCGAAAGCAGGGGACACCCTGGACAGGTCTCCAGCCTATCAAAGGGCTACATATAGAGATAAACAAGCACACTCTCATTCTCACCTACGGACAATTTAGAATAATCAATTAACCTTAGCATAGTTTTTGGACTGTGGGAGGAAGCCGGAGTACCCGGTGAGAACCCACGCTGCACAGGGAGAACATGCAAACTTCATACAGAAAGATCCAAGGCGTCCTAACCGGGACGCAAACCAGGGATCTTCTAGCTGTGAGGCAACACTGCTAACCACCGCGCCACTGTGCAGCCCCTTCAACTCATCATTGTTAAAAAATATTAAATAATAACATTAAGCTGCTCTGCAAACCCTGGCATCCCAAGAAGATATATTTGCATAGCTAGCTAGAAAACTGTAGGTGTAGTAGCTCGCAACAAAGCAGGAGAAGCACACATGCTATGGTACTCTAGTTTATTGTTATAGTATTGGGGTTTCATGCTAAGTATGGCTCCAGTGTGTCATTAAGACATGATTTCTGGCCTGTCCAAAAAGTTTTGAAGACAAAAATGATTGAAAAAAACAGTTTAACTGTCCATCGTTCAGTACGCCATAGTTCACAGTCTTTTTGCATGTTTATTTTCTGATATGTCTTATAGGTTTAGATGCAAATTTCTGAATTTCCTTCACATGGACTTAAAAGCTGCTTGTTCCCCCACTATATAGAATCATGTAAGGACCTGGTACATATTCATTACACAAATGCTAGTGTTAATTAGATGGATTAAAATGGGCTAAGGCTCTAAACAGCAATAAAACGTTGGGCAATTGTCTCAAGATGTTTTTCTACTCTGCAGACCTGTAAGAACTCTGCCAGCACACACAGGATCAATATTATATATGCTAATGAATGCTACAGACATTACAATCAGAATTACTGCATCTCTGCCATGTGTACTGTTTTGTGTTAGAGTGAGACAGCTTATTGATCAGGTCTGCTCAGCCAGAGTGCCCATCAGAAAGAAAAAAAAATCTGACTTTAAGACCAGCACATTCATTTAAAGGAAGGCCACGGTTCTCCCTGTCTGACTGCTTCCACTGTCTTTTTGTTCAGGCTTCTTTCTTATCTCTCCATCTCATCTGTTCCTGTATCCTAGTTGATACTTTATCTTTAGCTTAGTTTGGAGTAAATGAAGCTTAATCCATCACACTGGATGACATACTAAAGCAGCAAAGCAGTGGATGCAACATTGACTGCCATAAAAATAAAACTGAAATAACAGAAGGCATAAAGACATAAAAAGTGCTAATAAATAAAACAAGGACATAAAGACAAACAAATGAGACCACGCAATTGTGAATTAACTTTATATACAGAAACGAGAAAGTGCATGAATGTATGTCTCCTTGTAGTTCTTTAAATAAAAAGCTCTGGGAACATCTGAATGTGACGTGTTCTCTTTTTCCCAACGAGGCAGACTCACCTCCACTTCTACTGAAGACAGCTGTTCTCTTTAATGCATGCAGCAGCCCTCTGATGGTTGGAGTGACACTGCATGGGGTAGTTGAAATAATGGAATGCATAGTTTAATGCAGAGTCTTTTCTTATTTTCACATTTTATCTGTTTTATTAATCAAGATCCCTAACTTAAAGTGTTATAGTTGCCTAAATGTAAACATAAAACCTTTAATCAAGATGCTTGTTGCAAGGGTAGATATACCAACAGCAAACTACACTGAGATTTAACATTGTGCATGTACTGTATATTTTTTCATTCAGTGACATGCATGTCACTGCATTGAACCCATGCATTTCTCTGCTCATTTTGTTTTCCCAAGCAAAGTGGAACAGGCAATCTATAAGTACTGTCAATGGGGTAATTATGGGATTTCTCTCTATATTGCTGTAACCGTATGTTCTTGACCTTGATAAGGCCCATGCTATGGTCTGGTACTTCAATAGAACTTATTAAAGAAACCATTCAATGTGAAATTCAGATGTCTTGTTTCTTGGAAATGTAGGACACTGAATACAGTTCTGTGAGTTTAAGATGTTTAAAGGCAGTGTTACACTGAATCTAAATTCATGTTTCTATGACTGGACACATGCTGCTATTTAGTTCCTTTAAAGTCTGAACTCAAGCTCCACACTTCTCCAAATATAAATCAGCAGATGTACAGTAGGTTTTCCTGCCTGGCCTGTCTCCCCTCTCTCACTCTGTCTTTGACCAGACATCTTAGGCAACATGAATAATTTAGTCATGACAGACTGGGTCTGTGGCTTAGTGCATTTTAAGCCCTGCTGGTGCTGCCACCGCACTACCTTTAAATAGCTCCCCACAATGACAGATGAACATTAATGACATTACATGCTGTGCTGTGAGATGTTTTAGTCTTTTCCCTGTGACAAATGAACAACAGAGGACAAATAACACAGATTGATGGCTAAAAGGTGGGCAGATGCATTCATAACCAGTAAGCGGCCCCTGTCTTGCTAATCAGGTTTTGCAGGTCTGGATTAAGTGTCTCATTGGACTGGGGTGGACAGAGATTTAGTGGACTTTAAACAAATGGATGACACAAGCCAGCTAATTGACTGAGAAATAAAACATAGATGAAGGACCCACTGTGAAAACTGAGATTAATACAAACATTTCACAGATTAAAAAAATTTCAAGAGATAGTGGAATGACAGCAAGGCACACTAAGAAGGCAGAAAGGCAGCTTTTGGGACCTTTTCTCCCAAAGGCTGCTTTTGCAAATGAAAATCTAGTAAGACTCAGATAGTGCTGGTTTGCACTCAAAGCGACATAAATCATGATAAATCTGGACTGGGTCCGTAAACTTGTTTTATTTCGTCATCATGCTGCTGTTTTCTCATTTTGTTTTGTTATTTTTCAGCATGGCAGAGCATCTGTCATTTTTTCAAGTCAGTTTTTACGACTTTCATCCATCGACATTGTGTTGCAACAGAGCTGCTCTCAGAACAACAAGACAGAACTGTTTCAGACAGACTGTCGATTCACTGTGCCAACTTTACTATCTGAAAGAAGTTATTGCTGTCTGTTTTGGTAAAAACAAAAACCAAACCGAACCAAACAAAACATAACATGATAACAATACCATCCAGTTTTTTTCTGCTTATTCAGAGTCAGATTGCAATGGCAGCAGTGACAATTTTGGCACCAGATTTTTAGGTACATTTAATTTGTGTTTTGACCAAAAAGTTAGTTCATTTTCAGTAATTTGATTTTTGTTGTTGTTTCAGTAACAATAACATTATTGCTGACCCAAAACTTTCACCAAAATTGAACATTTGCAAATCAGATGTTTACTTCAGAATGACCACTCATCGCCCTCTTGGAAACAACAGGACATCTCCTGCCTCCACCAGAACAGTTATAAAGTGTCAGTTGTGAAGATAAGCACACCTCTGAAGAAGAGGAGATTGAATTCTTCACTGTGACCTCCTCACCTTCTTCTCCTCCTAACACACATATCTTTCTTTACAGCAATTAACTGAACAGTTTTAAATGCTCAAAATAAGAAATGTAGCATCACTGGAGTAATGATCTTAACATCTGGACTCAGTCTATATTCCAGGTAATCAGAAAATCAGATCTGAAGAAGAACAATTCACATCTGAAGTGTTTGTGGAAGATGCACACACACAACACACAAACACCTCCCTTTTCTCTGTCACTGTCATAAAAGACACCGACAGATTGTATTCTAAGGATATATAATTCTGGTTCTGAAGTCTTATTTTTCTTATTCTTCAATGTATATGCTTGTGTTCTTAGTTTTATTGGTTTACTTTCACATATCCTGAAATTCTACAATTCATAAGTTTATTCTTATGTTTACACTTTTTAAAATTATCTCAGGGACCATATGAGAGAAAAATATTATGTTTGATATTGTTTTAATCACCTGTTCAGTGGATTTTCAGATCTGTGATCATCATGTAAATATTGAGAAGTTGAATTTGTATGTTTAAGAAATCTCTTCAAATGAAGTTCTAAAGGTCTTTGGCCTTTTGACCTCCCCTGGAGTGGGAAACTTAAAACCACCCTTTGGGATGGACACATCAATGATTAGTCAGATGCTGATCTGAATTTGGCTCCAAAACTTTCTGTTTAAGAGAAAGTGACTGGAATGCAACTTTGACCTAAAACGGGATTCTCTATGCAACTGAATTGGGTTCTGTCTACTTTTACTCTGGCTTTTTCAACTATTTTAAGGGCTTTTCACATGCTTTTCTACAATTCAAGTGGCCTTTGTTTTTCTATGTTTTACTTAGAGTTGGGCATCGTAATGGTCCCACATTAAGCAAAATTCACTTCAGAATGGTTTTCTAATAACAATATGTGTCCCCAGCGTGTCTACAAACCCCTCCGAAATGATAAAAGTCTATCCTCTCCCTCTCTTGCTTTCTCCATCTTTCAGAAAATGTGTGCTCAATGAGGCAGAATGGAGATTTGCCCTACATGACGTCATGTAGGGCAATAACACCACCTCCTGGTTGGTGACACCCCGCCCCCAGAGAAATGTTTGGCTGAATCCAAATCTCCACCCTCTGGACTTGCAGACTAAGCCTTGCAGACTTCAGGCGTACTTAATGTCTGTGACATCTTCACTGTCATCACGTAAAGTCTGCAGCAGCGGGAGTATGCAGCATTATGACTGGAGCTAATAGACAGGCTTGGAGTCCGTTTCACTCGTTTCTGTGAGAACATTTGAGAGACTATGTATGTCATGTATACAGTAATCACCGCAAGTAACAAGATATAAATCCCATTTATACACTTTTTTGTGAGTGAACAAATCAACATTCATACATATAGGCTATACACATTCTAAACAGCCCTCAGTACTCCCCGACTTCCTATAAATGCACCACAAAGCACAACAGTTGCTCTGTTGTTGGCTGCACAAATGAGCACAGAAGTTTATTTTTACCACCTTCTTCGTCTGAGGTTTTGAAGGTTCAGTGGATTAGTTTTATTTTCGATGAAAATGTACCCACAACAACTCCTAAAATGTTGTACGTGTGTGCTCACCATTTCACTGTGGACTGCTTTCTCAATGAGGGCCAGTACAAAGCAGGATTCACTATGAATCTGAAGATAAAGCATGGATCGGTAATCCATGCTTTATCTGTCCACAGACAAAGCTGTCCGTGACCCAACTACAAAAATGGGAGCTTTAAGTTTTATCATTTTATGTTGCTTCATTGTATAGGCCTACCTAGCGTCATAGCCTGTTGAATGTGGTTTTAGCATGGCAGCTAACGTAAGTTACTGTTGGTAACATAGTTAGCTATTCAGAAACGTCCTGCTGCAGCCCCAGACTTTGAGTTTCTTCAGGAGCCTCTCCTTCTGGGTCAGACTCTGGATCAAATTGGTATGGCTGAACCACAGCGTTTCTACGAGCCATACCTACACACTCTGTGTAAACATTAGGGCATGGAACCGGACAAGGTCTTCCAGACAGGGACATGAAGGAGGCATGGACAGGTACAGCTCGTTATCACAGACACAGAAACAGGGTATTCTCAGTGGAGCTCACAAGAATGAGTTACAGGCTGACTGATGTCCAGGAACAAACTGGGTTTTTAGGCAAAAAACTTCAAACTGACTTTTCTGGGACCTCTGAGACCGATGTGAACTTGCTGAAAAGGAGCATAATATGGGACCTTTAAGTTAGCTTTGACAATGCAACATTGCAAACATTTTCTTTGTAACTATGAGCTTTGACTTCTGGAAACTTTGTCAGTACAAATATGTAAAAGTACCACTTTGCCTCTGCGTTCCTGAACCAACTCATCCAGCAGATCCTCACAGCTACACATCCTGCAGCGTCCTCCCTCGCCCTCCATCAAAGGCTACACAAGTATAATTTTCCTTCTGTTAAAATGGTGAATTTAGAAATTACAATTGGCTTCCAGTTCTATAGTAGTTCTAAACCTATCACCGCTCTTACAACTACTTCCAGTGATGATCACAGTGTAGAATCAACTCTAATCAACTCTCACAGACAGAGAAAGAGCAAGTTTCATCCATTTTCAGTCACAGACTGGACACAGGGTCCACTGTGATCAGTGGAGCAGAGACAACAAGGCACCCCACCAGATGTTCAACATTAAAGCAAGACACCCTCCAGATCTGTCAGGATGCTGTGAAATTTGTGTTATCAGGAGGTTTCCACAACACGCACCTCCAGACACCCAAGATCTATACTGGGCCCACCTTAGCCAAATGACTGGTTCAAACCCCCTGTCACCATTAGGGCTTCTTCACCAACCTTGTGCTAGTGTTGGTTTGGAGCAAGTGCCTGGAGTGGAGCTGATCAGTCTTCAGTTTCCACTAACACCATCAGGCTAGTACAGATACTGCTGAAGGTCCACGGAGCTGCTGATGTTCTGTCTGCGGAATCTCCAGCAGTCAGTGAGGATCTGGGTTTCTTCACTATCCCTCCAATAGAATTTGGCTTAAATGCTAGTTTTAATGCAGTTACAGTCATAAGAATAGAAGAAAGTTTTACCACATGTAATGAAGACAAGACAATAATTCAAAGGTACAAAGTCAGCGATTGAGGACATTAAATAACAATATAAAATGTTGAACAATAAAAAAATAGATTGTGAGGCCAAAGTGTGACCGTTAGATCAACATAAAACATACTAATATCCCTGTTTAACCGCTACAGAATCATCAGAGTCAGCAGCAGATTTCAGAAAGTCTAGTGAGATAAGGCTGCTTTCACCGGGCTACTGTGAGTGCTGACTTCCCGGTCGTAGCTGTCTAACCAGGACACTCACAAGTCTGGAACCATTGGAGTAAATTTTTAAGCAGACTTTATCTTGATAAAATGACCACAGATTTGGTGTTTATACAACCACTTTCTCACCTCAAATAATCTTAAAACTACATTTTGTGTCACAGTAACAGTAGTATTTACAAAAAACTTGTATTACCTTTGAAAGTTTTCCCATACAGGCAGTTCAAAAGCTGAATGGTGTCGTCCAATCAGCGATGTCTCATGTTGCCCACTGGTACCTACCTCTTCTGGTAGGTTAATATAGTTGTGTTTTTCAATTTGTTGTTCTGTATGGAATAAATCTTGTGCCAGTAGGAAGTAAATCTGAATTCTTTATATCTGAATTTCAGTCATTCAATTTGAACCTGAATTGATCGGTTTGAATAATTGCTTTTAAAATCTAAATCTGAATGGTCTAATTTGAAATTGAATCTATTGGTTTGAATGTGTATCACGATAAAATCAAAACTGTATTTCATTTAACTGAAAAATTCAGCTTCCTAATTCATTCTCACTTTTCACTTTCACTTCTTTCCATTCAAATTCAGTTTTTTGATTCAATTTTTTTGTGCCACACATCTGGGAACTGGCATCAGGCAAAACTAGTCTAACACAGATGGGAAGAAGTCAGTTTTAAGACAGCAACGCGCTTTACATTGCCTTTACCTGACGTAAACACCTGCAGGAGTGATGTCCAGCGACCAGCAGCCCAATACTTCTTAAGATAGGCCTCCCTGTCTTAAGAAGTAAGACAGGGACTTACTTCTTAAGACAGGGAGGGACACTGACTCTGTGCAGTGGACCAGAGTCAAAGACCTCAATGCACAGAGTTGATACGGAATACAGAGTTGATACATCTCCCAGCAGCTGGTCAGGACAGCATATATTGAAACAGTGTCAGAAAAACAGCATGGAAAACAGGCATAGCAAAACTGTATAGAGAAAAGTGCGGAATCAGACGTAGCAATCACAGCAGAGAAAAACAGCAGCTCTATTGGGAGTGGTGACCAGCTTTCTCAGGGCTGCACACCATGGCTGAACCAGGAGGTGAGTTTGACTGGAAGAAGTGGGCGCCACGATACAGGTGCCTCTACAGCTGCACAAAGAGCTCACAGATAAGGCAACCACGATGAGCCGGTCCCAAGCTGAGGGCAAGAGATCTTCTTTGCTGCCAGCCAAACAATGCCACACGCATTTAATTGATGCAAGACTCCAAGAGGCCAGCAGACGCTACACACAGACACTAATCTCCCACACCTGCAGGCTCATGCTGACAGAGCCACGCCACCACACTGCTTTGAGTAGGCAGTCAGGGACACGTGTGTGTCAATGCCTATATACACACACAACTCTCTCCCAGCGCCGCCTACTAATCAAGGTACTAGCTGGGAGGGAGAGAGAGAGAAAAGGATGGAGCAGAGAGCAACACTCATCCTGCTACACATGGGATGTGTGGTTTGGCAAAAATACTCAGTTCAAGGCTCACATTTTCTGCAGCACATAGATACCAATCATAAACTCATCAGGTTTGGTTTTGACTCATGTAAAGAACAGCTGCTTTATTTAGAAATTACTTTTTGTCTTATTTTCAAACAAGATGATGTTCTTTTTCTCGTCAGATACAACTTAGTGATATTTGGAGGCATTGATGGCTTCTTTCAGAAGGCAAGTTTTCTTCATTATAAAAATCTAAAATTTAGAATACTATTACTGTTAACTCATGTCTCAACCTACATATGCAGTCCATGCATTTTTATCTTCTGTTTACTAAGACTGCTTATATGTGATTGTCCTATTGTTATATACTATTCTTTGCATAGCTCCTTGCCTCCATTTGCAGTGCGTCACAGTTTTTATTTAACCTAGTCAGACAATTGATGTATCCTTCCCTTCTTTTTAGGTAATATTCCTTGATGCTGCAGCCAACAATACAGCCAGTACTGCACTAGGTTTTTTTCTGGATGGAGTGAGAAAATTCAGATGGAGTGAGCACATTTGCAATACATTTTTATTATATATATGATTTCATGAATACAAATCTTATCCTCCATTTATTGGATATGAAAATGTCATTCAATGCTGTTAAAGTATTTGTGTGTTTACAATATTTTCTTGATTTTGTTTTTGTTGAATACTTAGCGTAAGAGGTGACCAAGGAGTTGAAAATGTGGAGATTGCCCAGATGATGTTCATTGTGAGAGGCACAGGATGTGGAAGCTTTATTAGTGGAAAGAGATTTTCTTTTTGGCAATAATTTGACTGTCATCATCCGTAACTCCAGATTTTAAAAGTACTTTGTATGTTGTCCCCTGACGTAGTTTATGTTCTAGCTGCAAGAACATATCTGTCAAGCTGATGTTATCGGCACCAGACCTAGGGGTTATCTGGACCGGCAGCAAGGGTTACACAGGCCAGGAAACACTGCGTAACCTTAAGTATACAATGGCTGTGGATTCACAGAGAGAGAGGACCAGTTAGTGTCTTCCTCATGCCTCGCACATTTATTTCTGGACAGCATATCATTACAAACAATAAACAAACAAACAATCACATTTCCCAGAATAAACATTCCAGTTAAAGTGTGGCTAATCCTCATCTCATACTCACAGCATTTTATAAATAAAATAACAAATTGTGTAAACAAACTAACAAATGATACTAAACATTCTCCCTCAAGACAAGTACGAACACATGAATCTAAAGTGATTTAACATAAACTAAATAGGGTTAAACTCATAAGATACACCAAAAAAACTTGTAACACATCTGTTACTGTCAAACTCGGTCATTCATATTTTAACCCATACACATTAGCTATCACTCGTCAAACAATCACATAATAACACAAATAATAAATTTCTACACATTCCACTCACTCACACACGTACATTTTACCTGCAGTGCTTCTTTACCTGAGAGAGCACCAGAAATGTGAAACTAACATAAAATGGAGCATCTTGCCAAAAAAACCCAAACATTTACTCCCTGGTTGGCTGGCTAAGACTGGATAGTATGTAGAACACATTGATTTTACTGAACACTTAATGCCATTGTACAACACTTACACCTAAATGGAATAATGGCATTTCTTAGTGTGACAATGTATGCCATCAGGCCTCTTGGCATTGAGTCAACACTTGTTAACCTTAATACACGTCTCGAAACACTCATACACATCACAAAAACACTCAACACTGTACTCACACTTGATACAGTACCCAAAATAAAGCCAGAAAACTTAAGTTTTGCATTACCTGTGGATTCACAGAGAGAGGACCAAGTTAGTGTCTTCCTCATGCAGTGTTGCCAGATCTCGCAATAGAAACAAGCAACCACCTCTATGGAAACAAGCCCAAAAGAAGCCCAACAGCTGAACCACCACATCATGTAAATGAGAGGCCTCTTGAAAGAAGCATAAATATATAGCTACATTTATTCTTGTGTGCAGTAAATTGAAGGTAAATTACTGTGATTAAAATAAAAGACATATGCATTGTGCATAAGCGGTCTTTGAACATGCATGGGGCAATATTGCATGATTAATCATGCAGTACATCTGGTCTGGAGTATTTTGACTTCATCAGTCGAGGTAGAGCCAATTAATTCACTAAGATGATCCACAGCATTTATGGATGTGTGGCAGGCGATGTAAGTGGCTCTCTGTAGCTCATTTGTTTGTCTTTTCTTGTTTTGTTTGGAGGTAGTGAAACCAATGTCTGTAAGCCTCATGGATAAGAAAGGTGCAGATTTTTTTGTGTTTTTTGATGCAAGCATGCTGTATTTAATCAGCATGGTGAGCGTATGTCTCACATTTACACAGTGGGCAGAATGCCTTCAAATGATCTCCCACTGCAGTCTCTTTCTCCCACTCTTTATTATATATATATATATATGTATATATAATATACATATTATATATATATTATAATATGTATATTATATAATATATATATAATATACATATATATATATATATACACACACATATATATATATATATATATATATATATATATATATTTTTTTTTTTTTTTTTTTTGTTAAACCATATTTGCCCCACTTTTTCCTGCTCATTGTCGTTCTCTGACAGACTCTCAGGCATTATTGTGCATGTTTGTTAGTGTGGTGGGGGAAGTAACCAAGAATTCGTGGAGTGGATGAATCCTAGAAAAGGACAAACTAACGTGTTTTGTTTTATTGTGAACTCGGAGAGAATCAGGAAGGCTTCATACAGGCAGCAAAGCAAACCCAAATAAACGACTACACTTTCGGAAAACAAGCCAAAAAACCCGCAACCTGTGACTCATGAGATTTGCAAGCAACTTTACAGAAAAACAAGCCCAAATCCCTTATAATAAGCGGACTTGGCAACACTGTCCTCATGCCTCATGCATTTATTTCTGGACTGTGCATGAGCAAAGCTTACATGTATAGTCTCTTCAATGGATCCACAACAGAATCAAATCACCATCTACTTTCAGAAAAGTGTAACTGACCTGAACATACTATTACAGTAGCTCAGTTAAAAACAAAAATTGTGTGTGTGTGTGTGTGTGTCTGTTCAAATAATAAACTGTAGATACAGCATTTTCAACCGACTACACTGACACGCATGTGGTGTGGTGTCATATATAGATTTGAGTAGAGTGCACTTTGAGCTACTGTGTACTACAACTTTACCACACTCATTGCTTTATGGCACTAGACTGCGTGACATCAGATGTAAAAGTGTGCTTAGTGCACATTGTGTTTTGCCCATGCCATGCCAGCCTTGTGACTAATCAGTTCAGCCAAAATAAAGACACGTTATAAAAGTAAACCTCTCGATCATTCTACACATGCCATTCTACAAAGGGGGAGTGGTGGTTTAAGGGGGAGTGGTGGCGGTAACAGGTTAAGCCTGGGTCTACTGATTGGAAGGTCACAGGTTCGATCCCCCACTGCGGCCACTGTGGGGCCTGAGCAAGGCCCTTAACCCCCAACTGCTCCCCGGGCGCTGCAACATGGCAGCCCACTGCTCCTAACTAGGATGGGTCAAAATGCAGAGAGGAATTTCCCCAAAGGGATTAATAAAGGATAAATTATTATTATTATTATTATTATTATTATTATTATTACACGAAGTGACCTGGACTGGACTGTCGACATTTACAAAGAAGAATAAGCGGACCTGGAGCAATGGCAAAGTTTAATTCCCCACGAACTTTCCTTTCGACGAGCCAACAGAATGGCCGAACTGGAAACAACTTTTGAGTTGCTATTGGATTGCTACTAAGTTTAACAAAGACAACGGAGAGGTGCAGGTGAGCTGCCTGATTTGAGGGGCAATGAAGCCGAGAACATTTATAAGTCATTTACATTTGCGGAGAGACAGGACCACGATGACATTGCAGTAGTAAAGGCGAAGTTCAATTACTACTTTTTCCTGCGGAGGAATGTTATACATGAAAGAGCATGTTTTTACCAGCAAGTCCAGTGATCAGGCGAGAAGGCTGATCGCTGGAGCCCTGTATGAGTTATCAGAACACTGTGAGTTCGGAGCTTCCAGAGAGGAACACATCCGTGACTGCATGAGAGTTCCTTATCCAGTATGCCAATCACTCTCCAGACTATAGCTGATGTTGGACCTCACACTGGTGCTCACAATACAGACCGTGAGGCAATTGGAGAAGGTCACGACACAAGTGAGTTTGCAAGGAGACCCAGCTGCATCTGTTCAGGAGGTGCGGACCAAACATAAAAACACAAACTGGAAATCTTAACAACAACAACAAGGCAAGTCTCAAACAGGCAGAAGATGGGAAGAGATGGAAAAGAAATGTGGTAAATGTGGCAAAAACACAACACAGAGGAGATGAAAAGTGTCCAGCTTTAAAAGCTACATGTCATAACTGTCACAAAATGGGGCATTTGGCCAGGGTGTGTTATAAATGCAGGTCCGTGAACAAAGTTACAGAGACTGACAAAAATGAGCAGACCTCATATTTTCTAGGCTCAGTGTGCAATACAAAAGACAAAAGTGAGGCATGGACTGTGGTACTTAATGTAAATTCTGTCCTGATGGAGTTTAAAATTGACACGGGAGCTGATGTTAAGGCTGCTCCTTGTCAGTTGAAATAATTCTTGTGAGGCGAGTAGATGAGATTACACCAAACACAAGCAGACACCAGAAGCCTTATGGAGAACATGGCACACTAAAAACTTAACCAGTCAGAATATAGCTAAGAGAGGATACATTGCCACATGCGGTGCACTACACGCCGTGTGCTGTTTCCCATGTTGCAAAAAGTGAAAGACGAACTACTGGGAATGGAAAAAAATGGTGTCATTGAAAGGGCGACAAAACCAACCAAATGTTATACTTCCATGGTCCCTGTCCTAAAAGACACACAAGCCGAGCTAGAATTTGTGTTGATCTCACAAAGCTAAACAAGTCTGTCAAAAGAGAACACTACATCCTGCCTACTTCTGATGAGATAACCTCAATATTCAGCGGTGCAGTGGTGTTCTCTTCTCTTGATGCTGCCAATGGTTTCTGGCAGATCCCCTCCATGCCAATAGTTGCTTACTGACAACTTTTATAACGCCATTTGGCAGGTACTGTTTTAAAAGGTTAACTTTAAGCATAACAAGGGCACCTGAAATCTTTCTGTGAAAGATGCTGGAGACCCTGGAAGGCTCGGAGGGCGTGGAAGTCTTCATGGATGACATCTTGGTCTACGGGGCCACCATGGAAGAACATGACGCTTGACTGGACAAAGTACTCAAGTCACATTGAGTCTACTTGCCTCAAGCTCAACAAAGAAAAGTGCTCCTTGAGGCAGAGCCAACTGCGGTTCCTGGGTCATCCGGGGTCTGGCCTGAACACACTTCGGCCAGGCCAGACCCAAGAAGGTTGAGGCTGTTCACCAGTTGCCCCCACCACAAGATGTACAGGAGCTAAAAAGACTGCTAGACATGGTCAATTATTTTGACTTTACCACTGTTGGCCAACCCTTGTACGAACTGTTCAGGACTAAAAATGTTTGTACCTGGGGCCACTCCCAACAGTCAGTCTTTGAGAACTTTAAAAGAATACTAACTACAGCACCCCTTCTTGCCTTTCATGAAATTGCAAAGCCAACCATGGTGTCTGTCCATGCCAGCAGCTAATGTCTGGGAGGTGCTACTCCAACTCCACGGAGAAGAGTGGAAACCAGTTGCCTACTGCTCCAGACACCTCACAGAGACACGAAACAAGATATGCCTAGATAGAGAAAGAGTGTCAGGCAAGTGTATGGGCGAAAAGTTTGACAAGTACCTGTCAAAGGCAGCTGAAAACACATTTTAAAAACTATAAAAATACAATCTGTCAATAAGACACTTTGTTTCTCTTTTGAATACTTACAGTACAGAGTTTAAAATCACCGTAATGTATGAATTTTTGTTTTCATTACTCTGGAATAAGCCTTTTAAATTTGAAGACTACATCTGTTGTCCTACATGCCTGTCTCCCCACCAGCCTCCTCAAGACCTTCTTCGGAGGTGTGGATGAGAGCATTCTGACATACTGTATCTCAACATGGTTCTCCAGCTGCAGTATGTCAGACAAAAAAACCCTGCAGAGGATAGTTAAGGGAACTGAGAGGGTCATCAGAGTTTCCCTCCCCTCTATCCAGGAACTCTTCCAGAACCACTGCAGGAGCAGGGCACTGACCATTGTCAGGGTCCCTTCACACCCTCTCCACAGTCACTTTGAACTGCTACCATCAGGCAAACAGTTCCATAGCATCAAAACTAGAACACCAGACTGGTTAACAGCTTTCTCTGTTGGAATGCTGAATGGTTGACTGGGAATTTGCACACTACTGTACCTTAGTTTAAGTTATAGTTTCAGTTTTTAATTATTTACAATTACAAGTCACTCTAACTGGCACTTTAAACACAAGCTGTTACTTTGGACTACTCTGACACTTAAACAGAGACAGTTTCAATGTCCAGTTCATTTCATTGTCAATTTAGCTGCAGACGTCTCAGGGATATGTGTGTATATATGTATAGGTGTGCGCAGTGTGTGTTTAAATTTGTGCTTTTATTTTTATTCTTAATTGGATTCCTAGATAAACACCCTCTCATTTTGCCTGCACTATGTTTGCATGTACAGCTAAATGACAATAAAGGTTGACTTGATTTAATTTGATAATATGTTATCATTCCATGTTACGACCATAGGCCACAGCACTCCTCCTCTGTTGTCATTTGTATTGTGTACAACTGCGTGCCTGTCCAGCACCTTCATCCACACGGCCTCCACTGACTTGTCCCGCCTAGTCTCTGGACACGAAACATGATTAGAGCAGACCAGACAGCAGCCTCCTACCAGGATGCGAGTTGGGAGTTAAAAGGTTCATTCATCTGACATTCACTGGCGGTTCCTCTTGAAAGAAGTGGAGCTGGCCCCTGGTGTATCTTTGTATTCCAAATTCTTGTGAACCAACTGTTGAGTTGGGACATGTGAGAGTTAAAGGCCAGGGAGGGGATTACTGCATTGTTGTACAAAGAGTAAACAGATCAACCATTGCTAGTTTTAGTCCAGTCCTACATACAGTCCAGTCCCACCTACATCCACTTCCCCAGGTGCTGGGTGTGGATGTAGGTGGGGATGGGCGTGTGAACATCCCATTCACTCTCCCTCATTTTGATCCCCTCTTACCTATTAGTTCTGGGTCCCAAGATGAGGCTCAGCTGAAAGTATGCCTTGCCCATCTCCAGTTGGAAACCCAGGAGAAGGCACAGGCTAGACAGGTGCAGTTAGAACTAGAAATGAAAAGCCTTAAGATCGAAGCTGACACCGCCATGAGGCTGGATAAGTTGAAGCTCAGGCCGTTTGTTTTCCTCCTGCCTCTGATGGGGCAGCAATGTCTGCTTCCACCTCCTTTCAACACGTTTGACATTAGCAAGTATATTTCTGTAGTACCAATCAGAAGTGGCTGGGGGAAGCCATTTCTGATTGCGAGAGGCTGGGGAAGACTCTTATTTTGCAGCATTCGAGAGCATTGCTGGCACTCTAAGGTGGCCGCGGGAGGCTTGGCCACTGTTGATCCAATGTAAAATACATGGCAAAGCCCAAGAGGTTGAAGCTGTGCTCCCTCTTGAGGCCAGTCTAGCATATTATTCGGCAAAAGCTGCCATACTGCAAGCCTATTAACTAGTGCCTATCGGCAGAAGTTTAGAAACCAGAGAGGGTCTAATAATCACACTCACGTTCAGTTCGCCAGGAAAAAGGGAATTCTCTTTGATAAATGGTGTGGGGCCTTCAAAGAGGATGATTTCATTTCTTTTCAAGAGCTAATTTTACTAGAAGAGTTCAAGAGGTGTCTACCTGAGCGCATAGTTATGTATTTGAATGAACAGAAAGTAACTTCACTTACCATGGCTGCCACTCTAGCTGATGAGTATATTTTGACACATAAGGCGTTGTTCTGCAGTGCAAGGGAAATCCTCCACAGCCAAAAGGTGTAGGACTGATCCAAGCAGAGCCTTGCATCCAGACCGTTGGTGTACATGATGATGAGAAGCTTGATTCACGTTTAGTACAATTCGTCTTTAATGGTTTTGCATTGTCTGGTGAAACGGTTGATTAGCGACCAGTGCGCATTTTGTGTGAAACTGGAGTTTTATACTCTGTAATTTTGGCCAGTGCATTAATAATAATAATAATGATAATAATGATAATGGTAATAATAATAATAATAATAATAATAATAATACATTGCATTAATTGAGCACTTTTCAAAAACTCAAAGACGCTTTACATGTTAAAAACAGACACAAATTCAGATATACAAATCAAACAATCAAAAAGAAAACAGAAGAAATACAGTTGAAGGTATAGTAGAAAACAAAATTTCATGGTAGAAGTCTATGTAAATAATGTGTTGTGTATGGTCTTATATAAATTTGAGGAAATTACAAGTTGAAAGCGGAAACGGAAGAGGTGTGTTTTTAATTTGGTCTTGAAGGTGGCAGGGTCAACGGTATCACGGATGTGTTGTGGGAGTGAGTTCCAGAGGGAGGGGGCAGCAACAGAGAAAGCTCTGTCCCCCCAGGTTCAGTGCTTGGTCCTAGGGACGGTCAGGAAGTTTGAATCTGAGGAACGGAGGGTACAGGAAGGGGTGTAGGGGTGGAGCAAGTCCTTAAGGTAAGAGGGGGCCTGGTTATGGAGCGCTTTATGGTTGAGTAGGAGGATTTTGAATTTAATACAGTATTGAACAGGAAGCCAATGAAGGTTCTGGAGGACAGGAGTGATGTGGTCACGGTAACGGGTGTGGCTGAGAAGGCGGGCGGCAGAGTTTTGGGTGTACTAAAGTTTATTGAGAAGATTGTTGGTCGAACCGTACAAGATGTTGTTACAGTAGTCAATGCGGGAAGTGATGAAAGCATGAATGAGGGTTTCAGCTGCAGGGGAAGAGAGGGATGGGCGAAGGCGGGCAAAGGCATTACCGTTTTCAGAACAGTTAGCTTGTGGTTACACCATTTCCTTGCGTGGCATAGAGATGGCCAGTGTTCCACAGCCTGTACACAGAGTTTATGTCTGGTCCAACGATGTGGCTGGCGGCAGGAATAATGCAGAGATTGGAGGTACTGGATAACCCTACGATCGCTGACCTGTCTGAGTCTCTCTGACACTCTGCCATCACCGCTGTATCCAGTGTGTGTAGTCACTCTTGCCCAGTTGAGCAATCATTCTATTTCCTTGTCAGACGCTGTCATAATGTCAGCTTTTTCAGGGGAAGCAACACCGGAGCTCAAGGAGGAGGATGCTCCTGCGTCTGATTCTGAGCCAGCAGGGCCACTGGCGCCACCCGCTCCAGTGCCTCTCTGTGACGATGTGTCTCTTCCGGTAACCTGCGATAGGTTGTGCGCTGCTCAAAAAGTTGATTCAACATTGCACAAATGTTTCTCCAGTGTGGTAAGTGCTGAAAGTTAACACTGCCAATACAGCTTATTTCATTGATCAGGATATTCTTAAGCATAGGTGGTCATCTTTTGTAGACAGTCTGGTCTTAACATTCCAGCTGTAACATTCAATGGATAGACCATGCAACAGCACCATACATGTATCCTATAACAATAAAATTAAGTAAGGAATGTAATAAGAATCAAAAAAATAATAAAAACACAATAAATATAAATATTTTGCTTTTCTTCTGATATCATAAAGTCTGGTACTTTCTTAAAATTAAATACTTCATGAACAGAAGGCTAATTTTCAACACTCTGAAAGTACTATTTGTTAAAAAAAATAATTGAGCAATTATAGAAAATGTTAATTTGTGCTTCATTGGAAGTTTTACATGATAATACTTTAAGATAATAAAGTAAGTTTTCAGAAATCAAAATGTCACGTTCAGAAAACAATCTTAAATACATGCAAGTGGGCAAAAAATGCAGTACTGTTTTATTATTGTCACAAAAAACTGTTGTCCACATTTATATGTTTCCTCAATAATTAATTGCAATCATCAACAATATTTAGTTTTTATAATTTTTGCTAACTTGGTTTACTGTAGTGCTGAAATGCGAACCATTGACCCAATCTCAGGTCTCTGCACTCTGCAACAGGTTTTCTTCAAGGACCTCTCTGTATTTGGCTGCATTCATGCATCTGTTAGTTCTGCCTAATTTTTCTTGTGCCTGCTGCTCTATAGCTCTCCTATAACATGATGCTGCTACCCCAATGCTTCATTGTAGGGCTGCTATTAGGAGGTGATGCAGTCCCTGCTGTTAGCTGAACATTGTGCCTGGAGTTCTGCCCAACAAGTTAAAGTTTTTTGTCTATCTGAGTGCTCTACCTTAAAGGCCTGACTAACAGAGTGCTGCTGAGATGGCCGGCCTTCTGGGAGGTTCACTATCTCTGCAGGGGACTTCTAAAGTTCTGTTCGAGTGACTGTTTGGTTGTTGGTCATCTCCCTGACTATGACCCTTTTTGTTTGGTTACTCAGTTTGGCTGTGTGGCCAACTCTGTGAAGATTCCTGGTGGTTCCAAATTTTGCTTATTTCACAGGTATTGAGGCTGCTGTGTCCATGGGAATAATGAGAGCTTTAGAAATGGTTTTATAACCATTACCTGATCTATGCCTCCATTTTTCTCACAGAGGTCTACAGAGAGTTTTATTGTTTTAATGGGGGGCTATACTTACAAGTGTGGGCCTCTCTAAACTATATCCAATTCACACTGTTTGTCACAGGTGAACTCCAGTCTAGGCCTAGACACATCCCATAGTTGAGCCATTGTCATTAAGGGTTATTTTGTTTAGATTGATTCGAAATTTTAGAAATTGTGAATTTAAAATTAAATCTACAACACAAACTGTGCAAAAAGTGAATGGTTCCGAATACCCTTTGAATGGACTGTTTTTGCAGATGTCTTGGTCAAGTAACTCAACTTTTAAAATAAACAGAATTTGTTTGTTCATATATTCTGGATTTGGATATCACAGCACTAACTTGAGAATAAGATATGCTTTACACCTCTGTGTTTGAGAGATACTGTGCACCTCAAAGAGACAGTTGCACTGCAATAAATACTGCGCAATGACTGGTATCACTTCCAGATTTCTATCTGTATTTCACATCTCAGGTTGAACTCTCATAGTAAATGGACTGCCTCTGCAGGATTCGTACATGTCATATGTCTTTTTGGAGAACATCTGGCTGAGGTGTGCTGTTTGGCTTCTAGACATTAGCCTGTTGGGGAAAAAATCAGAAACAGGATATTCATTTCCACATGGAAAATCTATTCAATCCAATAACAATGGATGGTGGGAGTCAATTCATTCTGAATATGGTTCTCAGCACAGGATGCAAATGCAGATGCATTTAGAAAATTAGTGGGTCAGGGGATAAATAATAGTTTCATGACAAGGAGATGGAGCAGAAGTGAAGATTTTTGGCAATCGCCTCCTTTCCCAATAACTCAAAAGAGATTCTGTCTTAAAAGGATTCATATCTGGAATTAAATGGAGGTGTTGACCTTAGCACTTAACCAGATTAAATCAGAGGTCCCATGGGTCATGTGCCTTAGTGTGTATGTGTGTGTGGTCCCAGGACAGGTAGCTGATTTGTTTGGGTAGCAGAGCATCTGTCAGTGTTTATACTAACGTTTCCCGCTAAAAATGTCACAGCATCTGTGACCACCAGGAGAAAAGACTGTTTGTCCAACACTGTGCTTCACAACAGACTTTGTTTTTCATTGCGGGGTCCAAGTAAGCTATGACAGACATCATTTTTAGTTCTGAGTATTTTTTTTTAGACATTTCTGCTTTTTAAAATTACATTCAACACAGAGAAGACACAAGCCAAAGTTTCAAGGTCTGATTCATAGCATGTTAATCACAAAAAGGGTAAGACCACATTTCACTTATTGTTCTTACATTTAACCAATCCTATATGCAGAACAGCATTTATTCTAAAAAAAAACACAAAAAACCCCACAGTATTTGTGTCAAAGCCCAACATGCTTTTAGTCAGTGTCACAGAACTCCTAATGCCAAAAAACTGAAAACCTATCAGTGAGCTACCCTGCTGCAAAGGGGTGACATGTTTCTCCATTATAGATGTATACACACATTTGTTTTTAATTTACTCCCACATGTACTGTTTATTGTCCTGCTGCCCCAGGTTCTCTTTAGAGCACCAAATTTGAATTAATCTACTGATAGAAATAGTCCCCCAAAATGCACAATTGCCACCAGTTTGAGTAATGTTTTTTAAAAACTCCAGTCCTAACTGTTTTAGGAAATTACTGACCCCTTTTTTATAATATAAAATGTATACTTGTGACCACTTACTATAAATATATGTTTTCATTAATTGGGCATAGAGAGGAGGGCCACAAACAAGATCAGGAAGGCAGAAAGTATAAAAATGCATTTAACACATCCTTGTTTTTTTTGTAAAAAGTATATATACAGAGTGCAGAACGATAGCCTGGTGGTCAGAGCCACAAATGTAGCAAATAACACAAAGCCACCTTTAAACAGTGAGTCCCTGACTGGATATCATTTCCCTGCTCACTTTCCCCATGTTTTCTCTCTTTCTTTACTGTTACTATCTAATAAAGGCTAAAATGCAAACAAAATGTATCTAAAATAATACCAATCATATCCCATGAAGCATAATCTACTCTAGTCTCGCTTAGCCAGCCCATTTTGAAGTACACTGCCACGAAAAAGTGTTTGCCCCCGTCCCCATAGAAATATTCTATTTTTGAATATTTACCACACTCAAATGTTCAAGATCATCAAACTAATATTTATATGTGTTAAATATAAGACAGAGATAACACACAAAACACAGTTTTTAAATGATGATTTATTAAAGACACAATCAAACTAATAATCGACCAGCAAAATATTTACATCAGATTAATCTAATAATGCAGCATATGAAACACCTCTTGTCAAGAACAGCCTCAGGAATGATCGGGAAATTATTTAAATTGAAGGTTATTTATGAAAACAAGGTAGCTGGAATCTATACAAGTTAGTGACCAAAATGAAAACAACAAAACAGTGGAGACAATGAACTTATATTTAAGTACATTTATTTACCAACATTTATTAAACTAACAACACAATAACAACTTACAACTATGACACAACAATAACATACACTAGGACAAGACAACAACACAAAACAAACAATGAGGTGAATGGGGGTGAGGGGGAAAAGGACTGATGAGAACGTAAGAGTACAACACAATATTGGGGTCAATGTTATGGTGTAATATGATGTTCTGAGATGAAGAGATCAATAACCAATACCTGAAAGCAGCATTCGATGGTAGGCTAATTATATCTGGAAAGAGGACTTGAAGTGATGCTTTCAGGTTTGGTTTTTAAGGGGACTTTTGCATGTTATTAACTGAGGAGGGGGTCTGGCACAACCTCCATCAGGGAGGGCTGATGGCCAGATGTCTCTCACAGAGTTACACTGGTTTCTCCACAGTCCAATATTGCAACACATCATTTCATCATTTCAGTTCTACCAAATTTCCCCTCAGGATTATAAAGTATTTCTATAAAATATTTCTATTCTATATTTTTACTGCTGGTAGATAGACAATCACAACAAGGCTAAACACATATATGACATCAGACATAACACATCACATCAGACATTATACTATGGTGTAATGGTGATCATTATGAGGTTATTGAAATCAATGTCCAACAGTTTCTTTCAAATGATAGCCATTTACACAAAGAAAATGATTAAGTCCAGAATGGTAGAATAATTGTCTTTCTTTGTCATGTGAGTCTGGTGTTTCTTGTGGCATTTTTGTTAAAGTTGAATCCTTTTGATGCTGTTGTCAAGATTTTTATCCCCATTTCCTGCATGGTCAGAAGTCAGTTTGGGTCTAGCTGTCATTTGGTCCTTTGTAGGCCGGAGAGTGACTGGGGGTTTAAGCCAGTCACTTTGCTAAGGTAGGCCTAATATGCATCCTGGATGTCTGGAAGTGTGTGTGCCTCCTCATTAACACAAACGTCACACCATCCTGACAGATCTGGAAGATGTATTCCTTTAACGTTGAACAGTGGACTCTGTCTGAAGCCTGTGATTGAAAATGGAAGAACCTTGCTCTTTCTCGGTCTTAAAGTTGATTCTAGCTGGTTAACCCTACAATCAACCCAGTGAAAAAGTAATTGCTCCCTAAACCTAGCAACTGATTGGTCAATCCTTGGTGGCAACAACTGCAGTTAAACATTTGCCATAGCTTGTGATCAGTCTTTTACATCACCATGGAGGAATTCTGGCCCACTCTTCTATGCAGAATAGTTTTAATTCAGTAACATTAGGTGTTTTTTGAGCATGCTCTTTTAAGGTCTTGCCACATCATCTCAATTGGATTGAGGTCCGGACTCGACCACTCCAAAGTCTTAATTTTGTTCTTTTTGAGTCACTCAGAGGTGGACTTGCTTGTGTGCTTCGGGTCATTGTCCTGCTGCATAAAGCATCTGTGTTGAGCTTTAGGTCTTGAACTGATGGGTGGATATTCTCCAGGAGGATTTTCTGATAGAGAGCAGAATTCATGGTTCTACATTAGCTTTACACCAGATGCAACACACCCATGTCTTCCAAAAAGTTCCACCTTTGACTCATCCACAGGATGTTATTCCAAAAGTTTTGGGGCTCATCTCTCTCTCTCTCTCTCTCTATTTATATATTTTTCTCTCTCTCTCTCTTTTGCAAATGCTGGATGAACCTTTATGTTCTGTTTGGTCAGTAGTGGCTTGCGCCTTGCAACTGTCCTATGGATGCCATTTTCTCCTAGTGTCTTCTTATTGTGGAATCACGTAGAAAGATCTTAACTTAACTGAGGCCAGTGAGGCCTGCAGATCTTTAGATGTTCATCTGGGTTCTTTTATCACTCCTTAGCAATGGCTTTATAAGCCTTTCTGGACGGATGAATGTCAATGACTTTGTTTCACATCTGTTCTTGAATGTCCATACAATGTCAAGAAGCAACATTGTGTGCTGCTTTTTGAGACCCTTTAGCTACTTCACAATGCCAGACAGATTCTACACTGCTGCCCATAAAGTTGGAATAAAATATTTTTTTACCTCTGTGTCTTCTCCACAAACAACGAAGGCGGCTCCCTGGTATTTTCCGATTTCTGTGGCACAGATTAAACAGTTGCCGATCATCTCGTCTGGTAGTGAGACATAGTCGTCCTGGAGATTTTTGTGGCCTCAAATGACTCTCCTCTCAATGATGTTTGAGGATTTTACAGACTGCACTCTGTGATATTCCAAGGAAATCAGCAATGTTGGCTTGTTTGTGTCCATCCTGTTGGAGCACAAACACTCTTTGATGTATTGCCAGTTGTGTTGGATGAGGCATATAGCCTAGGGAACTTCTGTGCCAAATTTGGTCGAAAATTATGCAGCCAACTCTGAAAACGAGGACTTACTGCTACAGATTTTAAGCAGGAAAAGAATAACACAGCCAAGGACTCAGTATGTAATCACTGAACCTAGTCAAAAGTGATTACTGATGTGTATAAATAGGAATAAAAGAGGAATGTATCTGAAAACTAAACTTTTCCAACTTTATGGGAAACAATGTATTTAGTGATGTTTAGATTCAATAAGCCTGTCAGTAATCATGTGAGTGTGGCTGGTGAAACTGAACCCAATTGCCAAATGAATTTGGTCATTTGGTAGAATGGTAGCTCAGGGGGCAATCGCTTTTTCCCATAGTGCAAGATGGACTGGAAAGCATTTTTCCTTCAATAAATACAATCATCATCTAAAAACTACATTTTGTGTTTTCCTGGTGTATCTTTGTCTTACATTAAGATTCATGTTACAAATATGCAAAAATATAAAATTTCTGTAGGCGGGCAAATACTTTTTTTACGGCACTATACATAATGATCTGGTCACACTTTATTTTCATATTACAATATGTTACAATATAATAATGTTACCATGCTCAGTGATCCTGAGCAGCCCTAACTATGAGCTTTATCAAAGAGGAAAGTTTGAAACCTAATCTTAAAAGTAGAGAGGGTGTCTGCCTCCTGAACCCAAACTGGGAGCTGATTCCACAACAGAGGAGCCTGATAACTGAAGACTCTGCCTCCCATTCTACTTCTGGAAACTCTGGGAACCACATGTAAACCTGCAGTCTCAGAGCAACGGGCTCTGTTAGGATGATAAGGTAAACTAAGGTCTTTAAGATACAGTGGAGTTTGGTCATTAACAGTTTTGTATGTTAGAAGCAGGATTTTAAATTCTTAGCTGGATTTTACAGGGAGCCAATGAAGAGAAGCCAATACAGGAGAAATATGATCTCTGGTACTGGTTCCTGTCAGAACTCTGGCTGCAGCATTTTGTAACAGATGGAGGTTTTTCAGAGAGTTATTGGGACATCCTCATAATAAGGAATTACAATAGTCCAGCCTAGAAGTTACAAATGAATGGATCAGTTTCTCAGCATCACTCTGAGACAAGATGTTTCTGATTTTTACAACATTACTTAGATGAAGGAATGCCATCCTACAGACTTGTTTTATATGTAAATTCAACGACATATCCTGATCAAAAATAACTCCAGGGTTTTTTTCAGTAGAACTGGAGGCTAAGGCAATGCTATCTAGAGTTACTCTCTGGTTAGACAGTGTGTTTCTGGGGTGTTAAGGGCCAAATACAATAACCTCAGTTTTATCCGAATTTAAATGAAGAAAATTACAGGTCACCCAGGCCTTTATGTCCTTCAGACATGCTTGGAGTTTGACCAACTGATTGGTTTCACAATCCTAACACAGAACCCTGTGGAACTCCATAACTGACTCCAGTGTGGATGGAAAAATTTTCATTATCAAGAACAAACTGGAATCTTTCTGATGAATATGATTTAAACCAATTTCATACTTACTACACGTTCCAAAACCTTAGCGTAACTGAAAATTTTTCAGTGCAGTAGGTTGCTGCCTGGAAGATGTTGTTTCCTGTCAGGAAGGGGATTTTGAAAATTGTAATAGGTAAGTAACAGAAAGGGTGGAGAAAGCTGCTTGAAATGTACGGCCAATGGCAGACTTAAACCCTCAGCCTCCTTTCTGAGAGCCATGCTAGTGTTTCCCAAACTTTTAAACCACAGAACTCATTCAAAAGAATTTTACACTTTTGCTTTATGTGTGGAAAAGCTGCTTAACATGCACAATGCAAAACAAAATTTATACATGTTGAAGGGATGCCTCCTTGGAAGGATGCGATCTCTGTGTAAAGGGTGAACTTAGCAATGTTAAATTAGACAGTCTGGTCTACAGAGGATTTCCTTTTTCCATCACTATCTATTCTTCTTGTGTCATAATGCAGTGATCCTGTCACCTAGCAACATTGAATTGGCTGGAATACTGACATAGATGTTTCTGGCATCCTCTAATCAACTTGAAACATATTTACAACAAGTACAGGATGAATTTACACAAATCCTCATGAACCTCTGAATTTTTATTGGGCTGACATTTGTAGTTTATAGTAAATATCTAAACCACTAGTTCATGGGTTAACATATGACTTGTCACTAATGTTTTTAATGACTTGTTGTTTCCCCTCTCTTTTCCTGTCAATCATTGCCGGACAAAATTTCTTCTTATTTTATGAACTGTAAAACATCTATTTCAAACATCAGTACAAAATGTAAAGATGTTTGTGGTTCATATATCATGTAGTTCAATAACTTTGCTGACTCTGACATTTATTTTAGGGGAGTATATTTAGTGTACTCATTATCCCCAGAGGATTAAATGGAACAGCGCTGATGACATTCTATGTAAGGTGATTTGGTCAATCAACAAATAATTAAACTCATGACAAATGACAATGTTAGTACACATTAATGTCTGAGTCTGGCCCAAACTTTCAAATTTGAATGTGTAAAACAGGTACTGGTTTTGTTAAATTGTAAACGCCCATGGACTTCCCACACACAATCTTATTACTAAGCAAAATAGTCAGTGAACAAACAAATGAATGAACTAGTACTATTTCGTTACTGCACAAGAGAGCTGGGTTCAGATGACGTTATTAATTCCAATGTCTTAGGAGACTGTCAGTGTGTCATGTTTAAGATTCAAGTTTGAAGAGTTTTTATTAGTAACATGCTCATACAGTATGTGCAGTAAAATACAGTACCGAACTGCAAATGTCAGGTGCCAAACTTTCCTTATTGCAAAGTTATTAATGACGCCTTTAAAGTCCACTTTCTGGCCAAGTCAGTGTTGTCGGGAGAGTCGTGTGAAACTGATCAATCTCTCCTGTGTGGGAAAACGCAAGTACTTTCCAGTGAGCTTCCATTCACTGATGGGCCCCTTTCCCCTTCAGTTACAGCCACAGATAGAAATAGCAAAATGTGCAAAAATAATGCCAGGACATTATTTAAAGGTTAGAGGGCACATTTGGGCCCTCCCTGGAATCATGACCCAGAACAATTAACCTTGTTTTTCACCCATTTTGATGGCCCTTTTACCAAGTACCACAAAGTCTAAGTAAGGGTTTATTGTTATTGACCTGCCATATTCAGAGGCAGAGTGAAAAGCTTCCCCATATTGCTTGAATGTGTTCACATTTTGAGACATTCTGCCCTTGAAGTTACGAAATAATCTAATAAGCACTTCTAAAGAATCATAGTTATACCTTTAGTCTTCATTTTGTTTAAATGACTCTATCTGCTACATAGACAAAGTTGCCTTGCCTTAATATTTGAGGATGAAAAAGTTTCACTTAAATGGGAAAGATTGGTAACACTGATAAGCCTTATGTAACACTTCTTGAGTAGTTACAGTATACTAGGACCAATGCTAGGTTCGACTACTAGAGCAGTGATAGATGTAAGGTGTATTAATAACCACAGACCAGAAAATAAGTTTAAATTGCCGGCTTGTTAGTTTAGTGAAACACAGAAAAACAATTGACATACAGTTAACATAAAAAATTCAATATCACTTTACGGAAAAAATGAAATATTCTTCCCTTTTGTTCAAGTGATTTAGTTTCTCAATCCCTTTTTTTTTTATTTAAACCTATTATTTGGCTTTAAAGGAGGATATTTTCAACCTAGGTTATTGTTTCTATTAATTTCAAGTTTTATCGTTCAATCTATGTGAGTTAACTCTGCTTTACTCTGAATAAAGTCTAGTTCTTTAGTTTCAAGGTTTTTAGTTCAAGTTTGGTTAAGTTCCCTTTCAAGTTTCAACCATTTCTCATGTTGTTGTTTATACCAAACAAAACATTTACATTTCAGGTAATACCATTACAGCACTAACATGTATGGTTAAGAAAAACAACAATAAAATGCACAAAAACTCAAAATAATCCAGCAAAAGACTGAATAACTTGTATATCACAATTAAATGTCTTTATTCTCTCGACTGTCAATCCTTTGATTGTCCTGAATGGTTAATCAAATGTCACTGAGGGTCCACTGCAGTTTTGCAGAGAGATATGGATCAATCCTACCAGTTTTTGAAGAAAACCGCGCAACGTCCAACAGAGGGCGCTTTGCTCCTGAGTGATGCACAGTTCAAGGGGTCCTTGGGTGGCTCGCCATCTTGTATCTCGCACGTGAAATCCAACTCCAATATTCGCTCAGAATTTCCGGTCCAAACCTTAATGGCCTACCATAACAACCAAATAATATGCATAAACAAATCAAATAATGCATCTGGTAGCTTCAAACATCAATAAAAGTCTGTTTTCATCTTACTTGGTACTTCGTAAGATGGCGGACCCGCCATCATGGCGGGTGGAAATAAATAGCATCACCGGACATTGAACTACAGGCCTGTGTTCCATCTAAGCACCAATTTCACCGTGTATATCCACCATTTTAACGTAAAACAACATAAATCAGCTACCTTAGCTTTCCATTTCCATGAAATGACCAATACATTATGACAAAATATCCCTTACATGAAATAAAATACAACGTTTACACTCACCAAGTCCCGTTCGGCAAGTATACAACATCACCAAATCACGGACAGGTTGGAAAAACAAAAATAACTCCTTCTGAGTACAAAAAATAAATTTAAATAGACTCTTTATTCGGTTTTTTCTCTATCTTCCTCTGTTTTAAAGCAGCTCTGCAAAAACCGTCTGCGTATCTCCCTTGTTCAGAAGCAGGAACAGACAAAACAACCCGGTTGGCTGTGGCTAGTCACATGAGTCGACTTGACTCTTCAAAATAAGAGTTTAAACACATTCTTAAGTCATTTTAAATAAAAAATATATATAACAACATGAATTTACAAGTTTTTAACCCTTTCACTTGTTTTTAAACCTACATTGAATATTATATCATGAAATACAGCATTGCTGACAATTTTAATGATTTTTTAACCATGTTAATCTATTTATTGTCTTTTTTTATCACTTGTAATGTATTTCTTATTGGCTGTTTTTATTAACAGGCTTTTATTTAATGAGGCTTTGTAAACCAGGGTTACACTTACAATCATTGCTGAGTGCATAATAACCAGCCAGCTCCAAGTTGATATCTTTATCATATCTTCACTCAGCAGCAGATGCTGAGGAGGAAAATACGTGATGCTTCTGGATTCTTAGCCAAAAGGTTTAATAATGTTTTGGCCATCCAAGAGATAATAACTAAAACATTTGACATGTACTCTGAATATCATGAAAGGTATGACTATATGCAATAATATCCCTAAACGCCTGCTGCAATACACAACAAAATGACATCCCTGCACTTGGATCACAGAGCAGTCTTAATTTATTTTTCAACCCTTGGCTCAGGTCCTTCAGAAACCTTAGTTTATTGTATGAAGAAAGATGTAATAATTACCTAACACTTCCTCTGAGATGCTGAGCTGTGGCTGCCTCAGTCTTCTCCTTTCTGCTAGTCCATGTATCAGGTTGCTAATGGCTTTTACGAACTGATGTATGAGACGGCGGGAACAGCCGACAACAGAGGGTCGAGACATTAATATTTACCAGCCTTGAGGGGGTCAAGGCTGTATGGATAAGGCCATCTTCAATAAAACATGTCACCACCAAAGCAACCACTCCCTCATGCTCTCTCTGTAGCTCTGTCATAGCTACCACTAGATTTACAGTGTGAGTGTTTTTTGTTCATCTTTGTGTTGGTTTTGTGTGTGTCGTCCAGCGGTCGTGGCAGTTTAATGGGAATGAAGTAATCCACTCCATCCCAGGGTGCAGAGGATAAATCAATAGACTATAAAGTTTTGGTCAGGCTATTTTTGCAAGATGAAATGAAACTCAAAAAAAAAAAAATCAGTGTGGCATTTGGGGATGTAAGTTTTTAAGCGGAATATGCAAGAAATCAAACTTTCATAATAATGCCTTGTAGAAATTACATAGAAGGGTTGAAGTGCAAGCTCCTGGATGTACTTGGCAGCAGACAGGTGAAAGTGGTGCTCGCCATTATTTAAATGTGGTGTACAGGGACTATGGGTAGAACAGCCTATGGATGGACGGTCATTGATTTTCAGTGTGGAAGGTGGGTAGATCATATATAATGTAACAGTAAAATATCTGTGCTAGAGAGATGCTACATCAAGATGTTGCTCACACAGTAAGAGAAACGTGGTTATGTTGTCTGTCAGGTCATCTGCAGATTTTTTGAAAAGTTTTTTTTATGTCACTCAGTTTATGTCACCTTTCTCACCATCCTTCTCTTTACCGGAGGCCATGAATCCCAAATGCACAAAAGAGGACTAACTCTACGTGAAACTCGTGTGCTATAACATCTGAACAGTAAAGGTGATCTGGTTTTGTCATGCCTTCCAACTCTTCTTCGTCTTAGTTGGTTGCTCTTCCTCATTTTCCCTCATGTGGGCATGAGTGAGGTCTGTGTGTGTGCTGCACACCAACTGGATAATCAGTTGAGTGAGGACATCTGCAGCGTGGAGTGACTCACCTGCTCTCAATCGCCACGTGCCATAAACGATTGCCTTGGAACACCACTCGATGGCAGACTGCCTAGAAGCCAACAGATACTCAACTCCGGCCTCTGTTACTCTGCTCTAGTTCTCAGCTTACTCTTGCTAACCTGTTTCTCCCTTGTTTAGTTTTTCGTGCTACTCCCTGTGTGGACCTCCTGGCTCTTGCTGAAGCCTCTGACACTCATCCTCCCTGTCTAGATCTTGGATCACCTCTGACCACCCTCCATGGATCTGAAACCTGGAACCACTGCATGAAAATCCCTTTAAGCCACGCTGCACACCTTCTCCCACCCAAACACCCTTGACCACTCTCCCGATTCTGACTGCCAGCTAAGCTACTTTAGTTCAGTTGTACGCAGAATGTTTCTAGAAGTATTAACCATTGGAAAGCCTGTTAGTTGTGTTCTCTTAGATCCCTGAGCCGTATTCACAAAGCTTCTTAGAGTCCTCTAAGAGAGCTCCTAACTTAGTCTTAAAAATCCCAGCAAGGAATCTTAGCTTAAGAGAAACTCTGAGGAAGGAGGGTACAGAGACTTTTAGTGAGAAACTTAGTGAGGAGGTGTGGTTGACCCCATTGCTAGGTGTGACGCAGTCTTCTAAAAGCTGTGACTGGCTGTTACAAAAAGGGAAAAAGAAAAGAAAATGCGCTCTGCACTCCTTGTATGAATGGACAGTAGAATCAACGAATCATATAACTTGGACTGTATTAAGAAATGTGTAATCGTTACTTTTGTCATGATGACGAAACTCAGCAAAATTAAATTAATCGTGACACAGCTTCAGAATGTTTGAACGAACCTCATTCACATGCCGATTATATTTGCTTACTGGTATGTTTGATGTCCATGCTGGTAATTTTACTACTTAATGTATTTGATATTAATGGTGGACACAGACTCAGCTGTCAACAATTAATGTGGTTGCTGGTGTCCTTATAAAAAGTGGTTTGATTTGGCAGAATGACCAAAACAACAAACAAAATGGATAAAAAGAGAACAAGAAACTCAAACTGAACACAAGAGCAGTGCCTGCTGTTGACACAGCTCGTGGATGAAAATAAAACAGTATTAAGAGGGAAATTGGGTCCCGGGATCACAGCCCAAGGAAAGAGGCAGACTTGGGAGTGCATTGTCCAACAGATCAATGTGTCGTTCCCTCTCCTTTTACGCATGAGTGATGAGTGTGAGAAGTGCTGGTACGTGCTGCAATCCCAATCAAGAGCGGAGATTGAAAGCAAACAAATCGCTCAACAATACGATTCTGTGAAAGCACCGTAATGGTCTGACGGGTCACTTTGCTGACAGAGGGTTGTGACAGACCCAAGTCATCACTGGTACACTGCTGCATTTTACCTGTGGCCAGGTATCACAATGTTGTGATGACTTTTATCTTAGGCGATATTGCGTTACTGGGCTGGGTGGGACAAGTCAGCTCATCCCTGATGACGTCAACCACAAACATTATCCCTGCACGATCAGGCCGATAGCGTGTTATTAAATCGTTGTCATTTAACGTACGGAGAATATCTATCCTTCCTCTGTCTTCCTGCCATCTTGTCTGTTTAAGACACTCTTAGGCTTCTTAAAAGTCCACCTCCCTACTCCTAACAGTTTTTCACCTTAGGAGCTCTCTTAAGGCCTAAAAAGCTTTGTGAGTAACTTTTATCTTACCAAGGGAAAATTCTCAGAAAAATCTTAGAATTTGATAAATTGTGCGCATATATCTGGCTCTGCTTTGTCCCTGTTCCTGTAAACTTTCCTGGCCTTGTAGTACTTGGTTTTGGTTAGTTATTTGCCTTTGATAAGTTTGCAAGACTAAATCTCCACTGTCTTCCATAGTTTAGTGATCTATGTTTCTTGTCTCTCATTGGCTTCCATAGTTTTCCTCTTGCCCCAGTATATTTCTCCGAGTGTTTCCCTAGTAGCTGCTATTGCATTTAGATATTAGCCTAGTTTGCTTCAAGTCGTTACGTCAGTTCCCCTTCCGCATTTCACTTAGAGTATTCTTATTTTATCCCTCCGCCTCATCCCCACTCCCAACCAAACTGATCGAGTCAGATAGCCGCCTTCCCTGCGCCTGGTTCTGTCGGAGGTTTTTTTTCCCCCTCTCTATCGTAGGGCTTTTTTTTTGTTCCTTCCCACTGTCACTGACTGCTTGCTCAGAGGGAATCCGAAAGGAACTTCGGATTGTTTTCTGTTCTTTCTGCTATGTAAAGCGCTATGTGATATGTGTTATAAATATGCACTATACAAATAAAATTGAATTATTTTCCCCTTGTCTGTATTATTCCTTTTCTGTCTGCATATGGGTCTTTACCACGTTACCACGTGGGCGCAGGTCGCCAGCAGCCGGTCGTGAGTTCGAGTCCGGCTCATGACCCTTTGCTGCATGTCTCTCTCCTCTCTACCCACTTTCACCCTGTCTATCAATAAAAAGCTTCAAAAAATCTCCCACATAAAAATAAGAAAAAAAAAAAAAACAATGAATCACTCAACTGGCTGTCCATGACTGAATCTAGTTGAAAGATGATCTTGAGTGAACCTCCTAACATCTGCAAGCTGTCTAAAGATGGCGCATATGAGGCATTCATGGGGTGAATCAGGTGTACAGTGGGGGAAATAAGTATTTAATCCACTTCCTACCAGGAATAATTCTGGCTCCCACAGATTGGTTTTGTGGCCAAGAGGCACACATATAAGCCTATTCTGCTTTAGAAACTAATAATCTGAACTGGTTACATGTGACCGTGTGAAAGAAACCTGTCCAAAGAATCACACTTTGCATCTTCAACTTCAACCAAAGAGCTATCGAAAGACATCTGACACAAGATTCTAGAGCTTCACAAGGCTGGAAAGGGCTACAAGATCATCAACAAGTAACTTGGTGTGAAGGTGACAACTGTTGGTGCAATCATTCTGTCAGGACCTCTGTCCCTGCCTAGCTCTCTTTCTGTCTCTCTCTTTCTTTCTCTCTCTCTTGCTTTTTCTCTCTAACACGCTCTCCTTCTTACTCTCTCTATTCTTTCTCCCTCTCTCTTTCTCTCTGCTGATCCCCTGGCAATCAGCTATTTTGCAGGAATTGTAGAAAGTTCTGAGACTGGTGCACCTGTGACTAATCACCACAGTCAAAACTCCGGCTCATTCCTCCACTCGCTGTCAGATCGTTGACCCGACTTATCCAGTTAGTCTGTCAGGCCGTAAGTGAATCTCGTTACTCCTTGTAGTAATATTCTAAACTTTGTTCTGCTCATGGCATCCTGCCGGTCCTGACCTGTTTCCTGTCTCCCTGCTTGCTTCAGGCTGCAATCGTCCTACTCCATGCATTGGCGGCTCCCACGCCACCATGGATCTTTCTCTGCTGCCTGCAGGAGTGCAATACCAGACTCATCTGCTCTATTTGGACCCCACGGCACGCTGCTGTGTCTTGGCGACACCACTCACCATCCTTGCTCTGTCCGAAGCCTGTCTCTGCCGGGCACCGGCCCCACGGGCAATCTCCTGCCTCCGCATGCTCTGACTTGTCTCAATCCTGATTCACTTGAGCTTGCCTGCCTCAGTTTAGTTTAGTTTTGTTTAGTAAGTATCCCCGTTTTGTTACCTTAGGTTGATTTGATTTTGGCTTTCCTTAGTTAATTTCCCTCTTTTGTTAGTTTAGAGTTTTCTCAGTGTTTTGATAGTTTTTTCACATTTATTTGAATGAGTTTTCATTACGTTCTGTTTATTGTTTTAAGCTCGGTTCCATTTTTGTGTGACTTTAGTTCTGTTCTAAAAATAAACTTTGCTTTTATAACCCACATTCATTTTACCAAACAGAAATGAATTGCAATGAATATCAATAGGCTGAATGCATTAAAAAAGAAATAACTCTCAGCATTTATAGGGTTAATCTGGGAATTCCCCCGGTTCTGATCAGCTCTCACCAGCAGAGTGCGTCTTCTCGCAGTGTGTCGTTCTTTTTGATGAAGGCCAGAGACCTGAACAGACCTACGGTACTCTTGGAGCATGGTTATGTTTTATAACTTTTTCAATGGTTTGTTTGAGAGTACTGTCTTACCTGAACAGCAGAGTCTGATCAGCACTCAGCATCCTTGTTATTGTGTTGTTTTTCTTTCCGAGCAAGTGTGGTGAGTGTGTGCCCTCCCCTACCTGTTTCTTGGCGCGCACCTCCACATACACCTGTCCTTTTTTTTGCGTTGATTGTGGGGTGGGTCCAAGACGATTTAGGCTCTGATCCTCTTCTGTCTCTCCCACGCATGGATCCTCTCTACTCTCCATTGCATCTGGTGGCGTGTGTGGACGCCTGGTCTGCTGGGGTGATTTACCGCTGCGGATGCCTCACACTGCTCTTTTCGGGTGAGTTGGCATGGTGATTGTCTCCTTCCGTGTCTCTTTATGGTCCTTGCTTGGCACTTACGTGTGCGTTTTTATGTTTAAGTGTCTCCGTGGCTCGTGAAGGCCATTGATTGAGTGAGCCGGTGGCATTTAACATTAAGGTAAGCGGCATGCCTCCCTCCTCGACCCATTGGGCTGTACATAGCCATTGTAATTTTTTTCTTCTATTATATATATATTATATATATATACATATATATAATATATATTTTGTTTGCGCTGTAGTGCACGTATGTATTTGAAAGCTCGGAGAACCCTCCGTGAAGGTCTGGAGACCGTTGCTTCTCTTATTCGGTAAGCTGCTGGCTTGGGCCTGTTGCTGCCTACCAAAAGTTCTAATCATGGTTGGTCCTAATCGAGGTGTGTTTTCACCACAGCAGGACCAAGCTGCACCTCCTGTGTCTCCTGGGGACTACATTGGGCCCACATCAATCAAAGCGCTGGCTAAGGCTGGCATAGCTCCTCCTATATACGCTGTTCTGGATTGTCCTTCACTGGATTGGCCTGTTACGCATTTCTGGTAAAAACTCAGTGTTCTTTCATGACCGGTCCGGAATACATAAATAAATAACAAGAACAGAACTCTGGTTTACTCTATGGGTCATTAAAAACCGGCTGGTGATTGTTATTTTGTATTTTGAGTTTACCGCATTTGCATGTTGTGTTATTTTGTTTTGAGTGTTTTCTTTTCTTTACACCTTGTGTTATTTACCAGATCCATATTTTAAAACTTTAATAAATGGAAAACAGTTTAAAAAAAAAAAGATACTAAATATATATATATATATACTAAATATATATATATATTTAGTATATTTGATATTTCAAGGTACTGTCTCTGCCCCATAATTTAAGGTGGTAAAATTGAACCAGTGTCCGTCTTGTGCAGGGTCCTAGGCCTACCCTAGGTGGTGTTGTTGACAACAGTAACTACAAATTCACCTGTTGTTCCGTCGCTCATGCCATACAAGACTCCAGTAAGTTTCACAGTCGGCAGAGTATTAGCTTAGCCTGCTAGCTAATATCATGCTGTGGCATATTCATACTGTGTAGTTGTGCGTAAGTTATGGATCCTGTTATGGATGATGAGAAATTTTAAAAGCAAAAAACAATCAGAGACAGACTGTGATGGTAGAAATGCATTTGTAGTGTACAAAGGAGCAGAACATTCCAAGCCTTAATCCAGACACGGTTTCTCAGAGCCGTAGATTGGGTAATAAACCATATCAGGAGACAGCTAACCCCAATTCACCCCCTTTTTGGAGACGACAGGATGTCTCCACTCTGTACCAGAATCTGATGAGGGTCATAAAAGTGTCAATTGATGAGGAAAACCACACCTCGGGAGAAGACGAGATGGCACTCCTCCTAACACAAGGAACTCTTTGATGACAAACTAAACACTTCTAAATAAAATCAAAGAATTCAATGTCTCTGGAGTGATGATCCCAACATCTGGACTCTGTGATACCAGGTTGATCAGGACCAGCATTGAAGAAGAACACATTGAATCTGAAGTGTTTATTGAGATGCATACTACGACACCAACACCCCCTCCTCTCTGTCACAGACCACCATAAAAGACACACAGCGAGACAGAGAGATCTTTTATTCCCAGCATGTATACTTATAAGTTGAACTTTTCTTATAATTGAGTGTATATGCTTGTATCTGTAGTCACATTAATAGTTTACTTTCATGTAGCCTAAAAGTCTACTACTTGTAAGCTTATTCTTGTGTTATATCTTTTATTATTATTATCTCAGGAACCATGTGAGATAAACATATCATGTTTAGTGTCGTTTTAATCACACATTTAGTGAGATTTTAGATCAGTGATCATGATAGATATTTAACAGTGGATTTGCATGTTTAAGAAATGATCTTAAAGTATGCTCTGAAGGTATTTGGCCTCTGATCTCTCCTGGACAGTGAGACTCAAGACCACTCCCCTGGGATGGACACAGCCACGATTGGTCAGATGCTGATTTGAATTTGGCTTCAAAACTTTCTATATAAAAAGAAACTCACTGGAATGCAACTTGGGCTTTTTCTTTCATTCAGGGGCTTTTTCTTTTATTTTAGGGGCTAAGTTTTTAAGGGCTTTTAGTTGTTTCTTTAAGGGTAGAGTTTTTCTTTAAGGACTTTTTTATTTGGCTTTATTGAGCTTTTATCAGCATTTTTACTTAACAGGCTATTTCAAAAGCTCTATACAGAGTTTTTCTTTACACAGCTCAACTTTCAACAAGGGTTCTTAATAATTTCGTGAGCTGTGTTTTTCCATGATTAACTTGAAGTTAGACTTCTTAAGTTAACTTTAATAACGCAACAGCACGTACATTTTCTTTTAACTATGAGCTTCGACTCTTAGTGTTTGTACTACATTTTTACAACATGACTACACCAAAGTGCCTCCTTGTCTCTGCGTTCCTGATCCGACTCATCCAGCAGATCATCACAGCTGGACATCCTGTAACCTTCCTCTCCCTCCATCAAGGGCTACGCAAGTATCGTTTTCCTTCTGCTAAACGGGTGAATTTATAAATTATGATTGGCTTCCAATTCCAAAGTGATTCTAAATTCATCACCTTTCTATCAGCTGCTTCCAGTGACGATCACAGTTAATTAGCTTATCCGCATTCATTCATTCATTCACTGTCTGTTGTTACGTCATTGTTGTTTATTGTTTGTTTGTAGTGTTAGTTAATAAATGTTTGTGTATAATTATCATCGGTTCTGCCGTGTATTTCTTTGTTTGGGAACTGGAGGTCAAGGAAATCAGAATTTACGACTTTCAGCTAAGAGACTGATCAACTTCATTCAATTAAAGTCTCTTTGAGACTTAATCTAGAATGATAATTTTCTCAGTAATCTGAGATGGTGCCCCTTCATTAACGAGTGCAAATTTTAATTGTAAAGTGTAGTTACACTACAAATTTTGGTGCGGCCGTACGCTACACATTTGATGTTAAGTTCCTAGTAAATGCTGTAGAGATGTGTGTGCAATTGAGGTCATGAAATACAAGCTAAGGTTACAGAGCTAGTTTAGCTATACATTGTAGTGTATCAAATTTATTATTTCATGAACAGAAGAAAACGTGTTGTACTGTACAGAGAGAGAGATACAGGTTTAATTTTAGAACTGCTGCATGCAGGTTGGTTTTTTTTGTATGCTGTCAAAGTGTGGATTCTGAATGGCAAGCTAGAGCCCAAAGCAGAACTTCGTTAGAGGAGCAGAGTACAGGAGCAGCGTGCGTGGAGGGCGCTGCATCCATCTTTTGCTCCATCGTATGTCCAGGAGAAGGAGCACATATCATTCCATCACTCAGCTAAGAATATCTCTTCTGCATTAACAAAATCACACCACCCGGTAAGATATACTGAACTGAACTGAGCACACACACACACACACAATCATCTTTTCTAATTTTTGGGACACTTCATTATTTTTGTTTAATTCTATGAAAAGTGCACAAAGATTGGTTATACTTACCAGTTTAGGTCCTGTTGAAAGGAATTTGGTTCCTTTTTAAGTGATGGGTTATTGAAGCCATAACTGATGTGTGATTACACTGAAGGTTTTTTTGTTAAACTCAAATAAATGCAAGCTTTAATTTGTTTTGTTGAGATAGGCCACATAGATTTAGGTGCATAAACATATTCATCCTGGTTGCCATAGTGGCCTTAGTGAGTGTTAGCAACTCTACAATCAATCTTATTAGTCTCCGCCTGCTTGGTGTTTGCATTTGGGTTCGAAACCACTTGTTGTGATAGTACGATCTGGCCGAGAGAATGAACCCAGCAGACACCCAGCCAGGCTCTGATTCAGCGCCTGCCCCCCTGCAGATGCATCAGGCTATAGCTAGCCAGGAGGCGCTGCTTGGTCACCACGACCAACTCCTTGTGAGTTTGACAGAGAACAATCAGACAACAATGTCCCAGATTATTCTGCTTACTAGCCAGGTGGCCGAGTTACCTGTGCCAATTACGCAGCGTTCCCCACCACCCGTTGCTGCCTCAGGGCCAGCAGATCCTATTCAGGTCTTCCCCTCTGCTGTGCGGGACTCTTTTGTTCCTGAGCGCTATGAGGGAGATTTCAGTGTATTTAGATGCAACAATGACTGTTCCTGTAACACTACTCCTCACTGGGAACCACCAGGAGCTCCTCACCTTCCACTTCTTGAATTCACTCCATACACCCTTTGTCTTGGGCCACCCCTGGCTACACACACATAACCCCCACATTGACTGGTCCGTAGGAAAAATTGTCATCTGGAGTCCCACTTGTCATGCTGACTGCCTCCGTTCTGCCCCGGCTCCGGCCACGCCAGTTCCTCACCTCCTGCCCAAACTAACCAACCTGTCTCAAGTTCCCACATTGTACTGTGACCTGGCTCCTGTCTTCAGCAAGTACAAGGCTTTATCCCTGCCACCATATCGTCCCTATGACTGCACAATTGACCTTTTGCCTGGAGCCCCCCTGCCAAGTAGCCGGCTGTATAATCTGTCCAAGATCGAGCAAATCGCCATGGAGCAGAAGGGGTCCGGACACTGACCCCTGCTGAGAGAAATTATGATGTCGTAACCAGGAGCTGCTGACCATTAAGTTGGTCTTGGAGGAGTGGCACCGCTAGCTGGAGGGAGCTGAGTAGTCTTTCATTGTGTGGATGGATCACAAGAACCTTTCCTACATTCAGACGTCTAAAAGGCTGAGCCAGGTGGACATTGTTCTTCGGTCCATTTAACTTCTCCATGTCTTATCGTCCTGACTTCCAAAACATCAAGCCTGACACCCTGTCCCGCCAATTCTTGGCGGAGGAGTTCCCTGAAGGGCCGGAGCCAATCCCACTGACCACTCGGTTCAACTGTTTCAAGCTGTTTTATTAATCTTGTCATCAGTAGTTTTGATTCTGTAGATGTTTGCACTGAATAAGGCTTTACATGAAAACAGCTCACTAGCTAAATTTAAATGAGTTAATTTGTTTATGTTTTCATCTGTCATATCGATTATGAAAATATTGTTTAGTTATTATTCAGTGATGAAAAGTGTTTTGTCATAGTTCTTGTTTTCAAATGTCAGTTGGCTATTTAATTTTAGTTGTGTTTTTGTCATGGAGAAAGGTTTCAATTAATCATGAATCAGCTACGTACTTTAGTTCATCTGTATGCAGATTGTTTCTAGAAGTGTTAACTCGTTGGATAGCCTGTTAGTTGTGTTCTCTTAGATCCTTGATTAGTGTTGGTTTGCACTGTGTATTGTTTAGCTTGTGTTTTCTGCACCCTTCATCAGAGTAAGAGTGTGAAAGGAACTGCTATAGCAGACTGAAGTTGCAGACTTTATTTTGGGGTATCGAGTGAAGAGTGATTGAGGTAATGGCAGTTTTAACAATTTCAAGTGAAATCCACAGCACAGTAAAGCATTTGAAACATAAAAAGGGTCTTTTTCTGCCCCACCTTTGTTGTTGCTTTGCTACATATCTTGACATGTTATCAGCCACTGTATAAAAAGTGGATTAAGTGACACCATTGGTGGGACTGTGTCTGGTGACACCCTTGTGCAGGTGTGAGTTGTATCCTAATATGCATGCACAAGGACAAGCGGGGAATCCCCAACTCTAGGTCAATACCTTGACATTAAGACAGTGATGGTTGGCTGATGTGTCTGTGGCGTAATTTTCAGTTCTCAACCAAAAACAGCATGAACTACATATCTAATAAATTCTTTTGAGATGGAATCATCATTACTACTCACAGGGTCATAAAAGAGAAAATGAAGCTTAGAGATGAATTGAGAGACCAGCAGTCAGGAGGTAGAGAAAAGGAGATAGCTTTACTATAAAGAAGGCGTCACTAGCAGAAGTTGCAACATCTCATCATACACGCATACATGGTGAATATATTTATGCCATTTTCTGTTGAATGGATGTACCTTACAAAAGCTGTTATTTTGCGTGTTGAAGCACGACTTTGACAAGCTGCTCTGGTACACACAGTAAAAACAAGATGATGCTAATATGATAATTCATTAAAAAAACAGGATGTGATCAGCCATTAAAAAAATCTAGTTGCAAATGTGCATCAGTAAAATTATTAACTGTAGCATTTTGAAATAACAGAAAACACAAAACTGTAAAACTGCATGTTGATATTTACTTATTTTCCCCATATGAAAGGTTAGCTGAGATGACATGGACAGTAAAAAGAGACAATCAGCTCTGTGCGCACCTCAAACCAATGTGCACAAACAAGAGGGCAAATACAAAAAGCATTGTGTATTAGCAAATATGCACATTTCTCTCTTCTTTGTTATGTAGCTTGGGGGCAAGGAGAAAGGCCATGTCAGTAGAAGGGGTGCACATTTTGAGATGAAATCTTGAAGAGAAATCTTCCAACAAGTCCTGTAAGAACGTTCAGACCTACATTCCAACCTAATGTTTGATCTCTCAGTGCTGTTCCTTACTGTTTTATTCATTTTCAGCACCAGTCTCCTGCTCATCAACATGTCTGTCCTCAAAAAACTTGCTTTGGTCACACCAAGGTTAGAAGAGCTAGGTGATCAGAGAAATCACCCAGCTGATTAAAATTCAGAGGACATTGCTTTGAGGTTCTGCAGAATGACAAGCGCAATGTTTTAGTCAGATATAAGCAACTGAGAGGTGTTCTCAGTGAATCAGACACCTGTTTGTGTTGGAAGGGGTGGAAAAAGTACAAGGTTGCTCGTCACCACTGTGACATACGCTGTGTTTCATTTTAGAGATCACCTGCTTTCAATTTCACAAAACAAAATTTTCATAATCGATCTCCTCAGAGTGTTTTCAAAGAAGTAAGACTTTCTTTGCACATATATCTGCAACTGAGTGTGCACCAGACATGCAATTGTTTATTACGGTGATCCTTGTCAATTTGTAATTGCATCATGTAGAGATGACCAATGCAAAGCCACTGCAGGATGTAAATAATGATTTCTGAAAATGTCACAGGAACATCACAAATAAGATATTGTGTGAATATTTGTCTGTATATTTTAACCAGATACACTGTCAGCTGTCTAGCAGGTATTAAAGTAATCTAACCCAAGTTAGCCACTGGTATTAACCACTTCTAACTCTCTTCCATTGATGTGATGTGACATGTAGTCATTGCCAAACACTAGGGTTCTGCTGTTGGTTACCCTGCTGTCTGTTTTGGGTACAAACTTCTGGAAGTAAATGTGGATGCTGTTCAGGAGATGATACTGCAAGTTTCAGGTACAATATGTATCCATGTAGCAAAATGTGAGATACACACAGTGTAGAGAAAATTAATAAGTAAAAGCACTCACAAGGTAGACACAGAACAGACTTACACTCATCAACTGGCACCAATCTGTTTGGTCCCTTCAAATGAGAATGACATAGCTGGTGTGTGAAGACAGAGTAGAACCCTGTGCCAGGACCCTAAAGTTTGGGTTATGAGAAGCCTGAGGTAATGGACTTCTTGGGTCTGCAGTGACATGGAACAACAGTATTGCATATAACAATAACGTTGTGGTGGTAATGCCTGAAATGTGCATTTTACAATTTGCCAAAGAGCACCTGAATTAAGGGTTATGATGGCACTAAGAAAGGGCAGCAGAATGTAGAGAAGCTGCAGGTTCAACTTTCAGTGGGTGATCCCTGAAGTGGGACACAGCTGTGTAATAATCGCTATGTTAGGAAATGGCATGAGACACATTATAGGAGAGAGTGTATGCAGACTCAGAAAGAGGACAAATGCATAATAGCGTAAAGGAGGGGGCTTTGTTTCAATGCATGTTTCTAGGCCTATTACCAGTTTGTGTGTGACAAATGCTGCAGACAGTATACTGCAGGAGCACTTCTTATTTACATCATAGAGAATCTAACATATTCCTCTCACAATATAGAATCCAAACCATCATCAAATTGACTGAGACTTGCCACAGCCAGTACCATATATTACAATGCAAAAGCAAAGGGCAACATAGAGAAGAATGATTCTTGTTACTATTTCAGAGTGCAAATGTTAGTCAAAGCTACATTACAAAGGTGCATGACAGAGTAAAGATGCACCATCGCATTTGCTTGGTGGATACAGATTTGTGACTCTTTGTTTAGTCTTTTCCGATAAAGCATCTTTTGGGAGGGTGGGAACAAGTTTTAAATATTTACAAAGATGACAAACTTTCTTTTAGGACCAACATGTACAGAATATATGCCAAATAAGTAATAAGCAATAATATTAACTTTTTGTGCGGTGGAAAGATTATGTTACATAAATCTGAATAACAACACAGTAACAGTAATACAACATGAGTACGAGAAGAGCAGCACAATGGACAGAGAAACATGATCCTTTTCATGAATGATGACATGTATATCATTTGTGTTGTTTTGTTCACAGCAGAAAAGCCGGCTGCTACAAAAATATCGTTAACATACTGTTGTGTTTGATGCCTCCCATGATGAACAATAACAGATTCTGGAGACATCTTTAGTTTGGCTATTTCTGGTACATAACAAAATAAGGTGGTCAAAATGTTTATATAACAATTATCAAATGAAGCACTAATATATTAATACTATCCACATGATGTAATAAATAGAAATATAAAATAAATATTTGAAATACAATGTGGACCTAACCGTAGTTAAGATCTATTTGATTTAGCATTGGAGGGTTAATAGTGCTGTTGAGTAGCAGGTACTATAACTACAGTATGAGTGCTAAAATGATGTGATGAATCCAACAAGCACTCAGTGATGTTTAGTAGAAAAATAAAGGAACAAAAACAAATCATTGGCTGTCAGTCTGCTACCAGAATGACAACATGATGAATCAGCTTGTTGGAAAAATTAAATACTGGGTGCACATCCTTCTCAAATGTGTTTTTTTTTCTCTCTTCCTCTGCAAAAACTAAAAACGAAGCTGATACATTTCATTTCAAAGGTGGCTGTGAATTCAGTGTATATACTTTCATGCTGATAATCTTATCTTTTACTTTAAGTAGTTTACCGACTTTTTTCATGTTTAATGATTAACAAATTGAGTTTATAAAAATGAGAAGGAAGTAATAAGATGTAGATCCCTCTGTGAAGGTGGGTTCAGACTAAACACATAGACAGTTTTAGAGGCAGTTTGCTTGCCTGATTGCAAAGACATGAGAGGACACAAAAAAAACTGACTTAATATTTAATTGGGCCAAGCATTTGAGCCTAATCCTGAAACCTGGAACTTGGGTCATATCGTAGTAGTTAGCATCTGTACATTGGCTGTTTAGGGACTGTAATAACAATCTAATGATCAAAGTCATGTGAATTACTCAACACAAAGTTTAGTCCGAACACACCTTAAGGATCAGAACCTCTTCTGCTGCATTCATGTCCCACGGGAGAGAACATATATGTTAGCTTCCAACCTGACAACATTATACATCTCAGCTTACAGGAGCTAAAAACTAAAGGGGACCCCAAACTTACAGAATTCTGATGTCACCATCAAGAACATACAGGTAGCTAAGTTGTACAAGAATATTTTCTTTCAGTCATAATAAGCCACTGCGTGATCACTGTGTTAGATTGACGTTGCAACTTTGGGTTTGGCATAAAACATACTTTCAGAGGTACCAATTTACGCATTCACATGTAACAAATGAAAAATTAAAGTTAACAGATTTAAAGTTAACAGAAAGCTTGCAGCTACAAAGAAGCACAGCTGTCAGCATTTTTAGCTGTCAACCGACAGCTGTTCCCATTTGACATGAATGCAGCATTACCTGCATGCTAACAAGGAAATTCACTGGGTTGTGGTCTACTGGCATTTCTCAAGCATAACTAACTTTCCCTTCTGTTGCCTTCCTATTCATCTTGCACTAAATTTGCTACCATGCTCCAAAATAATATTTTTGTTGAATTTGTCAAATAATGGGACTCATTAACAGCATAACGTTCCAGAAGTCGCTGCTTGTGCAGGAAATTACTTTTCTCATGGAGCCCATTTTGAACATCTGCACTATGTTTGATTAGAGGTAAGAAATACATGTCTACCACATTGTTCAAGGCAAAGTGAATAAAAGCATGTGATTTAGGCGGCGAGTGCTAAAAAGAAACCCAAAATATGTACTTTTACTAACCACATTAAACCCATGACATTATGGAGGAGGTGATAGTGCATAGTTTTGCAGGGCACTAAAATGTGTGCCAGGACTGTATACAGCATTCATTAAGATTAAATGACTAATCTACCAGCAGTGGAAAAACTAAAATCTTTCAGTGTGTAAATATCAATATGATAAACATATCTGCCGGCATCCTGTTGACATTGATGGCAAGAAGCTGATATGTTACAGGATGGGGCCAGTGACTGTGTACGTGTGTGTGTGTGTGTGTGAGTGAGTGTGTGAGTGAGTGAGTGTGTAAAATACTTCTGTGTTTGTTCTACTGGGATGCCACACAGAAGTATGAGGGACATGTCAAGAAGGAAGCAGAATTGAACCAAAAAGAAAAAATCTCTAAACGTTTGTTGATGCCTCCAAATGCTGAAAGCTGCCCTGAAGGCACACTTCAAGTCTGTGTGGGTAAAGGGCAGGCAAAGCACAGAAGAAAATGAGCACTGTCCACTTTGTCCAAACATCACCTTCAATGGGCCATATTCTTAGTGCTGGAAACACAAATTAAAGGCTTGTGGTCTGATTCCACTCCTGTGTTCCTCCACTTTATCTGCAGAGGAAAGCCTATACAGTCCCCAGAGAGGCCCTGCCAGGTTTTTTTCCATTGTATACTGTGTTTCATATATTCATATAATCGTGTGTGTGTGTGTGTGTGTGTGTGTGTTTGTGTCTGGTGTATGGTGCTGTTGTTGGTCATAACGCCCTTAAACCAGAGGGTGCTGCTAAGGTCCTCTGTGCACATCTGTGCCGCTATGCCAGTGAGTAGATGGCATTGACAGGTGAGGTGGCCTCGGAGCTCTCGTTGCCCTCTGTCTCATCCTTGTCCTTCTTCACTGTGTACTGGCCAATAAAAGAGCCATCCTCGTTAAACTGGCCGTCGCCACCTTCGCCATAGTCTACCAGGCTGTCATCGCTTTCCTTCACATTGCCGTCCAGTGAAGTCTGGCTGCCCTGCAGAGGCTTGTTGTCCTCATCGCTGCTGCAAAGGTAAATAAAGACAAAGGTTAAAGGGTGAAATGGAAGCAGGGCCTTGCTGTACTGTGTTAGCAGATCGGGACCCTGTCATCAGCACAGGTTAAAGCAGGAAAATTAAGTGTTTAGGGGATTACACGTAGAGAAATGACATTAGCTACTCTTGATAAAGTGACTGAATGTTAAGGTCTCTTAAACTTGTTAAAAGTAACTGTTGTTCTCTGTTTTATTTATTTCAACATTTTTCTTAAAAAATAGGTTGAAATATTTTTGGTTCTATACTGAAACAATACTCACATGCTTTTGAAAGAACTACTAATTTCTGTATTCATTCTCTCTAACCAACTGGACATGAAGCCGTTTCTTCATAGAGAATCTATACTGGTAGGAATCTTACAGTGACAGAATTTTCTGCAGCTCAAAAATCTTTACCACAAAGATCATTTTGCAGCTGGTTCCCCTGCTGCCTTGGGTTCAAAAAATTATTTCAGAGTCATTTTATGAAGTTTGAAAATTGAGTTAACTGAACTTGGGAAAATGAGTTAAGATAACTTAAAATGGAGAGTTTAATCAACAGCTGTTTAGTCATTTTCTCAGTTTGAAGAGTTAATTCATCATTTTACTGGGGCCACTTTGTACCGGAGTAAGTACAGAGGCTAAAATCTAGAACTGGAGACTTGAAGACACAGAGCATGTTTCCATCATAAATATGTTCAGAGAAAATCTATGTTAGGAAGTCTGCCAATTTGCTGACAATGTTTTCTTCTGAAACATCATTTATTGAGTTGAGTGGACTCTCAGCAGTACAGTCATTCAACTTTTAATGGTGATAGTAATTTAATACCAGATATGCTCATAGATCTACAATAAGTAAATCTGTAGACCACTACACAGTATTCTCCTCTATGTTTTAAAAAGTCACCCTGTCTCCCAAAAAATACTTTCATGTAGAACTAAGATTTTTTGTGAGAAATGTAATACTGCCTGGATTACGCTGTTCATCAACATTACATTGAACGTATGTGTAAACTGTCTGATACAATTAAAAGACTTCTCCTGAACAAAACCTTCAGTATATTTACTTTCTTTTTGTCTCTTTCATGCTTTCACTGGGCCCAAAACATGTGGAATGCAGAGCAGAATTAAAGCATCCATGACAACTTGTGACTCCCTGTGACTTCTGTACATTATTACAGTGCCACTTTCTGTGCTGGAAAATATGATGCCGGTGAAAATAATCAATCAATCAATCAATCAATCAATCAATCAATCAATCAATCAATCAGACAGTCAGTCAGTCAGTCAGTCAGTCAGTCAGACTTTGTTTATATAGCAATTTTCATGTAAATGAAATGTAACACAAAGTGCTTTACAGATGACTAATCCAAGCAGCAATTACATTTCCTCTAAAACCTTTTTTGGAAAAACAAATAAGGAAACAGAGTATTTTATAGAAGACAGGAGTGATTAAACGAGATAAATACTGTCCTCAAAAGTTCAAATATCTGCATACACATGCTAAATTGTGACCATATTCTGACATGAGATCTAAACATGGAAATGCATTTGTGGAGTTGCTTGATCTCAGTTCAGAGAATGGCTAAAGTCTACTAACTGACTTTAAGGGGAAGAGAACTTCATGCACTGGGATAAAGAGCTCTATACTAGCATTAGCTTTCTTATCTCAGATCAAGCCAGTAGCATCACAGCAGGAAATGCATTTGAAGGATGCAAAAGATCTGCGGGATTATCTGCTCATGTCTGTGTGTTGCATTTCAAGATTATCAACCATCATGTCCTCAGATGCCCTTTAACAGGACAGAACCTACACTTTAGCTTCTCAGACTCATCATGCTTCATGCCGAAACAATTTAGGAATCTCACACAAATCATACACACACATGTTAATAACCAAGAATACAATAGCACCATGGCAAATTCAACTCCGATCAAATCCATAATCCAGTATTTGTTTCTGCATTCATAAAAAAAAGCTTTCCGAGAAGAGCAAGATAGAGAGAGAGAAGAAAATAGTAGAGCATTTCAGAGCAGAGACTGATTTCTAACAAAGAGCAGAGATGAAAAGATGTTACACGTATGAGTGCACCATAAAGTGGAATAATGTTTGGGACCTTTTATTTCCACCTTAGAGACCAGGTGTAAAGACAGTGCCAGCTGTGTTAGCTCCAGCTGACTGGATGTGAAATTACGCACAACTATGAGGAGTAGGAAATGAATATTGGCTGATTATATCAATTGTAGCCCCTTAAATATGCAGCCTCCTGATTTTAGGGACTAAGGGTAATCATATTTAATATTCTTAATATGTTGTAGTCATTGTTGTCAGTGACTTTTTGAAGTCTCTGACCAACAGATGCCAGTAAACGCCTGATGTAGTCGCTGCTGTTGCTGCTCTGTCAGCCTCTTACTTTGCCCATGTCTGTCTGGTGTTTAGCAGTAACACAATAATATTGTTAAGAAAATTGCTGCGTGATCTATAACAAATCTAAATGCTCTGGCTGTATATAAAGGGTTAGTTTATCCACTTGACAAAGGCATATTGTTTTTTTATTTACTTGTTAACAATAACCAGATGGTTTGATGTTGCCTCCACATCATTCTAATAGAGGTGAATAGAGAGGAAGTTTGCGCTAAAAGGAAGACATATGAAATTTAATAGTACGTTTTTTTTTTAACTTTTTTTTATTTTTTAGCAAAACTGACTTCTCACCAGAGTCCTCCTGCACCAATAAATTTGCAGTACTCTCCTCACCAGTCATCTGTTCACACTTGTTAAACAATTAATGTTCTTTCCAACCGTTCCACAAACTCCTTAAGGACATGGTTGGATGAATGGTTGAGCATACAAAACAAAATTAAACAAATTCTTCTTCTTTTTTAAAATCCTGACAGGCAAAGTAAGATAATATGTTTACCAGATTAATAGAAAATAGTTTGTATGGATCATGGAGCTCTTGTTAATACCAATAAGTTTTTTTACATTAATGACCACATATTTTTTGAGGCCATGCACTCTGATATCACCCATAGTACATGCTGCAGGAGATATGCCATATAGTATAAATATTTATTTACTTTACACCTGTTGTAACTACTTCGGCCGTTAGAGGGCAATGTCACATTTATATGTGTTATTTTAAAGCATTTGCTGCAATGTTGTGTCTGTTGCTTAACAATAGCACAGTAAAATGGACATCGTAATAAGCTCCTTGCACAAACAAAGTGTGAGATAGTTTATGGGAAGACGCCCTCAAATAACCTCATAGTTATTTTTATTTTAAATCTAATGTGCTGGTGTAGAAAGCTTGCAAAGCCAAATTTGTTACTGTCCATATACTTATGGATCACAGCACACATGAAGTTCTAAGTATATAACAGTGTTTTTCCTAAAGATGTGCAGAAGGCCTGTAAGTTGTGGATTCTGGTTTGAATGTTCTGATCCACAACTTCGTGCATCAGGCGTTTGTAAGCAGCACAGCAGCTGACAGATAGAAAGTGGCTCTGTGGTTCAATATCCTTTGAGTGTGCCAGGAGTTAATCAGAGTGGCATCTCTCTATGCACCAGTGCCACTGAAATGCTTCAAGATTACATCTCCTGCAGCTAATTAAACAAATCTGGCTAAGAGCAGAGCCTTTTCCAGTCTGTTCCAATCACATTTGTCCAGCTGGCTTTCATTTGTTCACTGTACTGCACTAGGAACTTTAGTGAGTCAGAGGACTTTAATAGAGAGCCTTTTATTTTATTTTGAAGTCACTGAAATAAAAGAGAACCTTTTATTTAAGTGATTTCATATAACTTTAGGATAAAAGAGGGCAGAGTCAGGAATGATTCAATTATCTGATTAGGTGATATTTTTGAGCACACGAATGAAGAGCAAAGGTGAGAGAAATTAACTTCAGATGATCTTCCTCACAGAAGAAGACAAAAAATCGCCCATCAGCAGCATCAGCAGCAGAATCTAGTGAAAATGACACAGTTTAACATTACAGCCAGGAATTCAACTCTCTGTTTTAGCATTAAACATGCTTGGAAATGTTTTTGCTTGATGGATAAAATTCATTTGGATGTTAAGTGGAATGCCTTGATTAAAATGCACTGCAGTAAACATTTGACAGGATTAAGAGGACTCAGGCAGTGTTACAGGAGACTCATCGTCTTTCATACCTTTCAAGAGATCTTTTGGCCAATGAAGAAAAGAAATCCATAAAGAGACAAAGGACACAGACATAAGGTGGGGTGGGTAAAACAGAAAGAGAGTCATGAGACAGATGGATAACCACACATGCTAAACAAACAGATACTGAAAGGCAAATCTAGGTATGTCATTGTAGGGAGATCAGGCACAGCATTGGCATTTCTTTGATCAGTATATATATATAATCAAAACATGATCCTAACGACACAATACAAAGCAGGAGTTTAAGCTTTTGAAAAAATAATTGTTCATTATATGGGCCACCTAACTACAGTTTGTAATAACCTGGGTCTTGTTTTTGTAGTTTTGGCTATCTATTCTATCATCTCCAATAACATCAAGTCACCAACTGCTGAGAAATGGGAGCAAAGAAACAGCAACACTAAGACAATCAGACAGATTGTAACAGCCAAGTATTCTAATTACTACACACTGGATGATCATCACATCTCATGGTTTTCATGTCCAGTACTGAAGTTCTTGTCCTGCAGTAGGGTTAGACTGTAAATCAAACAGTTCATAGAGTTTATCAAAGTCATTTTTATATAAGGGTAAAATAATAATAATTTATATAAGGGCAATTTATGCACCAATAAGCCAAACATTCTGGCCACTCACCAACATAAGCACTTCTGATTATCTCATAACAGTATGTCAAGCTCTGGGATACACTAGCTGGTGAACGGGCAGCTCTGTGTTGGATGTCAGGGTTAGGTTGTGTAAAGAGTGTCTTTCACAAGGGCCAAGTCATAAAAGTTTATGGGGTTTTCTTGGTCAGCAGTATTGAGAACCAAGGAACAGGGATCTTAGGAGCAACAAATGTGAAACAAGTGTCACGGTGTTTGAGCTTGAAGAAGTCTGCTCTTTGGCAGCTCCAACCTCAACTTACAGGGCTTACAGGATCTTGTTTTGGTATTAGATACCACAAACCAGCTTCCATGGGTTTTTGGAGTTCATGCCTTCATGGGTCAGAGCTGGTATTGTCATGCAAAGAAATGGTCATAATGTTCTAATAGTGCAATCCTTTGTTGCACAGCAAAAGTGAGTCTACCACTACAATGTACTCCGCAAGTATGGGAGGCATGTTTATAACCTATATGATTGTCTGAATGTTTGCATTTTGCGACGTCTGATTTTTTTAAGCATCGTTGCCACATTCATGACGCAACAATTAACTTGGCCAACTATGAAAATAAAAAGTCAGATGGTAATAAACTGGATTTATTCTTTGACAACTTCACCACACTTTGTATATTTATGTAGGCTGACTAGTAAAACTGTTCTTTCTTAAATAGTGAATGATGTTTTTTCATGTCCTGTCATCTGAAAGATGAAAGAATGTAAAACAAGAAGAAAACAGAACAAGCTATACACAGAGAAAGAATATCATGTAAAAGTTAATATGTTTTTACTTTGTAGTGACGTATTCTCTACTTCCAAGACTCCAAGGTCATGACTTGTTTGGAAAGTTGTTTGAAAATGTTTGCTCTGTCTTTTGTCCTCCAAATATTCTGCAGTTGTTTGTTGCCTAAGTCATTTCCTTAAGGGTGTCAAATTATGCCAAACATAGATTACACTGCCCCCATGCCTCACTACAACTCAAATTTATTTCCCTTGCCATCTCTCGCCCTGTGCACCTGGTGGCGGATGCTTTTTAAATGTCAGCCGGCAGAGGATAAACAATGCAATTAACCTCTTGAAGGGTGAAAAACATGTTAGTGTCTTAGCTGGTACTAAAATGTGCCTCCCACACTGTCTACTCTGGCATCTGGGATTACTACTTGTCCTTGTACTGTTGGAGGAGCTGATCTGTGAAGAACCTGATGCAGTTATGAGGATGGATGTGTCTTTGCTCTTTTATTTGCAAGATGAGAGCTTTGGGTACTGATTGATTCATTTGCATCTCATGGTAAATGCAACACTGCCATATTACATTACGATAAAAGGAGTTGTGGAACTGTGGCTTCACTATTGAGCTCCATAAAAGGTAGCCTTTGGCCACAAAATAAAATAATAAATGAAACTTTTTACTGTGTGGCAGGGAGCCTTGGTCTGTGTTTTAATTGAAGTGTTCATGTTTGCGTTTGTGCGTGTGCATGCGCGTGTGTCATCATGGCAAAATGTGGTCCTGGAGACATTAACTGTGGACCTATCACAGTATTTAGCAGTCTGGAAGATGTTCACATGTATGTCTGTTTATCTGTCTGTCTGTGTGCAGACTTTGTCAATATTATAGCTTCACAACTGTGCAAGATCTACTCATAAAGCTTCACTTGTGTAATTGACATCAAAATAAAGGCCAAGTTGTTGGTTTTTGTCTGACCTATGATTGCCGAGTACTCAGGTAATTATGTAATAATGACTACCGATGATTCATGTGTTGGAATGTCAACATGTTCACAGGCGTTGCAGCTGGTATGATCCCAGTGCAAGATGCTTTCTAGTTTTGTTTGTCCAAACCAGACCACAACATTACTTGGATGAATTCAACTAGTTTAACTTCATCTTGACTAATCACAAGGCAACCAGACTTTTTAATTTAATTTAATATGAACTGACAGAATTGAATTGGTTGAATTGAATTTGACAACCTTAAGGAACCAAAATCTTGTTCCGTCCATTTTTCTGCTATTTAGGCCTAATGCAGCAGGTATGGTATTAACTACCTTCTATGATGTCACCTCTGTCTATCACATTGCTCAAATAGTACATTAAAAACTATAGCAGCCCAGCTGGAGTGATATTGCTGACATCATGAATGAAAACTGTTCACTCTTTGCAGACTGACCAAAGAGCCAACGATGCAGGCTGATTGTCTGGTTTGTTCCCCTCAAACAAACTTCACCTTATCCAGCCCCATTTTACCCTCCCCAGCTCAGAGGAAACATTGCTGCCCCCGGCATGCGCAGGCCATGAGAGATGCCGTGCTGAAACCAAAATACCTGTTCTCGTTTTCATTCCTGTCAGGGACAGATGACCCATTTCAGCGTGGGGAAGAGAGAGGGACGAGATGTGAGGAAACATTGGAGACAGCAAGGAAGAAGAGGTGCAGAGAAAGAGAAAGGAAAGAGGACAAGCTCCACATGATACGTGCATGTAAATCCTTTCTTTCACACAAACACACAGCTGAGTGGACTTGAGGGATTAGCACTATGGATGGAGTCAGTCCAGAATCAGAGAAAAGCAATGACCTTGACAGTAAGAGAGGGGTTGGGTAAAGATGTTAAACTCAGTGTTGATTAATAAACAAAGCAGGATCTCATACACTGGAAATGGATATATCACACAGTATTAAGCACAACGGCACAATCAGGTGATAATAAATACTGATTGCACTTCTTTTAAAATTACCCTGCACACTCATACACAGCCATGTTTTGAATTTAAATGTCATCAGAAGCCCTGCTGTCTAAAACACTGCAATTTACACAAAAGCAGAGCTACATAACTTTTAAATACTTTATCATCTTCTTTCCCTAACAATGTTCTTTGCTGTTATATGTATTAATATGCAGCCATTTTATATTTCCCAGGTTAATAATGAAATTCAGAGGCGTTTTCTCTTGTTAAAATCTGTGCAGTTAAAGTAAAAAATTGTAGTTATTTTTACACAACTGAGTTATGTCTATTTAGAAAGCAGGTGAAATTCAGCATGTTTTTAGTCAAAGTAGGCCACAGATGGAGAAAAAGACAGACTCATTCTCCATAAAGAAGAATGAGGTCACAGTGATCATTGGGACCTGGAAGGAGCAGAAAAGACATCACTTACCAACACATCCTGTACTGACACATTCTGCTCCATACTTGATACAGTGCATTTTCATATAAGACAAATATGATCTTAAATATTATGTAATGTTTTATAAAGTCCACTGCAGAATTTACTCACTTAACAAGTAGGTTTAAGAACTGAAGACCAGAGTCAGTAAAATGTTACATGAGAATGGAATGCTTGCCATGCACAGAAATGCAAGAACAAATAGAAGAGTGTTTTTTGTTTCGACCAGACTTTCTTCTGTTTTCTCTGCCTGTCTTTGTGATCTATTCATATAATTGTATTATCATTTTTATCCTTTCAGTTTAGCCAATTACACAACGCAGTTGTTACCACCAAAGATCTAATTCATTTTATATATGTGTGTGTGTGTATCATACATTATATAAACAACATCGTATAGCAATAACTGTCAAAAGCAGCACCTGTTCAAAAGGTCATTTTAGTGAGCATTATTCCTACAGCTTTAATACACGTTTTATGTATTCTCAGGGTACCTCATGTAGTAGGGTCAAGACTTTACAGTAAAATAAAATACTGTAATCCATTTGCGACTTATTCCCTCGACCCCTTCAGAAAGTGGCATAGAAGCCAGTGTTCTAACTTGGTGGTGAAGATACAGTGTTGGCAGTACAGTAAGTACGTCATCTGTAATACAGACAGGGAGCAGTCTGTTTATATTTACTTACTGGTAATCAAAGGATCCATCCTGGTCTTTCTGATCCACTGGGTCCAAGGGGAGATCTTTTTTATCGCGCACTGATAATACAAGGACAATAGTAATATTTTCAGTACCTTGCTATAAGCACCTCTGTCAACATTGTTTGATTTGATAGACAAAAATACCCACAGGTTAAGGAGTTTCTGGAGTTAATTTGAAAACAGAAATCTTTCGTTAGTCCTCATATGTTGATTAATTGGTCTCCACTTTCATTTACAAAACTAACACTGTGTCCCAATTCCATACTTAATGCGGGACTAGGCCCAAATCTGGATCAAACAGCAAGTCAATCCAGAAACAATCCATACCTCCATACCAGCATTTTATGTTGAAAAAAGTTTTCTATCGTTTAATGAACAGTAAGGGACAAGAAATATACAGTGTAATTGCAGATCATCATAAGAGTAAAATAATGTACATTACACAAGATGTTTACTGACAGATATCAATTAAACTGTGGTATTTTAAAACAAAAAGATGTGTTTCTATTAATTTATGGCTTCTTTTCTGTTTTCTGATTTGCTGCTTCAGAAATTCTGGTATACTGTAGTATGCATTTGGAACACAGTGCACTTTTAAATAGATATTCAAGCCTGGTTTAGTAGCACATGTATAATGCTGATTTGTGCTTATAAGCCGTGTAGGTGCTTCTGTCAGTACAAGACATATTTTACTCCCAATATGCAGATGTGAATTTCTCTCATTAGTCTTTTTCTGTCCATCATTGTTCTGTTATGGTCTTTAAATGGCTTTGTTTATCATTGGGAGTTAGTTATTTTACTTTTACTGTACCTACCTAGACACATGGTGAAACCAGTCACGTAACCACCACCTAGACATTACAGAAACTGTAAAACATTACCACAACTCTAATTTCTGTTGTTCTAAATCATTACATTATGACACACTTTAGGTCACGATAAATGTTGTATTACTGCTTTTATTTTTTCACTGAACAAAAAAAAAAAAAATCTGACTGCATTTTCAAACTTTTAATTTATAAATAGTTTAAGACTAATATTAATAGTTTAAGACTAATAAAAAAAATGGATTGAAACACTGAAAAAAATCTAGAAATGCACACATTTTAGATGATGATCCTATTTTTTATCTATGTGCATCTTGACCTGGTTAACTGCAGCTAGTTACTGTTTTTCTCACCTGCAGTTTTTCTTTTGTATGACAGTTGCTTAAAAACAGATGCTGACATTTTGATACTGGTCTGTTACTTGAATAACAAGTACTTATATTATCATAATCTTAACTGATATATTATATTTAACACATCAAACTGTCCAAGCATGAATGAAGTTTAAACCACTTCTGTCATTGACCAGAAACTGCATTAGTGACACCTTTTCAGCACAGCTTACTAGAGCTTATAAAGGACCAAACTATGAAGGACAAACCGTTGCACTGAATGACTGAAAATTCCATGCAATACACAAAACTGTTCATTCACTAGTTTGTTTTTCTAATTTTGTTGCTGTATTGGCAATGACAAACAAAAGTTTGAGAAATTTGAGCTTTGTAAAACTTTTTGCAGAAAACTGAATCATATCATTTTGGCATTTTGCAATCATCATTCATAATTCTGTGAACAGAAAGGGATGTTTTGTTGCTGATTACTGTGACAAATCATTGATTAATGCAAAAACTCAAGTTCTTAGAGGCATTTGGCATAAAAAACTTTCTCATCAGCATAATTAAAGTATCTATGGGTAGTCTGAATTCAAAGAAAACATTTAAACATAAATGTACTGTGGAAAAACCTTTTTGGAACTAGTGTCTCTGTATAGCCTTACCTGGGTATTTACCTCCGCGACTCCTCTTAATGAAGCACACAATGAGTAAGATCAGGATGATGAGGGCGATGGCACACATCAAGCCAATGAACCAGCCCTGAGTGGCTATGTCTACATGGTCTATGTAGGCTGGGGACATACAGAGAACACACACACAGGGCAGGACAGGAAAAGAGAGAGAGAAGAGTGGAAAACCTGTGAGTGATTTCTGGACCACCATGAATCAGAGCCAACACACCAGACAATCTGCTCTCATCCCAAAGACGTTAACCAAACCAGCATCTCATTATCCCAACCCCCTGAATGTCATATCCAGGATGATGTTGTATAAAGAATTCCATCCTTAAAAATAAGGTGTTGGTGCTCTTTTCCATTATAGTGAGTTTGAATTTCAATCTGAAAAGCCTGGGAGATACACCTGGAAGGTTTTGATGAAACTGAAACAACAGACCCTCTTAGGCAACTGCCAACAGCACAAGATGACAAATATGTACAGCAACATTTCAAAGTTTCCATGAAACATACATAGACTTTAATCACATAGGTTCAGTTATTAGTGGTCTCATTTGCCAGCTGAAACAAATCTCTTGTTAAAAAGTATATCACTTTCCAAACAGAACAGTGTTGTTAGTGTGTACCAGGGAAGTCCCAATAGCTAGGGGGTAGCCAAAAACACTGTAAATGGTGAGTATATACAAGTGTATTTTAAACCAAGTCTACTACAGTGAGTTGAATGTGTGAGGGTAAAAACAATTTTGCTTGTTCAATGTCACAGTCTGCATATTAAATTTCTGTGTTTCATGATGCTTTTTCTGACAAGAGTTCCTTTTGTTGCTTGCTTTTGCAGGCACTTCCATACTTCTTAGTTACAAATCCAATCAGAGATTTCAGAAAAAAATCATCAACTCTTCTAATTCTAATTACATCTTGTATGTTGGCATAAATATTATGTCTTTGTGGGGAATGTATACTTAAGATGACTCTAATACAGCATCAAAGCAGCATTAGCCTGCAAACAATGGAAACAAAACAAAACAAAAACAATAAGCAACCACAACAAAAAAGTTAAGGTTTGTTAAGGTAAACTGAGATATGGATAGACTTGACATATCTATAGCATATTGTGTAAACTAATATTTATCAAGCAAAGTAAGTGTTGGAAATATTTACTCTACAGCTAGTTGTTTGATTACATAATTAAGCTCAGTAATAATTTAATGTTATCTGATAAACATTACAACCATTTATATTCATAAATCAGAGATGTGATATGGAATAAAATCATGGATGGAAACAGACTAAAGAAACTCAGTCTATGAGGCCTTAAATATGCCTTATAGAGTGGCATTAAATTACTAAAGAAATATGACTACCAGGGTTTACTGATCAGATTAAGCCTACTGCCAGTTAAGGCAGAGGAAGGATCAAAATTTAAGCTTCACACTAGGAAGGGTTGCAAAATAACATAAAAGGCATGTGCCATTGAAGGACTGCTTCAGTTTGCTTTTGACACTGACTCAGTTTCCCTCTTGTTGCTTTATTAGAAGTATGATCACACTTTGGGTAATTGAAAACTGCGAATCTGTGCCCAAGAATGTAAGACCATCTAAGAAAAGCCAGCTTTGTTTTAGTCTAATGCCAAAAGTTTCTAAAATTGCATGGAGCAGCTCAAGTTAGTATCACAGTAAGATACAGGACCTAATTAAGGAAGTAGAATCAATAACAGTTGTCCATCACAATTTGTAATTTCACAGTATATATGCTGTCTCACAATCACAAAGATATTAAACTGCACTATACATAGTTTATACAATACTGTGTCCAGACATACTAAGAAGATTTCAGATGTATATCTTCTTTTCAGACAACCTATAAGTATTTACTCCATAGAGGAGAATGTGTCACTTGTGAGAAAAAAGGGAACGTCTGCAAGTACCAATGTCACAAAAATGCAACTTTTACTTCCTCTTATAAAATATACAAACTGCTCAAAAAAGACAACCAAGCTGAAATTGGATGCATCCAAATGTAGAGGGTGTCTTATTGTGACTGATCGAGTTTATGTTTGGCAAAACATGCAATGTATAAAAAACAAACCATGATAACTCACCCAGCATTGACTGAGCAACTGTTGATACTACTAGTGACACACTTGCACCCAGAGTAGCCCACCTGGCTGGAACCCTGGTTCCACCTGGCCAGGTGTGGTCTCACCTGGTTTGGTCTCAAAGGTGATAGATTTGCTGCTGACGCTGTTGAGCTCATGGGAGTAAACCCTCAGGTGGTACTTGGCGCCTGCGATCAGATCCGCCACAGTAATGGGGGGCTGTCGTTTCACCGATACAACTTTCACCGTCTTGTTGCCTTGGAAACACAAGAAAGGGGCCAATGACACTCCAGGGGGTGTGGCCTTCATTCCACAGTAACGGCTGTGCTTTCTAGCAAAAGTCACAGCATCATAATGCTTTAGGGCGGATGGTCTTTCTGACTGGTAACAGGGATGTTCAAGTAAACTGAGACTGATAACAATGCGGTGCCCATCTCCATCATAAAAATACATTCAACTCTTTGCAGTCTAGAAGCATATGCATGATGTAGTCTAAGATTTTTGGCCATTAAATTCAATGAATAAAGTACAACTCTGAAGCTCAATTCAGCTGGCACATTCTGGTGGTTTTACTTGTTTGATGGCTCTGAGATTACATTTTCTCTCATTGGCATAATTTGCCAGAGAAAATCATCTAAGAATGGGGAGTGCGGGAAAAGAGGAGCACAAGGAACCGGTGCTGCTTCAGGCAAAGCGTCATATTTCACACTACTAAACTGGCTAATGAACTGGCCACTATACATGATGGTTCCACCTGGTAGAACTGAAATGGGCCATTGGGCCATCCCCTTCTTTGTTCTTAGGTAACGTCAGGGGCCAGGGTGGCAAAGCATTGTTTGTCTCATTTTTTCACATGCTCATATTCTATTTGAGGTCAAAAGAAAAAAACACTTGATAACAGCCAGCATCTTTCTCGTGGAAAGACTCGTTTGTCATGACATGGCCGAGCTATGAGCATGACTCTGACGTGGCAGTGACAGGAGAGGGCAGCATGAGGAGGTGACATCATGCACCATGCTATCAACCATTTCACAAGGCAGATATCATAAAGAGAACTCATTACAAAGCCATGCTATTCAATACAGTCCTCGAACCAGCCAAAGAAAATGTCCAAAGCAGATTCAAGAGAAGGTGTGCCTTTCTTTTTACATAATTAGTCAGGCAGTGCTATGAGAAGGCCAATGTTAAGTTCAATGTGATGCACCTAACATTTTCAGGTTAGTGCACAAAAATGAATGTGTAAAGGTCTTTTAAGCTGCTCACTGAAATCTTTCCATTTTAAACCACCAGCCTTTACTGGGTTTATGGCAAATGTATCAACTACCACCCTGTCCTAAGCCTAACTTTGTATTCCTATGCACTAGTTCTTGCACAGGGACTTAGAATCTGCAGTACTTGCTCTTGTGCGACCAACAGATGTGTGCTTTGTTGAGCCTTACTATGAATTTCAAAAAAATTTGTTAAAAAAAGTCCTACTGTGATATTTGTAAAATAACTTATTTAAGATTGATCTGGGAATTTCTAATGATTCAACATAAAAAAACAACATTTCACTAAAAGTAAAAAGTAACCAAATATCTAAACTGCGTCAATGTAATTGTAATTTGACAGTGTTTTTTAAGATTAAGGCTGTGCAAGTGAACTTTATCCTGAATTTGTCAAGATAACTGATAAACATGGCATAAGTGTAGACTGTGTTTTAACAGAGGACAGCAAGTTATAACAGACAAGGCCAGCAAACAGTTACAGGAATATAGATTACATTTATATCAATATGCTCTGTGATCTCACTCAGAATGGTCCCCCTTCTTCATAACTTCTTAATCTTAATTGCCGAAGGTTAGAAGAAAGGAATGTTTTTTTGTTTGCTAGTTTGCTTGTGGTTATTTGTCACCATCTGACTGCTTGTCAATTATTGTTGTTGCATTTTTTGTAAATGTTGTGCTTTTTATTAAATATGTTAAGATGTACTCATAAAACGGGGGTTGGGGGGTAAGGGCTGATACTTAATATTTAGCCTGTTTTTAAAACAATTTGGTTCTTTCTGTAGATAAAGTGAATAAAAAGTGTGGCATTCGATCATTTTTTTTACAATATTTTTGATGGATTTATACTTGAAAAGATAGCACGATAGTTATCTGTTTATCATGTCAAAATATTTTCTAATAGTTATTCTCGAGGAAAGTCCAGCAACTTTAGTTACACTTCAAGCAGCTTGTATTCTCATTTTTACAGTATGAAACAATAGCTCCATATTTTGCAGGAACAGATATTTACCTTTGTATAAATGTACAATTTCTATCACTTATGCCAACTTAATGATTCTTATTTATATTTCCCTTTCTTTATTAAGACAGGTACTCTCAGGTATCCTGTCTTTTGCCACCAAAGCATTATCCTCCACCTAAACCTCTGACAGACATAGTCATGAAGACAGAAGCAGGATAAAAGGACTGATGATGGGAGGTGGAGGAGTGCCAGCAGCTCCCTGCCACTCTTCCTTAGTGTCAAAGCTTTCAGACTTGGCCTTGGAGACCAGGGGTAGGTGAGAGACCATTAGATCAGTGTCATCATCTTTTTTTTAATTTGTTCACATTCAGGCATCATGAAGAATTCAAACCACTGTCCAGGTACACAACAAATACATCCGTCATTCTTTCCATCCTCAATCAAAGCCTGTTGAACTGGTAGGCAGCTATAACAGCAAGTGTATGAGTTCCAGACTATCCAGTTTCAACCAGCTGTAGGATGTCAGGAAAGGAGGGATGATGGGTTTTATCAAAGCAGGATTCAAAGCACTCAACAGCCAGCCTTAAGTGACAGCAAATGATGATGCAAGCATGGATGACCAAAAAAGTGACACAGTCAAACATCAGTTTATCTGCAGCAAGCTAAACAGCCCATTCAAGCCATTCAAAGCCAGGCAGTGGGCTAAAAAGAAACTATTGTGATGCACACTGCACATAGAGTTAGTAGTGAAATAACAATGATCACCATTTTCAAACACGAAAAGATCAAACAGGGACAGAAAGAGTGCAAGAGAGAACAACAGACAGAGAATGTGGTACCTTCTGCCTTTTTAAGTGTTCAGATTTACACGTCAACCTTTAGGTGCAAATATCACATCCTTAAAAAAGAACGGGCCAACAGAGCACAGCTGTTGCTACAGTTGACGCATTTAAATTTGAAATCTATTTTTTCCCCTTGTGTCATGCTCCTGCCTTGATTTTTTTCAAACATTATATATGTATGTATTTATACATACATTTTATATATATGTATATGTGTATATATATAAATGTATATATATATACATATATATATATATATATATGTCATGTCAGTAAAAGTTGTCTAAAAAAGCTCTGCAATAAGGCTGTTTTAGGAATGTACTGGGTGTGAGGCAGGAACAAGGACACATTTCAGCAAAACCCTTGAGCAAAGACTTTGGGGGAAATAAACTTTCCACAAACTTGTAATGCAAGTCTGTTTGAAAAGTAAGACAACTGCTAAAATTAAAAGTCCACTGATTCATTTGTTATTAATTCCATTCAGGGTGTAGTCAAATATTCTAAAAAGACTTAATGTTAATTAAGAGTTGCAGGTAAAACATAGCTTTGCCAGAAAATTACATTCCTATCCAGTGATGACTTGTGTGAATAAAGAGAAGCAATCACACAGTGTCCTTTAGAGTGTTGGTGTAAATCAATATATTTTTCACATCCAATCAGCTTAAAGAAATCTAGTCTTTGTCCAGCTTTAGATTCTGCTGAAGTTACTAAATGTGTAATTATGCATTGTGCCTTCTTCTATGCTGCATTGTTGTCAGCCACTTGGGGCTACAACAAGCTTTAAATCAGACAAATTGGGCAAATTCTGGCTTAATTAAGTTGATATGACTAACATGTGCAGCAAAAACTATTTATTAAAATACTTTGGGGGACACAATGCCAAAACAGTTCATTCATTTCAATGTTTGGTAGCAACAACCAAATAAACTGCTTTACACACAGTCTTGCAAATATTGATTGGGGCTTTATAATTACAACTGGTCAAGTCTTAATCCTGAGCAGTCAAGCCATAATTGTAGCCTACACTGAACTAGACTAACTTTGCCTGCTCTCTGAAACAATGCCCTCTGTCTGCTCTGACATTTTATAGCCTACTTAGTATCACCTTGTAACTTCATTGCTATCTCCCTAATCTGGTTGACGTTTTTTCCAATTATGCTCCGATCTAGCTTTAGGCTTCAATAGGTCAAGGTGGGCTTGGTCTGGTTTCTTACTGTCCAGTGTGAACTCTAGCACAAACTCGCTGCTGCCGGCCGGGAAGTTGTGACTCCAGCTGACGTTAGCGTAGTCACTGTTAGGCTCCACCGTCAGATCCCAGATCCCAGGGGCCACTACACAAGGTGAGGTGGGGGTATGGGGTCAGGGGTAAAGGGTTAAAGGTCAGGGGCAAGGGGCAGAGAGGGCACAGTTACAACAACCACACACAGGGCTCCTTTTAGACCTATGTATGGTGCTACCACTGCGGGAGTCTTCCTACAATAATGGATGTTTTGACCAGGACGTGCTCCAATTAGGATCCACTTAAAACCAAAAGTACATTTAATATGTTCATGGACAGAAAATTCACCCACGATAAAATTCCAGGGAATTTTCCAGTTCATGAAACACTTGACTGTAGTATTTACTTCTTACCAATGCTAATAATAATAATATCCCAGCCCAAATCAGTTGAAACAGGAAAACCCTCATCACTCTAAATGTAAAGGATACTCTCTCCAAAAACTTTACAGTTATTAACCTAGTAAAAGTTTGGATTCTCACTTCCTGACCACGAGGATAGTTGCTGGCTACATCCCAATATTCTGAAGTAATTCCCCACTTTTTGTGTAGCAGGTACAGTACAGCTTATCAGAATGCAGCCTTGAAGTAGTTTCCTGTTTTGTCAGGTGGGAGAAGGCAACTGTCTTTTGACATCCAAATGCAATTCATGCTCAATTAAAAAAACATAGAATGACAGTAACAACCACAATGGGACAACAACATGTACCCAACACGTTCTGATCGTTACGCCTGGTGGTGACCAGCACAGGGAGTGTGATGGTAGTGCTCGCCTCCGTAGTAGTGGTGGTAGTAGAAGTAGTAGTAGTAGTAGTAGTAGTAGTAGTAGTAGAAGTCATAGTTGTAGGAGTGGTAGTAGTTGAGGTACTAATAGTTGTAGGAGCGATGATAGTAGGAGGAAGAGGAGGAAGAGGAGGAGGAGTAGGAGTGAAAGCAGAAGACACGGAGCCGTCGGTAAGCTCGACTACAAAGGAGGAGGAGGGAGAGAGCAGAGGGTTAAAGACATGGCAGCAGGAACATCAAACAGAGAGCCACATACTGACACAAACAGGAGAAAGTCAGCAGAGCCCTGAGCTGAAACACACAAGTAATTCCCCACAAGCAGCACTCCTCAGTCACACATCACACGCCACACTGAAGTCATCTTGAGAGAATAAATAATCAAAGTCTTCATTTGAATGTTTTCCACGTACACTTAATCATCATTGCCCTCCACACTTGAATGCCACTGCCACCAAGAGGGCAAATACTGATGTTACAACATGTCTCTAGTATGTTAAAAATCAGAAGGTAGTGTATTGTATTTTATAGGAGCTAGGCCAGAAAACCCCAAACAAGAATTACTACTTTTATTTCAGTAATTATTGTTATTATTATTATTGCTTTTTGAGCCAATCAACTTTAAATGCAACCTTGAATTAATTCACTTTGTTAAGTCTGATGATAAATTAATAACAAAAGCCTGTGTCACAAACTGGGGCCATGAAGTTTTCCAAAAAATGACAATGCTTACAACTGCTTTTAAAAATCCTCATTTTCTTTTTGACAAAACAGTCTTCTTTTCTCCTTTATGCCTATGCCATCACAGCAGCCATCAACTTTTGATCTATCATATAATATTTTTGATAAGTAGACTTGGGAGATATTTCCAGACCCTGCTAAGAATTATGACAATTACTTGTTAAGAAAGGCAGCCCATCCCCAATCATTGTTGGTACTGACCACATGTGTCAGTAACACGGTATGGTGAGTTGTAAAGTGCTAGAAACTAGAATTCATTTCTAACTATAATAATTAAAAACTAATGCTTGAAAGAAGTTCTTTTTTAATGTTTTTATTTCATAAAGAGGCTGTCCACAGAATTTCGATATATCTATCAGGTGTGACAGCGACACTATAGAACAGTCTCAAACACCATGCCCTTGTTTTCACCTTTCTGACCCAATGATGCCCCCTTGTGGGGACCAGGCCATCAGAGTGAGGACTGGTTGAAATGAAGTTCATTCTTACTGTACCTTGAAGGTGAGATCATCTCTAGGCAGCAAAGGGTCTCACTACTGATGCCCCCCCATACAATCCAAAACCCCAACCAGCATGCTTGTAATATCAGACCAGATTTCAAGCATGCACTCATACTGCAGAATGACTGAAAGACCAGCATGTTCAGGAGCCCTTACAGCTCACTGAGGTACACTAGTTCAACCTAAAGCTTCAAGCCACCTTACCTGTAAACCTCAGAATGTATTGTTGACCCTCTGAACACAAAGGATGCATAAAGATGGCAGATTGACATTTTTAAAAAGCTCAGAAGCAAAATAATCAAGCCAGTGAGTCAGTGAGCAAGCCAACAGCTGACAATTTGTTTGTTTTTTGTCCATTCCCAGCACCCCAATCACATCTCATCACCCATCAAAATACTTTCACTGTCTTGAAATTCTAATGCAAGGACGTGCATCTCCTCCCATCCCCTGCACACACCAAAAAACAGCAGTTTCATCATGACTTATGCAGTGACAATGACAGAAGACTCATTAGGTGCTACACAAGGATAACTTGTGTCTCATGGCAGACAGAGAGAGGCAGTGATGCTGTGAGATTGCATTGTGAAGATGTGCCATCAGGGAGCCGGATTAAAAAACAGCATAAATACAGTTATTTTGAAGGAGGATTCTATACCAGCTATCTGGGTGAGCCTGCTAATTAAGCTGATTATGACACCAAAAGTTTAGAATGTGTTAAGTATGTGTTGGGATGTATCTGATACGGTATAAGGCTAATCACTAAAAAAAAAAACAGGTGGTAAACAGGTTTATTCAATCCCTGAGAGCACACCACAGCAGAAGGCAAACAGCAGCTTCATACACAGAGGAAGGATGGAGAGGTGAGGAGGAGCAGATGGACAAGAGAAAAACAGCACAGACGGCAGTTCAGTTTAACAGAAAAAACACAGTTAAACCTGCTTCAGACATTATAACATTATCATAAATGTAATGAGTTCATCTATGAATTACTTATCACTGAACCTTTACATGTTTTGTCACCTTTTGTATAGTTTCACAGATCATTAATTGTGATTTTGTTGTTGCTGTGTTTTAAGTCTTGTTTTAAAAAGAACTGCCTCTCAGTGTAGCGGTAGCACATTCAAACTCTGTCATTAAAGGTTGTTTTTGTACTACGTTATTTACATCAGAAAATCAATCACTGACAAAGCCCAGTTCAAAGTTTATGCTGCAATAACCTGCTGCCTGCTGTGATGTAGTTCACAGTTTAGTTCACAGGTGGTGCTCTCCCATCTGTACTAGGTTAATCTGAGCTGCAGGGGCTTATAGAACTGCACTTTCCTGGGCAATACAATAGGGAAAGGAAGCTGGACTGTACTGCTGCTGTTAGTGCTGAGATAGGCAGATATGGAGAATGGGGGTGGGAGAAGGTGACAGACAAACACACTGTTTTTTTTCTCCCCATTACCTAGACCTGTGGCGTCAGTAAAGTTTTCTGCCAATGAAAAGAAAAGGGGAGACAGGAGAGAGCAGAACTGTAAGAGAGAAAGAGAGGGACGACATGAACAGCTGGAAGGTTGGTTCAACAGAGTCTCACTTACCACTGGTAGAGTTTATTTTTAAAGATAGCTCAGATTTCAAGTTTTAAGATAGTATTCTTGTTCAAAACTTTTTGTAGGGGCTAGAATACTGTCTGTTTAGAAAACAGTTCTGATGGAAAAGCCGCAGTGAAATCTGTAAGACACTGTTTCTGGAAAAAGAAAAGACCAAATCCCATTTATCTGAAATGTGCTGAAGGTGAATGGGGTCATCTAGGCAGTGCATATCTAAACTCTATATGCAATACATTTGATTCATGTCTTGTACTGAAAATATGTTAATTGCATTATCCCTATTAAATTAAAAAAAAATCATTTGAGGAAAGTGAAATGGTTCTCTCTTCTAGATTTGGTTGAGCAGACCCTTTTGAACAAAGGGTCTGTTACGTCAGCATTTATTCATGACAACAACAGCTTATTGCTTTAACTAAGTGTACAAAAAGGCAAAAGTGGATAACTGGAGAGGCTAGAGGGTCAGTGGCTCATTCTAAAACACCAGATTTTTCTTCCTTTGATACTCTGACAAAGAGACCTGTGTTTACGAAAGGGGTACAAAATCTCTCACTTTTTGTCTCTGTATCTCTCTCACACATACATACGCAGGTTTCAGTGATTCACAGAACCAGCCTCTCACAATGTAGACACACTATTGAACCAACCTAGTTCCCAAGCAGGAGCCTAGCACAGCTGACATACATGAAGAAGAAGGGTACTCACCACACGGCTAATACAAAAGACAAGCAAGTATGCACACTCACACTTACACCTATGGCCATTTTACAATCATTAGTTAACTTAAAATGTATGTCTTTGGATTGTGAGAGGACAACAGGGAGAACATGCAGGTTCTGGCCTAGAACCGTCCTTTTGTGCAGCCACAGTGTTAACACTTGTAAAACTTTACACAAACACATTCACACCCTCATGTGTCAGTACTGCAAGTAGTCTGCTGTAAGACTGTAACATAGAAAAAATCAATAATAAAACACTTGTCATGAAAGAAAAAATATTTTTGACTAAACAATTCTGATATTGACGAATAGTAAAAAAAGATATCCAGGCAGCTGTGATATAGCTTCGGACCAAACCCGAGGACGACTGCTATGTAAGGAATGATTTAACTGAACTGACAAACTGAAGCTCTGTGTGACAGCTCACATGTCTGAGGTGAAGAAAAGTATAAGGTGTGGCTTGCTGTAAGAATGCAATGGTACCATGTCTTCATATCAGGGAAAACTTAGAATGATAGGTAATTGTTGAATTACCACATGTATTCCATGTGTATAAACGTTTGCAACTCCCTCCCTTTAGAGATCCTGCTGCTGTCTGATTCTGCAGATATTTCATTAACGCAAGAGACAGGCTCCTACAAACAGCTGGAAGCAACAAAATAAACTTCAGCCTCCACTTTTACTAAAACCTGGATTGCATTCAATATTGGTGAGTCTCATTAATCTGAGGTATTAGAATCTTCTGTCTCATTTGGAATGAGATTTCCTTGTGTGGCATGAAGGTGATAGAGACTGAAAGCAGGTGTCTTATGCCAAAAGCTTGAGAGTTGGCAACATTGGGTTAGCTAAGAGTTTCACCTGTCATCCATACTTTTAGGTACCCATTTCAATTTTTTTCACCATTTCTGATCTGTTCTAACCATTTGCATAACTTCTTTGCTGTCTATTTCTATCTCTATTCTTATCCATTAATTTCAGTAAACTATTAACTTTTATGAATCATTACTCTTTTTTCCAATCAGTTTCCACTTTGGCCATGTATGGCTGAATTATTCCAATATTATGACTTCCCATTGTGTAGTGTAGAGTAGTTTTACAGTGTTTGGGCAAAGCCATAGATAAGCTGGTGTGCTCAATTTGCAGGTGAGTGGAGAAAGAAGCAGGGATACCATGTCCACTCATACTTCAGGAGGCAAAGATGTAGAGGTACATGTCAGCCATCTTAGGGCAGGACAAAAACTTTTAATATGTGATTTCAAAGAGGAGTTATTAGGTTTTTAACAAATGCCTGCAGAGGAACTTTAATTACATTTTAATTTCTGTGTTGCAGATGAGTTCAGCTACTACATTTCATAACAGTACTCTCTGGGGTACTTGTAGCCTTGCTTGCTACCCATTATATGGGATTCCATCAGTATTACAGTCACAATACTGAGGGCATTTGTGGCTCTTTAAACCAGACAACTTTTAAATGTAATAGCAACTGAAGAGCTCAAGCAATTCTGTGAAAGGAAATCACTTTAATGATACTTTACTACAAGCAGATGGTAATTGCCTGGCAGTTACAGATTGCATTTGATATTCTATCTCAGTGTTTCATTGGTTTTGGCTTAACCTGTGAACGTCAAGTTAATTACCAATAATAGTAATAATGTAACCAACTGAAATTTTTAGGGATTTAGATTTGTTTCTTTTGGCAAACAAATAATCACATGCAGAAACACTCACCCTCATTTGTGAAATGCGGGGACTCCTCAGCATAGACCTCCCCTTTTCCCACCTGGGTGAGCGCTGACAGGAAGAACTTGTAGCGGGTGGAGCGGTCCGGCAGGCGGAGGGTAAAATCTGTCACATTGGGAAGGAAAGTGTCCAGATGGGCAGGACCCAACCTGGAACCATTGACTACACACACACACACACACACACACACACACACACACACACACACACACGTCATATTCACATACTAGCAGCAGTATTTGTTTCTATATGTGGCATGCATATTGTCTGTACATTCATAATTTAGTCTTTATTTAAGTTGTTGTAATTTCTGTTGTCTTCTTACATCCGGTTACATCTAGTCAGACTAGACGTGCGAAAGGATCCTGTGAAAAGACATACCCACTAAAGCAAGGTTAATACTGAAGTCAATCAGACTGCAACATGTTAAGCGATTTTGTGTGGGATTTTTTTTAGATTATGTTAATTTTGTAGATAATTTTGTTTTAGTTCATTGTTAAAAGTATTTTAACTGAACAATCTACGTTTTTTGTTATATTCATGTGTTAGTTGGATGAGTGGGTTTCAAAACAGTCATTATACTGGTAACCTCAGGTAATTTCAGCTTTGTTAACTTATAACCTGAGTAGTTTAGTTCTGTTCAGTTGACTCCTTTTTAAGAAAGAACTTTACTGCATATTTTGTAATTGTGATTCAATTAAAGATACCTCAGCTTATTTGTGTTTGCTGTGCTTGTGTTTCTGTGTAAAGCTGATAGGTCCCAATACAACTCCCTCTAACAAATATCATGACATGAAGCAAAGAAACCAAATTCAAATCCTCACAAATACTATATAACTACCATCAAGAACAAACATGGAGGTTTTGAAAGTTTATTTGCAAGAGTTTTTATTTGGGATTTGACAAACCGGAGCAGCTCACCTGTTTGGTACTTGAGCTGGTATCCAATCAAAATGCCATTGGGCTCTAGAGGTTTGTCCCACTCCAAGTAGATGGTGTCCAAACTTCTGCGGTTAATCCTGAAAAACCTAGGAGCATCTGGAACTACAAATACACATAAACATAAGTAAAGAAAAGAGTGTAAAAGAGACACTAAATGTTAAAGAGATAGCAAGTGTTTTTTTTTTCCCTTGCAGTTCTCGTCTCTCTTTTTTCCTAATCTGTAAAATGTCATTTGAAGGAAGTGGAAACAAAAAAACAAGATTGCAAACAACAGCATCCAGTGTCTTTTGGGGTCAACCTATCTGTGTTTTTCAGGGCCAGCTGTTACATGTTATAAGGAATCAAGGAGACTGATAACCAGTATTTAGAACTGACGTACATTTGCAGCACAAATGAAAACCCTGGTGTCAATAACTTAGAATAACACAAATTAAAATATATTCATTTAAATGCCTTTGTTTATTTATGTTTACTACTTGTTTAATTAAAAGATAGCTTTTCAGCACTTATCCTTCAGTGCTGATAAGTTGTTAGAGATAAAGATAGACAGGCAGCTGCATCAGAACCGTTGTAGCGCTCATTTTTTTCTAAATATGTTAATAAAAAGTAGTGATACCAATAATCAGGAAAATGCAGAGTATCCACTCAGTTTATCAGCAATGCCGATAACTGATCTATCCCCGGTGGCTATGATATTGGCTGACTTGTGTTTAAATAAAAGATGACTGTGCACCCAAAGGGATCCACCAAGAGGTCAGCATGGCTTGTCTTTCAATTTAGCCTGCCTTTTTCACTTTGCCATGTTTACAGTTGTGCACAGAGCAGTCTGTGCTCCTATTGATCAACAGTATGGCAGAAGTTGCCATCCCAGGCAAGAGAGATTTAAAAATACTTGGACAGGCTAGTCATTTTTGACTCTGACAGCTATTCCTTTCAGATCAGACTACTATCGAGCTGATACCATGTAATCTAAACCCAGTATTACACTGTGATGTTAATTTTCACTTGTTTTTCCCTTTCTGCTCCATCCAACCTTTTACCATTTTGCCAAAAATGTGTATTTTCTGACTCAAGTAACTGTATCAAAGATGACATCAAGCACTGAACATGTATATTAATTCTGAATGTCCCTTTAGAAACCTGAAAGTGCTGACACAAATACTTTTTAATAATATCTATTGTTCTGCATCATAAGTGCTTGTAAAAATCATAGGCAATATATGCTACATTTTACTAAGAATACTGTTGCGAAACTACATGTTCTGTTGTGGTGGACTGTGTCCTCACCTCCCTCCTTGGTGTTGAATTCCACTGTGTTGCTGGGTGGACCCTCAAAGCGGTTGTTGGCCACAACCATGAACATCTTATATTTAGAGTAGGGCACCAGGTCACTGAGGATGCCAGATGGTTCAGCAATGGTGCTGTAGAAACCTTTGGCCTTCTTCTCCCTATTGACAATCAAACCTGGAACCTGACTGGACTCACGCCAGTAGTACAACTGGAAAGCAAAACAGGAAGGAAGGAGTTAACAGGTACGATATGCAGAGGAGGGTAAAAAGATTAAACAAGAAAAACTGAAAGAAGCTGACAAAAGAAATGGTAGAGAAAAACAGTATATAATATATTTTTAGGCCAACTCTGCCATTTGTTCTCATCAAAAAAAAACTGCAGCTAGTCTCACTCTGTACTCCTTGAACTCTCCCTGGACAGTGTTTGGATTCACAGGATTCCAGTGGATGTTCGCTTTGGTGCTGTCAACCTTTGACACTCGCAGATCAGTGGGTGCATCTGTGGGCTCTGAACACACGAAAAGGGATGCAATATTGGTGAAAATCTGGCAAATATTTCACAATTAAATCTGTCAGTGTTCAAAGTGAAACAATTCACTGATAAAATTGAAATGGTCTCCTTTTCTTCAGCCTGAAAAGCATCAAAACAAAACATGCAGCAGCTTTCGTCAATGGAGTTGCCTTTAAAAAACTGATATCTGGTGAGTTTTTACTTACTGTCCTCTCCTGAGTATCCAGTGATCACATTAGATTCTGGTCCTGATCCAAACTCATTCCTGGCCTGAATTTTGATCTCATAAGGCACATAGGTTTCTGTGTTGTGGACAACATGTTTGGACCCCACTGTAGTCACATTAGTCCACTCCTCCCCTGAATCCTTTAGTCTCCACCAAATTCTGTAGTGCAGGTTTGGGCCATTTCTCTCCAGATCAAGGAGGGGCTGGAGAAACAAAACAAGAACCTCACCCTATTAATTCTTACTGCTATGACTTTTGTGGACTACCAGCACCCTGAATTTGCACAGATACCTAGGGGACACATTTTACAGGGTTGTCTTGATTGATACTGTACACGTACACATCATTTTACAAAGAGGATTTCTCCTGTGGCATAATAAAAAAGATAATATAAAGAATTTCTCCTGGGGGATAAACAAGCATTCTCATCTTTTGCACAATGACTCTTTAACAAAAATGACTGAACATTTTTCAAATCACTTAGAGGCTGAAAAGGCTATTTCTATGTTTAACTGTCTATAGATGGAGGAATATATTTTGTCAAATCCAATGCCATTTTGGATTTTGTTTTCCACAAAAACACGACAAATATTTCTGTGTATGTGCTGACATAACTACTTTCAGACTACCTTTCATTGCATTGTTTCACCACAACACAAACTACACTCTTTTGTTTTATTGCTGGTATTGCTCATTTATAATGGTCACAGAGTTTTACCTTCATTTTTGCACATATCTTACCTCCCAGCTGATCTCCATGTTGTCCTTTTTGGATCCCCATCCTCGTAAACCTCTGGGAATGGCATCTGGGGCTTGTTGCAACATAACAGAATGCACTTAGAACCGCATGTCTGCAGGTACAGGTTGTGGACCAGAAGTTTTGGCTTCTAGAATTAGTACTTAATTCTGTATTTGAGATTCAGGACAAATAGAGTTTCATTCCAAAACTAACCAACCCTTTAAAAAAGGCCACACATATTTTTACTATCTGTTTAACAACATATATTTTAATTGCGTCCTTTTAAAGTAGTTAGGGTTTGAAAAACATGGTGAATAATTTGATTTTTCATGTATAGTAGATGAAATAATGTACCTAATTATAGCACAGGTAACTAATGAAAGTTAGCCAACTGAACAAACTTCATTAGTTTAAACTAGTGCTGTCAAAAATATCGCGTTATTAACGCGTTAACGCAAATCAATTTTAACGGCGTAAATTTTTTATCGCGAGATTAACGCGGGCGGGGGTGCGTGGGGCGGGGGCATGGTTGGCGAGGTCGAGGGCGAGGTGTTCGCCGTCGGAGTCAGACAGGATCTCCTGCTGGTGGTGGTACAGCAGCAATATTCTCGCTCGCCTTTCTGTCGGCTCCTTTTCCCCGTCCCGAACCGCGTGCCGCTGATGCAGATGCTCCGCCAGGTGACGGCGGCCTGGGGTGAACGCATGACGATTGACAAGACCAGAGTTATGTGTATGTTGTCAGTATGAACTGAGTTCTCATCGTAGCATATCTAGTCTGTAATACCACTTGATGACTAAACACAGCTGACGCGAATTCTCCGCCTCCTCCTCGTATAAAATGATAATTCAAGGGACATTTAGAATAGATAAAAAATGTGCGATTAATTTGCGATTAATCGCGAGTTAACTATGACATTCATGCGATTAATCGCGATTAAAAATTTTAATCGATTGACAGCACTAGTTTAAACCCAAATAATGTAACATACAGTATGTGTTCAGAGTGTGTGTATGTGTGTATGTGTGTGTGTGTGTGTGTGTGCGTGTGTGTGAATGTGTGTGTGTGTGTGTAGTCTCTTACCAGCTCCACTGGTCTTGTAGCGAGGTGAGGGGCGGCTTGGCTGACTCTGACCTACTGAGTTGATGGCGATGACCCTGAATTGGTAGTTGACGAATGGGGCGAGCTGCAGGATGACAGAGTTGAGGTCTCCAGGGTAACTGGACAGGTTCTGCCACCTACCTGGTTCCCAGCGATCCTCCTCAAACTGGACCAAGAACTCTGCAAAGAAACACCACTGACATGAGAAAAGGAGGACCAGCTATTGTTAGCACAGTAAAAACCTGAGAGGGTTTCTGGAGGTCCTTGAGGGGATTCAGGAGGTCCTTTCTGTTGTTTGGTTCAGCTCTTTCTCCTGTAGTGGACCACATGCACTTTCATGTGTCCATGAGTTTGATTAATGGCTCTAATGCATGAGTTTTACTTACCTCCCTATAAATACAGATTATAGTAATATTTTAATTGCTCGTGAAATGAAATTCATCAGATGACTCATATTTCTGGCCTATTTAAATTTTCCTCATTTGTTCAGTAATGAGTATTTCTTTTTTATTCTCCCTTCATTATCATTTTTCCTCTGAGCTTGGAGACTTGAAATAAGCTTAACCTCTTAGCTCTCTCCTACTTGCACAACACATTTTTGAGAACATAAAGCCTTCCAAGCTAGTCAAGAGACAAGAGAGCGTACAGGTACATAGAGACTGTGTGCACACTGACCTGAGATGGGGCTCCTGTGGTCATTTCCGGGGATCCAGGTGAGACGAACGCTGCGAGCTGCTGGGTCCGACAGATCTAGATCCATGGGGGGGTCTGGACGGTCTGTAAAGAAACATAAATAGCCTGGCTTTAGATATGCGAAACATATAGAACCACATACAGACACAGAGCCAAAGGCATGCTGCAAAACACCTCCACTTACATTATTTAATGCCATTTATTCTCATATTTTAGATGTTTAACATCAGTCTGAACAGTTTTAGTCTTATTATGCGACTTAACAAGTTGCTGGAGTGGACTAAGTGCATGCTTTTAAAATCTACTCTCCATTCTCTCAAACACACAAAAATTTCCTTGTCACATGTAAACAGCATTTTCTTCATACCTGTGCTTTCATAAAAACAATTGGACACAGAGGCATGAGTTAAAGTAGAGGTAGGAAAAGTAAAACAATAAAATCACTCATTCACAGAAAAGAGAACTCAGAAAACAATGAGAACAAAGACAGAGAAGAGCTTCCAACCAAGCCGTGTGTTACCTGGAGGCAAGGCACTAGAGACTGAGGGGTTGAGGGAGGCTTCCTCTGTGGGGCAGGGTCAAGGAGCAGGAAGCGGGTGTAAAGGTTAGAGTTTGTACATTAGTCTACAAGCCCATCAACAGCAAGGAACACAACTGTTAGCATGTAATTTAGTACACATTGTATTGTTGCAAGTTAGTTTGATTTAACTTCAGTTTGAGACACTTGAGCACTTGTTTTACAGATGATCATGTTCGCACTGATGATGTGGTTGATGATCAAGTTTGGGTCACAGAAAAATACCTGTTTCTTTATTTTGTATTTTGTGAATATATGTTTTTCTTTCTGAAGATGTGTCTATATACACTGAATAAAATGTACAGCAGAGGAAACAGATCTTCAAAGGAGAGGACAGAACAAATACAACATCATTTTCCTGTGACTCAAACATATTATTCTGTGCAAAAATCTGAATTGTCAAAACAAGGGTCACACACAATGCTCAAACTGAGTCAGTTAGCTTCACTAGAGCACCGTCTACACAACACGTGGATTGTCATGTGCTGCATGCAAACTATTGAATCAGTGGCAGTAAGTAGAATTGAATCTAGGTGAGTATTTAGTAAACTGCAGAAGTAGTAAGACATGCATGACTTTCATATTGAGGCACATAGCTGAAAAATAGCACAGAGTCAAGGAAAACTTAAGACATTTTCAGAAAAATCTACAGAATGTCTGCAGTTGTGAACAAAAGTTTACATACAAGACCATGAATATCATGGTAGTCAAGAGTTTCCAATGACTAGTGTAACTAAAATTTTCTATAATGAAATCATTCAAACACATACATCTTTGTCACAAAAAACAATCATGCATTTTTGGTCTTATATATTTATAATCGGTCTACTGGAAATATGACAAAACCTGTTTTAAAAGGAGAAACAACCACTGCTGTTGATCCTATAACTTCAGTAAGTGATCTGTCTGAGCACTGTTCTGTATGTGGGTGTACCTAACACAGTGAGGCGGGCTGAGGCTGAGTCCTCGTCTATCTCAGATTTAACAGTGCATGTGTATGTTCCCTCATCGCCCTCATTGACATTGGGGATGGTCAGCGACTCCTCATCCTTCCTCAGCCTGGTGACACACAGAGATCAGTTGTTATAGCAACATCCAAAATCAACAAACTCTGAAATGATTTAAAGTATGACTTTACTGTATTTCTCAATGATTAATGACAACAGAAACTCTGAAAGATTTATTTGTTTTCTCTAGAAACAAATCCCAGCTTCCAGTTTAGTCTGATGACAGAAACAGTTAGTCTACTTTCCAACAGGAAAGATACTTGTAACTCTGTGTCAGTAAGACAGACAATCGTGAGGGTAACCTCACTGTCAGACACAAAAATCTCTTTATTTTTGAAGTGAGCTAGTAGTTGAAAAGTAACACTGAAACTGTGTTTTCCCAAGAGTGTTTGTCAAGACTAAGAAAACAAAAATATACACATAAAAAATTAGTAATGATTTCCCGGGATTAAAATGAAAAATGTTTAAGCTAGAAGTTTGGGTGAGGGTTATTTCATTTAAAATGTTAGCATGGCCATGCTAGTTCGACCTTACAGCAAGTGTATGAGGGGAATCAAAGTAGTTCATAAAAGTCACCACTAGTTGTCATTACCTCCATCCGAGATACAGAGGCTTGTCATCCTTCATCCAGGCCACAGTGATAGTCAGGCTGGGATCTGACTTAACTTTACAGTCAAAGCGAGTTGTAGAGCCCCTGATGGCTGACTGATGCTCAGGGAGACGAACTATACGAGTCGGCTCTGGGTTGGAGTGAGGATGAAGAGGAAACACACACACACACACACACACACACACACAGAAACACATTTGATATGAACTTGTTCATCTAGAGGCACCTAGGAATGTCAATGGAGAGTGATTCAATTTCTGTACATAGAGTTTGGTGTCACAAGGTCCAATCCTGAAAGGGCTAATTCACACAAATATCCATCTTCCTAACCATTCAGTTTGACTAAAGCAAATATAGAAAGTTTGCTGTCATGGTCAGATAGCTTCACCTGAATAAAAACACCATACCTTCTAAAAAAAATGCTTTCATTTTCAGTAAAGCTAGCTTGTAGTAACAACACACATTGTAGGAAATGTAGGCGAATAGTGTCAAAGTCCTGCGCTATGTACATCCAGCCATCCACCCCAACATCCTCCGTTGCTTTGCCAGGGAACATAATCCAGGCAGCAAATCCTTCTGGCGGTAAGCCAAATCATAATGTTGGACTTCACAAGCCTTGCTGTTTCAAAGATGTTCTGACCCAGTTTTGGCCATTGTCAAAGTGACTCGGTCCTATGCACTGCCCTTTTTATCCTACATCCAACGTGCTGTCTCCAATAACTGATCATTCAAAAACTGCTGATTATACTGTGACGTCATCTGCAAGCTCATAAAGTTTTGCCTCCTTGGTGTATTTAACAAAGCAAATTTAGAGGAGGGGAGTTTTTTTAGCAGAAAGGCTCGAAAAGCATAAACTTTTTGTTAGGTTTTCAAGATGAGACTCTTTAGTTGCCATTTGACTAAAATAATTAAATAGAACTTAGGACAACTTCATTTAAGAGACTGACTGCATGTTTTTCTCTTATTTAATACTTTTTTTTTTACTTTCAACACAATCAGACTGAAGATGTCCACTCTTTCATATAAACCTTTCCAAATGAGCTGGGATCATGTTGTATTTCAGAATTTTCTGAAGTGGGCCTTATAATTTTGGGTCTTTCAGTTGTGAAGCTTGAATTTGGGTTTCTGTTTTTTTAAGTACAACAGAACCAAACTCTGTCTTAACCAATCATTTTCTGGCACATCCTCTACTAGCCAATCATTTTACTGCTATCAACTTGCAGACCTGTTGTCTCTGCTGCTGTCAACAGTCATATTGTTTGGCACACTGATGAGCCACTCCTTCTCTCCATTATTCTCCATTTTTCACCAGCACCAGCATCCATGGGTCCCTTCACTGAACTTATCAGAAGAAGGAAATGTCACATCCAAATGTTCAGCTACTGCTCCTCATCCCTTTACTACCACTGGGCTCCATCAAGTGTCGCAGTCCTGACTTCAACCTTTCATCATGATGGTGTCTAATCGCTGAATAATTCACACATATTTCTTCAACTTTTCCTATCATGCACAGTATGTCAAATACATTTATTAAAATAATCTTTAAGCTTCTCTTTCAGTTGATTTTGTCCTGACTTAAATGGAAAAAAAATTGGTAGATGACTTCACTTAGTCACATTTTTATCAGTTCAGCTAATTCTTGGTGCAAGGGAGAACTTATTTGAATGTGATGCATTTTGCAAATGATGGCACTTAAAAAAGGCACAAGAGATGCATGTTATCCTATGGTGTAGGCTTTTTGGCAACAGGAAAGAAAGTCATTTCATATTTCACACAGAATTCTGTCAAGCAATAAGCATCCATGGAAAAACCCTGCTGGAGCATCATGTTGTCTACAAATGATGTCCTGCTACATAGTAACAGACCGACTTTATACCAAAACGTCGCTGTGTGTTTGCTGCATGACTGCATTTTTTACATTTTAGTTTTTATCCCGCAGCCTTGCAGGACGCTTCATATGACTGAGTGCAGCAGTGATGTTATGTCTGACCTTTGACTTCCAGGCGGACCTGGTTTTCAGCTGTGCCCAAGATGCTGTTGGCCACACAAGTATAGGTGCCCTCATCCTCTGCACGGGCACGTTTTATCTCCAGTGTGCCATTGATGTAAACACGGTACTGACCACCATCCAGCCCACTGCCTTGTCCATTCTTAAACCTACCAGACAAAGAAAATGCACAGACATGACAAAAAAGGAAAACTACAGACTAGTAAAGTTGACAGTGACAATTTCAGTGTCTTACTAAAGGACAGTTTAGCAGGAAAAATGGATGTGGGTTTTCAGTAGATGATACCAAAACCAGGATTTCTTAGTTTAACAATTAAACACTGATTACTCACCAACGCAGCTCTGGTAAGGGGGAACCGAAGAATGGACAGTCTAGGAAGGTCCGGTTGTTCTCAATGACTTTAATCAGCTGGTTTCTGGGGCCCAGCATCCTTGGAGGCATATCTACAGGAAGAGGAGCAGTGGATTACACCTCAACAATGCTTTATCACTTACAAAGACGCAGAGGGACTCTGAATATCTTAACAGTTTAATCAAAAATTGATCTGGTTATACAGATGTTAATTCTCACAGGGTCTTGTTACACAACATTCCTGTAAGCTTAATGTTTGGACTACCTGCCCTCGTTGCACAATGTAGCTAAAATAGATAATATTAATAGTGTGCTTGTTCTCTCCACAGATAGAGACATATAAATTTGCACTTTATAAATAAAACTGAACTGAACTAAATTTAATTAACCATTGTGTGTGCCAATTGTGTTTCCAGTAAGCTAGTGCTGCTTTGGCCTGACATAACATGGCTTGTTTCCAGATTATGAAAGACAACACCTTGCACTCCTTATTTGGAAGGTCGAAAAGATGGTACCGACTATAAGCTGCAACCCTGGACTTCAAACCAGCTCTCACACAAACCAAGGTCTGATGTCAGACATCACTCCATCCATCTTTACACACAGTCTACAGTATCAATTCAGCACATGTTACAAAGTTTTTAGGGCTACACCATCCAGCAGCAAGCAAAACTAATGTGCTTTTCACAATGCCAATGTTCTTTTGGCTTAGTTTCCATTGTGCTAACTTCCCCTCTCAGTGTCTCACCGAGAACGCTGACGAAGGCATTGGCCAGCAGATAGCCGTGCTGGTTGGAGGCATTGCACTGGTAAACAGAACTGCTTCCAATCTGAACCGAGCGGAAGATGATGGTGTCACCGAGCACCTGTCTGTTTGGGTTGGGAGGGTAGCCTTTGGTCAGGAGGAAGACGAAGAATGAAGAATAGGGTTAGGTGACAGTAAGAGAGACAAAAAAGAGATACATTTTCATTGACACATTAAGACTGTTTATGTTAACAAACTTTATTTCAATTTGACTTGATTAAAAGTGATTATATTTATAGTCAATGGGCAGTAATCCATACTTTCTGCCAGTTATTTTGCTCCTATAACTTTGCAATAAAAATAACACAAACATTTGGAATATAGATAACTAACCTACATGTGTACTCAATCCCCTAATGTAACTTTAAAGGTAACTAAATCAGGCTACTTAGTAAGTCACATCCTAGCGCTATGTAAGGTTGCTCATTGACTAAATATATAAGACTGGATTCATACAGGTCACCTGTACACCTGTCAGAAATAAATGAATCTGCCTCTTATAATAACCAATGTGCACCTTTGACTTTCTGATATTTTTAAATCAGAGAGAAAGAGTCCGTACTTTCTATAGGGTGTCCATTGATAAGCCACTGGATATTAGGTTTAGGGTTGCCATTGGCCCGACACACCAGACGTCCATTGTCATCCGGGGCTAGCACCAGGTCTGACGGTTTGTCCAGCCAGTAAGGAGCCGCTATGGGACACAAGGAGTCTGGTTAGCATGTTAGCATAAGTTAATATACAACTAGAAGCACATAACCACTGTAACCTCCTCACCTTTAATCTGAACAAAGATGGAGTGGCGTATGCTGCCTAAATGATTGTTAGCCATGCATACATACTCCCCTGCATCCTCCTCTGACACGTTGATAATCTTCAGGGTCTTGTTGTAATTCTCAAATTTCACTTTCCTCCCTGGCAAGTCCCCACCCTTCTTAAACCACTTGATTGTAGGTGTTGGACTGAAGGGGAAGACAAAAGGAGGAGAGACATGTATGGGTTTGGCCTTGTGGTGTTACTGTCATTTGTGTTTTTGCTGCATTGACAGAAAAACTGCAGATTCAGATGCATGCTACTACTACCCATTATTTTGAATTAATGTAAAGGTGCTTTAATTACCAATTTAGTGTCTTTACGCATGTGTAAATGAGGTCATTTCCTTAGTACCATTGCCTTGAATCTTTTTGTAAAATACAAGCATGTATGTCAGTTTCAGTAGGCTGCAGAGTGATGTCACATGACCTTATAAATTGTGACTGAAAAGAGCCCACATGGTTAAACAAGCAAACACCGATGAATGACTTTTAGAAGGCTATAGATCTTTCTGTATTGTACCAGTACAGGCATACACTCAATATTTTATCTATCCTAATCTTGTATATGTGTGTGGAAGGCCCTTACAGTCCAGCAGCAATACACTCCAGCAGCAGTTGCTCGTCTCGTAGCACCATTTTAGAACTCTCAGTCCCTGACGGCGAGAGGAAGATCGGCGTGGACTCTGCTACTTTACGGCCTGCAGACAAGGAGTGAGGGCGGGTAAATACACACACACAAACACATTTATGCATCCTTGTCGCATGACTCACTTCGTACAAGGAGCTAAACACCTCTTTGTCATGTCAGTCTGCCACTATTATTCTGATCATTTCCTTGCGGCTTCAGCTCTCTGTGTAATCAGGTCTAACACCATCTGGCTTTTCTCACAGGAAGACATTAAGAGATACAGAAACAACAACAGGTTCATTGATCTTGCTTTGTGTTCACTAAGGGAACAGAGATGGCAAAGATTGCTCAAGTAATGTAGCTGATTAAATTTGCCCAGTTTCTCTGCTGTAATAAGATTAATTAAGATGCTATTTAAGGTCATGTAGCTGGTGCATTAGTCTTCAGCCCGATGCTAAACATTTCCACAGGGCTTTGAATCTGTACTGGGCCACAGCTACATCATGTAAGCCTTTAGAACAAAACCTTGGTGCTTTTTAGATTTGGGTTTGATGTTTTAAGACCTTTCACTAACTGTTGCCAAGGAGGATTTTTAAAAGTCCTGTAGGTTAACCCATGCCAAATGTACAGCTGTATTGCTTCAGCTGGTATGACAGAACACAAAAATGTGAATAGATCTCTAAACATAAAGGAATCAGTCAGTTCACTTTAGCGGGCTGGGATGTAAGCAAACTGTCAAGTACTGTCTTTGTTTGCATAGCACAACACCCAAACATATGTAGCATTTTAATCAGACATACCGTTGACTGTAAAATCACAAAAGCTGTGGAGAAAAGCTCCTTTTCTCCAAATGAATCATAAAGGGGATCATTTTAAATCCACATTCTTCTATTGTTTGAAATAAAGTGGCCTGTAGTTTAGGATGCTGTTGAAAGTGACTATTTATCTTTATTTTTAGACTACATATAGTAAATCCTGACTTGTCCCCAGTTTCAGTATCAAACTGTCAATAAAAGCACAAACATAACAGGTCACATTTATTTGCAACTGCGTTTAGACCTTCAGTTTGCTACAAGCTCAGCACAACTGCTTTTAACACTGTGGACATAAAATCAAGTCAGCGCAGAGATACAGTCTGTTGCAGATTTGTATGGGATTGGAATAAAAGCATCTGTTAGCTGTTAGCTTTTCAAGTAGTCAGCAGACAGACAGGAGAGGGTGAAGAGGATCTGCTGTTTTTAGTGACATGCTGAGAAGAACAATGACAAACAAGAAAGAATTAATGATATTGAAAGCTGTAATGAACACAGTTGCTACAGTGGGGAGTTTACGGTGAATGCGACAGTAACCTACAACCAGGAACCCAGCTCCCCCACCTGATAATGGTAGCAGGACTTCCCAAGATGCACTGCAGGCTTAGATCCTGTTACACACACACACACAGAGGCAAGGACTACACCTCTGTGTTCAATAGAGATTAGCCTGTGTGTATGAGGGCGTGTTGGCGTGTGAGCATTTTCACAGCTGTTACATTCTTTGAAACACCCCCACTCTCACAGAGAAATGCAAACACAACAAGGAGGCAGCAAACCTTATTTCCATACATATATGACTATTAATGACCCCAGCGTGAATCCAGGCTGAATATTCATCACGTGACCTAATCCTCCTGTGTGCTGGCGCCTCCTTGATCCCACAGGGCCTCAGAGCCGGCAGGATGGTCTCCCACATGGAACATGTCTTCCCTCCGGGATATATCCCATCAACCCCTGGGCTTCACTGCCCCCTAAATCAGTCAATGGCACATATGCTGCCACTTTGGCTGATCTGTTCCCTTCAGCTATGGGCTTATTCAGGAGGTGTGTGGCAAAATGAATTTACAGATTAACCTCTCCATGTGCAATACGCTTAAAATAAGGGTAATTTGCGTGTTAATTATTTTATGTTTATTCATATATGTGATCATTTAACATAGATTGAATGATGAATATACAAGATGAAATGGATATTATAAACATTTTCATTGATGCATATAAGGGTGGTAGCCTCCAGAAAGTGGTATCAAAATTATACTCTTGTATACAATCCCATAAGAATCATTCCACATTGTACATTAAAGCTAAATGGGAAAAGGAGGCAAACATCACCATAACAGAGGACAAGTGGCTGAATATATGCAAGACGCAATCCACCACCTCTAGTTTAGGCCAATGGAGAGATTTTCATGGAAGAGTACAATCAGGTTCCTTATCACCCCAAAAATAAAATGTCTACACAATGGCAGACCAGAATCAGGGCAATGTTGGAGACAATGTGACAACTCTATGGCTGATCATTTTCACATATTCTGGAACTGCCCAGTAATCCAATCCTATTGGTGAGAAATAACATCAGAAATAAATTCTATACTGGGCTCCGAGATTGAACATAGCTTTTGCACAATATATCTAGGAAATATACCAACTAAACTAAATACTCAGGACAAGTACCTTCTTAAAATATTACTAGCTGCTAGCAAGAAGGCAATAACTAGGAAATGGCTAAACAAAGAGCCTCCAACAAAAGCAGAGTGGGTAACAATCATAAAGGAGATGTTTGTCATGGAAAGGCTGACATTTAATCTCAGACTTTGTACTGATAAATTTGATAAGTATTGGTCCAAATGGAGTGTACATATGAATGTTGTACAAGAAGACTTTCTGTGTTAACATGTTATGTCACATTTCTTCTTTTTCCTTTTTAAAAAAAATAATTATCACAACATGCTCCTTATTTTTATTTAACACCTATTTATCCCCTTTCTGATGTTAAAGTAAACTCTCTATGCGCCCAAGATTAATAATGGACTAAGGATGATATGGACAGAACGCTGATTATACTTGAGGCTCTGTTGATGCTTCCTTTCACTTTTGTCCACTCCAGGAAGGTTGAAAAGGTAACCCTGAACACAAGAAATGACTGCTGAAGAGACAAACTGTGTTGTGCTTCCCCTGATGTCCTGTCTGTTCGTCAGTATGTACATTTGAGTCATTTGTAAAAACCAAAATATAAAAATAAAGTTTAAAAAAAAACATAGATTGAAAGGTGGTCTAAGCAGATTATGGACTAAAGAAATAGTTATTCCTACTGTACCAGTGTATATTAGGGTCACAGAGATACTAGTTTATCTGGAGTCACATCTGGTCTAGTCAGACCTCCTTCTCCTATGTTGAATATGATGCCATTTGATTTCATACTTGATTTAATTGCATATTCTCATAAAATTGAAAACAACTTAGAATACTGAATACTGTATTAACAGCTTCAGTACAAAATGTATGAAAAACAGTTGTGCTTTAAAAAACACAGCAAGACATATTCTACATATAATGTATACTACGCTGGTTAAGAAAATTTGGTTGCTGCAAAATTTTGCATGAAATTGTTTCTGTTGTCTATTCTGATGGCAACAAAAGTGGTGTAAGAGGACTTTTTGGCAAGAAAATTCAAATTAAAGTTAGTTACAATTGGACCAAGACACCACTAATTATAAACAATGGAATGCAATGGAAAACAGTACTTCAAGGAGTACTGGCAGTTCTACAAACAGATGAAATGCACAACGTCAGTTCTAAATCAGTCAATAGTCACAATTGTTACAAAACATACACTCCCTACTTTCAGTTAACCAGAGTTATCAGAACAGTCTAAAGATTCAATCCAAGCACATTCTAATGCTGTAAATCTTTTGCACACATCAGACTGATGCATGGACAGATTTTCAGGGATATTTCCTGGGGTCATCTGGTGTTTCTGAAGTATCTTGTCTTGCCTATCCTAGTTACATGTGACAAGATAAATATATTTTGGATTGTTCTTCACAACATCATCTTGCACAGTTAAGGCAATAAAACTCCAGAAGACAGACCAAATACTTTAGCTTTTGATTTTTCACTCTTGTAGAGAGTCAAATTTAAAAATAAAGAGATGAAGTCAAACATAGTGACCACATGTCTAACATGCTGTTTGTCTTTTGTGTGCCACCAAAATAGGTCCAACCTACTCAGACATGGACTCTACAAGCACTCTAAAGATACCCTGTGGTACCAGGCACCAAGATGACATGCTGCAGATCAGACATGTTCCAGCACATTCCCCCACACCCCTGTTTCCAGTTCATGGTTTGTCCACTGGAAGCATCCCACAAGCCCTACTCATCTGGCTTGGTCAGTCATTCAGGTCATTGCACCTTCTCTTTTCTCCCACATCCAACATGAAACAACTCTTCGCTTAGAGTGAACTGTATCCCTGACCTTGAATTGCACATTGGAGATAAACAATCTTATTTTAATGTTCTGTGAGTGGTCAGAATAGCATAAAACAAAACAGTTATGCCTTAAAAGACCAAAAACAATACATTTTACTTACATTACTTATATTTCCATATGAAACTGATCATTGAATTATACAGATGTAGAGAGCAGTTAGCAGGTTAGATTGAGCTTCACTGAGCTAGTAGATTAGCATGTCAGCCATGTTACTGTGGGACAGGACTAAAGAGGTGGACAGGAGGTGGAACTGTCCTGACGGAAGAAACTCACCACCGTAGGGTTCAGTGGCATTGTAAGTTGTGTCATTAAATGGCTCCTCTGAAAACAACAGGCACACATTGGCTCATCAGTCTACACACAAACTTACACTCTGATAGTTTGATACCACAGTGGTGTTGAACACCAAACAAAGCTAAAAGAAAAGATACAACATTTTTCATTCAATCTAACATTTCACTGTGTTTTCTTTCAGCAGCCACCTGAGGAATATCATCATAAAGGTTTATTCATTGCATGTCATGTCATGTGACCACCTCTAGATGGGGACATGTCATATTGAATTTGGACACGCACACAAATATGGAGAGAGTACAGGACGACAGCAGTTCAAATGGTTTTACAGCTTAGAGTTTCTACAAAAGTAATTACTAGACTCACTCATGTTTGACAAAATCAAGATCCTCAGATTGTATTTGTGTGTGTGGTGTCTACTTACTGGTCTGAACTTTGAGTGTGAAGGGATTCTTCTGCTGGATAGTATGTGTGAAGAGGAAGCGAGCGTTGCAGCTGTAGTCTGTGTGAGCGTCTTGGGCCAAAACATTGGAGAAATACAGGTCTCCATTCAGACCCATGGACACTCTCTTATCCTGAGGGATCGGACTCATAGCTGGAAGACATGGGGTGAGCACAGAGAGATGAATGACAAAAGACAAAGAGACAGGTAACAAAACTATATCAAAACATGTGATTTAAACAGTTGTTAGAAAATACCATCAGCACCAACATCCAGCAGTTACAAATAACAGTGAATGTTCTAAAAACACTGAGTAAGAAACGTGGATTTGCAATTGTAATGGTAACCTTGACTGAGCTTCATGATCTATGAAAATTACATTTATGATTTTGAACTATTTACTTTTTTCATTTTGTAATGACAAGTACTACATGTTAGTGAAACTTTAGAACTCTGCCTGAACTATTCACAGGCAACTTAATATTAGGCAAGTGGAATGTCTCAACTGATGGCAGGTATGGAAGCAGGTGTTTTCCACATATTGTGGAAATAGACAGAAGCACACTTTCTTTGAGTTGCTGTTATGATTAACTATTCCTTTGATTTCTGCAATGAAACAAATCCTATTTAAATGTTTTCTGTTTCGTTTTTCTACTGGGCCAGAAGTTTAAAGTTGTGAGTTAATTTCTCACAAATTGTTATACTGTGTTGTCTCTTCTAAAAAAGTGAGCTTTAACCTGATAAAGATGAAGAGAACAGAAGTGCTGTGTGTCAAAGATTTGATAAAGGTCTGGGCAGCCAACTGCCATTGTCAGGAACTTCATGAAACACATTATGTATTTTTATCTACATAGCACCCAATATTTATTTAATGTTTCACAATGTGATTGGCTGCATCATTCTTGTTGCAAGTGTGTAGTTATATTTGGATACCTACATTGTTCATATGCTATGTCAGTTAAGGCATTGTATTAAAAATGTTACTGAAACCTTGTGTTAAAAATTAGATACATGGAGTTTACGAGGCAGCCACAGTCTAACCACAAACAAGGCTGGACTGCAGAAAATATAGGATCCAACATTTGTGTGATACAATAGATGAAAAGTTTGGTTATTACAGGCTCTACTGTTTGGAATCTTTTTCAGTCTGTCAACTGTCAGTCTCACAATTTCAAGGGAGCACAATGCTAATTTGCTTCAGGAACTCTGTAATTAAGCAGACTCACTGTGTATCAACTAAGGCCTATAGTTAAGATGTACAGTACATGTACATTATCTAGCTATGATTCAAACTACACATCCTCAGCAGTACATTGCATCTTCACTTTAGTTAACCATGTTCTTGTGTAGAAACAAAGAAGAAATATGTTATTCCAGAAATCATGTGCTACCGCCTACTGATCTTCTGACAAAGCCAAAAATACAATATACAGATTTAGAGGCAAAGTCCCTTTAAGGTTAACCACTAGCTTCAAAATGCATCTATTTTTACGTACAATTCAATTCGATGTCAGTTCAAGTTAACCCTGCTGATGTGTCATCATAAAGTCGCTTCAGGCAAATGTTAACTTCCAGCACACCCACACAGACGCCGGAACATCATCCACACTCTGTAAATGTACCAACTGACGTGAGCCGTCTGGCCATCAAGGCAAGGCTCCAGGACCAATTAGCAGCTGGGCATCAGTCCGAATCATATGTCACTGTTACACCCCAGTGTCTGGGCTACATGACATGATGGAGAACGAACCTTTGCTAAGATGGAGATTGATGAAATGTTCAAGCTGCTAAGTCTGTAATACCAAACACTGAAATAAATTAACTGTTTCATTAGTGGTATGATTTGTTTTGTTGTTTAAGTATGATGTCTTTTTGTCTCTATTTGTCTGTAAACTGCTTCCTGCATGGACATGAAGTCTGCTCTTCCTAGTCTTTTGGGGCAGCACAGAGACACACACCGAGGCTGAGCTATACTGTAGTGTAATCTTGTAATCCATTCGGCAGAATGAAAAAAGCAAAGAAGAAAGGAAGAGGAAAGGATTCCTGAAAACTCCCTCAAACTGCTGAGAGGGAGAGACTGTGAGACACAAGAGCATTAAGGATAAAAGACTAAATTAAAGCATTATGCTTAGAGCTCACTGGAGACAAATTGCTATGAAAAGAGGGAAATAAAGCTGGTCTCCAGATTACCTGGATTCTCTGGCTCTTTACAGTGTAAGGGGACTGAAAGCAAATAAAATGCACCTTCCAGAGCCTACACTGTTTTCTTCAGGGACTGACTTAATCTGAGGTGGTTGTGTTAGAGAAACTCAACACCAGTTAATACTTCATCCCTTAGAACGATGCATTCAGTCTCCTAATCAGACTCTCAGTTTGAAGAGGCAAAATTAATTTTAATAACTGTATTTAGGGAATATGGATTGCCAAAAGGGTCACAATTCACTTCTATTTCTCTTTTAATGTACATGTTGGTAAACATACAGTTGTCGGCTGCTCACTTGTCTCATCTTAAGATGATAAAACAGCAGCATTTAATGGTTGATAATGTTATTTTTAGCGGTCATGACAGCGAAAAGAGAAAATGAGCATGACACAGAGATAAAACACTGTATGTATGGAGAAAGAAAGGTGCACTCAGTGTAACTGGGAGCATGTTGGTGTGAAATGAGTTCTCACTGCTGTCCATCCAAAAGGTGAACGGAGGAGGCAGGCCTGGTGGGGGGTTGCAGGGTAGAACCAGTGGGGAGCCTTCTGTCACCGACACTGGCTCCAGCACCTCCTTAGGCCACAGAGGAGCCTCTGGAGGATGAGGAAGAGGGAAGGGAGTAGGAGGGTGAGAAGGAGAAAAGAAATGAGAAAAAAGAAAAACCTCAGTCTCTCACACGTAAGCAGTACTGAGCTGATATTGAGTAATTACTATTCTTTAGAAATGATTGTTACATTGACAACTTGTGGCAAAATGTGAGTTATTTCAGCAGATATTTTAAACAACCTCTTTTTGGAACAAGAACACAAAAAGACTCAAGTAGCTGATTGTTTAGCTTTCTATTTTCTAATATAACCATGTCTGGATTGAAATAACTTTATTTATAGCTTGATTATGTTTCAGTGTTAGAATTGCATCCAAATATCATAACATAATAATATAAAAAGCAGCGTATGTGTTTTCGTGGGTTCTTACTGGAGACCCGGAGCAAGATTTTGTTGGACAGCGCCACTCCAAAATCATTGCTTGCAAAACACTGGTATTCTCCTTCATAGTCCTCTGGCCGTCCTCCACTGCGGAAGCCGATCTCCAGAGTTCCCGAACGTTTCCGCATCGTCACCCTGGGGTCTTTCCCAATGTTGAAGAATTTTCCGTTTCTTCGCCATGAAAACCTAAGCAACAATTCAGCAAATCATATTGAGCCTTAAAAAACTTGTTGATCCCAGGAGTTATAAATCATGCTACTGTTTCCCTCTTTATATAATTTACATTTTGACAAGAGTCATTTAAAACTGGTATAATAGAGATTCACACAAACTTCCATTGGAATTAAGCCCAAACAGCACAACATTCACAATAGATTAAATAGTAATTTTGAATGGTGGGCTGAATTACCAGAATCAAGCAGTTAAAGATAATAAACTTTTCCATGCTTGCAACAATGCTCCAAAGCCAGAATTTTTAAAAAATACACATTATTATGTATTTGGTGAAACAGAATGTAGAAAACAAGATGGAAATACAGCATTTATGTTGGTTTTATGCATTACTTTTAGGAAGGTTAAAGTTTCCTCAAAAGTTATCTTGGCTTAAGGTTATGTCCATGTCGACATGAATGCTTAATTATTTTAACAAAAAAAAATGTATGGAAATTCTGTCTGTCATGTGATTGCCATCTTACATTACTCAACTGTGTCATATGACAGCAGCACAAAAATCACCCTACTCTTCATAATGCATGTAATACTACTGAGGCTTAATCCTGTTCCATGTGGTGCTTTCAGAGGGCTGCCTGATTAGTGTGGAACACTGACTATGCTTACATAAGCTGACTCTAATTTTAGTGAGGAGTGGGGATTTACAGAAGATGCTTTCTGTCATTTTTAGGCAAGTTACAGTCAAGCTGGGCCTGTTAGAGGTGCAGCACAGTGCAGAGCCAGAACAATAGGCCACTAGAGAGGTACTGGAGACCAGAGTCATGTGTGTGTTGTGGTGTGTGTTGCGTAGTGAGAGACTGATTGCAAGTGAATAGTATCGGTGAATGTTTCATGAGCATGAATAGTCAACTGAGTGCATTATTGGAGCACAAAGCCTGTCCTGGGAAGGGAAGAGGAGAACCAGTGTGTGTGCATGACAGAGTGGCTGTAAGAGCCTTATTGTGAGGTTCTGCAAGTATGTGTGTGTACACAAGAATCTGGGTGATGTGCGTGTGCATTTGTGCGTGTGTGTGTGTGTGTGTGTGTCTGTGTGTCTGTGTGTGTGTGTGTGTGTGTGTGTGTGTGTGTGTATGTGTCTTATGTAAGGCCAGTCTGTCTCCAAATAAACAATGCACCACTGTCCTGAGCTGGTCATACCCCCAGTGATGTAACCACAGAAGATCACTGTATTTGTGTGTGTCACCGTGTGTGTGTGTGTGTGGGTGTGTGCGTATGTGTGTGTAGACCTGCTTCTAAGTGGCATAGGTGTATGTGTGTACATGTAACTGGGTTTTAACTTTCCCTTTGTGTGTGTGAATACATCTGTGTGTGACGAGAACACAACAAGAAAAGAACAGGAGCAGACAGTAGCCTGTGAGGATGACTGAGAAAGAATAGCATTATAGAAGGAAAGAGAGACATACAGAAAAATATAGACTAATCCAACAGTTGATTTATGTACCAGCACTAATTACTGGTAGAGTCAAACTGCACAAAGTTGGGTTTGTGTAAAATTACAAACTCTTGTATTGATCACAGTTTTCTGTCAGACCCCTGCAGGACAGATGTGACATTTTAGTGCAGTCCTGGTCAATATTATTCTCAAATATATTTATATACCGAATGAACAAACTTGTTATCAACAGATGTTTACTTATAATTAGATACCAATAAATTAAATATAGTTTTACAAGGATCATTTCATACAGACTAGTTTGTATTCAAAAGTTTTTGTCTCAGAGAAGCTGATGACAGGTCCTGCTAGAACTAGAACTGGTGTTTGTGATTTTCAGGTGTAAACTAATAGTTTTTTTTTGTTTGTTTTTTGTTTTTTTTTTAGAAAACTAGCCTTGATTCTGCATATCAGAAATCAAACCTGTCAAATGCATGTCAAACAAAAAAAATATTTCCAAAACTGTTGTCTTGCTATTGTGATTGGTTTAACTTTAGCTGTGTTATGTTTCAATAATAATACTGCTACTACTACTACTACTACCAATAATAATAATAATTATTATTATTATTATTATTTTTATTATTATTATTATTATTATTAAAATATAAATGCAAAAGAAAATTTTAATCTGATTACTACAAGATCCTCCAGTTGTGGTCTCACAGATCTGATTCAACTCATATTGTATTATGCATGCATTTACACCTGCATTAACATGTGTTTTTCCTATCCTCATAGGAAATTGAAATACTAGTCTGGCTTTGCCAGTCCACTCTGTAGAACATAATGGTCTGGCTGAACCATGCCATCATTCTGTTACAGGGGAAAAACACAGTCTGGCGTGTTTGTATTTCTTTAAAAAAAATCACAGTTGTGGACAAAGCTGAGGGAAGAATGTGACTTAGGTATTCTATTAAAACAGTGGAATTGTAAACAGTGAAATTGTTTTGGTGAAACATTTGACTGCAGAGAGACGACGACCGCTCTGATTAAAATGGATAATCCACCACAAAAAACTAGTAGAGCTGCCTGACTGCACAATTCCAATACTTGGCAAAACTTTCAATTCCAGTTTCCTTTTCAGTGTGGTAGGTTGCAGGGCTGCAGCTGTTGTGTCCTGTGGTGAACTAAACTTTAACAAGCAGATAGTGGACGGGGGGAGAATGGCAATAATCGGCAAAAAGCAGGCTTTTAACTACACCCTTCATCTGGTGAGTCAGACTATCGAGATACAGATGACATGTTGAGGTAAAGTGTAGTTGAGATTGAGAAAATACAGAATGAGTCAAAACCACACATACAGTTTAAAGAATAGAATCCTTTACATACACTATAGCTATACTGTAATATATTAAAAGTGGCCTGTAAAATGAAAGAGAGGAGAGAGAAAACAGAACACAGGATATACAGGGTTTTATGGGCAGATTGTTTTCCAGACAGCAACCACAAATAGGGTTTAAGGGAGGACAGTGAGATTTGATTGGGTTTACAGCAGCTGCAACAGACAGCTAGACAGAGTGATGGAGGGGATGGAAGGGCAGCATGGGGGAGTAGCAGCAGCAAAAAGCACAACAGACCACTTGTCAGGTTGAAGCTTTAGGGGATAGGCAGACAGGTGTCACACTGAGTTTATAGGGTTGTTACAGGGCAGGGAAGGATCTTTTGGACATCAGTCAAATAAAAGAGAAGGAGGTCACTGAAAAGGAAGGGTTGACTCAGGTGAAAAAGTGGTATTGTGTGTTTGTGTGAGAGAGAGAGACAGACAGACAGACAGACAGACAGAGGAGGGACAGAGTGGCAAAGGGCACATCTGAGTGCCACTGTCATTCTTTATAACACACAGAGACACAGAGACAGACAGAGTGGAAAGCGAGAGAGGTGTGAGGACAAAGACACACCAAGAACACAGAGAGCAGAGGGAAGTACAGGAGGGAAATAAAGACAATGGGTTTAAGTGAAAACAATGACTGATACAACGGGATGGCAGAGAGGAGGGTAGAAATTCATTTTAGCTCTCAACTGGATTACACTGTGGGCTCTTCTGAGCTCAGCTTTGGTGCCTTTTTCTATTCTTCTCCTGCTGCACATGATTGGTGTGGAAAGTCTGCAGGCTGCCAGCTTCTCAACTTGTCACATCAGACTTAGTGTGAATTCATCAGACCATTTAATGAATTACCTGCAAGATCGTTCTTATTAAGTGCTGCATGGGTCCGCACTGTTAACACCAGCTACTCCACTGTCATAACTTAGGAGTACAACTCAACCAGTCAAAACACTTGTAAAATGTCTCCTGGAGGAGATTTGTCATGCTTGCAAAAATCACAGCTTATGTTACATTCATGCAATGTGGAAGGGAAGGCAATGACACGAAATATTCCTATGTTTATAACATGTTATGGTCATCACACAACTCAACATAGCAGCTGCTAGTTCTCTTGTGCAGCTGCTTCTCATTCATTAATGGAGATTCCACCTGTCCACGTCAATAAACATTGTGAATATAAATCTTCAACCATAATGCTACATAGCCGACAAATTGTTTGTCACAAGCCATAGCAATAGCTATGGTACAGGAGTGTCATGCGAACAAAGTGTGATAATGTTCAGCTGGACACATGAAGTTAAAACACAGTGCATATTTAATACAGCAAAATATCTACTAATTGTTAGGGCTTTGGTGGATATGTTTGCTTGTTTTGTTGGGACTTCTGCATGTTTTAGCATCAAGACAGTGGTAATTGCAACTTGGATGTTGATTTAAAGCCTTTTATGAGGAATAACTACTGCAACTACAATGTGATAATGCATTAAGTTTTGAACACTGCAAATGTTTAAAGCAGAGGTACTTGGGAAAGTTGCTTCCAACAAGCATTATTGGAAGGTTGAGTCCTGGAGCTTCAACCCCATATATCTCAGAGGTATTTTGATGCGTTTTATTGTGTTTAGTACCCCTTTAAAGGTCCAATTTTAGCCAATAAAACAAGTATTCACATTCAGATTTTAGAAACTTTAAATTGAAAAAAAAAACAATTACATTTTGGGCCCAATATCTCGTTGTGTCTCTGCAATAGACCTGTTTCCTAAAACTCAAAACAATGGCACAGAGCAGATAAGCAAGTGTGTTGTGAGTGCTATGTGTGTGCATGTGAGTGTATACTGCTTACGTTGGCACTGGGTTGCCCTTGGCCTCACACTCGATGATGATGTTATCTCTGGGGTCGACAATGTAATCCTTCACTGACTGTTTGATTATTGTGGGGGGCTGCTTTACTGTGGGAGAAGCCAAAAGAAGACAAAGAGAAGGTTTCAGAAATAAGGTTGTGCATGCACAATGCATGAACACAAGCACACAGTCATGTTTTCATCACTTCGGAGGACATTAAATGTAATGTCAATGGACTTACATCATTTCAAAGGTCATTACAGTACAATGACTTCTAACCCCCAATCCTATTTTTGAGCTGACCCTAACTTTAGCTTAAATGTAACCCCAACCTGAACCTTAAATCAAGGTTTCACTCAAAAAGCAAATGATTCATGTTATCGGGTCATGATCAAAAAAGCAAGCCTGGTTCCCACAATTTGGATGTTTGAGATTATGGTAATAAAATTTAATGGAGAGACCGTGAGAGAGAAGAAAAAATGGAAAAGAAGAAGAGAGGCCCTGGCTCTCAAATTAAGTGTTCAAGTGGATATGCATTATGTTAAGCGGTGTGTCAGCAATTAGAATACACTTGTTTACTAAGTATACGTTGGTTGTTGTAAGGAACCTTTTCAAATTCACCTGATTCCAAGGTACAAAGTTTTGTTAAAGTTCCCATATTATGCTATTATAAAATCATGGTTTGAGCAGTGCAGAGCAGTGCAGAGCAGTAGCTTTGAAATAGCTCTGAAGTGACTGCTGGTTAGCATGTAGCTTTAATGTGCTGCTAACAATTACTATTTTAATACTCATTCTATTGTCTGACAGCGAAACAGAACAATGTGTAAATGAGAAGAGCTTTATTGGGAGTTCAGCTGTATTAAAATGCAGTATATGTGAGTGAAGAGAGCAGGAGAGAAGCAAACACATGTAAAGACCAGCTGAGTTTAAATTGAACTTGACATTAAAACAGGAATCCACTCAGTCCATGTTTATTGGTTTTCAAATCACTCTTAGGGTTTTCACCATTTCTGACTGTTTCTCAGTGTTACTGTTTTCATAGAAGTCTGACATGTGGGCGCACAATCAAAGGTCATGGTAATAATGTAAGAAAACACTAACACTATGGATTTTCCTATTCCTGTGAACTCTGCAATTCGTAAGTAATCCATTGGGTCTCCAGTTTGTAGGATGTTGGGAGTGCATAGAGACTCTTGTATTTACTCTTTCAGCTAACAGCAGAACACTTGGTGTGCTTTATTTATGGCTGAAACATTGTAGAGTTAATAGAAGCAGCTATTTCTTTCACTGTTAGTAAAGTACCTGTTTAACTACCATCACACATGGACAGAATTTTCACTGTTTAGAAAATCTGAGAGAAACTTTTAGTTATTTGCACAGTTTGGAAAGCTTGTTGTTAGTTTAGATTAAGTCTTTTGTTTATTATTACTGATTTAGCTTAATTGATGATAATACTAATATATATAAAGCTAAATCAGATGCTTTATAAATTTAGTATCTGCCATTTCTCACCATGAAAATGTAAAACAAAGTGTACTCCCTCAAAAGCCATGGTGTAATTTTCACACTGTCTATTAGAACTTTATCATATACAGTGTTCTTACAGCTAATAATGCAAATGGTCAGACCACTAAACATGCAACCCAAGGTGTGCATTTGTTGTTTTCTAACATGTCAATGTTACTGATATCTGAAAGCAGATTAAAATCAAGAATTATCAGCTTTACAATTTTTAGACTTAAGATTCATTACTTGGTAGGACTACAAAAGGCTCTGAAGCTTTAAAAGATGAAGCAAGTATAACTTTAAACTTATGTGTAGTCCATTCCAAAGTACTTTCTCTATTCCGCCTCTTGCACTCACAGTTAAGTCTGTTAGTTCCTTCTAAAGTTCTAGAAAAAACATCACAAACAATAGTTACATTTTTTAAAAAGGGCTGAGGAATCCTTAAACAATTAGCCACTGTAGTTTTATTAAACAAATGTTACTTACCAAGCAGGAAATATTGTTTAGATGGAGCCTTTGGAACTTGAGTGAATATTTCTGGCAGCAGGACGTTGTATGTTGGATTGAGTCACAATAAACTAGAGTGTGTATTCATGGTAATTCAGGGTACATTTTTTGCTAAATAGGGTCGTGTCATTAATTTCATTTTTTGACAATAACAAAAATATAGTACTTGATCGGGCCTGTCCATTAAACTATGAGGATTTAGACAAATCTGTCCTTTCTTAGTCTTTTGATTTAATGAATAGCCCTTATCAACCTCATACTTCAGAGATACAATTATGACAAAATCTATTGGGTTGAAAATTTGGTTAAACTTCCTTTGGCCATTTTCACCTCAATTAGGCACTTTTGGTTGCCGTCCACAAGCTGCTGGTTGTATCTTTGACCACTCCTCTTGACAGAATTGGTACAGTTAAACTAAATTTGTTAGCTTTCTGGCATAGACTTTTTTAAGTCAGTTTAAGTGGACATATAGGAAACTTTAATTCTAGCCTAACGTAGAAATTTTTTTTACCACTTTTGATGTGTGCTTGTCGTCATTGTTTTGTTGGAACATCCAACTGTGTCCAAGACCCAACCTTCTGGCTGATGATGATTTTAGGTTTTCCTGAAGAATGTGGAGGTAATCCTCCTTCTTCTTCTTCATTATTTCATTTACTTTGTGTAAAACATCAGTTCTACTGGCACCAAAACAGTCTCACAGCACAATACTGCCTATGTGATCAGCATCAAGCTTCAGTTGAGCTTTAAGGTGCTGCTTCTTGTATGGCAGCCTCTCAGTCCATGGCGATGTAAAACATACTTGATATTGCTGGAGCACATAGTGATAATTGTTCTGTAGCACCTTCTAAGTCTTTGCAGATCTGCTTTTTGGTAGTTCTACCATCCTGACCAGTAGTCTCTTAGCAGCAAATGACAGTTTCTGTTTTCTTCCTGATGGTGCCAATGACACAGCAGCACCATGCACTGTATACTTATAACTGTTTGCATGGATGATTCTGGAATCTGTAGCTGCTTTGAAATGGTTCCAAGTGACATTCCTGTTTTGTTTGTCAGTGATTTGCTTCTTCAGATCTGTCCTCATCTCCTCAGACTTTTCCACTGTAGTGTTTGTGACTAAGTCTGATGCAAGTGTGAAAAGTGTTGTAATGAAACTGACTCAGAGGTCAATTGTAATCACTCACAAGAAGGTAAGAGGTCATGCTACTAAGAAAATTTAATTAACACAACATTCTACATCAAAAAATCGGCTCATTCCAATAGCTGTATATACATTTCTTTACCCAGCAGATTGTATCATACTTTCAGAAGACGTATAACAGAAAAGTTACAAAGAAACACTTACAGTCTTGCAGGATCTTTGCTGTTAGTCCAACGTAAAGCCAAAGAGAGACAGAGAGAAGGATAGGGAAACTTTGACGTGACTGTTAATCGTTTTATAGACATATTAGCATTTACTGTGCTTTGTTATAATTATGTATATACATTAAGTTATTACATTATAGCTCTGTGGTTCCCAACTGACCAACTCTACCCATTCTGATTGGGTTGCAAGTAAATGGCTTAGCTTTGTCAATAAAGAGGTTTTATTGCAGTGAATTTGCCAGAGAAATGCTTTTTGAAGAGCGGCAGTGTAACTGAATCTATTATTCACGTAACCGTCACCTAGCACATTCTTCAACTATTGATCCTGTGAGATGCCCCTTTTTTTACTTGTTTCAGTTCCTATGTTACGGTTGCTGTGACTGACTAATTTCCCACTAAAAGTCTTGTTCTGATTGGCTCACACAGCTTGTTTTAAAGTTTATGAGAAGCTCATAGGAACTGCAACAGCATGGATTCTTAATGTATTAGTAGAATGATGTATGAGTACTTACTCAACAACATTATTGCAGCTGTTGAAAATGTTCACCTGCTTTATGAAAAAAAATGTTGTAGGATAAAATACAACTTCCTGCACAATTATCAGCTAGAGTCATAGAAAAACTTGACTGTGTTAAGCTGAAACAGACCACGAGTCTCACACATCGAACCTCTGTTCTAATGTATTGTTCACATATAATAAAGTACAAATACTACTTCCTGACCTCTAGCCATTACTACTAAGGTCAACAGCAGTCTTAGTAGTTTGTGCTGCTCGTGGTACAGACCAGGGAGAGCAAGCTAAATTCAAATTTGAGCTACTATTACAGTCAGCTAGCTTGCTACTATTCTTCTCTGATTCATTTGCAGCATGCATTTGTTGCTTTGTTCTTTTGTACCAGGCCTATTCATGTTACATTGTAAAAATGGTGTTCATAATCTGATTAAACTTGAAGTAGCTGTACCTGCAGCTGCAATGCCCGTATAGATGCACTCCCTCGATAGTTATTAGTAATATTTTGCTAGCTTAAATTTAAACAGTAGCCCAGCAGTTACTATTCTCTCATTACTGGTTATTATCATCTCCTCACAGCAAAATTGTATTTACTGATAAGCAGATTAGATGAATGGAAACTGAATGGGTCTTCATCATCTGGTGTTTACATTTGGAAAATTTGTACCCTGATGCTAGACCAGTTGAGAACCACTGTGATAACACGTTAGCCTCTTTCAGGCATGGAACATGGAACACTGCAGGGTTATTCAACCCATTAAAGTGACGGCATTCTGTCATTCAGCCCCTTTCACACATAAGTCACTTATCCATTACCACATTGCCGGGGAGCACCACAGTACAGACGCAATATTTGTCATTCAGATATCGCAGCTTTTATAGATGAGTGACCAGGTGAACATTCACACGTGCAGTTGACTTGTTTAGTAGCCGTCAGATTAATGGAACAGAGTGCATGTCTGAAAGAGGTAAAAGTGTTTATAAGCTAAAATATCTATATTAGTTTGAACAAAATGACAGTGAGAGTGGAGAAATTTATAATGAAACTGAAACAGTAACTGAAGACTCACCTGTAAGAAGTTCCCATATCAGCAAAGGATGAGGAGTGAGGAAAAGAAGACAACATATCAGTTATGCTTTAGATTGTGCATCACAGACTGTAACACACTGTCATGTTGTATAATGCAATTGAAACAACTGATTAAAACAGAAGGAGAGTGTAACCATAATTACTTTGAAAAATTCCCCGTTCACCTGTATTTAGAAGGCCAGCACATGAAGCGTCTGGGACTACAAAATAAAACCTAAATGCTTTTTTAGCTACTGATGTTTTTCAAAGTTGTGGAAGTATTTGAAATCCCTTTTAGGACTGTGATAAAACAGGGAAAGTGGACCTTTAACTTAACTCTTATGCGTTTTTTCTCAGGTAGCTAGGTTTTGTCTAGGATTCAAATTTGTTTTTTTTTTCCTTTTTGATGCAACAAAGGAAATGTAACTGTGGAAGAATTAAAAACCACATTTAATGTCTGTCTTAGTTGCAGCTGCTTATCATTTAGAAAAAAAGAAAAACACATTCAATTCTTGTGGATTTGCATATTTGTATTCTACCTTCCTGCTGCTGTCTTGTAAAAGTACTAAATACCAGTAATATTTACCTGCCTGATTGTTTGTTCAATGCTGAAGCCATCTTGTTTCAGGAGCTTGACCTTGTGTTTCCTGATGAGGCCGTGTGTAGTGTTTGTAGAATTTGTGTGCGCACATACTTACTGTGTTCCTATGTGTGTTCTGCTTACATGTATTTTACATATATTTTACTTGTATATAGGTTATATGATCTAGCTAATGGCGGTGACTGTTTTCAGTATCTTGAAAGACTTATTTAGTGGTTTAAAACAGTATTCATCATATGCCCATTAGGTGCTGTGTTGAGAGGAAGTGTGTGTGAATGCATGAATGTGTGTGTGTCCTGTTGGGATGTGCAGAAAACATTCATCAATAAAGGTCAAGAGTGCAGCTTGCTGTGAAGTAGATAAGGAGATACTAGAGAAAGAGGGGGATGGGGCTTCTCATTCTGTCTGCTAAATCAAATTGTGTAGCCTGTGGGGCCTCAGCTCTGATACCAGGCTGGATCACTACCAACTAAATCTAATGAGCACATCTACCAAAAGCAGACTGGCTTTTTTGGTACACATGTAATGCTTAATAGAACTACATAGAAGAATTATATCTGATGTTGTTTGCCTGATTCTGCTTCTTGAAAATGTTGATCAGAAAGTCAAAGTCTCTTGATTTATCTACAGAATTTTGGAAAATGATATTTTGACCACGTTCACACATCACACCAACTTGGAGCTTAGAATTGCTGCCTTTCCATTTAGAGTTAGTTAGACAAACAGATTAGCTCTGGAGCACAACATCATAAATTAGGCTTTCAATAAGGTACAGCAACTCATGTTTGAAAAAGCAGCACTTCTTAGATCAATACATGCACTGTGTAGTTAAAGCTATATTTATAACCATATGTCCATATTTAAACATTGTACTTTGTGATGATGAAAAATAAAACTATTATCAATATATGTTCTATGTTTTGAATAAATGGGCTGCACAGTGGCGCGGTGGTTAGCAGCGTTGCCTCACAGCTAGAAGATCCCTGGTTCGCATCCCGGTTAGGACGCCCGGGATCTTTCTGTGTGGAGTTTGCATGTTCTCCCTGTGCAGCGTGGGTTCTCACCGGGTACCCCGGCTTCCTCCCACAGTCCAAAAACATGCTGAGGTTAATTGATTATTCTAAATTGTCCGTAGGTGTGAATGAGAGTGTGCTTGTGTGTCTCTATATGTAGCCCTGTGATAGGCTGGAGACCTGTTCAGGGTGTCCCCTGCCTTCGCCCTATGTCGGCTGGGATAGGCTCCAGCCCCCCCCCCTACAACCCTACAGAGGAATAAGCGGTGTATAGATAATGGATGGATGGATGTTTTGAATAAAGTAAATGATATAATTTGAAAATTTCACCAGAGCATAGAAGATAAAGATTACAATAAAGTAAGAAACTGTCAGATTTCACATAAACAAATAAAACTATGAGTTCTATAACTATCAGTTTATCGCAGTGTGGCAAATTCATTTAGGAGAGGTCACTGGGTTATAAGAGTATTATACAAATGGTCTCTGTTAGGCAGGGACATGGGTGTGGATCAGATCAATAGAGCATCATAAGTCCTGAGTTTAAAGGTCAGGAATAGAAAAAAAAAAGGATAGATGACCCCATGGGGGGCAGAAAAATAGAGCAGCTGACAGCTGACAGCTCTGTGTGTGTGTGTGTGTGTGTGTGTGTGTGTGTGTGTGCGTGTGTGTGTGTGCGTGTGTGTGTGTGTGTGTGTGTGTGTGTGTGTGTGTGTGTGTGTGTGTGTGTGTGTGCGTGTGTGTGCGTGAGAGAGAGAGAGAGAGAGAGAGAGAAAGAGAGAGAGAGGCAGGTGTCCTTCGGGCACTTTCAGTATCAAATTAATTTTCATTGTACAACTGAGAAACATCCATCGTTTCTGTGAAAAAAGTGTGTGTGTGTGTGTGTGTGTGTGTGTGTGTGTGTCTTCTCAGCAAAAAGGAAGTGTGTGCATTGAGGGTAAGACAGAATAGGCATGACTTCTCCTTTTCTCTTTTGTGCCTTTGTTCACACTGCCCTCAGGAATCCATTCAACAATAGAATCCAGTCAGGCTTTTATTATCCTTATAGACAAGTGTAAGAATACATTGATTGTGTGTATTTGTTTTGGGAATATATGTATGTAGCATATTAAGGTGTGCATGCTGGAATCACTGAGACCTATCATCTTTACATTTGCAGTCAGAAAGCCACCCAAAGTGATGCCCTACCAGCAGACATAAAGCAGTCTGTTTTCTAAAAACTTAACAGAATTTGAGGTTTTTCTCCAGTGATTTAGTACCATTTGCTAAAAAAAGATTTAAAAAATCTTAAAATTAAGGGCAGAAGAGATCAGGATATCTTGACTTTTAGTTTCAAGTATGAATCAAGCTCTAAAACAATGGACTGTATAAATCTTAGTGTAGTCTGATTGCATCTTTCCATGCATCATGTTTCCTCATCAGCTCATTGAAGGCCTAAGCAACAGTAACCTGTAGCTATAACTTTCATGCTTGTGGTAACTATGGTATTTCAATAATTAACTTTTTTTTTTAAAAAAAAAAAGCTTCTTGCTACAGTTATTTGTAGCAGGTCAAAATGAATTTAAAACTAAGAATGATAATGACAGTAATATCGGGAAGGAAGAGGATGTCATTAGTCTAGGTTCCCACAGATCAGTGAACCAATTATCAACAAAGAGCTACATGCAGCTGGTGTAACTCCACCCTGTTTCAAAGTTTGAGATGCACTGGAGTTTGTCCCAACAAGTATGTAGGTAGTTTTACAATGTCAGTGAAAGAGTGTTCCTACCTTCGATGTGGATTGGTTCATTTCAATGTGAATAGCATTGCTTTTATATAGCACTATAATATAAATGCTATGTGCCAAAAGCTATATTTCAAAAATTTTGTCAGCAGTATACAGCTAAAATAATCTGTAAAAATGTGAGCTAAAAGTGTGAGCCTAGTTCATGGTGGCAGCAATCTTAGCAACATTCTTGTGCAACGCCATTTATTGATCATCTATATCAACCAACTCCCCTTTAACCAAATGAATTGTTATAGTTTTCACTGCAGCTTTTGTATTGCAGCATTCTGTGCATACTGAGTTTAAGTGGGTCTGATAATTGCTCAGTGACTTACGATCTTGTGGGACTTCGATGGGTGCTGTTTCCTGCCACAGCAGAAGCAGTAATGACATTACAGCCAGGGCCGCATGCCCGCCCTGCCCCAACATCTCTTCCCCTCCGACTGGCTGGCCTCGCCTCTCACCTCTCCTGATTAGCTTAGATGGTTCTCCAGACAGCCGCACTGAAGACCTCTGAGTACAGACACAGAAAGAGAGACAGATGGTTAGCATGAAGGCAGCATAGTAGAGCATACAGTGTATGTACACTATAAACACTTGTGTAGTTGTGTGTATGTATTCTGGCACAAAAGACATGTGCTGGCTCTGGCCTACATTCACAGCTGAGTCCCTGTGTGGCTCCCTTGAGAGAGCAGCCTAGATACAGAGCCAAGGAGAAGATCTGTGGCAGTGATTCTTAAAGTGAGATCAGGCTGCAGTCATGGGCTGCTTCATAGGAGGACAGAGACATTTTACTTTCAAAGCAAAAGCTTGAAATATACATATATGTTTTTGCCAAAATGTAATTCTACAAAAACAATATGATGAAGGAAAGACAATTCTGTAACATCTGTGGCAACATTAGCTTATACTGACAGTAAAACTAGAAAGCAGGAAATTTGCTGCGAATGGTTTAAGATCCATTTGTCTAATTGCATTGACAAATGCAGTAGCAAATGGGCTGTATCATCCACTGTGGTTGGCATTTCAAAGTTTGAGAGGCTGTGCTATCTGTCTTCCCAAAACTCCTTTCCCATTTTTTTTGCAGGCAGTCTATCAGGATGCATAAGGAGGTTTTAATGAAGGGATTTCTAGTGGATATGTGAGACATCATCGGATATTTCAGCATGTGCTCCAGTACCACATATATTTATGGCCAAGTGACAGTGTCCTACAGAGTCTGTAGTAATAAACTTCATGACACGTTTATTATTGTAACCATGATGATAAATATCCTCTAATCTTAGCAAAAACTTATTTTAACCCAAACCCTGATTTTTCCAAACATAATCAAGTTTTTTTTAACCAACTAGTTAATTTCTGGCACATCTCCTGCCACTAGGACGTTGCTACGTGTCATATCGGAGGCTAAAGATAAATCACGGAAGTTGGAGGATTTGCTGGTTTTGACCTACCACTACGCAGTGCTCATGAAGTCAAGTCTGTGGTTAAGCCAAATTTTCCAAATAAACACTGCAACGACTACTTTCAGGACCATTTTACTACCTATATATTCAAACTCTTCTCTATCTAGATCTTCCATCATTTGATATGATAATACTTGCTTATTTTTTATTAGACTTTATTCTAAGGAAAAAAAACAATTCTGTATCGTGAAATTATGCTTTTACATGTATCTTACCATAAAACGCTGGCAGTAGAGATATCATTTCATAACTGTGTAGGAGAGATTGTCTAGAATCTGGCAATATCAAAACCATGACGTTGGGACACTGAAATATCTTAAAATTTTAAAAAATGTCTCTGCTTAGCGCCTAATCAAAGTAAACGCTACCACTTTTTTTCATACACAGTAGCCTACAAGCAAAGCCTAAACTTGTGCACAAGTGATCTTAGCTTGTCTTTTGACCACAACTTCAGAATAATTGCATTTTCTTATTTTTTATACAAAGTGAGACGTAACGTCAGTCCAATGTTGGAGACAATGCAGACATTTTAAAACCAGATTGTTATTTGGAGCATGAGAAACAACTAATATCATTAAAAGCTATAAGTTCTCCTGCGTATTTTGTTATATGGCTGTGTTATGAAACTACAAGGACTGTCATTTATTCAACTGAGAAGCTGGAATTTAAAAATTGGGTGAAGAAACTAGCAACAATTTTACTCTGCAGAAGTTTGATCAATCTTCATAACATCACATCAGTAAATGTGCATAATTACAAAGTTCTGATTCTGCTTTTTCTTGTGATATGACACTAATATGTCATAACAAATACTGCATTGTAATTATTACCAACAACATTCTGTATCTGCTTTTGTCCAAGTTAAATTGTCTGTTCTCAGTAAGTGGCATAGACGGCAGTGACTTATAAACCTCTACAGATACTTCATACTGATCCTGCATCAACTTATAGGTGGGTGACAACATGCACATTAAATTCATATTTTTGTGGTCAAAACTATTCTGCATACTCCCAGATTCAGCTGCCAGCCAAGTCTTTCTACTTCACACTGCCACTACCTCCACATGATAACCAGGTCTGTGTTCTGGCAGACCCATCAGGACCACCTGCTCGCTGTTAATCCCTGTCCACATGCTGTCATTCCCCACCAAGATCAATCCTTCAGTCTGCTTCACATCACACCAGAGCTCAAAGCTATGACAACAGAATGAATGAAGAATAAAATCAGGTGGGAGTGTGGGGGTGGGTTTAAACATAAGGCTGCCATTTCAAATCTCTTAGAAAATGGGTGGAGAATGTGACATAACACTGTGTCACACTGGGTACACTCAGTCAGTTGTTGCAGAATGAACTGTATAAATACATTTTTAAGAAAATGCATTACAATTAACATAAACAGTATAGTGGAAAATGAAAACTTTTGCAGTTAAACTTCTGTTAAAACGAAAAAAGCAATTAGCACAATTAGCATGTATTAAGTATGACAGGAGTCATGCGTTATTATTAACTTATTATTAAGTAAAGCAAGACTGTAACCACATCACATTGAAGAAATTTGAATTCACAGACAGCTGTTGCTCAGCTCAATACACTTAGGGGTTTTACAGCTACACCTCTTTAGTTGCTTACACTGCATTTGACTTTTTTGTATACATACCTTTTATGCTATTTGTGGGTTGCAATTTGAAGTTAAAATTAGTTCATCTACAGCTTCCTTTAATGTTGGTGGTTTGTTTTAGAAACAACAGAAAAAAGTGAACACTAAGCCCTTTTTACCACATGTTAAGACTGGAGATATTCACCATAATAGCTCAAATATAACACAATCGTTTTTCCTGGAAACTAGGTTTGAAAGTACGAGGATCAGTACATAACATCAGAGGGTACCAGGGTAACACAGTCTTCTACACAAAGTACAATTCTACAATGCCATTTAGCAGACGCTTTAATCCAAAGCGACGTATATAGGTAGGTAGGTAGGCAGGGCAGTATTAAGGACCTTGCTTAAGGGTCCTCACTGGACCTGACCGAGATTTGAACCACTGATCTCCCATGCCAAGGTCACTGAGCTATCTAGCTGCTGGAAAATGTTCCATTATGGGTTGTTTGTAGCCTAATGTTTTTAGTTTTCACTCCGTTTGTAGTCAGTCAGCCCCTAAAGCGTTTGGTGAGTCTAGTTTAGCCTGAACCAGTTTCTCAAGGTTCCTGCAGCATGCTTCACCACTATAGATGAAATACATTCAGAAAAAAGCAAATTCATAGCATCTCAGGATTCAGTTCAGAACTTCAGCTCAAAGAGTCTAAAAAATAAAAGAATGAAGAACCTGACAGTGACTGACAGACAGAATGCACAAATGTGGGTTTTAAGTAGTAGAAAATGCCTTCAAGTGGTGTCAAAGATGTTAGGGTTATCTTCTAATCACGGGCATCCTACAGTTGGGCCAATACAGTATTAATTCTCCTGTACAATGAAAAGCCTGAAGTATGTCAATAGTGCAATGCTTTGGACCAAAGACAGATGAGCTGTGAAATAAAAGAATTATCTCACAACAGAGGGAACCCAACAGCTTTTTGGCCTGAGGGCAGTAGTCACATTTCACCCCAAACCTGCAAACACCTACTACACACACACAGACACACACACACACACATTATGCATAAACCATCTGGAGGTAAGTCAGTCCAACCCTATACAACTAAATAGCTAATCTGACCCTGGGGAGTTCAAAGTTCAGAATTGGTTGGCATGAGATGCCAGTCATACAAAGGCACAGACACACACACACACACACACACACACACACACACACACACACACACACACACACACACACACACACACACACACACACACACACACACACACATACACACACACACACACACACACACATACACACACACACACACAAACCATGCATGGATGCACATGCACAGGGAGATACATGTTTACACATGGATGAGGACACACCCTGACACACCCTCTCTCCCCTCAGCAAACACACAAAAAAGCACACATACCTCTGCTGGCCAGCTGTTATGAAACCTGACCAGTATTCTGTTAATTACTGAACTCAGTGCGCACACATACACACTAGAAGAGAACATGGAGTGAGGGGATAAGGAAAAGAGCATGCCCACAGTCCAATACAAGGCTTAAGACAGGAATCCACTTAGAATTGCAGATCAATTCCCATGAGGTGAGAGAAATCAAGATAAAGAGAAACGAAAGAGAAAAAAGAGAATGGCAGAGTGAAAGCTCTGAAATAGGTCAATGTCTCTCTCCACCTCTCTCCACTCTGCAGTGCATTATAAATGATAGCACAAACTGATGCACTGAAGCTGAATGCACAAGAATTCAAGAAGGGGGTCAGTGAATGGCACACACTGCTGGGGTTTCAGAAAAACTGATGTCAAACTATTTATACATTCTACTCTATAAATATTGCCAGAATTATGTCCATCATTTACATGAAAAGTATAAATACATTTTCAAGTCCTACAGCTGTCTGATATGTTACAGATTTGTCTAAAAGAATACTCTGATATTTTGGAGCATATAGCTACAAGTCTTGATGTCACCATAAAGTTTCCAGGTAACCAATGAATACTCAGGACCTGTGCAAGAGATCATCTCTCTTGTAAGGCCGCATCTTGTCATTTTCACTCTTCATTTTTGTACAGATTGAACAAACAAAAGTGCTGTGAAAAGTAAACACATGAAGAGATACTTGAAGCATGTGACTTCCGCTTGCTTTCACAGCACTGAAAAAATCGTAAAAAGCGTAAAAATCCGAGAGCCTGTGTGAAGAGATGCCAAGATAAGCCCATCAAAGTAATGCATGCAACAAACAGAAATACATACTTAATCAGGTTTTCTACATTATTTTTCAACGACTAATAGTAGCTGTTTCAAGTGAACTGTAGAATCAGCACCACGAGCTGTTTATTTCAACATCTTCAAACTTTTTAACACTTGTCTAAGTGTAGAGGGTGGAAAAGGGCAATCATTCCTATTTTCTTTGTTCAATTTTCTAAAAAAATATGTTTCAAATTTGCACTATATTTTGCTAGAAACCTAGCTTATAGAAACTCATTGTACAACCCTGTGAAACAAAGACTATTAAAAATCACACCCAGCTGATTTAGAGGTAATTATAATTCATGCTAATGCAAGTCTTAATATTAAACACTGTATTTTTAGCAATAGCGTCTCATTTGACAGATCTGCTCCACTTGTCGCAGCCCAGCTATGAAACAGCACTGTGTGAATAAAAGCGACTTCAAGCAGTAGGCTGAAAATTTGAGGGACTTAGGGAAAGTGGTGGGAACACTGAAGTGGAAGTGATGTGAAATGTGAACAACAGACGAGTCAAGGCCTTTTCACTTTCATTATACAGTACACACACAGAGGAGCAAGGTCCACAAGCAAAGCTATCAACAGACTGACTTTCTGGCAGAAGGGAAATTGATTTACACCTGCATCCACACACAGAGACTGCTCCATTGGAAGATCAATATCTTCCAGCTTGCTCCAGAAAGGCAGTCTTCCCTTTTAGTTATCTAAGTGGTTAATTTAGGGGAAACAGCTAGGTTGGTGCACTCTGAAAAACATGGCCTACCTACCTGCATTAAACTTGGCAGAAATCTGGCAATTTCTAGTAGGTAAAAATCCACTTGGGGATCATGTCTTTTTTTACTGCAGTAGTCTTACTTCCTGACTCTTTTGGAGGTGGGTGGAATCTGGTCAGGTTAGGCTTTGTGTCATTTATATCTTTTGAGATGGGTGCCCTTGTCAGATTAAGTAATTATGATGCCTTTAATTCACTTGGTCACAACACATATCAGACTACATGCTGAAACCAACCAGTAATAGCTTTTGCCATTCAATTCAATTCATCCATTCATTATCTATACAGTTAGGTCCATAAGTATTTGGACATTGACACAATTTTCAGCATTCCAGCTCTGTACAACACCACAATGGATTTGAAATGAAACAATCAAGATGTGCTTTAAGTGCAGACTTTGAGCTTTAATTTGAGGGCATTTACATCCAAATCAGGTGAACGGTGTAGGAATTACAATACATTTTATATGTGCCTCCACCTTTTTAAGGGACCAAAAGTTATTGGACAATTGGCTACTCAGCTGTTCCATGGCCAGGTGTGTGTTATTCCCTCATTATTTCATTTACAAGGAGCAGATAAAAGGCCTGCAGTTCATTTCAAGTGTGGTATATTCATTTGGAATCTGGTGAGGTCATCTCTCAATATGAAGTCCAAAGAGCTGTCACTATCAGTGAAGCAAGCCATCATTAGGCTGAAAAATCAAAATAAACCCATCAGAGAGATAGCAAAAACATTAGGTGTGGCCAAATCAACTGTTTGGTACATTCTTAAAAAGAGAGAACGCACTGGTGAGCTCAGCAACGCCAAAAGGAAAACAAGTGTAGTGGATGACAGACGAATCCTTTCCCTCATTAAGAAAAACCCCTTCACAACAGTTGGCCACATCAAGAAAACTGTCCAGGAGGTAGGTGTATCTGTGTCCAAGTCAACAATTAAGAGAAGACTTCACCAGAGGAAATACAGAGGTTTCACCACAAGGTGTAAACCATTGGTGAGCCTCAAAAACAGGAAGGCCAGATTAGAGTTTGCCAAGAAACATCTAAAAGAGCCTGTGCAGTTCTGGAACAACATCTTATGGACAGATGAGACAAAGATCAACTTGTACCAGAATGATGGAAAGAGAAGAGTATGGAGAAGGGAAGGAACTGCTCAAGATCCAAAGCATACCACCTCATCAGTGAAGCATGGTGGTGGTAGTGTAATGGCGTGGGCATGTATGGCTGACAGTGGAACTGGATCTCTTATATTTATTGATGATGTGACTGCTGACAAGAGCAGCAGAACTCTGAATTCTTCTATTCTGAAGTGTTTCGGGCAATATTATCTGCTCATATTCAACCAAATGCTTCAAAACTCATTGGACGGCGCTTCACAATGCAGATGGACAATGACCCGAAGCATACTGCGAAAGCAACCGAAGAGTTTTTAAAGGCAAAGAAGTGGAATGTTCTGCAATGGCCAAGTCAATCACCTGACCTGAATCCAATTGAGCATGCATTTCACTTGCTGAAGACAAAACGGAAGGGAAAATGCCCAAAGATCAAGCAGGAACTGAAGACAGCTGCAGCAGAGGCCTGGCAGAGCATCACCAGGGACCAAACCCAGCGTCTGGTGATGTCCATGAGTTCCAGACTACAGGCTGTCATTGACTGCAAAGGATTTGCAACAAAGTATTAAAAAGTGACAATTTGATTTATGACTATGTTAGTTTGTCCAAATACTTTTGGTCCCTTAAAAAGGTGGAGGCACATATAAAATGTATTGTAATTCCTAAACGTTCATCTGATTTGGATGTAAATGCCCTCAAATTAAAGCTCAAAGTCTGCACTTGTGGTGTTGTACAGAGCTGGAATGCTGAAAATTGTGTCAATGTCCAAATACTTATGGACCTAACTGTACATCCTCTATAATCCTCTGTAGGGTTCTATCTCAGCCGACTTGGGCAAAGGAAGGAGACACCCTGGACAGGTTGCCAGTCCATCGCAGGGCTACATGTAGAGACAGACAACCAAACACACTCACATTTACACCTATGGAAACTTTAGAATAATCAGTTAACCTCAGCATGCTTTTGGACTGTGGGAGGAAGTCGGAGAACCCAGTGAGAATCCACGCAGGGAGAACATACAAATTCCAGACAGAAAGATCCCAGGCCCATGCCAGGACGCAAACTAGGGATCTTCTAGCTGTGAAACAATGGTGCTAACAACTGAGCCACCATGCAGCCCCAATTCAATTCAATTTTATTCATATAATGCCAATTCACAACACATGTCACCTCATTGCAGTTAACATTGTAACATCTTCTCTTACAAATTTTCAACAGAGAAACCAACAATCCAAAGTCAGCCACAGTAGGAAGGAGCCAAACTTCATGCTGTTACACAATCAGCAGGGCTGGGGAAAGTCAACAAGATGAGATGTAAGAAAGACATCTATTTTTATTACTGACATCCTTTGTCATATGATCAACTGGGCCCTTGATATTATCTAGGTGTTAGACATTTCCCATCCACCTCCCACCTTGTCAGTGAGTGCCTGTGTGGCTGGCAAGACTCATTTTTAAGCAGGCACTATTCCACGTTGTTGCAAAAACTCAGTGACAAGGCAGCAACAACCAATTAGCATTTTGTCCTCGCTCCATGGCAGCTAAGAGGAACCCGAGCAGCCCTGTTCACAGGAGTGGCTCAGAAAAACTGAGGGTCAGTGTGTAGGGCAACAGTTTCACTGCAGGGTAGTCTGGGGGACTCACATCCATGCACAAGTAAAGCACAGAGCTGGCAGGTTTGCTTTGGCTGGCTGTTCTGACAGTGTACTGTCAGTGTATGTTGTTTCACATTTCTAGTTGACCTAGCTTACATATTTTAGTTTACAAACACACACACACAGGCACTCACACACACACGCACACACACACATGCACACACACACACGCACACACACACACACACACACACACACACACACACACACACACACACACAGAGTGACGGTAAAGACAAACCCAAACACAACCGGGTCAGACTTATCTTAGTTTAACCTTAGGCTCACAGCCTCAGGCACACATTAGCATCACACATATATGGAGTTCTTCTCCTAACCTGACATTATGACATTATTCAGTGCATAATAGACCCCATTAAACAAATAGATGATCGTCTGGCCGCTTCCTTCTGCCTCTCATGCTACAGGCTCTAACAGAAACAGATTGGCCTGTTGCAGGCTATTTCTAAAAATAACATGTTAATTTGTATCATGTGAATACAGTGAGCACTGTTTAGTGACCTTAGATAAAATTCGCCAGGAGCACATTTAGAATGTAAACCATGACACAGAAAGATAAAAAAGTGTTAACCTACTTCTAGTAATTGTGGGAAATTGGCATAAATTTGGTCAATGAGACTTTTGAGAATTGTTCAGTGAATTTCATAGAGCTTCTTTCATTATTTAAGATGGAGGGTTATTTCTATACAAAAGACTCCCAGTCATTAATGCGCACAGCAGCTTTATCATACAAGACTTGGTACAGTAAAGTCTATTGGAGTAAACCACATTCATGAGTCTTGTCAGGCCAAATGCAGAAAGAATAAATTAATCTTCAGACCCATATTTTTTATCATAGCACTCACGGACTTTGTGTTTCTTTATAAGAGGACACTTAAAATGCAAAAAAATAAAAATAAAAAATCCTCACCATAAAATGAGCTGTGAATGTCAGCGTGATTAACATGATCAAAGCTCAAATATTACAGCTCCAGGCACAAGGCTCCATAAGCTGTTAGAGGGTTTCTTTGGGTTTTTTATGATTATTTCAAGAGTTTTATAACTTGCAAGGAATTATCCATTTTAGGTAAAACAACTGGTTTTACAGTTAAATCTAAAAGTATTTTTCTTTTCAAGAGCAGATCACATTTTGCACACAACACAGTGCATATTGAAAACATCCGCACAATTGTACGCTGGTCTCTTTTTGTCAATTTTTTGACTACTGTCATTTTGGTGGAAACTTGGACTCAAAAAAATAGTCAGACTGCTATCATGGCAGCTTAAATGGAGCTACATTTCAGTTTTCTTAGAGCTACCAAAGTGGTTATTACTGTTACATATTGAAATCAAATCATCCAGGTCTTCCATCTTATCAGAAACACTTATGTAGTGGATGAAACTACATCCTCTACTACAAAAGAACTCAGAGAAGAGAATATATTAAGATCTTTTGTTTAATGAAAAACACCTGAGTTGCTCATTTCTGCAGAGAATAGTAAATTAATTTCTTACTGAGCACATTTGTTTTTGGAATGTTGGTAAAGTCTCACAAGTCTCTCATGTCCTCCCACTCTCTCTACCAACTGGAATCCTCCATATGATTATGGATGGTTTTGGCTGTTCAATAGATGATGAAGTATGTGATACTATTTGCGTTGGATATGAAGAAATTTTTGTTGGAAACCAGATGTTGTTTATGATGAGAGAGCAGTAAAAAGGAGGGAGACTTTATTTTTGTGGCCATATCGCCTTGTGGATGCCCCATCCAATCAGATCTTGGAAGCTAAGTGAGGTTTGACCTGGTCAGTACCTGGATAGGAGACTGTGAGGGAACACCAGGAAGCCTGGGTGAATGCAATGTGAGAGTGAGTGGTTGGTGGTGGTCGCAGGGGCCGATGGCGCTGACTGGCAGCCTTGCCTCTTTCATTCTACCCCAGGGCAGCTGTGGCTACATACGTAGCTTACCAGTATAGAGTGAATGAATAATGCAATGTAACAAAGGTTTGTTTTTGCACAACTGGAACATTCAGTCCAGTAAGAAGGTAAGAGTTCAAATTATGTGCGAAGAGACGCACAACAAATCAAGCAACTATTATTACTCCTAATAATTACGTAAAGCTAATGCATATGAAATATGGAAATTATGAATGATTAAACATATGATTGAAACATGGCATAATTAACACAAGTGAGTGATTTTCTCCACATCTCTACATCATCTTTTTATTTGACCATGTGCACTGACTCATTAGGTTCAATGCTGTGCTTCGTCAGGTTCAATGCTGTGCTTCATCTCTGTCCAAACAGAGAGAGCATTCATATTAAGGTATACTCATCCCTAATCCACTGCACACAAACTATCACTCAAGTCTTTGTTCCAGCTGCCACTATTCCATTGTTGCCTACACTGGTAAATTCAATCAGAGTCATTTTGGAAGTGTTGGAGTGCTAATGGTGCTTTTCTGGAATGAACACAATGGGGACAGGGCTGATGAAAGTTAGAATGTAGATTTGGAGTGCGTATTTTAGTGTGCATGTACCATATGTGTAAACATGGCTCAAAACTGGAAAATTATTATTTTTTTAAACTTCAGACAATTTCAGTGATTAACTGTGTCATTATTCTTGTTGAGCACATATGAACTCTGTGTGTGTGTGTGTGTGTGTGTGTGTGTGTGTGTGTGTGTGTGTGTGTGTGTGTGTGTGTGTGTGTGCTGTGTGACTGCCTGTAAACAGGTTTTCTTTGCTCTTTACTATATACCACCACAATCCCTCCCGCAGAGAGCAGCTAAAAAAGATAATTTCTGAATAAGAATGGCAGAATATCCATCCATCCATCATCTATACACCGCTTAATCCTCTGTAGGGTCGCGGGGGGACTGGAGCCTATCCCAGTCGACTCAGGGCGAAGGCAGGGGACACCCTGGACAGGTCGCCAGCCTGTCACAGGGCTACACATAGAGACAGACAACCAAGCATACTCTCATTCACACCTATGGACAATTTAGAATCATCAATTAACCTCAGCATGTTTTTTTTTTTGGACTGTGGAAGGAAGCCGGAGTACCCGGAGAAACCTCACACATGCACAGGGAGAACATGCAAACTCCACAAAGAAAGATCCCATACAGTGGGCATACAGTTTTTTTTTGGATTAAGTAACTAAGGAGGCAAACACTCTTTCACACAGGCCAGGTTAGTATTAGATGACCTTGTGCTTTGTGTTAACATAGTTGGCTTCATTTTGTTTGATTTTTGCTTGAGGATCTGATACAGGTTAGTATGAGATAAACACCAAAAATAAATAAATAAATAAATCAGGAGGGGGTTGAAAAATTTTTCACAGCATTATATGTGAACTTGAAGAATATGTAAAGAATCATGTTAGCGGAGCAATTTCTGATTATGTATAGTGAACTAATCTCCCAATGGTTGGCATAGTCTAATCTTGTAAATGTTTATATCTAAGAAGCATCACTGATTTAACACAAGGCCTGACTTACGTTCACGGTTGCAGACACTTATCCTCTGTCTGCCCACCCAGTCAGTCGTGACACCAAGCAGACCTGATGAGAGACAAAGAGAACAAATAAACAATATTACCATGTAATCTGTTTCAGCAAACAAATATTAGCACAGTTCATAAGTTTAAACGGAAGATTTCACGCCCCTCATAAAATTATTCTAAACAAGCAGTATCTGTGGTCACATCAGGGACTGTAGGTCATACAGGTTGGATCCCTTAACAGGCCGTGGTGAATAATAACTATGTCTGCAGCTGAACCCTCAGAGACACACTTTGCAATAACCTCAGAAGAGACAACATAAGTAAGATGTGCTGACTGCTCAGCAGTCTTATGGCCTGAGCACAGGAAGAAACAGAAGATACAGTAGGGCAGACAGCAGTGCGCACACGCACGCACACACACACACACACACACACACACACACACGCACACACGCCTCAGGACTGTCTGCTGTAGTGGTGTTTCTCCAACTGTGTGTTTGCACTTTCAAAGAGCTCGTCTGTATGCCAGCTGCTGCCCTTAGGATCACAGGATGCTCTTTCTTTTAGTCCTTCTTGACACACTCACACACACAGTGCACAGAACCACACACAAACATGCAGTCTGCCTGAAGGATTGTGGAAAAGCCTCTATGGGAAAACAAAAACACACAAACAGACTCTTGTTATATCCATTGCAGCCTCTGCTGTAATGACACAATGCTTTAGTCAATACAATAACACAGACCAGAGTGAAAATTACACCTTTCACACACACACTTAGTTTATGTGCAACAAAATTATACTGATAGCTCTAAGGTCAAATATAGAAAAGAGCAAATGTCCATCTCCAAACAATGAACATCCACTGGATATTAAATGTATTTCTAGGTTTACTTACACACCGAAGAAAAGGGACTGTTTGGCAAATGTTCCAATGAATTTCTGTGAATATGAACTTCCTGTGTCCTCTGATGTAGCTTACGACAACACATTTGTAAGGCAGTGTGCTTATAGTGTTTTTTATTGTTCCTGATGAGGAGAGAGTGTATGCAGTTGCATGTGCCGTGCAGAAAGAAAGCACTGCACATAGCTACCTCTGTTAGCACTCTGCCTTTTCTGTGTGGCCGTTCCAAGCGTTTTTAGTTAAAAATCTTTGAACTTCTCAGAAAAGCACTAGTGTTTGGGCACCCCAGTATCTCACCCGGATGGCCATGCATCCCATGTATAAGGGCTGTAGTCCATATAGCAGGAGCCTAGTTTCAGTTCATGGCAGTTGGCTGCATGCCTTACCCTTTCCTGCCTATCTTCAATTGTCATTATCAATTAAGGCAAAATCCCAGAAAAAAAGACGCTGGTGTCCAACAAAGATGATCCTGCTGTCCAGAGTAAACCTAGTTTAGCACAGTGTCCTGGTTTCTGTTTCAGACACTGGTGGACAGCTGGGGCAAAAAAATCATGCAGACTAGTGCTGCTGTCTCTGTTATTTTTACATTTCTATGCAGGCTAGTACACTCTGACAATATGTTATAGAAAAGAAAACTGTACAAAATAGCATAATCATGTACTGTATTAACTGCTGAATACTACTGCTGTCAATCGATTAAAAATATTTAAACGCGATTAATCACATGAATGTCACAGTTAACTCGCGATTAAGCTCATACTTTTTTTCTATTCTAAATGTCCCTTGAATTATCATTTTAATACTCTTATCTCCATTGTCACCTAGCTTTGACGAGAAGGAGACGGAGAATTTGCATCAGCTGTGTGTTTGGCCATCAAGTGGTATTTCAGACTGGATGTGCTACGATGAGAACTCGAATATCTGAATATCTGAATATTCATGGTGGTATCCAAATAATAATTTTGAGATTCGAATAGTCGGATACATATATGTGTGTGTGTGTGTGTGTGTGTGTGTGTGTGTGTGTGTGTGTGTGTGTGTGTACATATATATATATATAGTGTGCTCAGATGCAAAATGGCTGAGCCTTAGTGCTACATCATCTATAACTCAGACAGATGACTATAAGTTCGTTCAGTATGAGTTTAAGCTTCAGTATACCCCCTTCTGACGACAGTACAGCATGTAACGAACATCTGGGGGAACAGTGTTTAACTGGGTTAAGTGCATTGCCAAAGGGCACAGTAGCAGTATGTTCCACTTGAGGAGAACGTGTATGTGAGTCTTCAGTGCTGTGTAATACTACAGCTATATACACACACAGCAGAGCCCATTCTTTCCATCTTGTTTAACAGCAGCATTGTCTTAGCAGGCCTGATGTTCACCCAACTGCATTCTCTTTGAATGCAAACTGACCTGACTGCTGCAGCAGCACTACATCAAAAAATGACAAATATTTGAAAAATTGTGTTTTGGCTTCCAGGTTCAAAAGCAATGGTTGACTGTTAGGTCACTGTCGATAAGCTGGAGGAAGGATTGGGTGAGACATGCTTTTATTTTTATTACCAGATGTCTTGTAGTAACATTTACATACTATTCTATTTCAGATACATTAACCCCACATTATTCTAAATAGTTTTCAGCATTACAAACATGACCATTTGGTGAAAAATGACCATTTTGTTATTTAACCAAGCAGCTTATTACCACTAGTTACATTTTTATGGTAAAGTCACCTGACACAGTCATTGTGTGATGGGATCAGATGTTTCAACAAATGCTCTAAAACACCATATGTACACATATGCTCAATTAACAGTGTCTACAGGCAGGGGAGATTATGGCAGGAACAAAAGGAGAATGTCAGGCTAGGAGGAGGTCAGTGTGGATAAATGCACCAGCAAAACACTGGACAACAACATGGGAGACTGCTATTCTGTTTTAAACCGATTTTCAACATTGCTTCTTTTAACAAGGACTGCTCCTTAATCTTAAAGGTGGGGTTGGCAAGAAATAGAGAAAAAAATGGTTATTATTACTTTTTAAATGCTCCCCCTCTTGGCTTTCTGTCTTTTGTACAATCTCATATGATCTGGGTGAATAGACCTGTGATAGGCCAAAAGCAACTGTCATAAGCTACGATTTGTACAGCCTGGAAATAGAGTCAAAAAATACTGCATGTCCCAGCATTAAGTGCTTGATTAAACCTAACCAAGGTCTCTTGCATCTAAACCTAATCAAATATTTACCATAGGGTTGTCACTTCACAAGAAGGTTATTTCTTTAAATGTTGGAGGACTGATTTAAAATTAAAGAGCAGGATGCACTTGTAAACATGGTGTGTTTCCTTACATACTAGAAAGAGTAAAAAAAGTGTACTGAATGTGTGAAGTGAATAAAGAAACAACAGATGTTGTTGATGCTCTCCATCAAACACACCCCAGTGTAGCTCTCTCTGTCCTGCTTTCGACAGCCTAATGGGACAGAAAAAAGAAAAGTGTGCATGTTTGTGTGTGTGTGTGTGTGTGTGTGTGTGTGTGTTTGGGGAGGCACTTTGATGTCCAGTCTTTCACATGCTATTCCCTGCTGATCTATAACAGGTCTAGCACTCACCAATTCGCTAATGACTATACCAGAGGTGTGTTCATGTGTGTGTGCTGCCCACCTCCATACTTGCATATACGTCCCACCCCAACCTGCTATTCACCCTCAGGCTATGGCTGCTGAACCCTGTGCCACACACACAAAAAAAGGCAGAGAGGTCATGGTAATAAACGGCTCTTGCGAACATGAGAAGGTCATGGGTCTGATGCTAAATAGGTTGTGGGGGAAATATTTCAATGTCAATGACATAATTTCCTCTCAGCAGATGATCTCCAAAGAACCACATGATAGCTTGGATGATGATGGGCTTGATGGCTGGAATGGTGTGGGAGGTGTTGGGTTGATGTTTGTGTACATCTATAACCAAGAAAAATTTGAATTCTGCTTGAGTTCTGTGCAGTTTAGTTAGTCTAAAAGCATTTACATATTCTTCTGAAGCACATTTTACTCATTAAAACATTAGGAATGAATGTCTTTGTTTCAATATAGAGGTGATGGTTTTATTCAGAAAAAATAAAAGCAGACATTTTAGTCTTCTGATGGAACTCTGAGTGGATCTCTTGCAACTGTGTAGAGAAAAATATGTTTAAAAAGCACAACCTATACACTAAGATATAGTTTCAGCGTGAAATCAGATCACATATTCTTTATCATCCAAACATTTCCTGAGCATATAGTACAGCACTGATGCAGATTGCTTAGCCTGATTCTCCTATTGGCAGAACCCTTCAATTAGTTTACGCTGGGTAATCCACCACAGTAAATGTACTATTATTGAGACAGCCCAATGACTATGTGAGATACCAATAACTTTAAGGCACCAGCACCCCACTAGGCAAAAAAAAAACCCTGAAGACCATTTTCCCCACTTTAATATTTAAGATCTTCAAACAAATTTAAATATTAGACAAAGATAACCAGAGTAAATACAAAATGCAGTTTTTAAATGAGGATTTAATGTTTTAAGGGAAAAAAGCTGTCCAAACCTACCTGGCCCGATGTGAAAAAGTAATTGCCCCCCTTGTTAAATCATGAATTTACTTGGCAAATTACATTTTTGGGAAAGCTGAGTTCAATTTCACTGACCACACCCAAGCCTGATTATCTCCAGACCTGTTCAATCAAAATATCTTATAACCTGTCTGACAAAATGAAGTCGGCCAAAACATCTCAAAAAGCTGCAACAAAATGCTGCGATCCAAAGAAATTCAACAACAGATGAGAAATAAAGTCACTGACATCCATCAGTCTGGAAAGGGTTACAAAGCCATTTCTAAAGCTCTAGGACTCCAGCGAACCATGGTGAGAGTCATTATCCACAAATGGAGAAAACATGGAACAGTGGTGAACCTTCCCAGGAGTGTTCGGCCCACCATAATGACCCCAAGAGCACAGCGACGACTCATCCAGGAGGTCACAAAGGAATACAGGAAAACATTTACAGAACTGCAGGCCTCCCTTGCGTCAGTTAAGGTCAGTGTTCATGACTCAACAGTAACAAAGAGACTGGGCAAAAATGGCATCCACAGCAGAGTTCCAAGGCGAAAACCACTGCTGACCAAAAAGAACATAAAGGCTCATTTTACTTTTGCAAACAAACATCTGAATGATCCCCAAGACTTTTGAAAGAATGTTCTATGGACTGACGAGATGAAAGTTGAACTTTTTGGAAGGTGTGTGTCTTGTTACATCTGGCATAAAAGTAACACAGCATTTCAGAGAAAGAACATTATACCAACAGTCAAACATGGTGGTGGTAATGTGATGGTCTGGGGCTGCTTTGCTGCTTCAGGACCTGGACGACTTGCTGTGATTAATGGAGCCATGAATTCTGCTCTCTACCAAACAATCCTGAAGGAGAATGTTCGGCCATCAGTTTCTGATCTCAAGCTGAAACACTTGGGTTCTGCAGCAGGACAATGATCCAAAACACACCAGTAAATCTAGTTCTGAATGGGTTAATGAAAACAAAATGAGGGTTTTGGAGTGGCCTAGTCAAAGTCCGGACTTGGAGAAAGTCTGATTGAAATGCTGTAGTGTGATCTACCAGTTATAGAAAAGACTTAATTTCAGTTGTTGCTGCTGAAGGTAGCCCAACCAGGTATTAGGTTTAGGGGGCAATTACTTTTTCACACAGGGCCAGGTAGCTGTGAATAGTTTTTTCCCCTTATAAAATAAAATCATCATTTAAAAACTATGTTTTGTTTTTACTTGGGTTATCTTTCTCTGATATTTACATTTGTTTGATGATCTTAAACATTAAAGTGGGGAAATTATGCAAGAAGAATAAGAATATGAGAAGGGGGCAAATACTGTTTCACAGTTCTGCTGGAAAACCTTGGAATTTAACATCCGTGTTTATGAGACTTAGACACTCAAATAAACATTGTCCCAGAACAAGCTCACTCCCTCATGCAAATGGAAATCCCAAATGCCACAGGCCTACCCCACAGGAAAATGCACCCCACCACAAGCTAAAAATGTCAAACAATCAGGAACATCTTGAGGAACATGTTGAGGAACACGACAATCGCCTTAGATGTTTATTTGACCTCCAAACTTCCTATACCTCATTCTGATCAAGCATCAACAGGATGCAGTGGAACAAGTTTGATTGACAGAGGCTCCACTGCACAAGCCAGAGTACCCAAAGGATCCACTGCCAATGTCCTGGTTCCAGACCCCATGGTTCAGAGCATTTCATAATGTTATGCCTGATCAGTGTACATATATCAGTATACAATACTAAATTCTATATTTTTCAGAATGCATTAACATTATTGAAGACATCCTTTGGAAAAAAAATCTATATCAGTCAATAAATTATATTAGCCTGAACCTAATTTGTACATTCTCATCAGATTAGTTCAAACATGTAGATTAGATGCAACTTTGTAGACTATTACTGAGACCTTCCACTGTACTTCAACAGACAAAATGTATGAATGCATGTGTGAAATTGCCTTCCCATCCATGACAATGTCCTGCTCAGTTAACTCTCAGGTCCTCTATGGAAGCAGAGCAGGGACAAAACAAAGCACTGTCAGATTGCAAACCCTATCCTCTGCAATGAGCACAACCTCTAGGGAAGGTAAGATGGAGGAAATGAGGATGGAGGATGAAGGGGGTGCGGGGTGAATGCGTGGTTGCCAGGCGATACATGTGTGTATCTGGATGTCATGCTTGGCAGGAGCTTAGGCTCGATGTTGCAGAATGACCTAGTTTTAATCGAAAGAGAGTAAGAATGCATTGAAAAAGATAGAGTGGGAGAGGAGACCAAGTGGAGGAGAGGATATGACGTGGAAAGACAAGCAGGTTCACTGGTTTTCATATAGAGAAAGAAAAAAAGGAAAGAACAGGAGGGGAAGATGAGGACAGACAGAACAGAACAGAGGTGATGAGAAATAAAAAAGACATCCCTGAGGGTCAGGTGAGGATGGAGAGATGAAAAGAGAGCAGACTGGGAAATATTTAACAGGGAGAGAGGAGAGGATGCAAAGTTGATTAACTGGTTTGTGTGTGTGTGTGTGTGTGTGTGTGTGTGTGTGTGTGTGTGTGTGTGTGTGTGTGTGTGTGTCCAGCCTGTGGGGAAGCGCCCTGCAGCTCCATCCTAGATAAATCAATCCCAGAGTTTCAAGAGTGATGTGAGCTCAAGCACTTCCATTGTCCACACATCCTCTTTTATGAGGCTTCTTAATAAAAGATGATGCCACCTGCAGCAGTGGGACTACATACACACACATAAACACTTGCAGGCAGACCTGTAGCATGGTTTACCAATCTGGGCAAAGGAGGGGAGGCCAGTATGATTGAACTGAAGCTGATATTTTGTTGTTTTAATCAGAATATCTTGGTGGAAAAAATATCCCGACAACTTTATTTCTGGAAGTGGAAAACTTGAAAATACTAAGTACATAACATTTATGTTAATATGACTTTGGAAACACAAACAGATGTCTAAGCTCTTATCCAGCTTTCTGACTTAGCTAGATCACATATTATATTACACAGTCACTTGAGAGATTTAACCAACAAGGCTGAAAATAGAGGTTACCGTTGGGTTTATTTGTCACACATGATGTGACATCATATCTTCTGGACAGTTTTGATTGGCTGCACTGCTGGAAAAAACAGAACGTACTTGGTATTTGCACCTCCAATGTCCTAAATTTGGTTACAGGGAAGTGGGCAGGGAACAGAGTACACACAAGGCCAACCAATGTGTGGCTTTGGCTCAGGTGGTCAGGGGAGTTTTCCACTAATTGACAAGGTGACCATCCGCCCTCTTCAAGCCAAAGTGTCCTTGGGCAAGACACTGAACCCAAAGTTAATCCTGATGGCAGGTGAGCACTTTGCTTGGCAGCCATTGGTGTGTGAGTGTGTGAATGGATGACTGGCAAACATCACAAAGCTGTTGGAATACCACTAAGGTACACAAGCGCCATATACGTGCAGATCATTTAACCTGTAAAAATAGCTGCATATTTTATATATATATATAAAATTATTATTATTATTATTATTATTATTATTATTATTACCAGGGAATAATGCATGCAGTGATCCAGCATGCATCCTAGCTCACGGAATTTCCAGAATTTAAGAATTTAATATATATTACAACGGTTCCCTGTAACCATTATAATATATATGTACGTATATACATACATATATATATATATATATATATATATATATATACACACATATATATATATTACGTACATATATATATATATACACACATATATATATTACGTACATATATATTATTGTATTGTAAAATTACTGGTGTAGACTAAAAGCTACTATAGTAATTGACACAGCTACACATTTCTCCTTCCTCTGTTGGCTTGTTTAAACAGGTATGTCTTATTCCAACAACAATTACCAACTCAGTCTACATTAAATTATGCTAATATGCAATTAATTATATTTAGATTGGTTAAATTCTTCAATTCTGGAAATTCCGTGAGCTAGGATGCATGCTGGATCACTGCATGCATTATTCCCTGGCACCCCTAAATGGATCATAGCCATTTATTGTAAGTTACACGGGTGTTTATCTTTCTATTACAAGTCAAAATCTATTAAAATGGTTTACTATAGCTTTTGACTGTTGATTACAAACCACACTAATGGTGTGAGGGCATTAAAGAAGTGCAGGAAAAGAGTCAACATGATCATCTCTGGGATGATAAATATCAAATAAGTCAAATTGCACCATATCCAGCATATCAGATGGCAGTTTTTAATAAACAACTAATAACAGCCAGGAAGTGGAACAGAAACTGTATCAGTATTTCTCATGATGCGGACTGGTGCCCTTATCCACAACAACACAGTATGTTTATGAACAAATACACACAGAAATACCTCACACAACAGGCAGAACAGACAGCAAGAACACATCATGTCCAGCCATCCAAATCCTTTGCAAGTCTTCCAGAACTGTGAGCCAAAGCTAGTTCATATTTTTGCCTGAACAGAAAATACAAGAGGCGGGGGTACCCCAATCAGTTCGTTACCCCCTGTCAGTTCCTACCCATCACATCCATAAAAACAGGATGGAGTCAGGCAGACAGAGAAGAAGGCAGGGGGAGGAGATAGAAGATGGAGTAAGGTTAAAGATATAGATGGCGAGAGATCAGCAGACAGGATTATGAAGAAGATATCTGTGTTGTACTGGAAAGGATAGCAAGAGAAGTAAAGAAGCAAGAAATATAAACTTGACTGAAAACCACTTTATCAACAATTCTGACAACACAAATGTAATATACCAAGTGCATTTAAACTCTAAATTTATTTGTGAATCAGAAAATAGCTGTGTTGCAGGGCATCAGAATAAGTAGAAAAGAAAACAAACAAAAAAAGGAACTGAAAAGCCTCATTTGCGGTGGTAGCATTCCAGATGACAAAGTAACTTAGGAGGTCAAACCTGTGTCATCCTCTTGTCTCACATTTAAACACACTGACATGAAATTTCTGTTTTCATATTCAGCAGCATATATTTTAGTATCTTTTTATTCTTCCACTAGCTCCTGCTGCATTCCCCTTTGAAACTCTCGCTGCCCTTTTCCCTTCAAGTAAAATAAAAATATTTTAAAAATGCAGAAGGTTGAGGTATGAACCAATGTCCTTAATTACCTCTATATTTTGGCCAAAATTTGAGCCCGTCCCCCATATAAACTTGTAACAGTGAATTTCCTCCTGCATTTATATGGAAAGTAATTTTGGCTATTATGGAAGGTGCTGGGAGAGCTGTAAGAGCAGGGGGTGGGGATCAAACCACATACACACATCTTAAGTCACAGTGTGTGCGTATGTGTGTACGTGTAAGTGTGTGTGTGTGCGTGTGGGTGCATGTGTTGTCAAATGGCTTAAAATGTTTTAACATTCATTTCTATTTATATTAGGCAGTGCAAAAGCAATACGAAACAAAAATCACCTGCACTTGTTTGCACCATTCTTTCTGTCTTTCTGACGGTTTTATTGTTGGCTGTGTTTCTACAAGATTTAACAAAGAGTCCTCCGCTTTCAGTCATCATCTGAAATATTGAGGACCTCCTGCTGACAGCCAAATCACACTAAAGACATCCCTTCTCACCTTAAACACGATATCACGTATTCATGACATACAAAGAGGCCATTTAGTGATCCCTTCAGGCACACTGCTCACAGTGAAAAACCACACCCACCCACTGGGCGCTGGCAGCCATCCAATTATGTCATGCACTACAAATGGAGTTTCAGTATAGTACAAAAAACTGAGGAACAAAAGCATGTTAAATTCACTGGACAAAACGACATAATTATTTGATTATATGAAGTCAGTCTGTCTGTGATATTTGGATGCAACATTTTGTTGCACTGTAAAGTATTTAGCATGAAATCCGCATAACAAGGTCATCAGACAGCAGTAGTAGTAGATCGGTGAGCATGTGGCAGATAAGAGATGCAGTTAGCTGGAGGTTAAATAAGTGTTAGGTCAGCTCTGAGGGCTCAGCCAGAGGTTCATGTCAGGATCGCTGCAGCTGTGCTCCACTGGAAATGGCTTATTCAGACTGAATCCTCACTGCAGCCTGGCTACCTGCATGTATGTGTATGTGGTGATAAATATTACATGTCCTCACAAAATACAGAAAGATGTTCAAATGCATTTATAAATGCTGATTATGACAGTGATAATGCTCAACAAATCATGTTTTAAGGTCCTGGTGAGTCTGTACTGGTCTGTGTTAAGCAGAATAGGTCAGGATAAATAAAATGTCACCTAAATTACATCAGTTTGTAGTATACAGAAGTTTAGGGTGACAATATAATAGCGTACTGTAAAAATGTACAGTATTATTATTTGTCTCTTTCAAACAGTTATGCAGCCACAGTCGGATTATTACATGGGTAAGGCTAAAAATATATCAAGGTTATAACTAATACACTTAATTATGTCTAAGCAAGGTCAAAGGTTAGAAAACTGACACTTTAATGTGTCAATTTTACTTGCTAGTTTTGGACAAGACACCCGCTTGTTTCTGGCATGAAGCTCAAATGTGCATGCTAAAATCTGCTCCCAAGTGCATCCCATTTTACTTTCTGTCGTTGCTAAATCTCTATTTTCTGCACTTGAATTGGGTGTTGGCAGTGGGTGTACATCTTGTCCCACTGAATTATCCAATATGGACATAGAGCTCTGGGGCACTGGGTTGACAGAAGCTAAGACTGGCTTCATGTCTTACTATTATGCTTGTCATTGTTTATGGTGGTGCAGTGGTGTGCACTGTCACCTCACAGCAAAAGGGTTCCAGTTCTAAACCACTGGCTGTGTGGGGTTTGCATGGAATGTGATCAGGACGCTCTGGAGTCCAGCAACATGCATGGTAAGTTAATTAGTGATTTTGGCAGGAGGTGTTAGTGTGTGTGCATGGTTGTCTTTCTCTTCATGCTGGCTTTATGATGGACTTGCAACCTGTACCAAATGTTCCCCACTTCTCAAGCAAAGCCTGCTGGGATAAGTTCCATCCCCTGCAACCTTCCTCAGGATAAAGGAGGTATAGCTAATAGGTGTATTGTTTATGTTGTGAGGTACCATCAGCTGCTCTATGCTACCACTGACAAGGTCAGAAAAAGAAAATGTTTAGTGTTTTCTTGATAAATGATTTATGATAATAATTACAAATAATCAAAAATGATCAATTATCAGAATTGTTATTGATGCTGTCATTTTTATTTACTAATCAATTAAAGAACAGTCTCAGATTTCACAAGACATAAATAAATAGAAAAACACAGAGAATGACTGTAGCTCAGGACAGCAGCTGGGCCAGCTAGAGCAGCGCATGGGAATATGCTTCTCCTGACAAGTGTCAGTAAAATGTGAAGTAAATACACACAGAAATAAAAGTCTGATCCTTGAAAGTTTGACTTTTGTGTCCAAAATTAGAAGCAGTCTCAGTTTAAGGTTAGGAAATGAGCTGTCAATGGCAGACTGTGTGTGTGTGTGTGTGTGTGTGTTTGTGTGTGTTGTCCAGACGTACTGTTCCTTTGTGCCAGCCTAAATGAAAGGGTACAGCCTGACCCCCTCTTACTCTCCATCTATCTCTCCTTCCCCTTCCCACCCCCACCACTCACAGTCACCATCTTGTTTTAAATTACCTCACCGTCTAACTTCCTTTCTTCTATCAATCATCTTTGCTTACAGGATCTCTTCAAATGCAAAGCTTGCTCACTGAACTCTCCCTGTTTAACTCACTGCACTGTCTATTGTGCTGTAGAATTTCTGTCCTCGATCTCTCCTTCCCCTCTTTCACGCCTTTTTATGCTATACTTTTACATCTCCTGACTTTTGCCTCCATCCAACTATTCTTTTTTTCTCACCCATGCTTCCATCACCCATTGTAGCGAGGTTAATTCATTGGCACATCTGGATCTCACTTTGTGCTCCTCCTCCAACCATTGCTCCCCCCAACACTCACACACACTCCCTTCTTCCACCCCTCCTCCTTTTTTAACTTCCTCTTTTCTCCTCTCTTCCTTGTCCAATGAGAAAACCCTCTGGTCGCCAGGGCTCCTTAGCAACAGGCCCAGAAGGGGAAGGAGGGACGGAGGTGGTGGGGGAAGGAATAAAGGGAAAGGAGGGTAAGAGGGGATGAAGACGAAGAGAAGGTGAATGTGGAGACCAACCCCAGCGGGAGTGTGAGGCTGGAGGTGTGTTTGCCATTATCAAAGCCTTACATCTGTGATATGTTTGTGTGTGTGTGGGTGTGTGCGTGTGCATGTGTGTGTGTGTGTGTGTGTGTGTGTGTGTGTGTGTGTGTGTATTCTGTAGAGAGACAAAGAGTGAAGGAACACACAGCCCTGAAAGGGAAAGAGCAAAAGTGCAGTCATTGTGTTTTTTGTCAGTGTGAGTGTGTGTGCGTGTGTGTGTGTGTGTGTGTGTGTATGTGTCTGTTTGTGTGTGTGTGTGTGTGTGTGTGTGTGTGTGTGTGTGTGTGTGTGTGTGTGTGTGTGTTTTAATGCAGCAACAGCTGAATTCATAGAACAAAAAAGCTGTACTGTAAATATAATCCACTTGACATCAAGTCTGGCCACCAGCTGGATAGTGTATGTACGGATGTGTGTTTGTAACACAAGATGCACATGACAGTAATACCCACATGGTCGTATTTCTTCACATAAAAATAAAATCCTTAATCTGATTCTTTTTCTACTATATATTCTAATTAATAAAAAACTGCCTGGTAGCAAAGTCAAAGATGGCTGAAAACCAAGCAGATTGTCTTGTAAGGTCCCAAGTGACTTATTTGAGAAAATTAATGAATAAACATGAATACAAACACAAATGGACACTCAGAGACATGTGTCATAAATATTGTACACCCTTTTATCTTCAAAAACTAGCATAAGCAATGATTAATCTCAGACTTTCAGTTAAATTTAACAAGTTCACATTGGCAAGAGTCACAGAAGATATTCCATTTTATTAATTCAGTATGATATATTGGCATGAATATTAAGGCATTACTACTCTCAGTACCACTCCTCGGTTAGCTTATCTTAACATAAAGATGTGAAACAGAGAGGAACAGCAAGCCTGGCTCTGTCTAAAGGGAACCTCTGAAATCTGCAAATCAACACCTTTGTGTGGGAGTCCGAGGCCTCACACAGTCCTCCGTACACCACACCGTTACCTAAACTAGAGCCATGGACTCGGTATTTACAGTGTTGATTGGTTGTGTGGATTAGTGGCCTGTGATGTCATCTTAGAGATACGTTTTTTGATTTAAAATGAACACATAAAAATTACTTTTGACACTACACTTTCTTATTCCCACTTCCCATGAATGAAAAAAGCACAGGGAAACCCTAATCTACAGAACAATGGGTGAGGAACAAAGGACCATGTGCTTCCTACATGCTGCTGGCACTGGCCTTAATCCATTATGAAACTGACATGTTTTACCTGCTAAACAAATTCAACTAAAAACTAATTAAAAACATTGCATTAGCACGTCTAATGGAATGGAACAACATAACTCAAAAACAAGACTTCCTCAGACACACTCTGACACACTGACTGACACATACATACTGTATATACTGTATGTACATTAATGTGATGTATGCAAGTATGTGTAATTCCTCACTGCAGTCCTGAGGTCATGTGTTGGGCTTCCATTAATATATCATGAAGAGGCTGCTAGCAGCTCCTTTATGATCAGCTCACCTTTTGTGTCTACTTTAAAGGGCAGTTCCACTGTAAATGTCACATTCACTATCTCCCTCAATGCCATTCCTCTTTTATCCAGTGTGATTTTGACAATTTCTCCCTTGTGTCTGAATGCTTTCACATGCAACCACACTAAGACTATGCCTCAACTTTTAAAAATTTTGTATCGCTTCATCTGATAATTTTCTTTCTTACAGTATTTTTGTTACACAGCTTTTTGCTGTGTTTAAACTAAACATTGTAAATTTTACCTCAGCTTCAATGTATTTCAGGCCAGTGAACAGGTGAGTGAATTAGCTTCAGAGCTGTGGCATTCTACTAGAATCTTTTAAAAATAATATTAAAAGAGTAAAACTGTTAAAAATATGTATTGGAATAGCCCCGTAAAACAGCCTCTTCCGTATTTGACTGTGATCTACATGCTGCTCTGTAAGCATGACTACCAGACCTAATTTGCCAGCATGGGCCCATCTGCCTTAAGGTTATCACAGTGGTTTAAGTCATTCTGTTATTGGTTAATCTGTCCTGCAGCCTCAAACTTAGACACACACATACAAATGCACACTGTTGTCATTTCTGTGCCATAATTATACTACTACCTAATTTCATTTTCTCAGGTCTCCCTATCTTTCTAGTCCTTTCCTCTTCCTTTCTTTTCCATATACACATTCTGTAAAATTACATTAAGTCCATTATCGAATATATGTGTCCACCTATGAGGACACTAACCAGAAACTTTCTGTTCTCCATCTCACCCCATGTCCGCTCCATCTCTTCCTGTAGAAAACACAGATGTTCTGACATCAATGTCATATTTTTTTATTCCAAACTTTATATTCTACAATTACTAACAGATTTCCCGGCCTGTTCACTGTACTTCCTTGCTTTGTTCTTGTCATGTCGTGCTATATTTGCTGTATAATAAATAGAAGATATGAAGAATTTCTAGAAGCACCACAAGTCCTCTTTGTTTCAGCACCTCTCAGCACCACATGTCCTTGTCTGACTTTTTCTTGACACAAGAACAGCTCAGTGTATATACACATTTGTGTGCATGTGTTTCAGCATTTATGAAATTATGTGCATGTACATGTAAACACTGTGAGGAAGGCACCACCTTCCTCCTCCAGCGACCATGAGAGTGTGTCAGTGATTGCTGTTCTTATTATCTATCTTCATATCTTCTTATCTATACTCAGTATTGTTCTGGTGGAGTGGTTAAAAGGTGTGATAGAGTGAGTGTGGGTGTGTATGGACACATGATGAAGAGGAGATGATGCTGTGTGCATGTGTTTGTGTCAGTGAGCGCACATTTCTGAAAATTGCTGTTTTTGAAGATTGTTTTACTCAGTCTGGAAGCAAGTGTGTAATTATAAAATAGCATAAGGGCTGGTTCAGAGTTTTAGAGCTGATGACAAATCCCGTTAACACTGTGGGATATCTATCAGGTGAAATATACATACAGAGAATAACACTGTTTAACAGAATAACTCTGTTTCACAGAGAGAGATTTCTGAACAAAGAAAGGGCTTTAAATACAAAATTAAGTAAATACTACAGCATATTAAATGATCAACAAACAAAACACTGAATTGGCCTAGAGACACACCACTCCATGACGTGACCCTATGCAAAAACATACTATGGTTAGCATTACTAAATGTAGCACTGACAAACACTTTTACTAATCTGGAGCATTTGGCTATGTAACAAACGGCAGAGAGCGTCATCTCAACCCATACACCACGTCTTGGTAACTTACTAAATTCAAACGAGTAGATCAAACAGCCCTCCCCAGCACCAGCATTGGTCACAAATTAAAGGAACCATTTTACGAGTGACTGAAGCAATGGCTAATAGCAAGCTGAGCCCAGGGTCTGAACCAATCAAGGGAATCATTCAGTGGAATAATACAAGAACAGGGTAAGAACAAGTCACCCCCAAACAGCATGGTTACATCACCATGTCTACAACAGTGGATTTATGACACATTTTAAAAAGAGCTAAATCCATACTGGTTGAGCTGATTGAGAGCTGAATGCATTTCATTTTTTACTGCATAAATCTTCTCTTCCAGTGATTTTCGCTCAGTCTTTGGTTGGATGTGCCCCCAGCCATGGTGGTTTTCTACTGCATGTCCCTGAGATCACTTGCCAGTGTGTCTTCTTAGTCACAGTGGTTCTACCTGCTCTTGCTATATGTCTTTAGACATTCTATGCTTAGGCTTAAAGTCAAATGTACCTTCAAGCTTTTTTTTCAAACAGCACCTCTCTGCAAGTGTCAAAGTCACTGTATTGCTCTTTTTTGTTTTGTTCTCTGTTTGTTCTCTGTATGTATTAATATTAGTTTTTTTTAGAGATTTTAATGTGGGATGTTGATCGTAGTGCTGTATGTGTTCACAGCAGTAACATATAGGCTGAAAGAAGCCAAAGCCCATGTTTACACACTGAAAAAACATTGAGTAGCTCACAGCTCTGATCTGACAGGACACACATTTTTGTAGGTTCCCACTTCTTATTCCACAGCATTTGTATTTGAGTGCAAATAATGTGACTTTGTGAGGTAGACTGAACTATCTGCAGCTTACACTCTCTCTCTTAGACACACATACCCAGACAAAAGCCTGCATATCAGTGCAGTTTAAGTAACGGCCTCTTGGGCACAGCATCTGTATTTCCACCTGGAGTCATCTGGAATGTATTATGCTTTTTGTCAATGCATAGAACTCTAAACAACAACGTGAACAAATCTATTAATTTATTACTGTTTTAATGCATGGTCTCAATCTGTGGAATCACATATTGTAGCCAGTGGCTTCTGATTAGTGAAACTGTATTTTGTTGTTGCTGCATTAATGCACTATAGTGAACAGTAGGTTCATGAACAAGTGAGTGAACCACCTTCTGAATCAGCTGTGGAGAGAACAGGTCACAGTGCTAATGCTAATGTTAGGCAAGCACAACAACTAGAGATGGGATGACATCAGTCATGGAGCGAGAGAATTTTTAAAGGAGTGCCAAGACTAGTGCCATTACTCATATTGGGGTGAAAGAAACCTTTATCACCTTGAATATAATAATAATAATATCTGCACGTCAAATTGCTGTGGGTCAAGTAGAACATTTTTCAGCCACTTACTTTCACTTATGCAGACATGGCTGTGGAAGTGCACTGGGAACTCATTATAAGCTTATTAATGTGTTAAAAAATCTGGAATGGTTGTTTGAAGTTCTGCTTTTATAATTGCTGATATTACAAAGCAGAGTTAGGATGTAACTCCAGTTCTCTTAGTACATGTGTAGTCATCTAACAGGCATCACCATTGGTTGTGTTGGTAGACTTTACTGTCCCCACCCCTGAATAAGGTTAGACTAAGCAGTTGTGTTCAAACAGTTTGGAAATGATTATGGGATTTACTGAAGAGAGTCAGTCTGCTCTCTCACTGCAGAGCAGAATCACGTGGGCACTGCATGAACAAATAAACAAAATCTTTTCCCCGAACCTTGTGATGGACAAGAACAACATAATGCAAAATAAAGATGGTGACAGCTAGAGTTAAAATACAGACCCGAAATATATAAATCTATTAATCAAAAATTAAAAATGTGACAGAAATTTATGAAGAAAACTAGACAAAAATGTTTTTTAGTTTTTGTTGGCTAAAGAAAATGACGAAGCTTTGATTAAAAGTACACATGTTCTTTAAAGGCATATAAATAAATCTAAGCCAGATGCTAAAATTAACACTAATCTTGGCTTTCTACTTGACTGTCTCCCTCACTTTCCTCTAACAAATTTCATTCCACTATTTTCCTTTTTTAAATATCACCAAATGCATTTTTCTGCACATTAGTCATTAGATGTTCCCTCTGGGGGGAAAGCAGGTTTGCTAAGATGCCATTCATAAGACAGCCAGTGCAACACATTTCTCACTTTTCTTGTCTTGATGCAGCAACACATTTTCCCTTACACATTTCTCCTGTTGTCAGCAGATTCATTCCAGATTTTGACATAGCAAAGAAAGCAAAGTCTGAGAGGGAGCAAAAGAATTACTGAATCATTATTGGTTATTACAAAAGTGAGAATATGTCCACTTGCACTAAAAAATGCAGCAGCATCACTCCCACTACCACCAAAAACTTGTAGATGGATCATCAGTGCAAAGGTAATCTTTAACTGAGGTTTCTGCTTAGCTTACCACACAGCTTGCAGAAAAAGACACTTAATGACAGGAACATGGTTTCTGCTGCATGCAATGATTTTTTTTTCTATTTGCATGTTTTGCTGAGGAGGGATTATCTGGTACTATCTGAATACATGCACTCATACAAATGTGGGAAACACACAGACGCACACACTTTGAGCCAGCAGATTAACTGGACATGGCAGAGGAGAGTCATCTAGAGATAAATCTTCATGGTTACGTAATTATATATCTATACAGAAAAAAGCAACAATAAGGAAGAAGAGCTGGTGAGGAGCAGCAGACTGAGCATCATAATAGTAATAAACAAGTGTCTGTGAACTTGCTCTTGTTTACAGTTTATTTCCATAAGCTCTATTCCTTTCTGTTGTTTTATGCTTATTTAATGCCAGAATTGATTAAATAATAAACCATCTTTGTTGCTACAATTTGCAACAATTTTCAAATCAGTTACATATCTATGTTATCCTGCTCTTTATCAAGGCAACACTATTAAACTGCATCAGCACTGCACATTAGTATTTAAAGTAAGATGCTTTGTGATCCACAAATGCACAAGGTTTGCATGTTCATGCTAAATAGGAGCTAGACCTGCACTTTAACAGGCAATTTCTAGATTGTCTGGTGGTGAGTGCATGCCTTTTTAAACCTGAGCTGTTTTTCTTCAGAAAATACAATACTGTCTCTAAATAGCTGTGGTTTCTTTGCCCTTATGACTATTTTAAATTAGATTCCCACCCATTTGTCTGCAGCGCCTCAAAAGCAAGGCCTTGAGCATTGCTGTTTTGTGATCACAGAGTGACAATTCAGTTCTGATCTTTTCCCTCTGGCCATTGAAAAAGGGGGGTGGAGTGGCAGAGAAAGAGAGAGCGAGAGAGAGAGAGAGAGAGAGAGAGAGAGAGAGAGAGAGAGAGAGAGAGAACGGGGGATGGGATGGTTAGTATGAGACCTCTCGACCAAATATTTGCAGTGAAAGGCCCGTCGCTGTCCATTAGTGTTTCCCTCTCTTTCTGTTTTCTGGGTGCATTAACCTCTTCTTCACAATGCTCCTGAACAAAGGAAGGACTGTATCTGTGTATTTGTGTCTGTGAGTGTGTATGTCTATTCAGCTCTCTCCCACTCCTACACACTGTCCATCCTCCTGCATCACTCAACAAACACTTATCCACATCACAACACAGGCACACACACCTGCAAAAGAAGAAAAACACTTGAAAAGTATTAATGTAATAAATGTCCCACACACATACACAAACACACAAAACAAACATCTGTAAATAAGAGGTCTAATAAATATGTATGTGATGTGTTAGTAGTAAAATCACTCAGCCATTTAGGCCTCCCACACACACATACACACACACACAAACCTACAAACAGTTACATCCAGTGGTTTGACTCGGCACATGACGTAAATATGAGAGCTGCAGAACATCTCTTCTTACTGGGTCATTTTCAATAAATAGAACAAAACCTCCTTATTGATGTGACTTTTTGACCTCAGAAAAGGTCAAAGGTCACAGTAACGTTTTAATGGGTCCACTGGTTGGAAGGGAGCAAGGTAAATAGCGTCATTCTCTTCTAGTCAACTCCCGATAACAAGAAATTGACATTCATACAGTGAAGTGACAGTTTACTCCACACATTCTCTATACTCGACATCATGAATAAATGAAAAATGTGAATTTTTCATGGCTTTTTCTAAATATAGGCACAGGCTTGACAATCAACAACCTCTACAGTGTTTAGATGACATGGCTCACCAAGCCTCCATGCTCCTAAACCACATTAATAACTACTGAAATGTGGTACAATTAGATAGATAAGTACTTTATTGATTTGTACTCATGAAGAAAGTTTCAAAATAGCAGGCATGTTTTTTCCATGTCAGATCTGGAAATTACAGCTCAGTGAGTGATGTTGTCAACAAACTGTCTCACCAAGTCAACTACATTGAAACAGCAACTAAATATTGAAGGAACCATAAATATGGAACACAATGGAGAAACGTTGTAAGTCAAGGTATTGGGTACATCATAAATACATGGACAATGAAAGTATTAGAAATATGCTCAGTGGTCCATATTATTGTGTGCCAACATTTTAGATTTGTTGTACAATATTTACATGCAGACAGCATTACTCGGCATTTATGGTCATGTTCAGATGCTGGCAAAAATTAGGTTAAGATTAGGGTGGTCTGCTTTAATATGGACAAAATAACTTGATAAGTGTGAAGGATTCTGGAATTGAATTCCATGCCAGACGGTAGAGCGTTTTGTACATCTACCATTCACCCAGCCACCTCCTGCAAACTCTGATGCAGGGCACACAAATAGGAAAATAATGGTGGACAACATACATACATGACTTAGAGAGCTCTGTTCTTCATTTGATGTATTCTGTATTGAAAAGCTGTTGCTTGAAAAGGGAACTGCTGGGTCAACGTGAGCTACCTGACTAGTGAGCAGACCAATTCAGAGGCTCAACTTTGTGTTTCAACATTAGCAGTGGTGTCCACCAAGCATGTTCACCGAGTTAGCTAGCAAAAAATCCAGTATTATCTGAATCAATCATCATTATCAAATACGATTCAATACCTATAGGTCAACTACAATGAGCCGACCAACAAAGCAGACATACAAAACTATTACCAACCACCGGTCATTAAAACCTAGATACATCAAATATGGCCAACAGTGGCCACTTCGTATCATAACTTGCATGAATGAGGCACTGAGAGTGAGTTATTGAAATCCAACTTAATTTGAAATGTAGAAATTGACAAGCTAAACATAAAAAAGAGAGAGAGACAAAAATACAGACACTAACAGTAATTGTGGCCAAAAATGTAACATGCACACAAGACATAATCAATATAGGCTATTTTCAATCAACTGTGGCAGACTGTCCCGAGCAGCGTAGACAGCTGCAACTACATGCCGTTTCTCCTTATTGAAACAACCAAGATAAAAAAATCTAAGAACAACAGTAGATGGCAACACATTTTATATTTTTCTACCATCCACAATAACAAAGTTTAGTAAAAAACATGGAATGCAGGATAACTGATTCAAGAAAGATTTAAAGCTTTCACATATACACAGGCAGCAATGTAAGTCTTCTTAATAGATTTTACAGTGGCTTCTGGTTTCAGTTTTATTAGTGCAGAGATGAAAGCAGTGATGGAAATGTAGGCAAAATCATGGACAAAGGCTTCAGGTTTTGAGGGATTTAAACAGAAACAGAACAGAAACTACACTACTGTCTTTGAAATTACAGCCAAGCCCTCAACAAAGGTGTCTTTGTGAAGCTTTAAGTGCATTATTAAAAATGTGTGAAGTGTGAACTTCTTGGTCACAGAGCCATGTTAAGCGTGTTTATTGTGACTTTCTGATTTTTGCCTGAAATGTCGCTATACTCTACTTATGTGAAAAAAAAGAAAGTGGTAAACTGAGGGGAAATTGGTTTATTCTCCTGCACACAAACACACACAGTAAATGTACATATATCAGTACCTCTGTCAGTGCAGCTCTTGCATCCAGGTGTACAGCACTGCTCGGTGACTGTGTTGTATCTCCATCTCCATCAATCCTTCAGCATCCAAAAAAAAGAAAACAGCAAACACAAAGACTGAGCCAATGCCAGTCAATTCCACCACAGAGACAGAAGACAACAGATCCCTACTGTAAAAATGGAAGAAAATACTACACAATGCCTATCTATTTCATTCAGTCTGTTTTGTTCTTCTTCACTCTCTCTATCTCTTTCTCTGTCTCTCTCTCTCTGCGCGCTCACTGTCCCTCCGTCCGTACACTCTCTCTCTTTCACACTGATTCTCCATCTGTCACCGCCTCCTCTCCTTCAGCCCTCCCACCTCATACATTATTAATGAGCCTCAGATACACACACACAGACACAGACACACACACACACACACACACACACACACACTACTGCTACTACTCTGCTGCTGTCAAATACACTCACACACAGTTATGTTACAAACTATGAACAAATGTCAAGCAAGTCAAACACTGGAAAACCACAATGTGGTACACTGATAACAACGTCCGTTAGAGATCACAGAGGTATGCTTCTGCTTGATTTGAGGGAGACATAGTTGTTTGTTGGACTCAACTTGGGTGTTTCAAATTCTTTGATAAAGCAAATAAAAGCATAACTAAAAGTTCATAACCTTAACCATAACAATATGTACCCACAAAAGAAGATGAAGCAGCAGTTCTGTAGTGGAGAACCTAGTCCAGATCTCTGACTTATAACCCACATCACCAGTGTGTTTTGCAATAGGTTTCCCATTTGGCCAGTCAGAGCTGTAGTCTGAAGGTCGGTTCATGGTTTCCACATCCATGTGTGCAGGCCAATACACAGACAGCAGACACAAATGCGGCTCTGTTCATACTTCAATAGAGCTGCACTGATCTGCTGCATTTCGCCTCATATCAAACAGAAAAACACAGAGAAAAAGCAGCTGCTGTTGTAGCACTGTATCAGTGATTATTTGTAAGGTTGCTGGGCACAGTGTGAGAACATGGCACAGGATTTCTGGAGAAATGAGGACTCTTACAGTGTTTGGGCTCCATCAATAAAAGCATGTGCAAACCAAGCTCCTTCAAAGTCTGACTGTGACTACTTCAATTAAAACTCTTAATACCAAATTATAAAGGTGGGGATGACCAAGAATCTCCTCAAACCAAACATTAGTTTGAAGCACTGCTGTTTTCCTGCCACATGTGCAGTCAGCGTACTCGTAGTGCAGACAGCTGTCAAAAAATATGAGCTGCACACAGACAGTCTGCAGGACCCTTGCAGTCAATGGTGGATGATGTCATTTATGGTAAGCATGAATTGGCCTTAAGACCATGCAAATTTTGTCACGCATACCCTTCCAAATGCAGATGCGTACATGGAAAGCAAGAACTGGCCTTGACTCACTAAATGTAGAATGCAGGTATAAGCCACTGATCATTTCAATTAGCTTTGTCGTTCCTTCTGTTATCTGTGTGTTATCATTTTCTCCATGATGGGAAACAAGCAGCAACCTACCACACTAAAACTTCAAGTTTTGCAGAGGATGTGGTTAATTCAGTCCGGAAGCCCTGCCTGGTTTTTTGCAGTGGATTATCCATTTTATACACAGTGCTCAACTCCCAGCATGCAAATGTTCCACCACAATTCCCCCATCACTATATTGAGGGAATACCAAAGCCACATCCTTCTCTTAGCTCTGCTCGTGCCAACTATGATTGGCTTAAAGAAATACAAAGAAGCCAGAGTGTAATTTCCCCTTTAGCAGAAAGATGACTGAGATGCAGCCAGACCATTATGTTCTACAGCAAAGAGTAATGCAACTGTTGTTGTAATTCATCTTAAACAACAAAGATATATTCAAAATCATCAGGATGTTTTAAAAGAAGCTTATGAAAATCCAAACCAACTGCCTGATCAAGATGAAATGAGAGTTAAAACCAAAACATTTCCAAATACAATATGAGGTTATATTTAAGTGGTCTATTAATTAGGATGGGAGCAGGTAAGATGTCAGACATTTTTCAAGAACTGCAAAGTCAGTGTAGGGGGAGGCTGGGGTGGATGGTTGGGTTGACTAAACACTGGACAGCACTAATGGACAACACTGTAAAAGAAAAGGTAACAGTTCAGCCAGTATTGCAGCATAATTAATAACTGAATGTTTTAGAAATCATTTTTTAGTTCCATTCAAATCCGCTTTGTTTTATATAGTGCCAATTCGTAACATATCAAAATCAAAAGTTTCCTTTGGATTCCCTGTGAGCCAGCACTTTCTGAGCCAGAGTTAAACATTCCCCTTTACCAGCAAGAAACGTCCAGCAGAACCAGGCTCAAGGAGGGCGGCTGTCTGCTTTGACTAGTTGGGGTGAGGATAAAGGGGAGAGAGAACAGGATAACAGATAAAAAACAGACAGACAGACAACTAATAATTCATAAGACAACAAAAAATCTTTGGGAGGAAGGACTCCATCATCTTTGGCTGCCCTGTAATTATTTTACAAACTTAGAAGTGATGTTGAAATTAGAGGCTATATCTCAGGAGTGACAAGGATAATAAATATCCTGGAAACCATATATAAAATATGCCCCCAAAAAAGTCAAAATGTAGTGTTTTATAAAATTAAATAATTAATTAAATAATTAAACAATTACAAATAAATACAAAAAATGAATACTGTCTTTAATATAGCAATTTTATACACGTTGCATATTCACAACTAAAATACATTAAATGCTTTGGGGAAGTATTGGAAGACATACAAAACAAATACCAAGTTGTTTGCTTCAAAGTAGAATAATAAGAACTGCCAGCATAACTGCTTTTCAAGAACCAACAAGCACATTTTAATAAATTAAAGGCTGTAAAGTTGAGTTTTAGAATGACCTTCACCTTTTGTTTTAAAAATGCTGACCAATGTTGATGAAGATGTGAAAATGTCCGTTTTGAATGACATGTTGGCACTGTATTAGTCAGGGGAGTTTTTCCCAAACCAGACTGAATCAGTGATTCATACACAGTAAATGATTTGTCATTTATCAAGCAAAAGCCCATTTTTTATCTGTTACATGTTTCCCTACCTGGTTCATCCGTACTCAGCCTCATGTCCATTATTTTATTTTATGGTTAGTGTTGGGGTGTGTGTGTGTGTGTGTGTGTGTAGGGAGTGGGGTGGGGTATGAGTGTAATCTTGTGTTTGTATGCACGAGGGGTGGGGATGGGTGGGAATGATTTTAATATGTAAAGCACTTCGAGTTACATTCTGTATGAAAAGCGCTTTATAAATAAAGGTTGATTTGATTTGATTTGATACATGGGAAGTGCATTTTGTACTTGATTACGCAATTCACAGGCAATACTTAACAATTCTAAAGACTCTGATGCCTTGAATATAACTAAAAATTACTGAATTGTCTTGACCAAGACTGGTGCATCTTTTCAGCCATTTTAAAAATCTTTTTGAAGAACTCCACTGAACATGATTTTGAATTCTCTTTGGTATTCTATAACAAAGAGTGAGCCACACTCAAGACACAGATCTTTTTGGATCTCTCTGATAAGATAAAAATATGTGTTCTTCCCACATTCTCCTTGCATGTACAAGTAACCCATAAAAGCTCAAACACATGTCAGCCATGCATGAACACAATTCACACGCAAAACACACACAGGTCGTGGAGAAGACAGGGTTGATCATGCATGAATGCCGGGCATACATGTACATACACAAAATCTCTCTCTCACACACACACACACACATGGAGTTGTCCATGCATGTAGTGCAGGCTGGAGGCTATCTGGGTTTTCTCATTGACGAGTCATGGCTGGAAGGGAGGTCAGTAAAACGTGTGAATGTATGAGTGTGGGTGGATGGAAAGCCAGCAAAAATACACAGAAAATTACAGTAATATGATAGTAAAAAGTAAACTACTCTTTTAGATATAACTAATGAACTAAACAGGACCTCTCCACCTCATTTGCTGTCTTAACCAGAGTAATTTATAATGTGTCCTGACCACAGGTGCAAATGAGATGTTAAGTTAACAGCAGTCAATGCAAATGTACTGATATTAGCTCGACAACAAGTTTGCACCTGTGATCAGGACACAATATGAATATAAAAGACATAAGACAGGAAATGTAACACTTACTCCTTGCAAACTTTAAGGAACAATTCAATCAACATGTGTAACATTCAAGTCAATCTATGATAACTGTTGCTTATAAATAAACAAATTAGTAGCAAATGGTGGAATTTTTATATATTTATTTAAGAGAAAGGCATTGTCTTCGAAAGCCAGTGTGACTGTTCGAAACGGTAAGCACTTTTGATTTCCATTAGGAACTAGTTCTGAGAGACTACACCTAGCTTTTACACCTTAGTCAAACATAAAAAACACAAATAAATAAAAATGAAATAATAATTGTTTTCCCTTGGACAAATTAGCAAATTTAAAATCTAGACATGTGACATTAATGGTAGAGAAAACCCTTAAAGGAGAAGACAGATCCCCAAAGGGAGAGAGATGAAAGTCCGTGGGTTGGGGAGGTAGTGGTGAGGGGGGATTTAAGCCCTTTGGGGCATATTAAACCCCTGCCCCCCTTGTACAGAGTTTAAACTGACCTGAAGCCCAATAAGACGCAGAAACTGAGAGATTTTCAGTTTTGTCTCTGTGTTTTGCACTAGTGTGTGAGTACGTATCAAGGCTTGACCTCCAGACCTCAGCCAGCATTTTTAGGTCCCTTCTGTCTCCAGCCACACCCACAAACAATCAATAACCCCCACCCGCTGCCGCTGCTAGCTGTGACATGCAAATGACCCTCGAATATCATTAAAAAATATGCCCTGACAACAATAGGATAACCTAAGCCCCCCTGTGCTTTTCCTTAAGACGTGCGCCAAGACATTAATTTACTCTCTCTCTCCCCCCCCTCTCTCTCTCTCTCACACACACACACACACACTCACACACACACACACGGAGAACACAAACAAAAGCAAAGACAACATCGACTCGTGCCCAGATGGACTCCAGTCAGTTGACCTCTGCTCAGATCTGCAACAGACTAGCAAACAGACAAACAGACACAGAGACAAGTGCAGTTGAGTCCCCCTCATATATCAAGACACACACACACACACACACACACACACACACGCACACACACACACATGAACACACACGCACACACACACATGCACATGCACACACATGAACACACACGCACACACACACATGCACACACACACACATGAACACACACACACGCAAACACACACACACATGCACACACACTCTGAACTTCTTTGACTACTGATGAGTTCAGGATAAGCAGAGTTCTAGAATCTTCCATCTTCTCTACTAAACCAGAAAATCTGTGTCTGTGTGTTAGTGTGTGTTCTTCAACTATCTTAACAACCGCTTATCCCGTCCATATCTTGGAGGAAGTGCAGTGTCAAGTAAAAACTGAATTTGGCATTTTTGACAAGAATTTACAGAAAAAGAACTTTGCATTCAGCCAAAGATGCATCTACTAAATCTTGGTTTGAATGGGGTGACTACTTATAAAATCACTGACCTTATATTGTATATTCATTTTGTTGAAATCTCACTTCACTCCTTTTTGTAAATTCATGTGTGTTTTTGTGTGAGTGTGTTTTGCTACAGAGATTTGGTTGGATACATTTTAAGACACAAACAGATAAACTCACCAACTCTCTTAGTTTCTCAAGATGCAGTGCAAATATCTGAAATAAATGTCTTATAAAATGAAACACCAGGACTAACTACAGCATGAAACACTCCAAAGCAAATCCAACATTATGATAAGTAAAAAGTCAGATTACCTGTGAAGCCTCATAAAACAAATAAATAGTGTTACGACCGACATCGTAGTGATTGTTCTGTTGTACCTTGGTTGGTATGTAAATTTGTGTGTGCCACAGCCAGATGGGGATTGGCGGAGTAACCTGAACCAGACCCCCGATTGGCTGCAGCCGAGGAGCGCTCCGGATATAAAAGGGGCCAAGATGGCGGTGGCCGGCGGGCAGCAGCGTCTCCTCATCTTTCTCGTCTCCCAACCGGCCACACTTAGTTTTGTTTGAGGCTTTGCTATTTCTGTTGAGTTGTGGGGGGGGACCGGCAGTTTTGATAATCTCAGTTTTCTCCTGTTTGTTTAATTAACGCGATTGTTTGTTTGTTATTTTGGTCCTTAGTTCCCCTACATTTACCTCAGTGGTATCATTCTATTTCTGTAAATAAAATCCCACATTTATTTGTTATCACACAATCTGTCTCTGTGGCTACTTGGGACTTGGGGAAGATGGGGCCACTTCTTGTTATGCCTCAGACACCCCTAGGCTGGGCATAACAATTGTCAAAAATTCGACTTAAAAATATTTAAAACTTAAAATAAAATAACATTTTAAAAATTTTATTAATTAATTTGTCTCACACACGCATTAGCAGAAATATATGATTTTTTTCTTCTTTTTTGAGAGGGGTAATAGAGGGGTGAATGGAAAAGAAAGAAGGAAATGCTTTGTAGAGAAAGGTATCAAAAATATTTTGGGCATCACATTGGACAAGTTTTGAGTGAGGAACTAAATGGAAACAGAGTATGTAAAGGAGATCTGAGAAAAGAAATGAGGACAACTTCATAGCCAGACAATAACCGGACTCATTACACTGTATGCCCAGAGGGGGAGGGGCATGCATTAATTAACTATGTTGTTGACCCCTACATGCACACACACACATGCACGCACACACACACACACACTCACACACACACACACACACACACACACACACACACACACACACACACACACACACACTGCAGACATGTCCTGTGGTTATTGAACTGGGTGTAGGGGGTAGATCTCACCCTAGGCACTGGAAAAGTTGGGTTTTCTGATCAAATGGCAACAAAATAGAGTTCACAAGCTCAGTAACTGAACCTAAACTGCTGTATGACTCATTAGAAACTAGTGGTTGGAGGGTCACACAACTAAATGTAGTAGTTACTCAAGTCACTTAACTATGTCAAACTAGTGTTAAAGTGTGTGTCCTCAACCAGTATGTGACACACACAACAATATTACTGGCAAGATGAATTATCCCTCATCCGTACACACAGACACCCTCTTTGTTAGGTGTGTGAGTGTGTGTGAATGACGACAATGACGACGTTTTTCGCCCACAAATATGGAAAATGTCAATAATTTTCCATTATCATGGCAGGATTTCTGTGTGTGTGTGTGTGTGTGTGTGTGTGTGTGTGTGTGTGTGTGTGAGCGTGTCTTGGTCCAGGGCTGATCCATGCTAAGCAGATACAGTATGTGGGCTACTATCAATTACGCTTTGTCCAGTACATAAAGGATTGAGCCAAACAACGCAGAGGAGCAACAGACTGCAGCTATTGTGCAAACCGTGCCCTCCTCCTTCCCTGCTCAGATAACCCACAGCAACATTACACTGTGGCCCAGAGGAAACACTCCTGTGCATCATGTCACAGTGTTTTTGCACAATGCCACATTACAGTAGCCACAGAAAATCTAACCTGGAGTACCTCCTGCAAAATAAAAGCTGTTGGTGTTAAGGTTCAGGGGTGAATAGTTAATAAACTGGAAACTTTTATTCCATGTATTGTACTTTAAATAGTAAATATAGTAGTGCACTATGTATCGTTAGTTGGCATGTCCCAACTGGCATCACTGAGCGGCCAGTGAACACTGCAGAGCACTGGTGTTCTAATTGAATTAGAACTTGAGTCTGGGCACTAACATATATTGTTTGTACTGTAACAATTACTAATGAGCCACGTAAAAAAGGATTAAATAGTAAGAATAATAAATATATCATTCTGACATGGTAAAAAGACACCAATCATCCAGTTATTTAAAAAAACTGACTGATACACTGCCATAATGACCTGATTTTACAGGGCTCCAGACTGAATTTTCCACTTGTAGCATTGGTATTAGCAATTTTCTCAGCTATTTGCACCAGTACATGACACAATCACACCCCATGCTTTTAGTACAGCATGGTATTGATCAATCTTGCTTGCTAATGAATATGCAGGATAACATAATTTTGCATAGATATACAGATTGACAGTGACTCAAGACTTGGTATTTGCAAAATATTTTAATCTGAAAGTATAATCATGTTTTCTCTGAAGTTGTCTGCTGTCACTTCAATAAACTTGACACAGGCTAAACTCCTCAACTGCTGAACATCTGCTTATTGATACACACTACAATTTACCAAAGTTCCCTAAATGCCTCATATGCAGGCTGCAGTAGATGTTGGCTTGGCGCCTGGGCACATAGAAAAGTCTAATCTCTACTCATTTATTTGTATGCAAGGAGCTTAGACGTGTGTGACCAAAACTTGCTTCAAAAAAAGTGAAATAAGTCTCATGTACCCAAGTTGAAACCAAGATAAGATAAAATAAGACAAAATAAAACTTCATCAGTTCTAAAGGAAATTCTTGGGATAAAGTTCAATAATCTTATCTTATCATCTTATCTTCTTATCTTATCATATCTTTTCTTATCTTAACTCACAAGTTGATTAAGTGATTTTATCCACATTTAGTGCTTTCTATGAGCAGAGCAGAACATTTTGAACTTTCATATTGGAGTCCATCATGTTCACTCCATTGTAGGAAGCAAAAATCATGATATATATATATATATATCTATATCTATATATCTATATATATATATATATATATATATATATAGAGAGAGAGAGAGAGAGAGAGAGAGAGAGAGAGAGAGAGAGAGATAGTTTTATTAGGATATTTATTTGATTAAATTATTGTTGTTAATGAACAAACAAGCAATGCAAACATGTAGGATACATCTTCATCTAATTTTCTAATCTCGAATTTAGTTCTTTGACATATTGTCAAATTAAAACCATGACCATGGAGCCTCTGACACACAGAGACAGATGCATGGTCACACATGAACAGAACCCTTCATCAGCATCAGGTAGCTCACTAATTAGACTGTTTAAAAATTTACAGGACTGTGATATGTAGGAAGAGAGGGGGAAGGAAGAAGACAATATTCAGACTAAAACACACATGTTGACCTCAGAGTGAAAATGAAAGCAAGAGGGTGAACAGGAGCGAAAGCACTTCAGAATGAGGACATCCTGAAACCTTCCCACAATTCTCTGTTGTTTATTTCACTCTAATGAAGTGGCCAGCGAGCCGCTTTATTAACAAGCAAACAGTTTAGGATGGGAGCCAAAAATATGCTTTGATGTTTGTGTTTCTGTGTGCATTGTACATACACCATGACAAGTTAGCTGTTAGTACAAGATAAAGATTGTCACATTATTTATACTTAGTGACATAAAACGTTGTTCTGTTATCAACCCTTGTATAGAGACCCAGGAGGTTCATTATCACTATTACAGCACCTATGAGGGGTTTCATAAAAACAAAGGTTTTAGTGAGACAAATGTTTTAATTCTTTGTTGTATAGAGCTTTCAGAGCAGTTGGTTTACATGCGTCAGTTGTGTATATGAAGTTGTACATTTCACCAGAGCACTTATCATAAATGTAAGAATGTTGGAATTTCACAATGTATTAAACTGTAAGTGTACATGTTGTAAAGCACTGCTGGATGTACAGTGGGACCAAGTGGGCTGATGTAGGTGTTGCATCAAAAGGAAATGTTAATGCCTTCAACTAATTTGAATGCACCTTGTCGAATGTCTCCAGACCGTCTTGCATTGATTCTTTCAATGATTTTAGAACCGTACTCCATGGAGACAGACTCAAGTAACTGTTGTTATTGTGACCACAAAATACATCTGCTGGCTTAACATGCCACATTGGACCACATGGACATATTATATCACCTATATAATGCTTTTGGATAAATACCATAATTTCTTCCACCATATCAGTCCAGAATACAATCACAAAAGCACACACACTGAGGTATTTTTGCAAATTTACACTGTACGCTACTATGCTTCTCAGCAGCAGGCTGTAGAAGGCGTGTAAAGGTGCAGGAAAATGGAGGACAACCTGATGCAGTCTACAAGAGAAATGTTACTTGGGAGAAGATTTGTTCTCCAGCCAGTCAGTGACCCTAAGTACACAGTCAAAGCTATCCATGAGAGTGGAATAGAGAGACAAACACTGTTGCTTTAATCTGTGTCAGAATTACATTTCGAGCACAGCTGTGTATTTTTAATTAATAATCAAACTTGAATTACAGTCATGGTGGAAACACAAACAGGTGTTCTTAGGAGAGACTTCTGTAGTTCATGTTTAGTTCCTGCAGCTCCATATCACCTCTAACCATTCGATCAAAAGTAGATTTAGCTTAACAATAACAGTAACATTCGGTGTCTTCCCACTGAGAAAAGAATTATTACATCATCATTACTCGAAAAATCATCACATCATTACAATCTTTTCAAAATTTATCCTTCATCTGTTTTATTTATCCTATTCTTCATCCTTCTTCATGCCAGTGTCTCTTTTAACGGTTGCTCCTGGGATCTCAAACTAAGACTCCAGTTGACACTGTATATACCTTGTGATTCCCCATCTAGCCATATAACCACTGTATAAGTTATAAATACAGGAGAGGAAACAATTTGGACCAGAAAAAATCTGCATCGCCAGAATAGCTTTTTCTCACAAGTTTCAATAAATAACAAAAACAGTAAGAACACATCAGCCAGATATGAGCGCCCTGCTCAAGTCATTCACCTTGAACTGGTTGATAAATCTCATCAGACGTTCTTAAGTGCTCACACTCACAAAAGCTGACTGCAAAAGCAAAAGGAGCAAAAACACAGAATTTTAGCATTATTGTCATAAATTGCTTTTCACATATTAATCTTTCCCTGCACATTTACAAGTCTTAAAGTGCACACTGAATAAAGCTGCTAACTGCTTATCTGTTTTCACCAGAGAGACAAACTGTGAGAATAAGAGAGAAAATGGGATTCAAAAGCAGAGCATGAAAGGACAAAGAGTGAGAGACAGGGAGTGGTGAGGGAGCAGCTGCTGCAGACAGTGAGGAAGAGAGAGAGGCTGTCTGGAGGTAAACAAGATACACCGGTAATTGAGCAACCTTTGCCATGGCTACAATGATGCTGAGTATCCACCCATACCCAGTCTTGGACACAAACACACACTCACAGTACCAATCAGATTTAATCCTGCACTCTGACAGAAGGTGACGGAGTCAAATAAAGTCTTAGTAGGATTTTAAAATGAGCATTTACCTTAATTTTAAAATTGATTTATTCATCTTGACTGAAAAGACCCTGAGAAGTACAGAAACTGTCAGCAGTATAGAGAAAAATACAAAAAAACTTACAAATATGAACAAACCAAATCCAAATAACGAGAATATGAGTCGGTGTTAGAAAAGAACAGAAGAAAGGGAGTATTTAAATCTATTTAGGGCTCTACTAAGCCTTTATCCTTTTAATCCTTGTACAATGATGTAAATACTTTCTTGTAGCTGGCCAACACACTCTAATACCCAAGAGTAATTCAAACATTGCAATGAATGCTAATGTTAATAAACATTAGTTATATACAGTATATAACATAGCTTAGGTCTTTTTAGAGGTACATTTGCTCGTAATTTAGTTGCACTTTCATTTCTGCATACACTTTTTATTCAAATGGTTAACACACATTGCATAACACAAGAATTAGCATTATTTTTTTTATTTATTTATTTTATTTTTATTTGCACACGTACATAGCATTAATGAAAAAAAAACATAATAAAACGGTAAAAGTGCAGGGAGAGGCAAAAAGCCTAAAATGGCTTGGTTTAAAGCCTCCACCTTATAAATACATAAACATAATTAGAGTTAAAAGACTTCTATAGTCAATACACGTTCAAAATTTGTTTTTAAAAAGATATATATCAATTCGATACCACAATACATTTCCTTAGGTATTTCTTAAAGGATATCTCTGATGTGCTATTTGCAGCAAAATGTGAAAACTGACTCCACAATTTACACCCTCGGTACCTGATAGAAAACTGAGCTCTTAATGTGGCTCATTTAGGCAAATGAAACATTTGACTTTGACGAGTGTTGTATCTATGAACTGCAGCATTTGTTGTAAAATATAAGATGAAATGTTCAGGTAAGGAATTTTGATTACACTGAATTTTATACATAAAAATACAAATCTGATAAATATTAATATTATTTAATATTATTATTTTGCATATTATTGGAGCAATAACATTGAACAACACATTTTATTTCAGTAATATAGAGGTAAGGCCTTCAAGATTTTTTCCTTGAAATATTACAGCATGTACTGTCTGTGACTGTGTTTGTATATATAAGGTGGTGGTGGGTTTTATCTGTATCTGCATTGTTAGTAAAATGAGTACTGGTTTGAAATTCATGACCATGAATTTGGTGTTGCTCGGCATGCTTACACTATAGTATAAGTATCACATTAGTCTGCCATTAGAAACTATACCCTCTTGGGACCCGACCTTTACTGTGCCTTGCATTTTTGATTTACCCTAGTTATTTGGGATTAGTAGGACCTCATAAATATAAAAATAAGCTCTGTCTTTGAATAATAAATAGTCATTAGTACAAGTAGTGACATGAATAGTAGTAAGTAATAGCAGTAATAGCTACACACTGCGCTCACCGCTGGGTTCAGCACACAGCTCCTGGAGAGTCGCAGACTAGCTAGCACAATTGGTGGAATTTTCAAAGTTTTTTCAGACTTCCAGGGCTAGGGTTATGGTGCAGGGAAGCCAAAATACGATGTCCACTCATGTGGATGCAGGGTCTCAGGAGGATACTATACCCCATTTTATGAGTATCATTACTGGAGGCTGTGCACAAAGAAACCTCGAGTCTCCACTCAGTTATTTGCATGCACGCAGCTCAGACAGGTGCAAGACCCAAATGTAGCTTGCAACAGAGTGAAATAAGGCATTCTAATGTCAGATTTACCCAAGCAAACCATAAGATTTTATCGACAAGTTAAATTTTCAGAAGCAAAGCATTTTAAACATCTTTGTACCTATGTGTGTGTGTTTGGGAGACTGCCGTATATTCAAATAGGGGCGCGCCCTACCGCCTCTGGGATTGGCTGCCAGTGTCGGGTCAGCGTGGGATTGGTCACACTGCCGGCGGAACTGGTACAGAAGGCGGAGGGATGAGATCGCTGTAAGACCAGAGGGGCAGAGGGGCATGCCGTCCTTCACCTCATTCCAACTAGCACACACACCTCAAACACAGTGTGTGCATAGTGTAGTCTAGATCAGATACCTTGGTAATGTATGGTGGGATCGAGTGCAACTTTTGTTTAACCTTGTTTTCTCCTGTTTAAGTTAAGTTAGGGATGTAAGATTCTGTTTTTGTTTTCCCAATTTTATTTTGTTAGGTGAGTTTTATTCCAAAGAATAGTTTAGGTTTGTTTGCTATTTTTGCCTTGGGCTCACTCCAAAGTTACTTTACACATTACCACTGGTTTGCTTTTCAACCACATCCTTTGTCTGTCACATTCACTTTACTGTAAATAAATGAATCCTTCCCTGTTTAAATGTGTTTTGTGGCTGCTTGGGACATGTGGAGGATGGAGCTTCATGTTGCATTTGAGCAACCCCTATGCTTGGCATAACAGTATTCAAGAATGCTTAAGTAAGAGTACATGACTTTTTTTTAACACCTCTCTTGAAGATTATTTAAGAAAAATAAGAACCGTGCTACTTTTATTTTTGTATGAAGCAGAAAAAATGTTGTACCATGATATGTTTGAGTTTATTTGCCTTTCTGTATATCACACTTCTTGTGATGTGACTATTGCACATGCACACATTGCAATGCCGATGCTGAAATGACATTCAGTATAGTGCAGCCCTAGAACACACTATGGTGCAGTAACTCCATCCTGAGGTTTTGGGGCTTCTTTTTAAGTCTTCCACTTCCTTGCACTGACTTTTTTTTTTTGAATTATTAAAAAATTTACAAATTTTGAGTTTCAGGTTCTGTCATCTATTATTCCACTACTTCTCCCAATGTTTTAGGTTGTTGTCATGGTATTACTTCAGTATCAGTGTCGACATATTCTGGTTCTATCAAACACAGAATAAGGGTATCATGACAACACTACATGTATTGCTGTTGTGATCACCACCAATGATAAATACCTGTGTTTTGCTGCTTTTGCTTTAAATGTTGTGTTTTTACTTCTCTTGATTTATCTTTGTGTATCTATATGATTGTTAGCAGACTATCAAAAGACACGTTTTAATAAACTTTGTAGAAAGCTATCTCAGATCAATTTGTAAAATTGATGGGGTTTTTTTTCTTTCTTTCACATCCCTTTGACTCAAAACTGACTCTGATCAAGGTTACTTTCAGAGATGTAACAGACATCTTGTATTTAGTCCTGAAATAAAAGTATTTGGATATTAATACATATTTTGAAGATGGAAGTATTAGAAGTATGAGGTAATAGAAAGTTTAATGTGGAAAAAACTATTTAGACACAAATTATAATTCAATATGTATGGGTATGTTTATACATTTTCAAATACATAATCCTGCAGGTAAACCTACAGTTTACTACAGCTTGGTTATATTTATGTAGTGCAGGTCATCTGTCCCACAAGTCGGGCAAAGTAAATACTGAGTTGGGGAACAGTGCTGTTGTCCCCGCAGGGCAACACGCACCAGCAGTGAGACAACCCGTGTGTTTTTTTAAAAACTTTAAAAAACAAAATATAGTCCATAGAAATTATTACCAAAATTACAGAAATAAAACCTAAAAAATATACATCCTGTGACCATGTATGTGCCCCAATGTAAATATAGATTTCACATTTCTGAAACAACAAAAGCAGAAACAATGCCCAGTGCCTGCTTTACTAATAATAAAGCTGACAAGTGTCAGTGTTGGAACCCTGATAACACTGAAAGTCAAGAAACCTCTAAAAGCACACAGCAGACTAGACACAGAGACAGCAGGACATGGCATCAGCAGTGTTTGTGTAAAACTGTGTGCATTTGTGTGTGTGTGTGTGTGTGTGTGTGTGTGTGTGTGTGTGTGTGTGTGTGTGTGTGTGTGTGTGTGTGTGTGTGTGTGTGTGTGTGTGTGTGTTTCTCCAGCAGGCCTTAAATTCTTCTTCCCTGATTGTCAAGTCAAATAAAGGCTGTCGTGCGCCAAGCCTATTGTCACTACTCTGACCCACACAGCACAAGAAAGCCTGCCTAACCAGCATGTCTCAGTGAGTCCTCAAACCCCCACACATACACACGTTTCAGTCCCACTAGTCTTTGTCTTCAGCAACAGGAGGTGTGGTCGTTTTTCTACAGTTAATGAGTTAGCGGGGCCACAAGGGCCAAGTGGTGGCACGGGTCATTCATTCATTCATTTAGCCCTTAAAGTCTCCATAGTCTCCAAACACTGATATTAATGCTATTTGGGTAAAAGCACACATTTTACGTATATATGAAAAACACATTTCTTCTCTTTCTGAGAACAACACACACACTCCAGCTAAAACGCTTCATGCTCACACACCAGACACATAGACACACAGCTACAAAGCCCCGGCGTCTGGTGACACAATAGCTTCTGGTAGCAGCTGGTCAGCAGTAGCCATAGGAGTCATGCACACAGAACACATGCGCGCGCACACACACACACACACACACACACACACACACACACACACATTTTGACACAAATGCAAACATGTAACATGTAGTCCCTGCATGTCTAATGATGTGCCAAGACAACACAAGAACAAGAGAGGACAACTTGACTGGCCATCTGTGGCATGGAAGCCATGTGGACATATGCAATCAATAACACACTCACACACATACACACACACAGATGCCGACATATGTGTGCAAAGGTACTGTTTGTGTATTCACAACCACTGCTGATGAATTAAAAAGGTGAGTGTGGCATTTCTCTTGTCTTTACAAGGAGACATATTTCTGCACAAATATCTGTTCTTTTAGTCCCAGTTCAATATATTCTAACGAACAAACAAGTGGACAACCCTTTATACACCGTGTCTTGCTTTATACTGCTCTATAGACTCACCATGTTTCGACTTCTCAGACTTGCTCAGCAGAGACTACCTGTACTTGGAGATCATTTTTAGCCAAGTCAGCTGTGTTGGATAAAATACCTGTTGGAACAGTAATACTACAAATAGTGATTGAGGCAGGGACTCTTTGTTAGTGAGTGAGTAACAAGAAAAACAAGGAAACTTTGCGTTTACTGCTGACTAGCAACGTTATCTTTTGCTGGTAATAAATGTGTACATGTACTGACTAAAATCAAAGACTTCTGTAGTGATTATAACCAACTGCCTACAAATGCTGAATATATTCTTTGATATTGATTTTATTCCTGGTCAAATCATCACTCTGCACTTTGCACATTTAACATATTGCATTGGATGTTGCTTCACCTAGTTTTGCATTGATCAACCTAAAAGGCTACACACAATGCATGACGTAGCACCATGCCAGTTAACATACATCCCTGACACTCTGGACAGGTCAGAGGGACAGAAGAAGCTGTTTTTCTGGAGTACTAGCACACATCAATGGTGGGAAGGTGGTATATCCTGACATTTTCACATATCTTCCCAAAATCTATGGGCTGTCATACAAAACAACTGTAAGGCCACGGACAATCTGAATTATCCGATTTAATGCAGTTATTTTTTGGTTGGGCTTGGGCCTATAATTCACATTTTCCACAACTCTTTGTTTTCTTTGATGTAATGTTGAAATTATTTTGTGATAAATTCAATAAAGATCATGAGGCTCAACTACTGTAAAACTATAAACAATATTAGTACCGCATACTGACAGTAAAATGAATGGCTAGAAATTCCTATAGGGAAGGATTGAATGTGGCAAAAGTCTGACTTCATCTAACAGCAATGAATAGAACAAGATAATTTCCTCACACTGTCTTCAGATGGAAAAACACATATGGCAGATCAACACAATCAGCACTCAGTGAAGGTACTTGTAGGATTTGGTCAGACACACATGCACACACACACACACAAACACACAGATAAACACACCTCCCCCACTTCTGAGAAAAAACCTGCAGCTGTGCTTGCTATTCTGCAGTTCAGAACACATGTGCCAAAGCACAGTTTGCACATCCCTTAACCAATTAGACTAGAGCCTACTCTCTCACACACACACACACACTCATTAGAACTTCATTACTTGTTCTCAAGAGACAGCTGAGAGGGACACAAATTTAGTTTACGATGCAGTACAAGTGGTTTTAGAAAATAATCCTACTGACACTTTTTGACACTTATTGTGCCAGAAGTAATGACCACAGTCATGGTCACTATGCTCTGTAAATGCACACATTGCATTGCTTTGTTTGGATGCTGTAGTAAAATTACACCAGATGAACATTTGTCTAAACAAGGCTTAAACGTTAAAGCCTCCAAAACCTAATCATCCTTCCAGGTTGCTACTATCATTGAACCATTAATACAAAATTGATGGACAGAATATTCTATTCAGCAAAGCTTTACCAATGCAGGGCTGACATAAAAGTAAAGTTCATCAAATGGGTTCATCCACTAGGGTTGGGGCATTTTTTTTAACCTCTTCTACTATACAGTAGATTGTACAATACAAAGTAAGAGATAATTAATTCTCATTTTCCAGATGTTTTGTGTCCAAAATGTAGGAGTTTCCTGCTCTCTGGAGAGTGTGACTGTGCTCAGTAAATTTTTACAATTTTATCAGTATTTCTAATGTACAAATGAGCACTTTAGAAATAACAGTTTCATGATGACAACCATAGCTGCAAGTACTTCATAGTATAATGAAAATTCAGAATGCAAGAAAGTGAAAATTAAACTGCCTGGCTTCTGCAACAAGAAATTGATCCAAAGAAAGCTTCAAAATCCTCAACAAACTACTGCAAGAACACAACCTTGAAATGCACCTATAATGAATATATCTTTAGAAAAGCTACATCAGGATCTGGATGGTGTACCATCTATATAAAGAATAAAATGCTTCAGATCTTCCTGATTTGTTTTATAAGAGACAATAAACAAATCATATGACTGACTAAACTGTCCATGACTCACTCACTAACAAAACTTTCTACTAAAGAGCAAAGTACCTGGCTTCAGTAACTAACATCTGAAAAAAGTAGTATTTGTGAGTGGCGAGATCTGAGCAGATTAGCAGACAAAGTGGCTGCAGACAAATGGCCTAAGGAAGATGATGAGGATAGAGTCAAAAAAAGAAAGAGGCAGACCAAGACATGGACACTGGAACTGCCAGTGATGCTGGAGTGTGTGTGAGTGTGTGTTAATGTGTGTAGGTGGTTGAGTGACCTATATGAGTCAGTGCAGCATGTGGGAGACCCCTGAGCTGGGGCTATATTTGGTCATCCCACATGTTAAAATCAACCACAGCAAGAACACACACACACACACACACTCACTGGTCAGAGACAGGATTATTGTCATCACGTAAGTGATCTGGAGTATTGAGCCTAAGTACCTCTGGTTAAGTAAATCTTCCATTAGTCTAAACTGTAGATTAGTACTACTTCAGTTAGAGCCTACAAACAGAGGGTAACTGTTGGAAGGCATTCCTTCCTCAATTCTTGCAGTCAGTAAAGCTACATGTTCGACACTTATTTTCCTGAAAAAAAGAGAAACTGTGACCATGTCATGTTAAAAATTAAGGTAAAAACTACACTATACCTATTATATAGCAAAAAAGGTTGGCTTCATTTAGCTCTCCAAAACCAACCATAGTGAAAACACTGTGGTCTTATAACCACCCAAAGGGACTGTTTGATACTTATGAGCATGTGAAAAATGTAAGTACAAAAATTGTTGAGATTTTCAAAAATATTTTTCAAAAACAAACATTTAATAATTATCTTCAGCGTAATAGATAAAGGTGATAAAGTTGAACAACACCACAGGGAAATTTAACTTTTTTGAATGATCTATTATTATTATTATTATTATTATTATTATTATTATTATTATTATTATTATTATTATTATTATCATTATTATTATCATTCTTCTTATTATTATTATTATTATTATTTCCACCACAGTGATGTATAGCTGGTGTGAAGCTCTTCACCTAAAAAGGTATCGCTGGTCTGCTCCAAACATGTTGGACATGTCTATTTGCATCAAACGACTTTCTCTATGGAGGTTATAAACTAGAAATTAAGTAGTGTAACAATTCAAGTGAATTTCCGCCATTCTCAGTACCAAAGTCAATACTAAAACAGTAAATCAATCAAATAAGTGCATTTTTAAAAACTCTTTTATTTAATAAAAATCTAATATTGATGCACACACAATATCATATTCCGATAGCCAGAGAGACAGTAAAGATGGCTGTCTACTATATTATTAGCACCCCCCTCAAATAAAGAGCTTTGCCACATTAGCCCAAACAAGCTAACATTAACCTTTTTGACCACAGTGTGTGGATGCATTTGTGGCTGTTCAACAAACACTGCCATTTTCTGGCTGTGAACATTGTGATGACATATCATTAATATAAGAAACAACTGAAATTCTGTCACATTGAATTCTGTGTACAGGTCTGGATGCCTTTGAGCTGCTTATGTAGGTACTTATTTCAAACAATTTTGGGGTGGTTTTCTGAAGGATTTAGAGACAAGCATCTTATTAATAGATACTGGTTAAAAAAGGATCAAAGGTTGTCTTCATTAGAATATGCTGACCATAATTTTCCTGGGATGTACTTATTTTTTTCATGACAAAATACATAACTGCTCATTGAGAAATCAATATGAACCCCTCCTCTATCTGACTAAATGACTTATACTGTACTATACTATCATTATACTATACTATACTATCATTATACTATACTATACTATACTATACTATACTATACTATACTATACTATAGTATACTATACTATACTATACTATACTATCATTATACTATACTATACTATACTATACTATACTATACTATCATTATACTATGCTATACTATCATTATACTATACTATACTATACTATCATTATACTATACTATACTATCATTATACTATACTATACTATACTATACTATACTATACTATACTATCATTATACTATACTATACTATCATTATACTATACTATACTATACTATACTGTACTATCATTATACTATACTATACTATACTATACTATACTATACTATACTATACTATACTATCATTATACTACACTATACTACACTATCATTATACTATACTATACTATCATTATACTATACTATACTATACTATACTATACTATACTATACTATCATTATACTATACTATACTATCATTATACTATACTATACTATACTATACTATACTATACTATCATTATACTATACTATACTATACCATCATTATACTATACTATACTATCATTATACTATACTATACTATCATTATACTATACTATACTATGCTATACTATCATTATACTATACTATACTATACTATACTATACTATCATTATACTATACTATAGTATAGTATAGTATACTATACTATAGTATACTATACTATACTATCATTATACTATACTATACTATACTATCATTATACTATACTATCATTATACTATACTATACTATCATTATACTATACTATACTATCATTATACTATACTATCATTATACTATACTATACTATCATTATACTATACTATACTATCATTATACTATACTATACTATACTATCATTATACTATACTATACTATCATTATGCTATACTATACCATCATTATACTATACTATACTATCATTATACTATACTATACTATACTATTATTATACTATACTATACTATCATTATACTATACCATACTATACTATACCATATTACACTATACTATCATTATTCTATATTGTACTGTACTATACTATACCATGCTATACTATACAATACTATACTATCATTATACTATCAATATACTTTACTATACCATATTATACTACACCATCATTATTCTATACTATCTTATACAATATTAAACTATACAATATTATACTATAATTATACTGTCATTGTAATATCACTATACTATACTATACCATACTATATATTACTATCATTACTCTATACTATACTATACTATCATTATACTATACTATACCATATTATACTATACCATCATTATTCTATACTATATTATACAATACTAAACTATACGATACTATACTATACTATACTATACTATACTATACTATACTATACTATCATTATACTATACTATACTATGCTATACTATCATTATACTATACTATACTATACTATACTATACTATACTATACTATCATTATACTATACTATAGTATAGTATAGTATACTATACTATAGTATATACTATAGTATAGTATACTATACTATACTATCATTATACTATACTATACTATACTATACTATCATTATACTATACTATCATTATACTATACTATACTATCATTATACTATACTATACTATCATTATACTATACTATCATTATACTATACTATACTATCATTATACTATACTATACTATACTATCATTATACTATACTATACTATCATTATGCTATACTATACCATCATTATACTATACTATACTATCATTATACTATACTATACTATACTATTATTATACTATACTATACTATCATTATACTATACCATACTATACTATACCATATTACACTATACTATCATTATTCTATATTGTACTGTACTATACTATACCATGCTATACTATACAATACTATACTATCATTATACTATCAATATACTTTACTATACCATATTATACTACACCATCATTATTCTATACTATCTTATACAATATTAAACTATACTATACTATACTATAATTATACTGTCATTGTAATATCACTATACTATACTATACCATACTATATATTACTATCATTACTCTATACTATACTATACTATCATTATACTATACTATACCATATTATACTATACCATCATTATTCTATACTATATTATACAATACTAAACTATACGATACTATACTATACTATACTATACTATACTATACTATCATTATACTATACTATCATTATACTATACTATACCATACTATAGTACACTACATTATACTATACTATCATTTTCTATACTAAACTATAGTATACTATCATTAATTTATACTATACTATACTATACTATACTATACTATACTATGCTATACTATACTATACTATATTATGCTATGCTATACTATCATTATACTATACTATACCATACTATACAATACTATACTATACTGTACTATACTATACTAGACTAGACTAGACTAGACTAGACTAGACTAGACTATATGACATGTCATTTATTTAAGAAGACAATAAACAATTTTAAATATTAGTTTAAGTGATGGTTCACTGTTACTATGGTGTGAAGAATAAGTATGTTAGTGTGCATGTAGTCTCATACCCTGGACTTACCTCAATAATGGCACTTAAAATGGGTTTGAATTGTCCTGTTTGTAACTTTAAGAGAAAAATGCCAGCCAAAATTTAATCCCCTGCTGGAAATACTTTAAGACCACTGAAGATATTTTTTGTCTGGGTTCCATAAACTGTATGACTTAACTTGGAAGTAATTGCATATAAGATAGTTACATGTTATCACATAAATTCTGTCTGTCCATACTTTAAAGAACTGTTTTCACCAGAGGACTTGAAATATGATTAGACCAAATGCTGCACAATGCAGAACTGCACTCTGTGTGTTACTGTGAATGGCATTTGGGGAAGGATGAGTCTGTTAACGCTGACCTTCATCACTTACACACTATTAACCTGTCAACATGGGCCATGGCTTTATATGAGTGTGTGTGGTTGTGTGTGTGTGTGTGTGTGTGTGTTTTGAAGGTCACAAGCTAAAGTGATTGTACGCTTTAATGTCCTTGACTCCTGTCGAATCCCTACCTTGACATTCATTTCCAACCTGCTATGCTCCATTGACTTCAGATTACTGTACACATGACCCACAGCTCTGCAAGCACACACACCTACAAACATGCAATAAAGACTAAAACCGAGTGCCCTGTCTGTACATTGGCGGCATAGCCAAGCATGTTCTGTATGCATGTTACATACTTTCCTTAAAAAGCAGTGAACATATACAGTCAAAAGTATCACGGTCAGTGAATTCAGACACATGAACCAGAATTTATGTATGAATTTCTTCAGAGCTCTGCTTTATTTCCAGCAGTTACCATCAACACCTTCCCTTATGGGTTGAAGCCGAAAGCACACCACAGATGCACAAATGATTTGTAAAATCACTTAACTTTAAAGATTCTTAGCGTAAAGTCACTCAGTGTATATATTGTCCATTCCAAATTCATGTCAGGTGTGTTGGCAGAAAGTCAGTAACAACATCCAGAAAACACCCTTTCTCAATGCATAGGTCAGACTGAAGAGGATGGGATGAACATTTGCAATTCAGATAGCAGCATTCTTGCTGACACAGCAGCTCATCTGGACTCTGATGACTGCACAAGACACCTGTACCTGTACTACAACACTAGAGAGAAGAAAGCCTGAATTATAGTGACTTTTAGTCAGAATGCACTTTTGTTATCCAACCTGTACGGCATCCCAAAAAAGATATTTTAAGTAAGCTGCCTTCGTTCATTCCCATTGATATGTGGTATATTCATCAGTTTTTACTGAAATTTGGTGAGGTATAAACTTATAAAGGACCTTAAGTCCACAGAGACAATGTGGCTGGCCATAAAGGTAATGTTAAACCTTTGGGTGTTAGTGGCAACAAACATTATATTTAAATTTTTAGACGAATGTGTTCTTTGGAAAAATTATATCATGTCAACACACCAAAGACAGGCAGTGGTGAGTCCCAGTTTGACTCCCAGCTTTTACTGTATAGCATTGCCCTGCTTTTCCCACTTTTTCTCTGTCTCTGCTGTTACTTTTTGATGAAGCATTAAAATTTTTAAAAAATCTAATTTAAAAAAAACAGCACCACAGACAGTGAAGTCAGTGGTAAATTAAATAGAAATCAGATCATTCTCCACTGTTTGATAATGGACACTGCCTTGCAGATTGTCTTGGGAGCCAGGGTGGACTGTTAGCTGCTGAGATGTGAACTTACAGTCTCACCTGCCAGTAGGTCCTCTTGTCTCCAACAATATTGCTGCAGATTTTGAAATAGGCATCACTGTCTCATCTGCAATATTTCAAAACTTAATGAAGTGAAATAACAGCAAGAGTAGTGCAAAAATTACTACAGTTTTGAATCTGGCTTAGACTGTGGGCCGTCACTGCTGGTTTGCGCAAAATGCTCAGTGCCATAGTTGGCAAACCAGTCGGCTCCCAAAGATCCTTGATAAAACAGGCAGAGCAAAGACACATTTTGTTATTTGATCTGTATTTGATTAGAGCAGATTATGAAGTGGAGCAGTACTAAGGCTGTGACTGACGCTTGGCAGGAACACAAGTACAGAGAAGAATGCCAGTGGGAAAGGTCTTTAATCAAGTGTTTGTGTTGTTACCAGATGAACATGTCAATTCAAAACATCGTAACTCTACTCAGTCCGGGGGTTCTTCTTTCTCAATAAGCATTCAGCATTCATATCTAATGCACTAAGTGGTAACAGAAGCAAATTTAATAGCGCTTTGAACTTGGTCTCTCATTCACACTTTTCACAAATGACACCAAATCTATGACTGTAAAGCACTGGCTAGTTTATGCAAATTCATAACTAGAAGTACAAGATGGACTTTTTATTGTATACACACTCTGCTTCCTTGACATCACACTGCAGTATTTATTTCTATTTAAGGGCCACTGACCTTCAGCGTTATGGCCATGAACTTCAGCAGGGTTTACCATGATACAACTGACAACCACATTCTTATAAACGGCTACATTCGACCATCACTCAGTGTGTCTTCATGCATGATTTCCGCCAGCTTCTGTCATCCCAATCATCATTCAACCAAAGACAATTCTGGGTACTCATTTTGCTCAGGAATACGACCTTTGAGGTGATTGGCTGTCCATCCTGAGTGGGGCCAGGGCCTTGCCCAGTCAAATTAGTGGATGGCCTGGGCTAGTCTAATTGAGCATACTGAGATAACGAGGTCCAGTGGATAAGTGGTGGGCGAGAACCACAGAAACAGACAGGTGACCTCTGGAACAAAGCTCATCTGCTTTTATCTCTTCATAAATTCCTCCACATGACAACTCCTTTCCTCCTTTTGTTTTCATCACTTTACTTTCATTTAATTGTAGTATGAATGTAATACACTAAATTGGTTTAAAGTTTTACATGTGGTACAAATTACAGTATGCAATAGAAATGTGTACACCCCTGTGCGGTATCACTTGAATGTCAAATGATTCAAAACTGTATCACCCTACAGTAACTGCATTACATCAGAGTAGAACTGTAGGTACCCAACAGTTTAGATTTACTGTATTAAAATACAGACCCCACTGTAGGACCTAAACTCAACTAAAATCAGTAAACCATTCAAATCTTCTATTCCTTCAATGCTTTGTGTGTCCATCTGCATTTTTAGACAGGATCAATCTTTATTATGGAGGATATTGAATTTCTGGAGAGATGTTCTTCAGACAGTGTTTTTCGGCTGCTTTTTCCGAAAGGGGTTGTGTTGCTCTCCTTTCTCTTCAAAATGCCCCAAATGATGTTCTATTGCAAGCCAGGTGACATACTTGACAGAGCGTGGCTTTCTCTTTTTTTTCTTTAGAGACTCATGTTATTTTGCCAGTGTGTTTTGGATCATTGTCATGCTGGATTATTCCTCTTTGGCGAAGCTTCCACAGACTGGGTGTCTGGCTTCACGGCCAGTATTTTGGTATATGCACAGACATTCATGGTGAATCAATAAATGTTATCTCTCCAACACCTTTTTCACTCATGCAGCCCCATATCATCAGAGTCCCATCTCCATGCTTCACTGTCAGGATTATTCACTGTGGTAGTCTTGCCAATGTTCACTCCCAACATGCTGGACCCTATCTAAGCTGAACAAATAATTTTGGTCATATCTGATGGTAGAATGTGCTCACAATGTTCATCAGGCCTCTTTCTGTGTCCTTTAGCAAAACTTATTTTGCAGTTTTCTATCAAACAGAAAGCATGGGCATTTTTCATTCTGTCCATAGAGGCTGATGAAATCGTTTACACTGTCTAAGCAGTAACAGGAAATCAGATTTCTAGGGATAACCCCCGTGTCAAGTCTGAAGCCTCTGCCCAACGGTGATTCAACCAATTTTCCTGTATCCTTTTTCTTTCTTTGTAGAGACACAATCTGATATTTCAATTTCTGACAAGAATTTTTCATGTTGATCCATGTTGCTGACATGCAGATAGACGCATAGCATGGGTCCAAAACTGAGAAAGTCCTGGTGTTCACAGCTCACTTTGTACCCATGTTCATGCAGGCTGGCTGATTGTGACATTGCTATTAGTTTAGCTCCTCAACTTACTCTGTCATCAGCAAATGCAGGTAATAATGTAGGCCCTAACTAACTGACTTGAATTGTTTGTATTTTGCACTGATTTTGTTTATGTACTTCAAAAAAATAAATTTAAAACTGCTTTTGCAAAAATAGATTTTCCACAAAGGAAATTCAGACAGAACAGCTGTTTTTTTAACTGCTCAGTGGGAAATTACACAAGATAAGGACTCACCACTCAGTTATGTCTCATCGTGACAATCAGCTTTGGAGGAGTGGATGATCAGTTAAGTTGTTGGAAGTGTCATGAAACCTCTGTAGATTCAAATTCACTACCAGAAGAGGTAATAATCATCAATAATCTTCTTTGCAGCTGGAGGTGTCAACAAGACATCTGTTTTGTAATGGTCCAAAGTATTATTTCTCAGCTAAATAACTAAAATAATTTTAACAGTGAAAGCCACCATGTCTAAACACGCACACAGAGTCTCACATTACACACAGAAAGTAAGTGATAAGTAGAACGTTCGGTAATATAACACAATAAAACAGTATTTAGCACATTAATTGGTGACAAAATACATTAATTACAAAGCACCAACAGTTTAGCAGGAAGGAAGGAGATGAAATAAAATCAGCATGATTACCATGTAAGCATGTATCCCTGAGTCCATCCAGACAGATTGCCATGACAGTTCAGTGCCTGAGGCCAGACTGAACGTCTGTCACTCACACCACCGATACGCTCCCTGTGCACATATGAATACATAATGAAGACACTATAAACACAGAAAAGAGGACTAACATTCATGAACATACACACTGCATTCTCCTTTGACTGACAACACATCAGCACTGATAGACCAGGATAACAGACAAGTCAACAGATCAGTCGCTAAATCAACTCCACTCCAAATTAGCTCAGTGGCCTCTTTTTACTGTCGACAGCACTTCAGTAATTATGCACAAAGCTTAAACTGGGATTAAGACCTTAATTAAGCATTGAATTATTGTTTGGCCTCCATGTAGGACTTGACGATTATGACTATCTGGGGAGCATTGTGGTCTTAGATAAGATGTGTCTCGTAGCAGCAATCAAAACAGGAGCCAGGCTCCACAGCTCTCTAATGAACCCAGTTCTTTATAGAAATACCACAGATAAGTTTGAAGCAAATGTAAAGCAGTGTTGCCCAGTTGTCCCCAAAAGAGCACAGGAAAGCTTAGTTTAGTAACTGTACAGTTTAAAAATCTCAATAGCTTAACACAGTTCTACAAAAATGCCTTAATCCTATTTAACCAAATAAGCAACTTCTATCTTTTTTTACTGAAGCTACAAATAAGAGGATGAAACAGTCTACTGCCACTGTGTCATTGTGTAAAATGAATGAAGCAGAACTGTAAATGTTGTTTCCTTCACACTAACACTAAATGTTAGTGGTGTCACATAGTATAATCCATTTTTTTGTCTAAAACCTGTATAGATGTAACCTGTATTAAAGTTCTTACCCCTGCTGTCCCCTAATTTTAGATACTTTTACAGGAAGTAATGATGTAATTCCAAAGGGTTTTGAGCATTGAAGCATTTTTTCTAAGAAGCAACCTTGAAATTAGAACAGCTGCAAAGAAGGCTGAAAAAAATCAATGGAGGACATTTTCTGACCAGAAATGACATTTACTCTAATAATAGAGTCACATCAAAGCAGGCAGACTTGTCATTTAGGTTGGTTAAGTGTTGTACTATAAAGCTTTAACAAAATAAAGAAATGGCACACACACACACACACACATATTCATCGCGGTGCCAGAGTTAAATGAAAGGGTAATCAGGTAGACAAATCAGGTCTGTAGTGAAAAGGCATTCAGCCCCAAAAACATACTGAAAGCTAATGAGGACTACAGATGTGTGTGTGTGTGTGTGTTTGTGCCTGTGTGTGTGTGTGGTGTTTGCATGCACATTTTTAGAATAAGCAGAAGCAGGAAGCCAGAACATGTAGGCAGTGTACAGAATTCTTTTGTATGCCTAAAATGTCCAAACCATGTGGAAAATCTGAATCATGACTGCATCTTCTGTAAATGGGGCATTTGTTCCACAGATGAAGCACTGGCCAATTTGGCAAGGATTTCTCCTGTTATTATGATGGCTGAACTCTTTTGCAGCATCTGTGGCCTGGGGTAACTCTGACCTCTTGTCCCTCATCCTGAAAACTCCATCACATGTCACATCTATAACAAAACCTTGCATAGCTTCTGTGGAATGCAGCACAACATAAGAATATATTCAGAGAACAAGCATTATTTGGGAAAACCAAAACAAATACAGATGCAAGGGACTGCGTGGATGGGGACATATTGCTACAGGTACTTGTGAGAAAATGAGGGCTTGTCCATAAAGACACCAAAGCCTACATATCTTCTAACAGTACACCACACTTTATTTACCAAACTTTTGTGATACTTGGCTTCATCAGGGTTCTGTCGTAAGGTGTCAGTGGTGCCATTTCACAACTTCATGTGTTTTTTTCTTATTCTTCAATCCTATTTAATGGTTTTCTTTCAACATTATCACCAGTGTTGCTTAAAATAAAAAAACAGAACAACAGATAATGTAATAATCACAAGTCTACGTACCACAATATGAATGACTCTCAGTTGCTGTTGCCATGGATAATAATCCTGATGTGCAAATGGGTACAGTGGTAAATTGCTTTGTTTGTGCAGTTGTTAACAGAATGCAACATCAGTGTTGTGGAATTCTACCAAAACCTACCTTATTTCAATCTGTTCAAAATAATTTCCGGTCAGACACCTGACTGGCTGCTGCTTAAATGTGAAACTGCAATTAAAGTCTTTTGTCCCTAAAATCAAACAATAATTATGACAAGAAGGCTAATGGTGGTTTCATCAGTGATTAAAATAATGATGATTGATGTTTTGTTTTCTATATTTGTGCACCTCTTATCAGCTGTATGGAAATACTTGAGCTACAGAACAGATGATGAAGACCAAAAACACATTCTTTGTAATTAGCCTGACCATTTAAATCAGCACCTCAAAGCTTTGCATGACAAGTGCAAAGCTAGATCTGAATGCCATCCAAAGCAAAAAAAAATAAAAATAAATACTTTTCCAGAAGCTTTTGCCACAGTTTCATCATATGAAAAGGTTACAAACAGTTCACTGTCAAAAATATCTTGGTAGTAAAAAAATAAGTGGTATTAGTATTAGTATTTAGTAGTTGTTTTTAGAGCATGAACTGCCCTTTAAAGGTCTTGCCACATCATCTAAAATGGATTGAAGTCCGGACTTCAACTCGACCACTCCAAAACCTTAATTTTGTTCTTTTTGAGCCACTCAGAGGTGGACTTGCTTGTGTGCTTTGCGTCACTGACATGCTGATTGAAGCATTTGTGTTGAGCTTTAGGTCTTGAACTGATAGATGAATATTCTCCAGGATGGTTTTCTGGTAGAAAGCAGAACTCATGGCTCCATCAATTATGACAAGTCGTCCAGGTCCTGTAAAAGCAAAGCAGCCCCAAACCATCACACTACCACCACCATGTTTCACTGTTGCTATGATGTTCTTCTTGTGGAATACAGTATTAGTTTTACTCCAGATGTAGCAGACCAATGTCTTCAAAAAGTTCCACCTTTGACTCATTGGTCCACAGGATGTTATCCCAAAAGTCTTGGAGCTCATCTAGATGTGTTTTGTAAATGCTGGATGAGCCTTTATGTTCTGTTTGGTCAGTAGTGGTTTGTGCCTTGCTACTCTCCCATAGATGTCATTTTCTCCATGTGTCGTCCTTATTGTGGAATCATGTAGACGGACCTTAACTGAGGCCAGTGAGGTCAGCAGATCTTTAGATGTTCATCTGGGTTGTTTTGTGACTCCTGAATGAGATGTTGATGTGCTCTTGGAGAAATGCTGGTAGGCCGACCACTCCTGGGAAGATTCATCACTGTTCCATGTTCCTCCATTTGTGGAAAATGTCTCTCACTGTGGTTCTCTGGAGTCCCAGAACCTCAGCAATGACTTTGTAACCCTCCAGACTGAACAATGACTTTGTTTCTCATCTGTTCTTGAATCTCTTTAGAACGTGCCATCATGTGCTGCTTTTTCAGACCCTTTAGCTGCTTCACAATACCAGACAGGTTCTATTTAGTGATGTTTAGATTCAACAAGTCTGGCAGTGATCATATGTGAGTGTGGCTGGTAAAATTAAACCTAACTGCCAATGAATCTGGTCATTTGGTAGATTAGTAGCTCTGGGGGAATTTTTTTTTTCAAGATGGACCTGACAGCATTTTTCCTTCAAAAAAAATCATCATCTAAAAACTGCATTTGTGTTTTCTTGGGTTATCTTTGTCTTACATTAAAATTAGTTTGATGATCTGAAATATTAAAGTGACAAATATGCAAAAATAGAAGATTTGTGGATCATACTTCATTTTGCATAATTTCTACAGCTGTGTTGTTTTCGGCAAAAACTGTAAATGTGTTTTTTTTTTTAAAACAACCCAACCTTCTAAATTCATTATGCTCTTGTTAATTTTTATACATCTGCAATAATGAAACAGCAGCACAGACTTCTAACTGATGTCTGAACTGACCCTTTTTCACTTTTCACCAGCTACAACCATTATTCTACTAAGCTCCCTCTGGTATCCATACCTCATCTCCCCAATCTGTTTCTCTTTTTACAAATCATCCCCCCTACACACACACACACACACACACACACCCTTCCACCATTTCATCATCTCCCTGTCTTGTATTCATATAATCTGACACCTCCTCCCTCCCCTCCATCTTGATTTTCTCTCTCGCTCTCTCTGTTTCTGCTTTTCTCTGTGTCTCTCAACCACTGCCCTCCGTCCCTTCTGTCTTCCACTGCTGTCTTTCTTAACCCACTTTCAAGGCTGAACAATAGAAACAATGGGGAGTGAGCCCCTGAGGCGATAGGAGGGGATGTAGCTTGGAGGGGCTGTACTAATATCAAAAGGCTGCTCCCCACTGAGAGAGAGGGAGACATACAGAGTGGCAGAGAGAAACAGGGAGCACTACTGCCCATCTGCTGAGGTGCTGAAAGGAAACAAGGGGGTTATAGAGGATGGTGACAGACTGCGAAGACAGAGTGAGGTGACTGTGGTCTGTGCGTGGACAGTGACACACACCATTCCCACCATTCATGGAACAAGAAGAAGGGAAGTGGTTCCAGAAATATTCATTACCACTGTAAATCACCATTTCTTTGAAGACTTTCTTCAGTGTTTCTTAACACAGAAATACAAGTTTCTTAGATAATTTAACAATGTGATGAAATGACAAGAAGTCACACTTCTTCTATGACTTTGGTAAAGAAGATGATTGTAAATGTGATAATGGCTCCGTGCTATGGAGAGAAAGCAGCCAGTCAGTAAAAGCAGCAGAATTTTGTGGTATAGATGCTGAATTCATCCAAAACTGACCTGAAACTATCATCTATGAAACTTGGTTCTTTGGTCTTCATAGCTCTGGCCATCCATTCTTTAGTGATGATATTACCATAGTCACCTAAGTATTTGCCATGATGTCAAAGTGAAGTAACATGATAAAAAGGGTCTGATAACATCAGTTCAGCAGACTATTTTTCAGACTATTCTTCTTCTTTGTTGCCCTGTTGGACTTTCTTGCTAAGATCTCCTATATTCATTGAGCTCATTTCTCGTCAGGGTGTTGAAAGTGTAATTTCTACAAAGTGACAACTCTTTATTTAAGCTTAATTTTAGGACGTTTTTTTGCTGAAATGCTCACAGTCGGCTGTTCTAGATAAGTTTTTACATTCACAGACCTCTACCTTTCAGAGCAGTTGTATGTCATTTTGTAATGATGATTCTGCCAATTTAGTTTCTTGCCCACCTAAGCCAGCAAAACACTGTCCTTGCAGAATAAGTAGGATTTTCACTAGCTGAATACTCGAACTTTACAGCTCTTATCGAGGTGTCACATAAGTTTTTTTTAAATAGTTTTAAAGAGTAAAATTGTAAAGTGCAGACAAAACTCTGCTTGAACTTTCTCCTCAGTGGCGTGAACATGGTGCAAGCTTTTCTTTCACTTCCATGCCATTGTTACATATGGAGCATATCACGCCAGTCTCTGTCAGCTGGACACACACACAATGTGCTCACTGCTCACTTTTCTCTACATTATATGCTTCTTTCACATTGGTGCACTGAACAGAAAGAAAGGACCACAGTATGTCTTGGTGTGTTGTGGGTATTGTACTGTGCGTATATTAGCATTGTGTGTGTGCAAGCGTTTTGTATGCGTACTGTAGCGTATCAATGCAACAAAACCTAACACAGGCCTGCAGAGAAGGAAAGGCTGCAGTAGACGTGGCATTAATGTATGCAACAAGACTTCCATTGAATGCAGACACTGACAGTTTGTTGGTATTAAAGGAAAAGCACAGGAACACAGGCTGTTAGTGTGGAGCTTTAACTCCAGAGATCCTGTGACATCATGAACTTAATCTTAAATTCTGATTTTTATATAAAAAACAACCATCATGATTCTAATGATCCTATAAAATCACAAAAACAAAACAGGAAAATTATTTTTCGAGATTTACAGTAAATTCCACAAGAAATCATAAGTGACTACCTCAAATGAGACCAGGCTTACACTACTGTTATAATGTTTTAGATGTTTTCTCTTTCTAATGTTTAAAATGTTCTTCTTTTCTATTTATTTATTTATTTATTTTTTATTTATTGTTACTTTATGTTGCCTCCACCTTCAGCATCCTCTATACTTTCACTACTTCCTACCTGAACCAGGGTCTGGATCCCCACCCCACTCTTATTGGTGCAGTTGCTCAGAGGCTGGGGTAGTTGATTCTTTGTTTTCTTTTTAATGTTCTAAATGTTCTTTTGTGCAATGTTAGGGTGGTAAAACTGTATTTTTACTGTATGTTTTTTTTTTAATGTTTTAAGTGTTCTATCTTGTAATATTGTGGATGTTTCTTTGTTGTAAAGCACCTCGAGTTGCAAACCTTGTATGAAAGGTGCTATACAAATAAAAGTTATTATTATTATTATTATTATTATTCTTACAGGCTATTGTTAACATTATCATACCAGAGGGAGCAGTCAGGGAGCAGAGCAGCACCTCACATGATCTCATGGGGAAACAGATGTAAACAAAATACAGACTGTGGTACAACAGCGTCTTGTAATATTTCTTTACACTGAGGCAAAAAGAACAAAATCAAAAGGACTAAGTGAGCATGGATGGGAAAATGTTTGAGAACAGGCAGTCAGCATTTTACTTATCAGGTTTAATATCTGTAGCTGATGTTAGTCTATAGGGCCACAGGGTTTAGTGTTGCTGTTACTGTTTCAAAGATGTCTGATATTATCTGGACGGCCCTGCTGAGCATGCAAGCAGCACCAGGTTTAAGACTGGATTTGTAAACCCACAAGAGCAAGTCCCCATCATGTAAATCATTACAAATGTGTGTGTGTGTGTGTGTATTAGAGAGTGTTCTCCAACAAGCCCTTGTTAGATTAATCACAAGAAATATATATATTTCAAAGATTTATTTTTGGCCTTTTTGCCTTTATTGGAGAGGACAGGACAGTGGATAGAGTCAGAAACGGGAGAAAACGGGGAAAGACATGCAGTAAATGGCCGAGGTCAGACTTGAACCCAGCACAGCCGCTATGCCTCTGCACGTGGGTCACGCGACATAACCACTAGGCTATTGGGGCGCCCCAATCACAAGATATATTTAACGAACAATGGTTAAATACTCTGCCTCTATTCCATAAAAAGATCTCTCTATCTCTCTCTCTCTGTCTTTCACACACACACACACACACATTCACACACTCATACACACACACACACACCTGCTCCATGTTAACACTAATGGAGAACTGGATAACCTCTGACCGTATGCCATCAGTAGCCATTAACACTGCCAGCTAATGGCCTCTGTGTGTATGGTGGTGATTCTACTGATCATTATCTCAGATGTCCTGTAGTCTAAGAGAACAAATGTAACATATTCACAAACACATCCTTTTATTAACAAATAAACAAATGGATTTTGTTATGGGAAGCTTTATTTAAGCTTCCCATAGCATTTTTGCCATTCTCCTTTTATTTCAACTGTGTTCTGACTTTAGTCTCCAAGCTCTCCATACTGCATGTTAAGCACTTGTAGGCTGGTAAAATTCCAATTTTTTCTTGGTTCAACGGCGTAATTTATGGAAATACAAAAACCTACATAATCTCCTTGCACATTAAGCACAATGTTGAACATAAAATATAGTACCCAAAGTCTTTTACAATAGAAAACATAATCATTTTTAAAAATGCTATTAAAAAAATCGGAGAATGCATCAATTTAAAACTAATCATCGACAACTTTTAAAAGCTGAGCTTGGAAAGCCTTCTGTTACCATCATCATTATGATCACCATCATTACCCTCCCTCTCTTGTCTCCTTCTCTACTGACCCTGAGCAGCTCTCAGTCACAATCATCAGGTTTCTCCTATTCTAACCCAAATGACATAGGAGGTGTCACTGTATATATATGTATATGTTGTATATGTGTGTATCTCTGTGTGTGTGTGTGTGTGTGTGTGTGTGTGTGTGTGTGTGTGTGTGTGTGTGTGTGTGTGTGTGTGTGACAAACCCTGCCCTTCCTGCAGCTCTAAGGTGTCAAAGTCAATCGTATCCTGTGACATACTGGTAACAGTGTTATTGATCCTACAATGGGTTAACTATAATCAGTAAAAGCAGTGACAGCTAGTCAGACAGCAGTGGGAAAGCCCTGCAGGGCTCCTGCAGCAAAAAGGAAGGCTGTCCTTTGTTAACAGGTTTGAGAGGTTCAGCTTCATAATGAAGAAAACATTTTGTTGCAGACACTCCTCACCTGATTGCCAGATGCAGTCAATCAGCTGAGGGAAGACACTCAGTGCAGTGACAGATGGGATATATGGTGGGAACAGCCCTTTAGGCATCCAGCTTTAGTTACAGTCAGACAGGTTGGAACAGAACTGGAAGATCAGACGAAAAGTAACAACTGTTTCCAACATACGGTGCCCTTTCAGGCTAATTGCTAGTGAAAGGATGGGCCACAAACATAATTCAGACTTAACTGAAAAGGCAGAATTTATTCAAGTCCACTTTTTTTGTCTTACATTCAGAGTATGTCTGTTGTTAGGCAAAATAAAAATGATGAGGAAATCTACCTTTCACCTTCTAATACTGATAATATAAATGACTATGTCAGCTAATATAAGAACAGCTTAAAGAAGTATACCCCTCTAGCTAGGTTAAATATTGATGAGTAGAATAATAAATAGCACTAAATAAAGAATACAAAGAACAAAAAAGAAAAGCAACAAAAGTGCTCAGTGACCCTCAGAGGTCGTTTTCTTTCAAGTGTTCATTACGTCCCACAATATAAGTCCTCTCCAGATTTGGCCAGATATATTGACAACTTACCAGCAAATGTGTGTTCATGGCTATGAGTATCCTGATTAGGAGACATTTCTCAGTTTCGATCGTACTGAGCATCTGATGCATGGAACACAAAAATGTGGTTCTGCATTTCGATGTATAAATGATAAATATCTCAGTTACTGATTATTGTGTGCTATCTGTGCAGGTGCCTGTGACGATTATAATCACAAATAAGCTATTATAAATGTTTAGTGTGATTTTCCTGCAAGTGTTAATCGTAGATCTAGTTTTGAATGAGACTGTGGCTGTTGACTTGACTTATTCCACTATACATGTTGAAAAACCTACGTTGTGTAATCTACGGACTGGAAAATGCATGTGAAGTCACAGAGTGAGAAAAAGGGGGCTGAAACTGATTGATCAGCACAGAGTGGAACAGATTTACACTCAGCAAAAGCTAATAAAACTGGATAGACTGAGTTAATGATTAACAATGCAAGCTGTTTAATGGTGGTAATTTGCTTTGCACAAAAACAGCATCTGCTTGCTCTCCATAGCCAGAAGCCATTTACGGGCCATCCTGACAGACCAACATGTCCATGCATGGTAATTTGCGGCTCTCACATATCAAACAAAAATCACATTTTCTGCAACCTTAGTCTTATTTTGGGAACTTGGTTATAACTCATTTTTACTCACCTTGCTATGGTAACAGCTGCCCTTTTCCCCTGTTTTAGCCCTCAGCCTTTCCCCTCTTCCAACACTACACTTAATGGACCTTTGCTAGCTTGTTAATCCGCACCTATCCAAAAGTTGGCCTTACAGTAAATGCCAATTCTGTTGGGTGATCATTCCCTGCACCTCACTTGTTTCAGTCCACTATCAATGTGTCAATCAGTGTTTACTGATCTTATTTCTGCTTTGAGGAGAAACAAGGGGGGAGTGATGAAGCTGCCTATGAAAAGCATCCTTTCATTTCTCTGAAAACGGTTCCTCCTTTCCTCTCATCATATGCAAGTGAGTGAAGCATAGATGCAGTAAAGGCAACTGGAAAGTCCCCAGAGTTTCCCTCCTCTTCCGATTACCTAAAATGTTCATTTTCTGTTCAGATGTAAAGTAACAACTGTTTCCAACATACGGTGTCCTTTCAGGCTAATTGCTAGTGAAAGGATGAGCAGCAAACATGATTCAGTCCAGTCGTTCTTCCTTTTGCTTGCAACAAATGTTTTGCACTGCTGTCAGTTTGTAATCTGGCTTCTTGCCTCTTCCCAGACAGATTTGTTTGCCGACATAGACTGCTTTCTTGTAGACATGAAGGCCTGGCCTCTTCTAAAGTGCTTTAAATTCATTTAGTTACTTTGCCTGCAATTGTCTGCATTTGGTTCCAGTTTATGTTCTTCCCCTGATGTCTAGTACCTCAATATTGGCACACTAGTATCATCCCTGAAGATGCAACAATTCAGACAGTTGAACTAAACACCTCTTAAGAATGTACAAACCATCCTGTACAAAACAGGGCAAAACCAAAGAAAAAAAGAGTTTGCAGTCAAAAGCAAAATAATTCTGAGGGTTTCTGTTTAGCATGCATGTCAAGTTGTGTGGAAACTTATCAGAGTAAAGTGTCTCTTAGGTTTTGTCCTATCATGGCTGAAAAGGCCATGTGTCACTTTTGCCCTTGATACATATGCATGGCCAAATGTTGTAATGCTGCAAAGCACACACACAAATAAAGGCAATATTACAGAGTTTAAAATTGGAACAGTGCCGCAAAACTACCAAAATCATCCATATAATATAATTACATTCATTCACACTCTGGTTACTGCACAATCAACAGAGTGGGCAGAAAAAGAGAAAGCAAGAGCAAGAAAAAGGAGTGGCATATACTGGACATGTGACAAACCCTCTGACCCTCCTGGTTAGCAGATGCAGCAGCAATTTGAAACAGCCACAATGAAGGACAAATTGTTCACTCTGTCTCCACATGAAAGACGTAAATCAAAAGAGTAACTCAATGAGTAGACAGTGACAGAAACATAATGTTTGGGACAATATAGCAATACGAGAAAAAGTGATTTTAAGCAATAAAACAAGAATGAGAAGAGGCCATTTAATTTACTTAACTTACTTTAATTATCCTGATAGCGTCTGCTTGAACAGCTCCTACCCAGTCAGGCAGTTTGTCTCAGAGGATCAGATCTGCTGAGTGTATTTTAATCTTAACTGTGAAGCAGCTACATTTGGAAAGAAGCCTGTGGCAAAGCTGCTACTAAAATATTGTCAGTGTGCATCGACTGAGCAGAGTTGTGACCTTTGTCTTCCAGCAGGCTTTCCTTTCTTCTCCTGTCTTTGTCTCCCACAGTGTTAGACTGATATCAGGGTCCAACATTGAACATTTAATAAAATCTAAACCTGGTCCAGTCGGTGAGTTACACCTCTACATTGATGCTGTTTGATTGTTTGTAGCATTTATATCAAAACTGATCAATTAATGTTGGCTGTATAGAACAATTATGTCCTTCATTCAACGTGATAACACATCAGAAAGATTCAATGTATGCTGCAAATTCAAAGTCTCCTTCAGATTTGTGTTTCTGGCGACACGTTGGACCTACCTTTAGGTTATGCCTCGTTCATTTCAAAAGGCATAAGTTAGTTACAGGTTTTTTAATGTCTCATATATCTTCAAGATTTTCTTTGATGGAATCACTGACACGTGCATTTTTGTTATAAAAAAAAACACTCATTCATTTTGGTTCTTTCACAGATGTCAGGAAAGTCATTTGGAACCATTTCAAAGATGCTTCAGATTCCAGAATTGTTTGTGCAAACAATTGTTTCAAAGTATGAAGTGCATGGTCCAGCTGTGTCACTGCCACAGTCAGAAAGAAAACACCCACTATCAACTGCTGCTAAGAGACAATTGGTCAGGATGGTCAAGAATCAACAAAGATTCATCAAAAAAACCAAAGGTCTGCAATGAATTAGAAGCTGCTGGAACACAAGATTCAGTGTCCACAGTCAAGTGTGTTTTACATCAGCATTGACAAAGAGGACGTTCTTCGTCTAAAAGCAGCACCTCAGCTCAACTGAAGTCTGCTGATCATATGGTCAAAAAAAGGCCTTCTGGAGGAAAAGTTCTGTGATCGGATACATAAATTGAGCTATATGGCCACAATGCCCAGTAACATGTTTGGGTGAGAGAAGGTGAGGCTTTTAACCCCAAGAACACCAAGCATACTGTCTAGCATGGTGGTGGTAGCATAGACATATATACGTAGACGCCGCGTTGACTGCCGCTGCCGATTGAAGCCGACGTGCCTACGCGGCGGCCATCTTGGTACAGTGCCACTCGCCCCTACAGTGCATTACGTCTATAGAGGAATGACATGTCTGCACTATAAAAGTGATCATTAATCCATAAGTTGTCAACATATATTGTTTGTTACAGACGTCAGACATGGAGGACGGACAGGTAGACATAAATAGAACAAAAGCAAGCCAGAAAACATTCAGGTCTTTATTCAGAGAATTGCTTGAAGGTATATATTGCATTTTATTATTATTATTATTATTATTATTATTGCTATTATAAGTATATTATTAGATCACTAATATTATAATTTTGCTATTATCATTATAATTTTATTATTAGATCACTATTATTATAATTAATATTGTTATTTTCATGATCATTTTGTTATTATCACCATTATAATTATTATTGCTACTATCATAATCATGTTATTATTATTATCAATATTATTTTAATTCTTATTGCTATTATCATTGTCATTTTATTATTATATCACTATTATTATAATTAATATTGCTATTATCTTTGTCATTTTATCATTATACTATAATAATAATATTAGCATTTTATTCTTATCATTTAGTTATAATTAATATTTCTATTATTACCATCATTTAATTATCACTGTTATTATAATTAGTATGGCTATCATCATTATTATTTTATTATTATCACTATAATGGTGATTAATATTGTTATTATCATTTTATTATTTGAGTTGGGGGGTTGTATTACACTTGTTTTTTTTATGGCCATGGCATCCAGCATCAGTGTCCCCCATCCATATTTAGTCTGGTCTTCCTTGCATCTTCTTCCCATCAACCGAAGTCAGCCACCTTTGTAAAAATTTTAAAAAGAGTAATTTAACCACTTTAACCCTTGTACAAGAAACTAAAGAGAGAAAATAGCATATCTGAAAGCACAACATGTTTCAGAATGTGTTATATGATGTGATGATTGACATTAGTAATTTTCACTGTCACAAACATACTCTGCAGGACTAACGTGGTTAATGTATTTAACAATTAGGCAACATGAAGAATACCGTTGCAGTGTATGGGGATGAGAGGAAGATGTTGAGACTCTCTCCTTCACATTAAGGTTAAATACACAATACATGTACATATTAAATACATCCAATATGTATCATTAATATTCTAACTGGTCAATCACTGCAGTCTAAGGTCTGTTTTTTCCAGACCAAGGACAGTTTATAGATGGAATAACATTGCATTTTAACCAAAATAAGGTCTTAAATTAGTTCTTTCACTAGTGAGCAGCTGTGCTATACGTGGATAACGTAGAGTGAGCTGGTTATATTATGGGAGTGGAGAGATTCAGTTCGTCCTGTCGGGATTTATTTCACTATTTAACAACCTGCTCACTTGGTATTACTTCTTACGTACACCTTACCTGTGAAAAGTGATTCTACGGGATCTGGTTTGTGTGTTCTGCTCATTTGAACACCCATAAGCGACACAAAAGTCCGGCATCTTTTCCAGTTATGCTGGAAAATATGCCGGCATAACTGCCGGCATATTTTCATAGTGCTTCTGACATATCTTGTTGATATTTTTGACGCCTAGCGTCGGCATCACACTGATCGCCAGGTCTCTGTCACTGCGGTGACAGTTGTTAGTCAGGTTGTTTATTGTCTCTCCTTCAACTACAGTTTCTACTGACATCGGTCTATGTCAGAAGATTGTCTTCTGACAGCGTTAAGTAGAATTTATATTTGGGTAGTAAAACCGGCATTTCTAAAACATCCAAGCATCCTGTGTCAAAGCTACATGTGTGCCGTTTTTAACAAATCAAACCGTTTGGAAATCGGTCAAAAATTCAGTGAATAATTCTACTTCAAGATTGTGGAGTACCTCTTACCTCCATAGACGCACATTCACTCCCCCCTCTGCTAGCCCTGTACCAAGATGGCGGAGCTTTAGGCACGTCCCTCCACAGTCAATGCGGCGTCTACGTATATATGTCTATGGATGGTAGTATTATGCTCTGGGCTGTTTTGGTGCCAGTTGGAAATGGTGCTTTACACAAAGTAAATGGAATAATAAAGAAGGAGGATTACCTACACATTCTTCAGAAAAACCTAAAATAATCAGGCAGAAGGTTGGGTTTTGGACATACAAAGAAAGGCTAAATCAAAGAATTAAGGTCAATCAAGGAATTAAGGTCAGAAAGCCAACAAATTTAAACTTTACCAACTCTGTTAAGAACAGTGGTCAAAGATACTCGCAGAAGCTTATGGACGGCTTCCAAAAGTGCCTAACTGAGGTGAAAATGTCCAAGAGACGTTTACCGGAATATTAGCACTTTTTGACCCAGCAGATTTGATCATATTTCCAGATGATCTTTAATAAATTATTAAAGAACCAAGATGCCTGATTGCTTTTTATGACAATGATGCATGTGTTTCAATGATTCCATCATAGAAAATTATCAGTTGTAGCAGTCACTGGAAACTCAAGACTATGCAATTCAATTCAATTTTATTTATATTGCCCAAATTCACAACACATTACTACATACTATCATGATATGCTGCTGTGAATCTCTCAGCTGACATTGACAGTAAATGCCTCTAAACCAGCAACATGTCTGTTAGACTCCATTGCAACCAAACTGTTCAAGGACATCTTTCCTTTAATTAACACTCCATTATTAGACATCATCAACTTCTTATTATTAACAGACTACGTACTGAAGGCTTTTGCTGTAATAAAGGCATTTCTCAAAAAGCCTAATCTAGATCCAGGTGTTTTAGCCAACTACAGGTCCATATCTAACCTCCTTTTTATGTCTAAAATTCTTGAAAAAGGTATTGACAATTATGTGATTATCTGCACAGGATTTAGAATCCATCATAGTACAGAAACAGCACTGGTAAAGGTCATTAATGATCTTCTAACAGCCTCAGACAGTGGACTAGTTTCTAGACTTGTTCTGCTGGATCTCAGTCCTGCATTTGATACAGTTGATCACAGCATCTTATTACAGAGACTGGAACATGTTGTTGGGATTAAAGGAACTAAACGGGTTTAAATCATACTTATCAGACAGATTCCAGTTTTTCATATTAATGATGATTCTTTCATCCACACTAGAGTAAGTTATGGAGTTCCACAGGGTTCTGTATTAGGAACAATACTATTTACTTTGTACATGCTTCCCCTAGGAAAAAATATTGGGGAACACTGCATTAATTTCCATTGTTATGCAGATGACACCCAGCTACATTAATTTCTCAAGCCAGATAAAACCAATCAGTTAAACTCCAAGCATGTCTGAAGGACATAAAGGCCTGGATGACCTGTAATTTTCTTCATTTAAATTCAGACAAAACTAAGGTTATTGTATTTGGCCCTAAACACCTCAGAAACACACTATCTAACCAGATAGTTACCCTAGATGGTATTGCCTTAGCCTCCAGTTCTACTGTAAAAAACCTTAGAGTTGTTCTTCATCAGGATATGTCGTTCAACTTACATATAAAACAAGTCTGTAGGACATCATTATTTCATCTACATAATACTGTAAAAATGAGGAATATCTTGTCTCAGAGTGATGCTGAGAAACTGATCCATACATTTGTAACTTCTAGGCTGGACTATTGTAACTCCCTACGATCGAGATGTCCCAATAAATTCTCTTAAAAACCTCCAGCTGATACAAAAAATGCTGCAGTCAGAGTTCTGACAGGAACCAGCAACAGAGATCATATTTCTCCTGGATTAGCTTCTCTTCATTGTCTTTCTGTAAAATAGAAATAGATAGAATTTAAAATCCTGCTTCTAACATTTAAAACTGTTAATGACCAAGCCTGGTTCTGTCTGAGTTTTTTTTCCCTTTGGTTCCTTCCCATCATCACCGATTGCTTGCTCATAGGGAATCCAAAGGGTACTTTGGATTGTTGGGTTCTCTGTTCTTTGTCTGTACCTTACTATGTGAAGTGCTATGAGATGACATATGCTGTGAATTGCTGCTATATAAATAAAACAGAACTGAATATACATGGTCTTTACAAGTGTATGTAAACTTTTGTTCACGACTGTACAATGAGCACCACACAATGTCACTGGCACAATGGATTTCTGGTAACCTCTTAAGTCTAGTATACATCAGTAGTCTCAAATTTAACATTAGTTTTAAACAACATTAATCAAGCAACATCAGTAGTGGAATTAAATCAGTCAGACACACTACTCTGTTTTCTTTTCATTCAGTCAGTGGTCTCAGTGGAAATGGAAGCCTGGAGCAGTAGCAGACTCAGGATGCTTTCCTCACTTCCTCTGTCCTCTCCATCCTCTATCTATCCTCTCCTCCACCTGGCAGCCTGCCAGACAGTGCTGTGCCGTCAGCCTTTGCTCTAGACACTTGCAAACTTTCATTTTTCTATTTTCCTCCTCCCATCTTGGCATGTACCTCTGTCGCCTTTCCCTCTCTTCCGCCTCTCTTTAATATCTATCGTCTTTTCCCTGTGTCTCTATGTCTCCTCTCATCATTCTTTGCCATCTGAGGAAACAGCAGTTTCTGGGAAGTGTTTAAAAATAGAAGCTGCTAAAAATCAAACAGTGATGGTACCACAGACGAATGAGGTAATGGAAAGAAGAAGGTATCCCACTGAAGGACAGCTACAGGGTGGGATGATATAGTGCATGCACAAGTGATGAGTCGTAGCCATAGTGACTAAGATACACCTGTCAAACTGTGAAAAAACATTTTTGAGTGAAGTTATGAAAGGTCCAAAAAGATAAAGCTTAAACTGTGAATTTATATCATCTGTATCTACATTATGATCTATATATAAAAGAAAAAACTAAATGACATAACAAGAAATGCAGTGCATACAAAGTAGAAAAGCATACTGAAAAAAGAGTCCTTACAACCTGATTTCTGCCACCTTTGGTTCTCCCTGCTACCCTGTTTCTGCAAAGAGGACAAATGACTTCAGCTTAAATTAAAAAAATATATGTACAGGTGCAGATCAAAGTATAGACTACAAAAACTGGATGCCAGGCAAAGCTACATGTAATATGCATGAACTGTACTGAATGCAACTCAAGAGGGTGCTGCTAGCAGAAAATCAATTAAACAATAACTAGTTTACCTATCCTAGAAAGGGTATGACATGCAACAACAAGAAAAGAAAGTCTAAGAAAGTCTGCTGCCTGCTTTTCTTATGCACACAAGGTTTTGGAAGATAATATTGTTGGCCCTCATGCCCAGAACTAAATGAGAACAATGCACTAAGGCCAGTATGCTATGTAGCAATAACAACGTAACCACATAAACTCAAATCTTAAGTCTAATAACATTAAATCCCCCACTGTTGCTTTGAAATTTCTTGTTTTCTAAATGTTTTCTTTTTTAAGGTTGCACACATTTAGCCTGACTTGGCATAAAGAGTAGGTAAATGCTTACAGCCTCTTTTTTCCAGCTACATTTTTTTTAGACATATAGCCAGGGGTATAGCTGCATTTGTTTTTAAAGCCTGGATGGCATTATTCAGTGTGCAAATCCAGTAGTTTAAAACCCATTTGCTTTTGTCAAATTGAGTTCAAGTTGGATAACAACATTAGTAACACTAATAATATGTGGGCCATTGTGCTGGTTTTAACTTAGGGCCATTTATGGAGACAGTGCTACTAGATGACCTGCTGTACTGCTGTTGTACTTTATAAGAAGCACCTTGCATTCAGTACCTTTATGTGTCTGTCAGTAATGTTGTTTTATGTTAGCAGTTCTTAAAAGAAACTAAATGAGAGTTAGGCAAGAAGTGGCAAAAAATTGCTGAATCACATGCAGATAGCAGCTGACATTTATAAGGAGGAAAACTGATGTTAATCTGAAGCCCTATTTGCATAAAATCAGTAACACCTGGGGGCTGCCTTGTATTAATTAAGGAGGTCATCTGTGATTTGAATCCTGTGCAAAACTGCCATGTCTGCAGTTTGTCTTTAATCAGTAAACATTCCACCATAAATGATCAACTATATTTCACCAAACAGAGGTCCTGTAATAATATTCTTATTTTTTAAGGGTTTTTTTCTCTGCACCTTTCATCTGCCTCGTTCATACTTGAGAATTGCGTAAGCTGCACTGGCAGTTATAAACGTAGCATTTCTGATGCAATTTCAGGACACTCGTGCCTACACAACATGGAGACCCACAGAAAGAACAAGCTCCAATCCATTTGAAGAGTGAAAGGATGATTAGGTGGATGACATACAAGGCAGCATGCAGTGCGAAACATTTTGCTGTCTCTCAACAGGCTTAACAGTTATTATGTGGCAGCCTATCAAATCGGATACAGATGTAATGCTTCTGTCAGTCGGATATCATTCACACTGTCAGCAGAAGGAAAAAGTCAATTCCAGGATTCATAAAAACGTTTCCGAAGCACTCTAAATGTTTGCTGCAAAAAAAATCCTGTTGAAAAACTGTATTAATTCTCTTGTCTCTTCTCAAGCTAAATACAGACAGTAAACAACATTTTAGTGAATATGTGAGTGAATCATTTCTTGAAAAATCTGCTGCTCTATGATGGAGAGAACTGTCACCTACCAGCTGTGCAGGATGGACAGAGAGAGCAGTTCAGGGTATAGAAATGACAACATTAACTGGATTTACTGAGGAAGGTCCATCTGTTGGATTACTGCAGGGCAGCAGAGCATGGATCCTCCATACCAGTGCCTTTATAAAGTATTATATGGTGTCTGTTTTTAATCAACACTATTTCCCTTATGAATATTTTCTCCTCAAGCCCGATTCAAAGCATTTATCAGTAATACAATTACGAGAGAACAAATATGAACGTATTGTGCTGCTAAATTTTGTATTTGTGCTCCTAAAACTTTTAGCAGAAAGGACTACCAGTGGAAAAAGACCAGAGCCTAGTTATTGGGCCCTGTCGTGGACCAAGCAGTTAAGCACAGCACACAGGTTTAAAGTTCCAAAAAGAAATAAATTTATTTTCCAAAAACAAACTTACTTTTACAAAACAAATGACTAAAAATAATGAAAACAAAGTTATAGGGCCCTTAAAAGAGGTCAACCAAAACATAACTCTACCAAAAATACAGCTAACAAAACCAAACACCAACTGAACTAACTGACCTGCCAGAATGTGCTCCTGGGGCAACATATATAGTGGTTGACCAGACCATTTCTAACACATAGGGGGGAGACAATATACACAATAACTAACACTAAATCAATAAAACCCTGTTCCCCCCTGTGATGTCACAGCTCTTAGTCTGGTCTGTGGGAGAGATTTCCACATAAAAGCATGCTCCACCCTCAGCTCCATCTTTTGTCTCATCAAGCAGGAGATTCCACACAGCTGCCAGGTAACCTTTGTGTGGCCGTGGGCACGGCCATCACAGGCCCCTTTCAGATATGGGGTATATACTGTGAGAGCATCATCAATCTGTTAAAGTGACTGCATTCTGTCTTTCAGACATAGGCCACATTTACATTATTGTTCCTCACAGCTTCATTCAGACATACCCACCACAGTGACGGAAAAAGCCATGGTACTCACAAGATTTCTGACCTACATATCACACAGTATAGACAGTGCATGAACTGACATAATGTATAATAATGCAATAACCAACAAAGAAATAATGAAATCTAAATCCACTAAATATCAGATGATTAACCTGCAGCTTATAAACTGTGGATCTGTGTGTGACAGCTGACCTGTTTCTATGTCAGGGACTATTTATAATTAGGCAATAAGTAATTGCTGTTGTTCCATGTGTATAAATGCATGTAACTCTCTTGCTTTGAAGACGCTCAGATGGATCCTGCAGCTGTCTGATGCTCCAAATATTTAATAAAGTCAGAGGAAAGACTTCTACAAACAGGTGCAAACAACAAAATTGAACTTTAGCTCCTGCTAACATTTTGTCAAAACCTGGATCATTGCTCATTTAGATAGGATGCCAGCGCATTCTTATGATTAGCTGAAAGAAATGTATATCTGAAAGGGGCTTAAGAAAGTTCTATGAAAATGTATTTTACAGAAACAAACCAACAATCCATACTGGATTTGTCAATTAGTAATACCATTATCATGATAGAAAATAGAGAACTTTAATCACAATGACTCAGTGCAAACTGTCATTATCCTTGAAAAGCCTTTCTGGATATCTGGCATATGCTGAGTCCTGCCGTTTACCATCTATGTTGTGAGAAAATATCTATTGGACTTACAATGAACCCTATCAAGAACATCAAGATGAATCAATCATTTTTTGACAGCATTCAAAAAACTACAACCTACATTAACATTGTCCAGCACAGCGGCATGCATATGAAATGATTATCAGTGGAATCAAAGCAGCCCTGAGTTTACCGTGCTATAGTGTTGAGCAAGACTGGGCTTCATTTGTAGTAATTTATGTCTTACAAATATCTTTGTGATGTTGACTTATTTTTGTCTTACTCCTTAAACAGAATCTGGCAGATCCAGTTTACTTTGTGAGGACACCTAATTGCAGGATGTCTCCTCACATGAAAAACCTAGTCAGTAAGAGCGCAAGACAACCAAGGCTACACATTAAAATTATTTCATCATTCTGTAACTTTTACTTAATTGGAAAATAATCAAGCTTTTTCTGAATGACTGACTCTTTAGGAGCTGTCTCTGTGTCCTTCAGTCAGAGTCAGTCTGGATGCTGACCTGTGGTTTAGACGACATTTGATGCCAGGTGAAATGTTAAAACCCAGCATCCACCCCAGGAGAGAGGATGTACTGAATCTAATGCCAGGAGTCCAACACACATACATATATCTAAACAGACACATCATGCCAGGGGATCATAGTGATGCCAGCAGGCTTCCCTAATGCAGAATTAATTTATCTATCACTGGGCACCACACATCTTACCCACAATCCACCTGGCTTGGCTATGTCCCATCTGCACTGGTTGCTTCATTTAACTGAATGAGAGCCAAGAGAGGGGATCACTAGGAAAGCCACATGCACGCCTGCTGCTGATGTACTGCGTTCTATGTGCTCTGTATATTGGGCTTTGAATGATAAAGGTTATTAAAGGCAGATTTTATCTTTTGTGCAACTACAATCAATATTAGCTAATCTGTACTGATTCAGTGTATTCAGTGTCAGAGTGGAATAGCATCTGAAAGAGCATTAGCACAATCATGGGAAACAAACACTGAAGCAATATGTAGACATATATACAAAATGTGGACAACAGTAATAATGTTTTGTTGTAGCAACAATGTACAGTTGTATGGAATTGGGCAAAATATACATCTGTCCAAAGTTTCAACAGCCCTATACTTGTTGAAATCTCACAATTTCATAAGGCAACTTTACCAAGTAAACCCAAATCATGGTTAGTTGTATAGCTGATACTTGACTTTTTATTTTTATGATTCAAGATTGTTTTCTCAAGATCTGGACTGCCTTCCAGTAACAAGGAATCAGCAAATGTGTACTGTCTGGCTTTAAAGCATCTTGGAATTCACTTTTATATGACAGATGTGGCAGCAATTACCTCTCATAAAAATATGAAATGAAGCAAACAGGGCCGTAAGAGCTCCAGTGTAAATGAACCAGCTCTGTACATTCCGGCAGGCATGGTGCCTTGTTTAAGGGAAAGCCCTCCACATCAAGAGAATTAAACACAGAAAGCAGCATCACAAACCAGTTTGACTTGACCGTAGAACACAAACAAATCACTTGTGCAGACCAGTGTGTGTATATCTGAGAGCTCATGGAGGAAACATTTATTGTCTGTGACAACACTGGCACCTGCTGGAGAAACACCTGAACTGCCAAAGTGTGTGACCACAACAGGGTTTTCAGAGAGAGGCTTAAGGGCAATTATTAGAGGATTATAGCTACTTAGATATTTTACATCCACATGTCCTCTTTCAACCTCTATGTTCCTTATCATTCAGTATCAAATTTTGTCATGTAAACCAATTGACAGATATACCTAAAATTCACAACTGCCTCCTTGAGAACTTGTAATTTTTTAATGGTGCCTAACGGTCACTAAAAAGGTCCAGTGTGGCAAAACTGGACAAAAATACAATGGAAAACAAAAATCCCTTAAAGCTTTTGAACACAAGCACAGCCATAGTCAGGGTGCTTAACTATCAAAGCTGGCAAAAGCAGTTAAAGTCAAATGCATATCCAACAGTAATGCATTACATGCATTGCACCTGTCTCTGGGACTGTGTCTCAGTTACTAACTGATCAGGTTGTGGTGTCAGCCTTAGAACAGATAAAGATGATGCGTATTCTGCAGATGGGTGAGACTTCTAACATGGTATAATAACATTGCAACAATATCCCAACTATCACATCATGCTTGAATGTGCCTGATCTGCAAGCAAATATAGTCAAACTTTAGAGCACGCCTTCTTACACTCAGTAGATTCACAGCAGTATGCATCAGTTTAGTTAAGAACTACAATTGTATGCACCAGTGTCTAAAAATGTAGAGACACTGTGTGTGTGGATGAGTGAGTCAGAGCTCTTGAAGGCCTCAGACTGCCTCAAGCAAAATGTTTGTCAGATCATTTCATAGTTAGATAATCTGAGTTAAGCAGCTGTGTTTGGCAATTCTTCCTTAAGACAAGCAACATAGCAACATTTTTTCATCTTTAATACTACCATCACTTTCCATGCATTCATCCAAACACAAATTCAAGCATGGCTTCAAGAAAAAACACATTACCCTGTACATCAGGGGTGTCAAACTCGAATACACAGTGGGCCAAAATTTAAAACCTGGCCACAATTTAAAACAGAGTTTGACACCTATGCTTTAGATAGACACATAACCAACACTTCATGCATAATACAGACATAAACAGATGACCCCACACACACTACACATTTCTCGTTAGGAAAAGGCTTGTCTATATAGGTGAGTTTTTATAAGCCGCTTGAAGCTGTCTATAGTATCTGATGATCTGATGGAAAGGGGGAGACTATTCCAGAGAGTTGGAGCCAGGATAGCAAAGGCACGATCACCTTTTGTTGAGAAGTTGGAGCGGGGGATGGATAGGAGGTTAAAATTTGATGAACGGAGTGGCCGTGAGGTTGAGTACAGAACTAGGAGGTCAGAAATATAACTGGAGCGAGGTTGTGCAGTGCTTTAATAGTAATTAGAAATATTTTGAAGTGAATTAATTTTATCGGAAGTCAGTATAGGGATGCGAGTACTGGCGTGATGTGGGACCGACGACTGGTTGGTGTTAATAATCTGGCAGCTGAATTTTGAACTAATTGTAGGCGATTAAGGGTAGATTGACTGAGGCAGGTGAAGAGTGAGTTGCAGTGATCCAGACGGGAGAAGATGAAGGTGTGAATGAGGAGCTCGAGGTCAGAAGGGGAGAGGATGTGTCTGATTTTGGCAATATTTCTGAGTTGGAGAAAACAGGACTGGACAAGCTCATTGACATGGTGGTTGAAAAGACAGATGTTGGTCAACGGTGATTCCAAGCTTTTTAACAGTGGATATGATGTCTGAGTGAAGGAAACCAATAAACTGATCAACTTAAGTGGAGAAAGTGTCTGGTCCAATTATGAGAATTTCTGTTTTGTTTGGGTTTAGGTGAAGGAAGTTGTGGGACATCCAGTCTTTAATTGCAGCTAAACAGTCATGGAGGGAGAATAGTTGATTAAGGTTGTTGGTTTTTGCGAAGAAGTAAATTTGGATGTCGTCGGTATAACAGTGAACAGTGAAACTGACTGAACAGTTGACCAAGGGGAAGCAATATATAGGGGGAACAGGACAGGGCCGAGTACTGAGCCTTGAGGCACTCAACACAGGAGGGGAGCAGAGGAGGACATATGGTTCTTGATGCGGATATTGAAGTGTCTGTTTGTTAAGTATGAATGGAACCAGTCTAGCGCTGCACCAGAGATACCGACCCAGTTGTGAAGTCTGTCTAAGAGGATGGCAATGATGACACCATTGATCACCATATGATCAATGGTGTCAAAAGCTGCTGTTAGGTCTAATAAAATGAGAATGGAATGTTTGCCATTGTCTGCATGCATCAGGAGGTTTGGGAGATTACAGGACACCAGTGCAGGTTGCTGTCTCTCTCATCTCAGCTGCTGGAGCTTGTATACTATCCCTACTGAGGATTCCCTAACTGAATGCCTGAGGAGATATTGGGGAGACTGAGGAATAACAGATATAATCAAACAACGTATCGTAGAACCCGGGTGTTCTTAAGCATCTCCTCATATGAAGCTGTTTGTATATGGCTTACGTGTGTGTGAGAGTCCACAGTGTTCACAGCCTCTTTGTTTCCTCTCTTGCCATTCATTAAAGGAAGTCAGTCAACAGACTGACACTTGACACACCAAGGGTCAGATTTCTCTGTAAAGGAACATCTCAACATCGTTCTGCATCTGGATATGGGTTTGGTGCATTTATAAGCATGTTTTGCTCATGTTAGGTAATAACCCACCAGCTCAATTTCAGTGCAGAACCTCTCCAACCATGAGCAATGCTGACAGATGGCACTAGTCAGCTGGAGCTGACTACACAAACCTTGGCTGCGGGTCATGCTAATATCGAAGCTGTTCTGTCTGCCCTGACATCTTTAATTCATAGTGGAAAAACATATTCCATTCAGAAGCAGGGCATACACTAGTAGATCTAGATCCGAAGCTCCCAGGGTCCAGTGGGCCACGTTCAGTGTGAAAGCCAATAGCAGAGTCAGGTCAGAGGGGAATTCAGTAGTTCAGCGCGGTAGCAAATTAAATGCAATAACCTCCACATCACTTTCAGAGGACTTGAAAGTCAAGCTGCAGCTCAGCCAAATGGAGCAGCTTACCTGATGGAGGTCAGAAATAATACTGCAACTACTTATGCGTAAAAAATTCAAATTGATCATCAGGAAGTTGCATATACTAGTAGTAAAATGATGAGAATGAAATGACTTGTGGTATTGAGAGGGCGAGAGAATGTAGCCAAATAAAAACTTGCTGCTTTAGAATGTCTATTTTTTTTACCACTTCTCTCATTCATCTGTGCTGTGTTAATTCATGGGAGAATAACTTTTGATAAAACTTTTAGACCTTACAACTCTTGTAACTTAGGTAACTTTGTTTTGGCACCAGAACCTTGAACCTTCATGTGGAGAATTCCAGAATTTGCCAAGTTATAGTTTTATGTCACTGGTTAACTAAGGCTGTGGAAGCATAAAACTGCAGCTGCACACAGTGCTATGCTGAACATTTGGGCAGCTCAGTCACAAAACTGATCTCTTCAATCAGCCAGCAGCCCTGGAGCTACCTCACCTCATGCAATCAAGTTTTCACCAAAGATTCTGGCATTACTAACTTTGGTAATTAAGTTTAACTTATTAGATGTTCGGTTTAAAAAAAAAATTATACTTTTAAAACCACAGTTATATGGACTGACACATCCAATCTGTGTGTCTGATAACATAATAATATGTAAGTGTGTCCTATACAATGTTTTTACAGACAACACCACACCAAAATCCACAGCAAACATAGTAAAGGTCAATCAAAATCCAATGCGCTGGTACAGAACAAAAGAATAGGACAGAATAAGATAGGATGGGATAGGTTTATTCTGCTAGGTACATCACTGTGTAAAATACTAGTAGGCTGTAAAACTACAACACTGGTCAAAGGAAACAACTGAAGTCAGTGCAAAGGCTTGACGAAAACAACTGTGGCTGACATTAGTGTTCAGGTTCACAAAATAATACATCCCTAATTGGGTAAGTGCTGTATCAATGTTTAAAGCCATTGTAATTAGTATTAGAGTTAAGTTACTGCTAAAATAAAATCTGAGGTTAGTGTGAAGATTAGCTAGCGAAAGCAATTTGTCGGTCACTGAGACAGGGCTACAAGTCTATCTTTTTTTTTTTTAGCTTGACATTTGTGTGTCAGTGTCACCTTTTTCATCCATGTTTAGGTATTTCTGGCTTGTGTTTTACTTTTCATTTTCATTATATCAATTAAATCAAGAATCGCTGTCTCCTTGAAAATATAATATATAAATGAGTTTGCTGCACGGTGAACAGAGTTTGTTGTAAACATGTGCGTGCCTGCATGTGTATGTAAGACCATTAACACCCACAGCTGTCAACAGCTGGCATACTACAGTATTACTACAGCAGTGCTTTAAACTGGCCACTATATGAGAAGCAACCCATGAGTCATGGATACAGCTGGATTATTTCAACCATATGCCCAGAGTTACTATGTGGCAAGATAGAAGATAGGTGGATAAAAGAGAGAATACGGGGAAGATGGCGGTTTAATCGACCAATCTGTCACTGGGAAAAATGCAACTAAGACTTTCAAATAACATGAATTGATTCAATAATATAAAAATGAACTACTAAAACTCTTTCTAAAACATTAAAAGAGTTTTTAAAAAAAGGGTTAAAGTCCAATTAAACGATTAATTAATGCATTTCAATATATTATTATAAATGAGTATTACATCATGTGTGTATTTATAGTATATAATAGTGCCCATTTAAGCCTTAGTTAATTATCCATCCATCCATTATCTCTACATCACTTTATCCTCTGTAGGGCCGTGGGGGGCTGGAGTCTATCCTAGCTGGCTCAGGGTGAAGGCAGGTTCACCTGACAGGTCACCAATCTATCACAGTGCCACACATAGAGACAAACAACCAAGCACACTCACATTCACACCTAATGACAAATTAGGTGTCAGTGCTAACCAGTGAGCCTAGCAACCCCTTAGTTAATTATATGATGTTTTAAGATTTGTTTTGTGTAATTTGATTATTTGATTTAATATTCTTGATAAACCATGATTGGAAGATAAATAACAAACAACTAAAACTATGTTTATGTGGGAAGTAGTAAGAAACACCTGACATCAGTCATTTAGCACACTTTAGCTCCATGATAATCTCTGTATTTAAGACAAACTCAAAAGCTGCACAGGCAGTAAAGTCAAGCTAAAGCCTTGTTTTTTTTATTTCCAGTGAAATAAGGAAATTTAAGCTGGTAATTGTTCTTAAGTCCAAAGCATTCTTTAAAGAAAAATCTACTTAAAGCTTTTGCTCCTTCTATTGCATTATACGATTTACATCATAAAGCATGTATTGTTCAGCTTGAACTAACACATGCACTCACACACACTCACATACACGTACCTCCTACCATGGCTGGTAATATGCATTAGGCTCTCATTACTCAAGTCAATAAGCAAACTTGTCTATACAGTAACACAGTCTCTGCAATATACAGCCCCTTTATCTTGACTTGTATTATTAAAACCGTTTTTAAACTAGGTAAAAGACTTATTGAGATAAAAATATGTTTTTCTTAGAGTGACTTGGACAAGAGAGCAGCAAACATTGTTACAACAACAAGTACAAACAGGGAGCTGCGTACATGTACATGTATGTACAGATGTACAGGATGTATTTATTAGAGACTGCCACTGAGCAGCAGCACATAGAGAAGAGTGGAGCAAGCAGTTCCCACTGCCAATAATGAAAGGTGAAGCACAATGGTACGTAGTATCAAACTTTTTTAGGTACTGGTCAGGTAAATTCATAAAGAGCACATCACTGTCACATGATTGAAATGACAAATTCTGACCACTAACAATACCTAAATACCTCTGTGTCATGCCTATTTCAATTCAATCTCTTGAGCAGCTGTTTGAAAAAAGCATGAACTTGGATTTGTCTGCATTTAACACCAACTTCAATTGAGTTAAATGGGACTGAAAAACATCAAAGGCAATGATTTAAGGGTTTGTACTACTGAAATGGAAGAACAATAGATAAATGTGCCATGTACATAAAATATAAACAAACATGTAACAAAACAGCACATTATTTACATATGTAGAACAGCAGTGGTCCTAGTGTGGAACCCTGAGGTATAGAGGACTGTGGTCTGGCTGACAACTAATTCAAAAAGCAACTTTCAGGACACCTGGATAAGTTTTATTGTATTTGTCACATGCTGATACAGTATTGTCAGTGAACTGCAACAGTTCATATACATATATATGTATATATGTATATATATGTGTGTATATATATATATATATATATATATATATATATGTATATATATGTGTGTATATATATATATATATATATATATATATATATATATATGCCAATATTGTAGAGTAACTGTCAAGGTGAAATGGTCAAGTGTGTCAAAAGCTCAAGAGAAATCAATGAAAAGAGATGCTCAATACTTTTTGCAGTCCAGTGCCTTAATAATTTCATTCACCACTTTAATAGCATCCGTTCCTGTGCTATGTTGTTTTCTAAAGCCTGATCAATGTCATAGAGTATCATTAGTAGTATGGTATATAAACATTGTCCAAGTTGTTCATTAACTAACTTTCAAGGACTTCAGCGAAGACACATCATTTAAGAGATCAGCCTGTAGTATATGAGAACACTAGGTTACGATGTTATGATTTAGTAGTTCAACTGGTTGCACTTAGCACAGTCACAAAGGTTGTTTAAACCTAGAGTGTGTGTTTTATATATAAATAAATATACTTACCAAACATGTTTACACTGAATAAAGACCAGGTCACTGTCTCTGCAATTCTGTGTTCTGTTCATTCTACAATAGGTATGCATTGGTCAGCTAAGACAGTTGCCCCCGCCCCCACTACCATTCCCAGCCCTCCATTAAACACAGAAAACAGGGGTCCTGTTTAGGTTTCAAGACTGGTTGCAATTTTACACTTTTTACAGGATATAGCAGCAAACTACAGCAGCTAGTTACAAACTGGCTATAGTATTGCGTCAACGTGATTATTCCTGACATAGCACAGGATTTCTGGAGAATTTACAACTTCCCACTGTATTCTGTCCAAAAAAAAGTGTGTAATGACAAATCAAAGCACCTCCCAAGTCTGGCAGTGACTACTAGAACTACACCACTTTTAATGATTAAATGAAAAAGGTGTGGATGACAAAGAAGCTCGTCGCTACAGGCTCGGCTACTTCTTTGTTTGGAAGCAGTCTCTCTTCATGCGACCAGTGTTGTACTTTACACGTCTGCAAATTCACCCTTGTGACCATGCAGACACAGAAATCCTTAATTGGCTTTAAGTATCAGCGCCAGGTAAATCTCTGTATTTCAGAGCATACCAGAGTTTTATTCTGGAGTCTACCGTGACATTCTTTCATTGGTGCACCAAAAGCGATACATATTACGTATTACTAGCTATAACTGGTTTGCCACGGCTGAAAAGGGACACTGTAGCAACGGAAGTGGTGTAGGGTACAGCAACGACAAGTATGGAGAAGACAATGAATTGAAAACCTAGAAAGAGTCCAAGGATTTTTCTGATGCCCCAGATAAATAAGAAACTTGGCTTTCAGAGTGATGATTACAGTCTAGACTGGTGTTATACTATTTATATCCATAATTCTGCTGGGGTTTGCTATAGTTCTCATGATGTAAATTTTACCATCTCCCCAAATTTATGACAATCCATCCAGACCCTTTTGCTGATGTTTGTGTTTATCTCAAAACTTGTTTCCGCCCTGTAAATATTTTACAAGGGCATTGATGTGCATGCTTGGCAGTAGTGTGGGTGTGTATATGTCATTGCAACCTGGTAAGCATGCATGCAACAGACTCCTCCAAATAGATTCCTATAGTCTAGAGAAGCAGTATAGTAGCAATGACTATGTGTTTGTGGGTGTCTTCAGCTGTCTGTGTGTGCACATCTACACAGAGTATATTCAAGGTTTAAAAAATAAAGTAATCAACAGCAACACATACCACATAAGCATCCATTGGCAGTGTTTGTGTAATTACTTCCACTGCCAGAGGGGAAAACAAAAGTTCCACTAAAAGAATGGCATATTTCCCATCTGTAGTTAGTGAGTGATCACATGTAATACAGTACTGCACTGTGCTGTACAATATACTTCATACTTTAGGTGGGTTGTTTGTGCTTAACTTATAAATTATCTCAGTGCTACTCTGTAGAACATTTCAAAGGGGAAGCTTGTCATTTCCAGATTGCCACTTTACATGGTGAGTTTATTCATTTAAAATGCACAGTCATAGAATAATCGACTCATCAGTTTATGAGGTATCTAAGATTAGTCCCATCTGAACCAGCTACACCAAGGAAGGCTTTGCACATATTTATGAATCAGTAATAGAACAATATAAACAAATAAATATTATAAAAGAAAGATTTATACATAATCATATGTGTATGTAGTGCCTCTGCTGAAGTAAAATAGTCAAGAATGCACTTTTATCTGATTATTTAAACGTTCTTCTGATAATGACTACCAACAAAAACAATTTGCTAATAAAACTAAATTCTTGAAGTAAGTCATGACTAATACACACTTAGTAAACAATAAAAATGTTAGGTTAAAAGACTGGAACGCGTTACAAAGTATTGCCTGACAGTCACTATGCCTCAGTATTGATGATAACCTCCGACTAAATATGACCGTAGCACCAGCATATACTGTTGACCAGTCTCTTTTGAGCAGGCCTTATGGGGCTATGACAGCAATATATAATATTAGTGATGACACGAAGTAGAACAAGGGCACCCTGTAATGCACTGCTGTAAATGTTGCTATATTATTACTGGAGGACCAGACTTTTTATTAGAACTGTGTGCTGTTTTCAAGTGTGTGTCGTCCATTGAGTAACATGATAGAATCGACTATAAATACTCTGAAGTCGCTTCCTCACATTCACATATGCTCTGATCCACTTCCAGTGCTGAGACACAGACCTGACTCACTGTGAGCGGCTCGGGCTGCAGCTCCGGGCCTACCCAAACCAGCCCAACTTGACAGCCCTTTAAATGTCCTCGTTCGCTCGTCCTCTGCAATGACACTCGTCTCACACATCACACACACACACGGGCCTCTGCAGATGTAGACGGCGAAGCCAGGGCCGGTCCATTCCACCCACTTAAGGTACCTTTATATGCGATTTGCGCAGAGCAGCAAAAAAATCCCACGAAACCGCAGCATCATCCAGAAGATGCGCAGAGAGAGGCGGGGGCCCGTGTACACCGGGTGCCCGGTAAACGCTGCAAGGAAACGGCGAAACAGCGTTCCGAGCCTTCACGACGGGACTGGAGCTGCACTATTAATCTTACTGTCATTTTTTCACATCCTCTGCTTTCATCAACACCTTGGTCCGGCCCCGGCCACAACCGGGACACCACCCGATGCGTCAGCGCGACGGAAGCTCCAACTACAGAGCACCACAGTGGAAAGTAGAAAGTGTCCGCTTACCTGCGCTGGTCCGCCGCTCCGCTCCCTACGGCTGCACCGGGCACCGTCAGCTCCGCAGCGGCATCAGAAAAGTCTCTACCTCCTGCTTTGTGTTGTCGGCGTTACCGGAGCTCTGACTCGTGTTTCTGTCAATGCGGTGCAGGTCTCTCACCCTCCCTCCCTCCCGGACTCTGCACCCCTCCCTCCTCAGCTGTCCTCTCTCTGCTCCGCAGGCGCGGATCAGCGGTGTGCAGCCGCGTGCACACGCTCCACGCGTAACCCGGGGCTGGCGGACTCCTAATGGCGCACACTTCAGACATCAGTTTTTGCTCATTTAAGCACCGTTAGGACAGTATACACTGCAAACCAAGTCACGTGCAGAAGAGTGTATTGGCTTTCACAAGTGCGATAAATGTACAGATGAAAGCCCACAGGGTAACGGCTACCTCATGTCAGCAGTGCCCCACAGAAGAAATACAGCACACTGACACCAGTGGCCTAACACATGTAAATCTAAAGGATTACCAAAACACTCCATTTTTAACTGTCAAGCACACCTGCTAACTGGAAGGAGCTATGGAAAGTTTGCAGTATTAGCTACTTTGCTTCAGTAGCATCTGTAGTCAGCTTATATTGTCATATGGTTACAAAAAGCAACCTAATTTAATAGCAGCAAAAATAAGAGCAAGTTTTCAACCACTGTATGCAATACTAGGACCTCTTCCTCGTGGATTGTCACCTTGTGGTGCTGGACAAGCCAGTGTGGTCCTGATGAAGATACCAATCTGGAGCTATGCTCCCTTTAGGATCACCATGATGTGTACAGATGCCAGTGAACTGGAACTCCATGCCTTCCTATGGTAGCCTCTGTGATCTCTTTTTACTGATTAAAGTATTGAGTCTATTCTTACAGAATCTGGTTTCAGATTTTACATGGTCATAGTACAAAATATTCTGTGGGTTTTGAAAAATCAGTCAAAATGTCTTTACATTATACTTTACTTTTTGTCTTTACATCGGTTTGAATCCCGCCACTGTACTGAAAAATATGTGTTTCTTATTTTGGCCAGCACGTTTGGTTTTGCTGTCTGTATGTGGCCAAATGGCATGGGGAGGGTACAGTTGCACGACAACGCCAGCTGTGGTGTTACACCCCAGGAATTAAACTCTGAACAGACTCCTAGTGTTAGGTCACACAAGTTTATTTACTAAATAGAGAGGACGAAAGACGGACTTCCAAACACAATAACACTTTATTAATTAAAATATCTATATTTAAAATAGCGATGGTACCAAAAAAAAGAAACTGGTACACTAAATGCCCAAAGCAAAGAGCAAGGCAGCGGAAAAAGAAACAAACTGCAGGAACAGGGCCAGGGCCTCGTTTGGTGGGACAGACTTATCAAAAAACAGAATGAAACAACTCAAACACAAAAAACATTACAAACCAATTCACCACGTGCCACACCGAACTAAGGGGTAATGAGAAGGGAACCACCACCAGGGAAGTCTGCTGCACTCTGCACTAGCTCCTGTCCTGGGAAACAAGCAAAAAAAGAAACAAACTAGCACACCGCTTGCACGGGCAGATAAAATAGCTAAAAGCACACACACTCACACACCACCACACATACACACAAAAAAGAAAATAATCCTGAACAAATTAATAACAAAAATGAATATACAAACCAAACCCAAATAATGAAACAAAACCACAAATATATACATGTATAAACGTTAAATTGGTATCAAAGAAATAACCTAACAAAATGAAAGAAACTGAATAAATGACAGAAAATAATTTCAACTATTTGAAGTAGTAAACAAAAAAAGAAGTAACTAACTAACAAAAGGAATTAACTCCAACCTAGAATAACTCAAACCCCAAAGAAGATACTATATTTACGCAAACAAGAAATCCATCTGGGGACTCCATTGTTCTCCTGGGTGACTTAAATGCTCACGTGGGCAATGATAGAGAAACCTGGAGGGGGGTGATTGGGAGGAACGGTCTGCCCGATCTGAACCCGAGTGGTGCTTTGATATTGGACTTCTGTGCTCGTCATAGATTGTCCATAACGAACACCATGTTCGAGCATAAGGTGGCTCATAAGTGTACCTGGTACCAGAGTACCTTAGGCCAAAGGTCGATGAACGACTTTGTAGTCGTATCATCAGACCTGCGGCCGTATGTCTCAGACACTCGGGTGAAGAGAGGAGCAGAGCTGTCAACTGATCACCACCTGGTGGTGAGTTGGATCAAATGGCGGGGAAGGCGTGTAGTGAGGGTGAGCTGGGAACGTTTGGCGGAGGACCCTGTCCATAGGGTTTTCAATTCCCACCTCCGGAAGAGTTTCTCCTGCATTCTGAGGGAGGTTGGGGACATGGAGTCGGAGTGGGCCATGTTCAAAGCCTCCATTGCAGAAGTGGCTGTTAGGAGCTGTGGTCAGAAGGTATCTGGTGCCTGTCGTGGCGGCAACCCAAAAACCCGTTGGTGGACACCGGTGGTAAGGGAGGCCGTCAGGCTGAAGAAGGAGGCATTTCGGGCCTGGTTGGCTTGGGGGTCTCCTGAAGCAGCTGACAGGTACTGGTTGGCCAAAAGGGCTGCAGCTGCGGCAGCTGCTGAAGCTAAAACTCGGGTGTGGGAGGAGTTTGGTGAGGCTATGGAGAAGGACTTTAGGTCGGCCTCGAGGAAGTTCTGGCAAACCGTTCAGCGCCTCAGGAAGGGGAGGCAGTAGTGAAGGTTGGCTGTGGACAGTATCTGAGCGGGCGTTGGGGTGCAGTTAGGGTGACTGCAGGCAGTGGGGCCGGGATAGAGGTGAGGGAGAGAGAGGGCAAGCAGGGGCTTAAGCAGGGATCCTGACAAATAACATCAATAAGGCAGAAAAGTTACCAAAAGATCCTTGTTTATCGATGTCTGTCGGTCGGTTTATCCTCACTCCCTGTCTCCCTTCATGCCAGCTGCCTGTGGGGGTGGACTGACAAATCAGGAGGCTTCTTGCATCTTTCAGAGGAGGCCCCGCCCATGAGACTCATGTAGAAAAGCAAAACTTCAAGAAACGCAAACGCAAAATCTGGAAACTTAAACAAACCTGTGGTTTGTCCATCCATCCATTATCTGTACACCGCTTAATCCTCTGTAGGGTCGCGGGGGGACTGGAGCCTATCCCAGTCGACTCAGGGCGAAGGCAGGGGCCACCCTGGACAGGTCACCAGTCTATCGCTGGGCTACATATAGAGACTAACAAGCACACTCTCATTCACACCTACAGACAATTTAGAATAATCAATTAACCTCAGCATGTTTTTGGACTGTGGGAGGAAGCCGGAGTGCCCGGTGAGAACCCACGCATGCACAGGGAGAACATGCAAACTCCACACAGAAAGATCCCAGAAATCCTAACCGGGGCGCGAACCAGGGATCTTCTAGCTGTGAGGCGACGCTGCTAACCACCGAGTCACCGTGCAGCCACCTGTGGTTTGTGAGAAAAATTTTTTTGATTTGTAAAAAAATAAAGTGGTTTTATCAAGATACAATTTTAATCACAAATATAGCTATTTCATTTGTTCATCAGCATTTTTTTTTTAATTTTTGAAATCATTTTTTTTTGCAAAATTTTTGTTTGTTTTCAAATCCATTCTTTTTGGTAGCATAATAAAAACACAAAATTCACTCCATATGATGCACAGCCTACTTTGTCAGCCCAAAACGGTGTAAACCTCGACTTTCAAGAATTCCACATCAAATCTAAGAAAACATGTGATGGTCAGTAGGCTCAAATGTTCCTCATGATAGCAACGCTAACGAGCCAATGTCAAGTGAGTTAACCTACTGTATATATGAAGCAGGCTAACACAATGAAGAAGGCTCTTTCTACTGCACAACTCACCTCTGATGGTAGTCGGTCCGCCTATCGCCGGGTTAACTATATACCAGGTTAACTATATACCGGGGTAATGATATAGCGCCTTTTAGCAGGTGTAGGGTCCACTGTTAATGCAACCTACAGGGGATACATATATCAAATGAAACCAGAGAACCTAAGTAATAGACACATACCAAGCATATCACGCAAGCTCATCAGCAAGGGCATGAAATAATGCTCCAAAGTTGGGCTAAATTTTAGAAAAAAGTTCCTCTGACCATTCTAAAACAATGACTGTGTTTTGATGTTACTGAGGATGTTTCAGAACAAGTGGATTCAATCACACAGTTTAGCAAAGAATACAGGTTGGGAAGGTTCAGCTATCTGAATATTAGGCTTATCTTTATTATGATGTTATTGTTTTCTTAAGTCGACTATGAAATGATACATTATTGACATGGATTGATGTGAACACAAGTGGACAAACTTCATGTTCAAGAGTTCTGTCAATGGTAACTCTGTGTTAAGAGATTAAACATTGTTGTTACTTTGCTACTGGTTTCAAAAGCTGGTGTTTTGAAAACAAGCCAAAAACTGGAGAACAGTTCTTATGTTAAGCTACTGAATAATTTCTTGTGGCAAAATTTAGTAGAAGTGCATTTTTTAAGGAATGTATCCCAGCCTCTCCTTCTGGGAGTGATGGTTTGTTTTTGAAGTAATAAATTGCATCTGAAGTTACTCAGTACTAGGGAAGTTTTTTTCACTAAGTACCTATTTTTATGAGTACTTTTACTTCAACTTGCGTAATTATATTATAAGGTAACAGTACTTTTATTTGAGTACCATTGTTGTTTACCCACCACTGTTGAGTTTAAAGTAGGCGTGTAACGGTACATGTATTCCTACCGAACCATTCGGTACAAGCACGTTCGGTTGGGTACAGAGCGGTACCGCGGTACGAAAATTTTAAGACTATTAAGAATGGTTAATGTACAGAATTGTTTTAATTGCAAAACTTAAAACTTCGTAGTGCCCACAGTTGTGGCGGACCTTCTCCGTCTTACAGTTACACAGTATTGTGGAACTGAAAACAAGTAGGAGTTTCCAGTGGAACACAGGATGTAACGGACCATTTATTGTCCCGCCGGCGCTTCTGTGATAACCCTCAGGGTCTCAGGGTTCTCCCAAAGGGCCAGCAAATGGTGATTTTCTCTGGTTAGTCACCTTCATGACACCGGCTACCGAGGGCAGGTCCGGCAATTTCTGTGCTCCAGATATACGGAAGACTTTACTAGAGTCCGCAAAATACTCGTCGTTTAAAGTCGTCTGTCCGTCCCCCCTCCCCTCCCCTCCATACACAATCCACAATTGCTGTAGTATATAGTGCCGCGCACATATACATCGATTAAATAGGTCCCGCTGAGTAGGCGGAGTGATATTGAGTTGTTACTGAGTTGTTGGTGTTAATCTGTTGCCTCAGACGCTACGATGCTACGTGGCTGGATTAAAAGAGAGCACTCGATAAAACCTGGTGTCATCTATGGCTACTCTGCTCCACGACCCACAATATAATAAGGTAGCGGAAACTACTACATGGTGTCAGAAGCTGGTCCGGTACGTTTTGCCGTAGTTAGACACGAACTTTTGCTAACGGCTAAGCTAGCGCGAGCGAGCCAGCGGCTACGCTCTGAAGCGGAGAAGAGATGGAGCAGTTTAGACTACCGTCCCCGCTGGTGCTAATAGGCAATATAAGCGAAAACTGGAGAAGATGGGAACAGCGTTTTCAAATATACATGACTGCAAGTGGCGCAGAAGGAAAGGAAGAAAAAGTAAAGGTAGCCATCTTACTGCATGCACTTGGAGAAGACGCACTTGAAGTGTACAATACACTTGACATTGTGCAAGCAGATGAAGAAAAGCTAACCGTGGATGACATTTTATTTGCATTTAAGACATATTGCCAACCAAAGAAAAACACTGTGTTTGAAAGACATCAGTTTTGGGCACATCCCATGACAGATTCAATCACCATTGAAAAATATGTGACAGAGTTGAGACATAAAAGCAAAGACTGTGAATTTGGTGCATCAGAAAACGACATGATCAGAGACAAGATTGTGTTCAGCTTGAATGACCAAAGGCTCAAAGAAAGACTTTTAAGAGAGTCAGATCTCAGTCTAGAGAGAGCGATCGACATCTGCAGAGCTGCGGAGACAGCCAAAGCACAAATACAAGCGATGAGTACAACAACACAAGAAAGAGCAATACATGCACTAAATAAAGCAAGAGGCAAAGACAACCAACAGTGGTACAAGGGACGAAAGCAACAAGTCCAGACCGACAACAAGAAAACAAAGGATCAAATGTGCAGGAAATGTGGAAATCCTCATCAACCAAGGCAATGCCCGGCATTTGGGGTGTCGTGCCGAAAGTGTGGTAAGCTCAATCACTATGCAAAGATGTGTGAGTCCACAAAAGCAACACATAAGAAAACAGTACACGATTTGAGTCCAGAAATAGACACACTTTTTTTTGGGACTGTGTACATTAATCACATAAGCGCTAAAAGTGACAACTCCTGGTATGCAGACATAAACACTGGTCACGTGTCCGTTAGGTTTAAGTTGGACACAGGAGCAGAAACCAATGTGCTACCACAAGCTGTGTATAAAACACTAAAAAGTAAAGCACGACGTGAAAAAGGAATAAACTTGCGACTGAAGCCTAAAGGAACAGTTTCACTGGAGTGTTCCACAGCCCAAACCAAAACAAGCCTACTGTTCTATGTCTCGAACCACTCAAACACTGCTATCCTAGGCAAGGATGCATGCGAGGCATTAGGTCTGATAAAAAGGATGGACATTGCTGCGCTCACTGTCAAGCACCCAACGACAAAAGAGGAGCTGCTTAAGCAACATGCAAGCGTGTTTGAAGGACTTGGTGAGTTCTCAGGCGAACATCACATCCATATCGACCCTACAGTCACTCCAGTCATACATGGCTGCAGGAAAATACCACTAGCGGTTATGGACAGATTGAGAGACACACTTGATGACTTGTTAAAAGCAGATGTTATTGAACAAGTGACTGAGCCAACTACATGGGTCAACAGCCTAGTAGTAACTGAAAAGAAAGATAAGAAGAAGTTGAGGGTTTGCCTTGACCCCACAGACTTAAACAAAGCCATTTTGAGACGGCATTACTCAATCCCGACAGCAGATGAGGTGTTATGCAGACTTGCTGGGAAGAAAATCTTCACTGTGCTGGACGAGAAGGACGGGTATTGGCAAATAAAGCTGGACAAGGACTCGTCACTACTTTGCACTTTCAACACGCCATGGGGCCGCTATCGTTTCAAGCGTCTCCCATTTGGAATCAAGTCGGCAAGTGAAGTCTTCCAGCAGCGTAACTGTGAAACTTTTGGAGATATCGCAGGCGTTCACATAATCGCCGATGACATGATTATTGCTGCTTCCACAGAAAAAGAACACGATGAAATACTACAAAAGGTCATGACCAGAGCAAAGGAAGCCAACGTCAAATTCAACAAAGAGAAAATCCAATACAAGGTGAGCAGTGTCAAGTACATGGGTCACATCATAACCTCAGAAGGTGTTAGAGTGGACGATGCTAAAGTCAAGGCAATAGTTGACATGCCTTCACCCACTGACAGACCCGCACTGCAGCGCATGCTTGGGATGATAAAGTATCTCTCACAGTATATCCCTGGTGAAGCCACAGCCACAGCGCCATTGAGACAACTGCTGCGGAAGGACAGTGTATGGCAATGGCAACATGAACATGAGGAAGCTGTCAAGAAACTGAAGAATGCACTCATAACTGCCCCAGTTCTCAAATTCTTTGATCCTCAGAAAGAAGTTGTGATACAAGCAGATGCATCCAAGGACGGTTTAGGTGCGTGTCTAATGCAAGATAGACATCCAATAGCCTATGCATCCAGAGCTCTTACAGACACAGAGAAAAACTATGCACAGATAGAGAAGGAGCTCCTGGCTATTGTGTTCTCAGTCAAGCACTGTCACACTGTCACGAGCAACTGCACAAGAGCAACAGGCACATTGTGACATTTTTGATGAAAAAGTGATCTATGCTCTTGAGCCAACAGAGGCCCTGAGCCCAGAGACTCTCTCACAGTTAAAGTCAGAGACACAGGCAGACGCAGTGTTGCAAGCGCTACAAGTTGTTCAGAGGCAAGGATGGCCACAACACAGAAAACAAGTTGACATAAGAGTGATACAGTACTGGCCAATTAGACACACAGTGTCACTGAGAGATGGAATAATGTTTGCAGGAGACAGGATTATTCTGCCAACCAAAATGAGGTCAAACATGTTACAGAGGCTGCATGTAGCTCACCAAGGCATGCAGCGCACCAAAGCCCTGGCCAGAGTACACTGGTATTGGCCAGGTATGACAAGAGACATTGAGAAAATGGTTGCGTCATGTGCAACATGTCAGCAGTTCCAACCCTGTCATCAGAGGGAGCCAATGATCTCTCACGAAATTCCAGAGCTTCCTTGGCTGAAAGTGGGAGCTGACATATTTGAAATAAATGGTCAGTCGTTTCTTCTGATGGTGGACTATTTCTCCAAATACCCCGAGGTACTTAACATCAGAGACAAAACGGCACACACAGTCATTAGCAAGATGAAATCAGTATTTGCCAGAGTGGGAATACCAAAAGAGATTGTGTGCGACCATATGCCATTCGCAAGCCAAGAAATTAGAGTGTTCGCGAAAGCATGGGGCATTAAACTCACTCACTCAAGCCCTGGCTATGCTCAGTCAAATGGTCTTGCTGAAAGAACTGTAAAGACTGTAAAGCATCTGTTAAAGAAGGCAAAACAAACCAACTCTGACCCATTTCTCGCACTACTGACCCTGCGGAACACACCTGTCACAGGAATGGACTATTCTCCAGCACAAATGCTCATGGGCAGAGTCCTGAGAAGCACTTTACCCAGCTCAAGCACGGTGCTGCAACCAGCAGTTCCAATCAATGCACATTCTACTCTTCAGAATCTCCAGTGGAGGCAGCGTACCTACTACAACAGAGGCACAAATACACTCCCTGAGCTGTCACCGGGTGGGACTGTTCACATGCAAACTGAACGTGGATGGCGTCCTGCTGTTGTCACGGCGACCCGAGCTGAACCTCGGTCCTACGACATTGTGACATCATCTGGACAGCAGTACAGACGCAACAGGAGGCACCTGAGGAAGACTCCTAGAGATATTCAAGTGTACACGGAACCGGACAGTCTTGAGGATGAACATGAGAACATCCCAGACACTTGTACCGCTGAGGCTGCATGTGTGGAGCCTCCAGCCCCCTCTCCTCCACCACAGACAATTCATACCAGGTGTGGTAGAGCTGTTAAGCTGCCAGACAGATTTAAAGACTATGTGTTGGATCAATAACTGCATGTAATGTTATGTTCTTAAAAAAAAAAAAAAAGAAGAAGAAGGGAGAAATGAGAGATGCAACAGAATGTAATATTTTGAAATGCATAATCTTGGTTTTGAAATGTGGAGCTAAAGTTAATGCAGTTAAAGCAGGTTAAAGGTTGTGAAGAAATAAGATTTCAGTTTACATAAACCACAGCTAATACATAAGTTTATTACATTAATGTTTAGGACATAAGTATTACTATGTTTCATATCTCCAGCTAAAACAAAGCTTTTGTTCTGTGAGAAAGGAGGATGTAGTATATAGTGCCGCGCACATATACATCGATTAAATAGGTCCCGCTGAGTAGGCGGAGTGATATTGAGTTGTTACTGAGTTGTTGGTGTTAACCTGTTGCCTCAGACGCTACGATGCTACGTGGCTGGATTAAAAGAGAGCACTCGATAAAACCTGGTGTCATCTATGGCTACTCTGCTCCACGACCCACAATATAATAAGGTAGCGGAAACTACTACAATTGCCGTTTTTGTTTTTGCAAGCTCTGGTGTAAAATGCAAATTTTTTTAGATGTGAGGTAATTTTGATGACGTCACTATTTTAAGCTTAGGCTTGGTTGTTTGTCCTCGTGGAATCATATGTCACACATGATAGTTTCAGAAAGTGGAAAACCAGACAATTCAATTTTACAGTTTCTGGCTGATAAATGGAGAAATTTCTGTGATTTTTTTTTTCAAGAAAACATTCCTTTCAAACCCACCAACAGGTTTTGAGGTTCAGAGAGTTAACATTAAAGGATTCTAATTACTGTAAGGTGATACGGTTTAATCTTTTGGCATTGAAGTTATTTTGCACGGGCGTGTACTTACTTCTGTTGCATACTGTATATAGTAAAATGGAGGGCTGCGTACCTTTAGTGCTGTCCAGTAAAAACTCATTTAAAAGAATTCCAAAATGAACTAAAGGAAGGATCATACGTGTGTTAATGGAGGCACAGGAAGTGACAAAAAAGAGAGTCTCTGACCTTACATTGTCCTGTCATGTGGTTTGCTCATCTAACAGCTGTACATCAAAGTGCTCATGTTAGCTCCAGTGAGTACAGCTGAACTTTTTTTTTCTGTCTCCTTAACATGAAAGCTTTGTCAGTCAGCTAATATGAAGTTTTATGAAGCAGTAGCATTTTCGGTTAGTTAGTTATTTCTAAATTACCTACAACCTGTCTAATCATCTCTCTGGTCATGTGGCCTGTCTTGTTGGGCTTGTGAACAGTTGTGGCAACAACTTTTGCCACATTTGCACATTTTAGCTTTTACAGTGGCAGGTAAATGTTGTATAAAATGTTCCTTTTAATACCTCTGACAGCATGTACCACCACAATTAATGGATTGTAAATCTTCATGTACCACTCTTTATTGCACAACAATAAGACATAATCAAACACCATTACTGTACACAGTTTGAAGCTGAAATCTGGCCAGGTAAAGCATTCAAGAGTTTACAGACGGGTCAGGTTCCTGCTAATGGGACTTGTTCATTTGCAGTGTGGTGCTCGGCTCCAGCTGGCCCTCTCTCTGGTGTGTAGCCTGAAGTGGGTGTTGAGGTGTGCTGACTGGTTGAAGCATTTCCCACAAACATGGCAGCGGAAGGGCTTCTCTCCGGTGTGGATGCGGTGGTGTCTCTTCAGCATGCTGACAGTGGTGAAGCTCTTTCGGCACACGGCACAGCTGTACGGTTTCTCTTTTGTGTGCCAGCGCATGTGAACCTCCAGCTGGCAGGCGAAGCTGAAACCCTTGCCGCACTCTTTACAGCTGTGCCACCTCTGGATGCTCTGGCTTGGGTGAGAGGAGCGAGGTGGAGGTGGCTTCAGGGACCTCACATTCTTGATCTGCAGTATGTGTGAACTTTGTTTTCCATTTGAGCGAAGTAAGCCCTTCATCAGCTGGTCAGTTTTTGGAGTCCTGTGACTCTTTGTAGAGGAGGCACAAGAATCATTCTGAGCTGCTCTGCAGTTTGAATGAACAGTCATGGACGATGATAAGCTGTTGGCTGTCTGCTGTTTCCTGCTGTTCTCTCCATCATTCTCCGTCTTAACTTCCAGGGATGTGAGTGGAGGTGGAGAGACAGTTGGTGCTGGTGGAGGATTTGACCTCTTCGGCTCCATGTGGCTACAGTTTCCTTCCTCCGAGTCTACTGCTTCTAGTAAACATTCAGTTTGAATGTTTCTTAGTTTTGGTTCTTCTTTAACTTGGGTCAGCAGCTCCACACTGCTTCTCCATTCAGACTCACAGAGCTGAACATCTTCTTGGGGCTGGACAGGGTGAGGCTCTAAAAAAAAAATAAAGATTTCACAGTCATGCTGGCTGAATTTGATAAGAACTATTATTGCTTCTCCTCTACGGATGCCTAAACCTGACTTGTATAAAGTTACTTTTATATTACTATACTTCATTCAAGAGTGTGGTCTTTCAATTTGTGTGCATTTTTCTTCTTTTTTATTCAGATTTGGAAATATTTTACCCCCAAACCTTGCCCTCTCTTTTACAAAGCTGCTCAGGTATAAATCTGCTCTGCTCCTGCTCAAAACTGCATGTCTGCATTCAGGAACACTTTTGTTGCACAAATCTCCTGGGATTCAGTTTGAGTGCATTTACTCACTCTCAGACCTACAGCCTAAATCTTCTGTGTGCTCATGAAACACCTGCTCTCAGGTTTGTGCTCTCACTCTCTGACCAGTGTGAAATGAACCTGTCAAAAGTCCCCAACCAATAGAATGCCAGGTATAATGTTGGACAATGAAATCGTCGCTGCTTCCTTGCAAGTGCACTTGCTTTACTTCTTTCTTTCGTGTGGTTACTATGTAACCAGCTTCATAGAGTCCCGCCCTCCAGTATATGTTTAATGTACCCACTTTTGGAGTTAATACATATCAAACTGTAGCACAGTACATCTGTGCAGCAACAGTGAGTGCAGAGTAGAGCAGAAGCACAGCAAATTTGCATACAAGTAAGGGCTATTTGAGAAAAACAGCAAGGTCTGTAGGGAAAGCACGACAAAATATGAATATGAAAAATATGATACCAGTCTTATCCACTAGCCTGGCTTCCTTCTGTGTCAAAACAGTTTTATAGTGTCAAAATATGCCTATATTAGAAAAACATTTTGACACAGAAAGAATCATGGCTAGAAGATGACCTTGTTATTAAAATGTAGGTAAAAATTAGACCTTTTTTTGCTATAACCTGGCCAACCACATGTCACACGTGCTGATATGAGCCTTCAAAATTGACCCCAAATGCACTTTTTCAAGTTGTCTCTGGTGAATTATCAGAAAACAGAAACACATCCAGGGTACCAGTGCTTGTTTCTAAGACTAATGTGGTTAACTCCTATATGTATGATGGTATGAGGGCTGAAAAATGCTGAAAAAATATCATTTCAACAAACCTTATGTACTTCAAGGGCCTGTAACTCAGTAAATGTTCATAGTATGAAAGTTTAATTTTGGCGTCAAGGCGTCATTAAATAAACTAAAGCTATTGTACATAAAAATCAGGCGGGTCAGATGGGAGGCACTGATTGATTTTTCATGGACTGTTAGAGAGGGACACCTTAAATGGCACTTTTCCCATGTTTATCCACATGTAGTATCTCCACCTGACCTCATTACAACTGCAAATCATTGGGCACTGCACTACATCTTCACTTTGTTATTTAACGGACAGAATATTTTTCTTACAGCCAGTCCGCCTCAATTAACTGTTTCCCCACATCCGACCATCTTCAATTTCACAGATTTTTTAAAAGTAGTGAACACTGACGGAGTTGACCCCGTGTACAATCTGGGGTCGCAGGTAACATTCGTTTTTGAGTTAAAAATTCTTAAAGAGGGCAGCCATTTAGCTCACTGAGTTAAGGTGCATACCATGTGGGGCTCAGTCCCTTGGCAGCGGTCATGAGTTCAAGTCCAGCTCAAGACCATCTGCTGCATGTCACTCTCCTCTGTCTACCCCTGATTTCACTCTGTCTCTATCAATAATGAAAAAACTCTCCCCTCAAAAAATAAATTGAAAAAAATTCTTGAGAGGTGGGATCATGTTGATTTTTGCATTGTTTTCTTTGTGCCAGTCTGTGGAGCAATGTTTGAATTACATTTATTACTTTACATTAAAATTTGGTGAATTGAGGTGGAGTGAGCCTCACAGGTTGTGAAAAAAGTCTTTGAGATATCTGAAAATCTGTGCTAGATGTTTTAAAAGGCCTTCTGGGTTTTTGTCACAGGTTAATTACGGAGAGCTCTGTGATCCAAATGTATGCTAATACACCGAGGGCACAAACTGGGGCTAGTTCATGTTTAAGCATGGGAAAACGTTGAACTCAACTTTGACACAACCCCAGGAGTTAGCTAAACACACACGTCTATCCAGTTTATAATAAACCTGCAGTATCAGATGACAGGAGTCATATGAACATTTCCAACCATTTCCATCTATCAGGTACTACAAGTAAATTTCACTGTATTTTTTTATCGTTAGCGTTTGACACTTTATGGTCCATTTTTCAATCTAATACATTTGTATCCCATATAATATATATAATTTATACTTTATTGTGCACTTTGTATCTTAGTACATTTTCCTATTCTATTTCTATTTGATTTTATATATTTCTGTTGCGTCACTTTACTGTTTCTGCTAGCTACCCTAACAACAGAATTTCCCCTTGGGAATCAATGAAGTATTTCTCTTCTCTTCTATTCTAAATAATACAGTGTACTTATTTTCAGATCAGAGAGATGAGCTGTCACACAGTTTCTCAGCTGCAGGTGTGGAGGAGATATTTCTGTTTCTGAGCAAGATGTTTGCAGTAGTGACACTACTGTGCATTATGGATGCATTACAGAATGAGACTTCTCTGATAAATACCAAAATACGCAGCCAAGTAACAGTGACAACGTGTTTTACAAATGATCATCACACATGGACAGGATTTTAAGTGTTGAAATCATAAATCAACTACAGCTGTCTTGTCTATAGGAGACCATTTTTTAGTCACATACATATATCCACTTTGTATTATATTTCTTCTCCTGGGCTGTTTTGAACAGTATTCACCCAAGTTACCACAATATTAATTCTACATGTATTAGCCTGTGTACATCAGATGTTTACTGGATATCAACATGTGATTTCTTGACTCATACCGACACCTTTTTCAACGAGCCTCTATGCTGCGACACCAAAACACAAGTCCTGACATTCGCTGGTGTCTTCTGCTTCTGCTGTGTCTGTGGCCCTTCTGACCAGCCCTAAGAACACAGCCACATTCCGGAGGCGGATCTGAAACGGGCAAATCTGGACTGAGACTTGGCGTGAAAACCGCTGCTGCTCCTCACCTGGCTGCAGGAGGAGCCGCTGGACGGCTACGTTGAGGAGTCGTTTGAGCCGCTCGTTCTCCTCCTTGGAGCGGAGGATCTCGCTCTGGTACTCCACCACCGTGTCTTTGACGGCGCGGAAAATCTCCTCGGCGGCCGCTGTCAGCCTGTCGTTCAGAAACACGTTTAACAGCTCCAGCTTGGTCATGTTTTCTCCTGCTGTCTCCAGAGGCGGATCGTCCTTCTGTTTACATCCAGCAGACCGGACGGAGGAGCACACCGGCTCCTGCGTGCTGTCGGTGCTCCGCAGGACTGCGCTGGTGGCGCCTCCTGCTGGGCGGGAGGCCACAGCACACATCCAGCTGTATGGGAAAGCTGACAGGTTGAGTTGATTTTTGAAGTGAATAAAGTTTGAACCTGTTATGACCCTGTGGGTCATTTAGTTGGCAGCTCGAGGCTGCTCTCTCCTCTCCTCAGGTGTGTGCAGCAGGAGAGGAGCTGGAGCGGGTGGAAGGACCTGATTCGCCAGATGGGGAGCTGCTGGATTGGTGAGGTGGAGGTCCCAGCCTTTTAAAGCCGGTGGAAGCAACCACTCGTTCTCTCTCCTCCTCTCAACAAAGAGTCAGCCGGCTGGGTGTGTGTGAATGAGGTTGCTACATAGCTTTGTGAAAGCCGAGCTGAGATTCCTCCGCATGTGTTTGTAGTAGTTTAGTAAGTAGTATTTGTTGTAATGTTTCACCTTGTACATAGTCTGCACTGAGAGTGAGCATCCCTTTTACTTTGCAAGTTTTCTCCTGTTTTTAGTTCAGAAGTTTTAGGTTAGAAATCTGTTTTTTTTGTTTGGTTGTGGTTTTTCTTTTGGAGGAGAAGTTTTAGATTAACAGGGAGTTTTGTTTGTCGTTTTAGGGCTCTGCTCAATTTGTTCAATAGATCTCTTTTGTTTGAATTGATTTTTTTACCAGTCCGACTGTCCTTTCTTGAGGGTGGGAGAGAGCCACATGCTACGGTCAGGTTACCCTAGGCCTGGCCGTAACAAACCTTTCCCAACATGTTACTATGGTGTTTTTTTTAATTTCATAACCAACTGCTAAGTATAATGGACAACACTTGAGATCATTAAACATCCCTGCTTGACCTACTAATCCAACCGTGTCTATCCACAATGTCTTCACTTGGAGGCTTCTTCCTATCTGCTCCAGTGAGGACATTCCTGTCCACTGTAATGAGCTGTACAGTGACTCCCCTCTAGGGACTGAGGGACTTCTTGGTGCACTGACCTTTAGTTTTCACTCTGAGAGTTCTGTCTTGTCTTCTTTTAAATATTTTTATTCTATTTCTTTATCTTGTACAATAGTTTCTATGCACATGTGTATATATTTTTAAAATACTGATTAATTACTTACCTCATCTGTCTTTCTAGCCCCTCTTTGGCATATATCACAGGTTTCAGTTGCTTACTATGGAGCCCCTCTGGTGACATTGGATGAAAAAAAAATAATGCGTGGCCACGCATTACTATCCCGTGGCCACGAGATAATAACGCGTGGCCACGACATAGTTAATGCGTGGCCACGACATAGTTAATGCGTGGCCACGAGATAATAGCTGTGTCCCAATTCAGGGGCTGCATCCTTCAAAGGACCCAGCCTACCCGTCCTTCGAAGGCTGGGTCCTTCTAAGGACGGTAGGCTGCATTAGAAGGCTGCATGAGCGTTTGTTCTAGCCCACGATGAACTTCCTGCTTGCGTTATGACGTCTTGTAGCGCCGCTCTTTGTTGCCTAGCAACCCTGATAAACAAATTTTCATCCCGACAATCAGGATAAGACGACGTTGTAATTTTACCTAATTTTTGACTAGATTTGATCCCGAAATTGTAATTTTTTGTTTTTGATATGTTTTATATCCTTGAAGACTTGAGGGTCTTGTACTGTACGATGGTTCGGGACTAAACTGTCTGAGAAACAAGAAGCGTTCACAGCTTGTTTAAATCTGTTGACATCCACTGATATGAACTTTAAATATTATAAACCTCCACAATCTCTGGGCTGAGTGTTTATGATGAGGATCACTAAATACCTGCTGTCTGAACAGAAACCAAATATAATTGATTAAACATTTTATCAGATAACTTGGTGGAGCTAAACTAAGAACAGTGAGGAGAGTCATGTTTTCACTGGTCTACAGAGAATCACCACCAATAGAAGCTCCAGTAGGATTTAGTAACCTCGTAACCATTTTACTTCTACTTCATATAGTAATTTAAATAAGGAATCAATATGTGAATATTTATGAATGAATAAGTCGTTTTCGTGGTGCCACAGTCAGAAAAAATGAGAGGCACCTGGCTGCAGACCTCCACTGTGAGGTCGCTTCCGCCGCAGACCTCCACTGTGAGGACACCTCCACCATAGACATATATACGTAGACGCCGCATTGACTGCTGCTGCCGATTGGAGCCGACGTGCCTACGCGGCGGCCATCTTGGTGCAGTACCACTCGCCCCTACAGTGCATTACGTCTATAGAGGAATGACATGTCTGCACTATAAAAGTGATCATAAATCGATCAGTTGTCAACATGTATTGTTTGCTACAAACGTCAGACATGGAGGACGGACAGGCAGACATAAATAGAACAAAATCAAGCCTGAAAATGTTTAGATCTTTATTCAGAGAATTGCTTGTAGGTATATATTGCATTTTATTATTATTATTGTTGTTGTTGTTGCTATTATAAGTATATTATTAGATCACTAATATTATAATGTTGCTATTATCATTATAATTTTATTATTAGATCACTATTATTATAATTAATATTGTTATTTCATGATCATTTTGTTATTATCACCATTATAATTATTATTGCTACTATCATAATCATGTTATTATTATTATCAATATTATTATAATTCTTATTGCTATTATCATTGTCATTTTATTTTTATATCACTATTATTATAATTAATATTGCTATTATCTTTGTCGTTTTATCATTATACTATAATAATAATATTAGCATTTTATTCTTATCATTTAATTATAATTAATATTTCTATTATTACCATCATTTAATTATCATTATTGTTATAATTAGTATGGCTATCATCATTATCATTTTATTATTATCGCTATTATTGTGATTAATATTGCTATTATCATTTTATTATTTGAGTTGGGGGATTGTATTGCACTTGTTTTTTTATGGCCATGGCATCCAGCATCAGTGTCCCCCATCCATATTTAGTCTGGTCTTCCTTGCATCTTCTTCCCATCAACCGAAGTCAGCCACCTTTGTAAAAATTTAAAAAAGAGTAATTTAACCACTTTAACCCTTATAGAAGAAACGAAAGAGAGAAAATAGCATATCTGAAAGCACAACATGTTTCAGAATGCGTTATATGATGTGATGATTGATGTGAGCTTTTAGATTGGTCATTTTCACTGTCACAAACATACTCTGCAGGACTAATGTGGTTAATGTATTTAACAATTAGGCAACATGAAGAATACCGTTGCAGTGTATGGGGATGCAGGAGAGGAAGATGTTTAAACTCTCTCCTTCACATTATGGTTAAAGACACAATACATGTACGTATTAAATACATCCAATATCTATCATTAATCTTCTAACTGGTCAATCACTGCAGTCTAAGGTCTGTTTTTTCCAGACCAGGGACAGTTTATAGATGGAATAACATTGCATTTTAACCAAAATAAGGTCTCAAATTAGTTCTTTCACTAGTGAGCAGCTGTGCAATATGTGAGATAACGTAAAGTGAGCTGGTTATATTATGGGAGTGGAGAGATTCAGTCCGTCCTGTCGGGATTTATTTCACTATTTAACAACCTGCTCACTTAGTATTACTTCTTACGTACACCTTACCTGTGAAAAGTGATTATACGGGATCTGGTTTGTGTGTTCTGCTCATTTGAACACCCATAAGCGACACAAAAGTCCGGCATATTTTCCAGTTATGCCGGAAAATATGCCGGCAGTTATGCCGGCATATTTTCATAGTTCTTCTGACATATCTTGTTGATATTTTTGACGCCTGGCGTCGGCATCACACTGATCACCAGGTCTCTGTCACTGCGGTGACAGTTGTTAGTCAGGTTGTTTATTGTCTCTCCTTCAACTACAGTTTCTACTGACATGTCTATGTCAGAAGATTGTCTGCTGACAACGTTAAGTAGAATTTATATTTGGGTAGTAAAACCGGCATTTCTAAAACATCAAAGCATCCTGTGTCAAAGCTACATGTGTGCCGTTTGTAACAAATCAAAGCGTTTGGAAATCGGTCAAAAATTCAGTGAATAATTCTACTTTAAGATTGTGGAGTACCTCTTACCTCCATAGACTCACATTCACTCCCCCCTCTGCTAGTCCTGCACCAAGATGGCGGAGCTTTAGGCACGTCCCTCCACAGTCAATGCGGCGTCTACGTATATATGTCTATGACCTCCACTGTGAGGACAGGAAATGCACGGATGCATTACAAAATAAAATCGCGCAGTATTGCTAATGCATAAGCAATACAACGTAAAATCAACTAGACCATTGTCTACAGTATATATCGTTGTAATTTATATATTAAACTTGTGATTATTTTGATAATGAGCCCCTTTGTGAGTTTTATTCCTGCTAACAGAAAAATCCTTAAATGTTATTTTTAATGCACAGTTAGTCATAAGAATAGAACAAAGACGAACTACAGGTAATGAAGACAACACAATAATTACTAATATAATGACAAAGTCGGCGACCGGGGACATTAAATAACAAAAGTGTGACCGTTAGATTCCCGTAAAACTACTTCTATCCTGCTACAGAACCGTCAGAGCCAGCGGCAGATTTCAGAAAGTCTATCCGAGCTAAGGCTGCTGTCAGCGGGGAGCTGTGAGCGCTGACCGCCCGGTAGTAGCTGTCTAACGGGGACACTCACATCTCCGACATCACTGGAGTCAATTTTTAAGCAGAATTTATCTTGATAAATTGACCACAGATTTGATGTTTATACAACCACTTTATCGCCTCAAATAATCTTTGAACTAAATTTTGTGTCACAGTCACGATCGTACCGTGGACAAGTGCGTATATTGAGAAACAGTCACAAACACTCGTTAAATGGCTGCTTCTTCTTTTGATTTAATTAGCGGTTAGCAAACCAACTTCACATGCGTTACCGCCACCTACCGGACTGGACGCTTAAAATGTACTTCTCTGTTTTTTACCCGTTACGTCCTGTCCTGACAGTGGAGGTGTCCTCACAGTGGAGGTCTGCAGCGGAAGCGACCTCACAGTGGAGGTCTGCAGCCAGGTACTCTTGGGAAAAAATCGCCACAGTCTCGGTAAAATAAAACTTAAACACTGAAGCTGAAAAACTGGAAAGTAAACGTTTTAAACTGCAGCGGCTCACATCAATAACATAACTTAATCGTTTTTTAAAACAAATTTTAATGTGTTCAACACTTGTACTATTGGAGTGAACTGTAACATAATACTAATATTTAAAACTAGAATCCTCCGCCGCTGATGGATCCATCTTCTCCGTCGGTCGTCAGCTGTTAAAACTTCAGCTGTTGATCGAACTGTCAGCGGCCCGCAATGGATCTTGGGATATTTGGGGCTACGAAGGATACATCGATGCATCCATAGACATATACACATTGTAATTGTATTGTATGTCTATGGATGCATCCTTTAAATTTGTGGAAAAGAAGGACGCATTCGTCGGCCGCATTTGAAGGAGTCTTGAAGTTTTAATGAAATGGGACAGCCTTAGTCGCACCGCTGTGACGTATGCGGCCGAAAAATGCAGCCTAGAAGGATGCAGCCCCTGAATTGAGACACAGCTATTGTAATTCATTCCAAACTTGTCCAACAGTCTGCATGGGATGACTGCAATAATGATCTGGTGGCCGTGCGTTATTATCTCGTGGCCACGGGATAGTAATGCGTGGCCACGCATTTTTTTTTTCATCCAATGTCACCAGAGGGGCTCCGTAGCTTACTGTATCAAGCTAAGAGTCTTTTCTGTTCCTGATTTGGCACTTTTTAGTCACTGCTCCTGCAAGTTCTAAGCTGCAGCTTGTGTTTCTCTAGAGCTCTCCTTTGGATCACAGTGTAAAAGCCAGTCTCTCTCCACTTCCACTTTCTTTACTGACTGCAATCAGCATCTGCTGATATTTAGTGGAATTCTTTAAAGACGACTGATTTTATGGGGCTCTGTGTGATTTATGTGTTCAGGGCTAACTATCAGAACGTCTGTCTTGTCAGAGTGCAGTGTTTTAAGGTAGCTTCTGTGTTTGTTCCTAATGCTGTTGCCCTTTCCTGCAGAGGGCTTTATGTGGGACTTAGAAAATAAAATGGAAATCTGCTCTTAAGGTAATTTGAAATGGACCATGTATAGAACATTGTCCCCTAAAGTCGGTGCATCATATTATGTAGCTGAGTTATTGATGATATTGTGTTGTGTGAATTGGTGTAAATTTGGGAAAATGTGACAAATTTAAATTCACTCAAACATTTTGATGCAAACTTTCCTGACCAAACTTATGTGGTTTTTATCAGATTTAAATGATGATTGTATACAAACAGTTTCTATATCCTGGTGACCACCAGAACTGCAGTTACTTCTCTCTCCATTTATTTAGACAGGAACCTGGTCTTGTTATCCCTAAATAACCTGCTGCCAAGTAGCAGCCTCCAAGTCTATTCAATTTATTGTTCTATGTGCCTTGTAGAGAGATATAATCCTACAACAGAAACTGATTAAAGCACTAAAGCCTGTTAGGCTGAGTGTCCATTTGTCAATCTGAATAACAATTTTACATTGCCCTGCAAAACAGGGAGCAAGTAGAGCAGCTGAAAGAATAGGACTATTATTCTGATGGTGATCCTCCATATCACCATGCAAATAGATTGGTCTTAATTACTGGATTATTCATTTGTTAAATAATTTGTGTTTGTGTGACTAGCATAGAAGGACAGTGTCTTTAATTTGACTAAACAATTTTGTGATGCAAGATGATGATTAAACTGATTCTTGAATAGTAAACCTGCATGTGAGCAGCTTATCCACAAAGGGACACTGATATTGATCAGCTCTAATTATACATTAACACAGCCTGCATTGTTTTGCAGATTTCCTCAGTGACTTTGGGTGCAGCAGTTGTGCTTTTTTATAGCATATATTACATTTTGAACTACTCATATTAGTTTTGGATTTTAGTTTGCTCATCTTGTTAGAAATTAAGTTGTACATACTCAACACGTACAAGGGGGTTAGCACACTTATCCCTTTGAATTATGTTTTTAGCTTCATTTTTACCACTGTTTACCACTGCAGGGTTGCAGCTGAAGCAATGGAACTGTCTTACACACCAGAAGAAGCAACATGTGTAGTATCTGTGATAATAGTCAGATCTACTCGTGCCATTAAAGTTTGGTAGTGATATTGTTAAGCCTGTTAACATTCACACCCAGTGATGGTGATGTCATGTTCCCTGCCTTCACCCGGAGTCAGCTGGGATAGACTCCAGACCCCCCACCCCCACCCCCGGGACCCCACAGAGGCTAAAGCGGTGTATAGATAATGGATAGATGGATGTTAACATTCAGTTTGCTTAAGCTGTTATTTTTATTCTGCATTATGTGTTTAAATGTTCCTATTTCTCTAATAATATAGTTTGCTCTTTCTATGTTACTCTGCTGCCAGTAGACCTGTCTGTGTCCGATTGGTCATTAGATACCAACTCCACCTCTTTCATGTGAACCACATCTAGATTCACAAACTCTGGGGTGATTTTCCAAGTTCATAACCAGCTTCTAAGACTCCTTATCCTGATTGTGATTGTTAGGTTGAGTGTAGCCAGATAACAAATGTTGAACTTGCTTCATAGTACAGGCCCCTGGTATAAGTTTCCTATTTATTATTCATTATTTTCCATTTAAAAATATGAGTCAATTATTGATCAAGCTGGTCATTAAAAGCATCTTTAATTACACAGGAATTTGTACAAGTCACTTTGAACAGTAAGCTCAAGGAAAAGGGTCAGAGCAAAAAACACATTAAGACCAGAAATCAGCAGACCACACTGATAAACCAATACCAACACAAAAGAGAAAAACATCAACTGAAGACATTGCTGAAAAGAAAGTGTTTTTCAATCTTAGAAAGAACATACAAACATCAGAAACAGTCCCTGAGGTGTTCATTATTAAAGACCAGAGAGTACTTTGACTTTAATCCCAGACTAGTTGCTTCAAAATATACCCACTGATTAAAAAGAACCAGTTAAAATATACACACATTTTGAACTGAAGGACAGTCTCAGGTAGAAGGTGCCCTTTATAACATCTGAGTGGAAAATCAGTAAAGCGCATGTGCCTGATGGATAAAACAGTAACTTGACTAAAAATTCCTCTCAGGTTGGGACTTTGTTGACAGGGTCCTTGTTTAAGTAAAATTGTCGTAATCTCTGAATGAGCGGAGTAATAATTCTCATCCACTCAGAAATAAAATCAAAAACGTGGGTAGTAGGGTATCAGACTACTATAAGTGCACAGGATTTATTATTTCTATTATCAGCTTGCTCTTCCCTTTGCATACACAGTATACAGATATGCCTCCTCTCTAAAATGTTGCATTCCTAACATTTACATTATCCAGGGATTGCTGACAAATTGAAGTCATTCTTAACAACGTCTTCTAACATGAGAGCTTTTGTCAGTATTTTTAATGGCTTGAAAAGCTAGACAATGACCCTATTCAGAATTAGAAGGAAAACTGTAGCCCTGCAGAATAACTCTTCAGCCATCAGATGATCACATGGGCAGGAAATGAAAGAGAATTGTATTATGAGAGAAGATGTTTAAAATATAAGGAGCAACAAATGTGACAATAAAGCTTAAAATAAGCTGAACTTTTAAGAAAAAAATTCTTTGAAAAGCTCTATTGTCAATATCAGGTGTACATGTCGAGTCACAAGACAAGGTCATGGGTGAGATGCACGGGCAGATGCTTGACTGTGCTTGATGCAGCCTTCAGCTGTCAATCATTTCTGACAGTTCCTGCAGCAGGTCGTCCTCTCCGATGCCGGGGTCCACGTCATCCTCCAGGTGGTCATCTGTGAACTCGTTCATCAGTTTCTCAAAGTCATCCATGGCAGAGGTGGAGGCAGCAGTGCTGGAAGTGGAGGCAGCGCGGGATGCTGCTACACTTGGTCTGCGTGATTTGGACTGAGTGGGAGTCTTCAAGACTTGGCTGAAGTAAAGGGAGAAGGTGCATTCATGTCAGCTGAAACTAGAATTACCAACTTGTTGTTGTATGCCTCTACCAACTAGTTAAGTGTACATCCATGTCTGTCCAGACTTCTATAAGAAAGGCAGTAAGGACTTTTAAGGAATTTAATATGCAGATACCAGGGCTGAACTATTTGACACGACAGTTTAAACCCTGGGTCAGACTTGCTACACAACAGATGTCCTAAATTGCAGCTTTCTGCAATTTACTAATCACATTGGTTCAAATTGCAATTTTGATTTTAAATTGATAAATTGTTTAGCCCTAGTAGGCACCCGAGATGGTGCCACCAATTCAATATCAGACCAAATGTGAAATGTGGCCACAATCTCTCCTACCATTTCTAAATTAGGGTGTTTTTGCAACACATCATGTCACAGACAAGTTGAGCTTTGACCGTTGGGATATAAAATGTATAAAAAAATTAATTATTGAGTTATGGCAAAAAACGTGTTTCGAAAGGTCACAGTTAGCCACCGTTAGCCATCAAACTTCAATCAGTTGTCGAACTGAAGGGTATCTTCACCTAACCCTTACCTTCAAAGTGGACAGGAGAACTTATGATGGCACGAAATATACAAAAGGCCCTCTCCAGAGCGAGTGTTTGGTTTGTAAAGTCTGAGCTACTGTAGAAATATGGTGATGCAACATACTGTACTCTGTGGAAGAGGGCCTGGTCACTTTGTATATATAAAAGGCATATATATTTCACAATTACATTATCACACTCCTTGGTGATATGTGGTTATCTTACATGATTCTAAAATATTTGTTGTAACAAGACAATTGTACATTAAGGCTTTTCCATTTAACTGGGACAAGGAAATGTATCACTGGGTGTGATACGAGGAAGGGGTAAAGTTCCACAGCAGTGGAAGCCCAGTTGTGTTTGGGAAAACACAACTTGGCTGACAAGTAAAAGACCCAAGCTTGCTAGCCTTAGCAACCATGCATTTGTAACACTACACATTTCACTAAATCTTTTTATGATAAGCTTAGCTACGCACCAACCAACCTAGAGTTCTGAGCTGCTCTGACTAAATCAGCCACATTGACTGAAAAATACATTTTGACATAAGCTAAAAAAAAATAGCCAACTGTAGAGGGGAGAATAGCAGCTTGTTAATCAAGTTCATCAAGTTCATCTAGTCAAGTAACGTCACCTAAATATAAGGCATCTGTCATGTTGTTAAAGCTGTGTGTCTGTACCTTTGGGGGACTGCACAGGTCTCTCTGGCAACAGCAAGAATGATGGCCGGCTTGGTTTCTTGGCCTGGGCTCTGTCTGAAGACAGGGACAGTCTGAAGCTCCTCTCTTGGTGGGCTGGAGCTGGAACCAGCATCCGGCAAGGGTGTAGGACTCCGTGGTACAGAGGATGGCAACACCTGAAAATGCAGCACAAGTAACTAGAGGTCATTAACAGCACAAGATTGCTTCCATTTCCTATCATAATTCTGTATTTTTTCAATAAACTTCAGATGATGACTCAACTAGAGCAGAGACCAGATATCTGAGAAAGACATTAAACAAACAGTACAACTGGGTGTATTAAACAATGTATCCTAATATGCTGGTGTGTCACAATTATGTTAGGTAGAAATGCATATATTAAATGTGACAGATACAAAACACTACAACAGAAAGCAGAGCAACATATAAACAGCAGAAAACATTTGAGAAATAAAATGAAAGAAAAATAAACTACTACATATATGGAAAAATCAAAGTACATATGAAATATCAAATGAATTGCCTATTGTACGTTCAAGCTACCTGTCTTTCTCTGCATGTCGTCTCCTGCAGTGGCTCCTCTCGCACCGTAGAGGTGCTGTTTAGAGGTTTAACAGCAGCTACAGCGGAACGCTCTGCTCCCCTCCTCTTCTGGCCTGGCTTCACCTGCACTGCAGGTTTCATTACAGATGGTTTTACATTCAGCTTGGGCCTCACTGAAACAACAGTAAAGTTCAAATGTCATAGTGTTTCATCTTTCTTTTAATCTTTTCTGTGCTGATGATTTGTTTCCCACATTTAGTTTTTCTGCAACTTTTAAGAAATAGTGTGTCTGCAAAAACTGACAAGGTCACTCAAGTGCATATAAATTCTGATTGTACCGAGGGAGACAAGTTTTTTGGCTTTTCAAAAGGTAAGCCCCCTGTGTGTTTAAACAAAAACATGAGCTGACAAAATGAGATATATATGATAGCATTAGGGATGGTACCTTTGGTGTCGACAGCGTGTTCTGGGGGTTTCTTCTGACTATTGTTAGGTGCTTTATCAGCAGTGGGGGCTTCTGCAGCAGGACCCTGAGGAGCTGCTCTGGCCTGCTTGGCTGGTGACTGTGTGGGGGAGATCCTTGTGTTTTTGTCTGGGACCTCCCTGGAGCTGTGGAACTCAGTCTCAACTTGCTGTGGCAGCCTCACTGGGACTGAGGACACAGTTGTAACAGCAGAGACTGTTGTATCAGGAGTAGTTGTGTTGCTCAGATGTGACGCAGTCTTAGATTTGAGAGGAATCAGTTTACGAACAGGAAATTTTTGGGTGGCAAGGGTAGAGTCAGAGGCTTGACTTCTAAGGGAAGATGAGGAAGGGCCTGGTAATGTGAAACTGATTTTAGCAGGAACCTTCCTCTTCTGGGTATCACTAAAAGTCTGGTTCTGAGATGGCTCTGCTTCAGCTGAGCTGTTGCTCTGTTCCTCAATTTCTTGCTTTCGAAGGCGTTTCTCCCGCATGATCTCCTCAAACGTCTTGACTTTGACATTGTTACTGGTCTAGAGAGAGACAAAAAAATGACTATCACCTGGAGTCAGAAGAATAACAAACAACCACAGCCACTACTGCATTATTTTAAAGTACGTACCTCAGGCACAGCTGCTGGAGTTTTCAGTGGCTCCTCTATCACTTTAGCACTCTTCTCATGTGTGACTGAATAAAAATAAAATTCATGGTAGTGGTTCAAAAACATGGTGAGATTAAAAAACAGAAATGTAATTCAAATAAGACATTTACAAAAGTAGGAAAAACATATCTGCTTGTGGTGCTTGTGTTAACACACGGGGAACCAAACTACGAAAAATGTAGGTGCTGTCTTACTTTGGGAAGCCAGTTTCTTGATGCGCAGTAGACGGGGCTTCTTGGCACCATTCTCCTCAGCATCAGAGCTCTTCTTGTTTTCAGCCACCTTGGCCTGCTGATCCTGAATCCTTGCTGCCTTCTCCCTCCGGATCTCTTCCAGGGTCTTTACTCTAACCTCCCCTGCATTTGTATCCTCACGATCAGGCTCAGTTGTTTCTGACTCTTCCTTGCTTTCTCCAGGAACTTTATCCACCATGAGCTTGGTCTTCTTAAGGCTGGGGTTTGGCTCCTGTTCCTTCTCTTGTCTTCTTTTCTTGGACTGAAGGATCTCAGAGAACGTTTTGACCTGGCCAATGGAGGTGTCTGTTACAGTGATAGCTCGCCTGATGCCCTTGGTAGTGTTGGTTTTGGTTATGGTGACCTCTGGAGGCATGACTGAAGGTGCATCTTCCTGGCTCTGAGACTGAGACTTTGCTGCTTTCTCCTGTTTTATCTCCTCCAGAGTTTTGATGCGAATCTGCTCAGGAAATTTCTTTGCCACCAGACTTGTCTCAGCTGTAACACAACAAAAAATAATGCTTTCATCTATGTGCATGATATCATTCCAGTAACAATCTCAAGGTAACTGCTCATTCTCTTCAGACTTCTTACCTAACTGAGTGGGTGCAACAAGATCAGAAAGCAATCCAAGTCTCTCCTTTATAGGTTTCAAAGCTGAAGAAACAAAAGAAAGAAGGTACAGATTTTGGAAATAATGAACACCATCAAAACACAGTCTGCTTACATGCATGTTTCATAGCGACTGAAGTGCTTGTATTGCCTGAAAACACAGCATCTCTTATCAGCATGAATCTGAGGCTGCAGTTCATGCCCAGTGACTACCTGTAAGCAACTTCTGGCTTTTTCACAATACTCACCTTTCTGACTAGGCATTGATGGTTGCTCTGCATCCACAACTCTGCCCAGACGCTCAGCGAGACTTCTTTTCAATGGAACACCCTCTCCACTTTTTACATCTACAGCAAGGACAAGTCATGACCTTCTTACCTCTACATTATTGTTATTATTAGCAGTGGCATTGAGATCTGCAACAAGACAGCGAATTTACCTGTGTTGGGAATCTTCCTTCCAAGCCTTTCCGCCACACTGGCTCTTGGTTTCCCAGTTTCTTCGAAGACGAGTGGGTCTAGGTTAAAAGACAGAAACTGAAGTGGTTCAAAGAAAAATAATAATAATTTAACGTCTTTTTAACACTTAAGGCAATCTTTATATTGCCATGTATAAACCAGATATTTTTTACAGTTTAAAATCAACATTTCAACATTTTAGTTTTCAAGCAGGGGTTACTGTTATCAGACGACAGACAGAGCAAATTAAAATGCTGCTTCAAATCTGCCATGAGTACATTTCCATACAATATGCTTGAAACAAGATTATTGTACCTAGATGTCAATATTCCTATTCCAGTCATGGTGCTGTCCAAACAGTGCAGTTCTACTGTGTTAACTAGTAGCCCCAGCAGTCTAGCTTGCTATCAAACAAGCACAAACATTGTCTGAATGCATGTTCTTCAAGAGCTCAGGCACTGTCTCTTCTTTGGAATAATTATACATCCAATGTGTATGCTAACAGAATGTCATCATACTCAAAGATAAACTATGAAATAAGTTTTTTTAAAAAAGAAAGTAGTTCTATTTTTTACCATCTCTGGACTCCAAGAGGGCTGGTTGAAAAAATGACTGGATGTTTTCTTTCTCTCCATTGGCAGAGGTTTCACCACTCTGGACAGGATAACCAGCTCTCTTCATGCTGGCCTTCAGAGCCTTCCTAAGCAGGATCTCCTCCAAGGTGCTCACTCCAAAGTTCAGTGAATCCCCTGTGTAGAAAGAACATTGTCTCATATAAAACGAAGGTTGCACAGGATATGGCAGAATTAAAGCTTCAGTCACAAATTATAACAAATTGTAATTCCAAAGCTTTGTGGCTCTGCGCAGTCTCACCTGATTTAGGTAACTTTCTAGGAGAGGGGCCAATCTTGCCATCCTCTCCCTCCTCTGAGAACTGATCTGGAAACATAACAGTATGAATGGTAACGATCACAGTAAACATCCTGTCTCAATGTGATGACTAGAGAAGACAAAGAAGCAATTATGAAATCACATCCAGCTCACCATCTTCATCTTCATCGTCATCTGCTGGATTGATTACTACTGGTGGATGGGTGGGGCTTGGTACTGGCTCCTGACTTTCCGTCTTAATGATGCCTCTAAGCTGAGGATTGGCTGTGGTGTGGAGAGGAGCAGATGGTGGGGGGGCTGGTTCCTCGTGCTGCTGTTCTTCATCCTTGCTCAGATCTGGGAGAGTTAGTCATTATCATTACTGTCTCTCTCAGGTGGATTTAAAATTTTCTTAAAATCTCCACATTAAAATTCTAAGTTTGCTTGTTTAAACAAAGTCCACTCACTTTTATCAGGTGGGACAAAAATGCCTTCTATGTAGCGGGGCTTTTCATGGAAGAAGGCACAGTGTGGCTTCTGGCAGCCAGCCGGCTGCTTCTCCCAATAACAAGGGATCTCCTTTCGGTTTTTCTGTTTTGATAAATGAGATTAATAACATGTAATGGCATGTATGTAGAAGACAGGATAATCACTCAAACGTATCCAGAATTTTTCATAATACACAAAAGGAGGGTATAGGTATTGTTTTTTTCAGGTCTACAGTTCTAGGGTTAGTTCTACTTAGTTCTACTTTCACTCTTGCACACTAATTATGAAATTGTTTCTCCTAGCTAAATATTGTATTGTAATTTCACAAACAGGAAAGACTGAAATCTGAGGCACACAACACACATGACTGAAACAGTGGTGCTATTATCTCTAATGTTATGGAGAAAGTTCAAATTTTTAATCAGCCTTGTCTTCATGGCAAATATTGAGAGAGATCTACCAGGTAACCCAACAGTTTGCATTTACAATGCATTCAGTAGTCCTTCCGACAGATCCAGAGGCTGGAGTGGACCTCCTGGTCAAGGTTTACATAAGGAACTTTTTTTTACCCTTTATTAATGGCCATTTAAGACACTAAAAGCCTTGAGTGGGCAAACCTTGAAGGAGATATTTCTGAGCTGTGTTTAGTTTAAAACTAATGTTTAAATTTGTCTTACTGTTATCTCCATGTGGCGAAACTTGCAGACAGTACGGAAGCAGCGTCCTTCCTGCCAGAGGCTGCAGACGGTCTCATTACCCATAGCAGCCTCACAGTGTCTGAAGGGGCAGCTGTCTCCCTGCACAACAAACAAAACAGTAAGCTCATACTCTTCATTCTGGTCACAAGTCACTTTCCAATGGTTATACTATGTGTGCATATGGGAAGTTTGTAATCAAACTTTGCATACTTTAGTGCAGGTGGAATAGTAAAAGAAGTAGCAGTCATCTCCATGGTTGGTCATAGTATTGCTGGTATGCGTCTTAAATGGTGGTAGGTATGAGGTTACGAGCTTTAAACCCAGCAGCTGGTTCTCTTGAGGGCGAACAGGACTCTCCCTGACAACACAGAAAACAGAAATGCATCAGACACAAAAACCCCTCTTCCGAACTACAGCTCTTAAGAACTACGAAAAAAGTTGCGTTTGCTTTTTTCCCCCACAACTAGGGCTGCACAATTAATCGAATTTTGATCACGATCACGATTTTTGCTGCCACGATTAAACTAACCTGATCGTCGGCGATATTTACATTTAAAATGCGGCTCTGCTGCAGATCTAATCAAGCACTTTCTTAATCACTAGTCAGCCAAACACCAGGGGGCGAACACATGCTTGAGGCTTTATGAAGCTGCCTAAATAACAAGGGAGGGCACCTGCAGCGGCAACCTGAAGTCACTCGGTGGACTGGGGCTGATGAGAGTCATGTCAACAGAAGAAAGTAGGAGCATCATGGTGAGGAGCTACTGCCTCTAAACGGATCAACATCCATTGTCTGGACTTGTTCGGATTCAGGGCAAATGACGTTAAACAAGAACGAGTCATATGTAAAGAGTGCGGCAGAGTTGTGTCTGCCCTGCAGAGTAACACTACTAATCTGTTCAACCATCTGAAAAACATCACAAACACAAATACGAGGAATGCATGAAGGCTAAAGCTAACGCTGATTCACAAAATTCCCGTCCGTGTCCAGCAGCAACCCAGACAACCATAACAGCGAGCCTGCACCGGGCAACACCGCATCCATCTACCTCCCAAAGACACGCAGAAATAACTGACGCAATATCGTTTTATTTGGCCAAAGATGTGTGTCCAGTAAATACAGTGAGCAACGAGGGCTTCAGAAAAATGGTCAAAACACTGGACAAGAAATATGTTTGTACCTGCAAAGGAATTTGTGTTTCCAACAGGTGCAGATGCAAGAAAGCTGGACTACCATGTTCAACAAAGTGCCACCCACATACTGTTGGAGTTTTAAGAATAGACTTATGTATGTGTAAATTCTGAATAAAATCATGGTTTGTAAGAATATTTTTGTTTCCTTTATTTTAACATCTTATCACAAAAATAAATTTGAGTTTGTCCTAGGACAGACTGTGATCGTAATGTGCACTAGTGGAATCACTGATTACTGTAGGACAGATCCCAATCTCAATATGTCCTAGGACAACTGCTGATTGTCCTGAATCGCAGTTTCTACTGTGACATATACAAAGAAATAAATGTGAATTGTGTGACCCGTTGACTAATCAGGTCAAAATTTCAACTAAGATGGCCAGTAAGCCTTCAACAGCACGATAAGTTTGATTTTCTTTAGTATTGTTCCACCTTTACCTGAGGTGGCTGAGAAGTTGTCTCCCTCCTGAGTGCACTGCTGGTTGGGTGTCTCCGCGGTGGTATGGAGTCCTGAAGGAACACTTGATCCATGAGATAAGAGAAAAAGTGGGGTGGCTCGCCCAGAGACACTTGTCTTCCTACGACATCCCTTCTCTGAGACTCTCTGAGCCATCTTTATCTCCGCCAGACTGCTAAACATTACTGATGGTGGTTGCAATAGAGTCCTTGTGGGATTTTCTTTTAATATTACTAATTGGTGAGGGTAATGTAAGAAATAAACAGGGGGACATAAACAGCCAGACAAGGAAAAAAATTGAAAAAAATGCTAAAATTGATGTGGCAAAACGTGGAGAAAGGTGGGATGGTGGGGGGAAGGATCCTCCGCTTCTTCTTGGGCATGCTAGCATTTTGCACACCTCATGACCCTGAGCGTTGACAGTGGAAAAAATGGCCAGGATATTCAAGCTTCTAGGAATTTTCAGCTGTTGGTTACCAATGCTGAAGAGAAAAAAATCTTCTGCCAATGTAGGAAATTGGGGAAGGCTATCCATATCCAGGGATCCCCAAAGAGTGCCAAGAGGATGGTTATAAACCTACAAATCAATCAAAAACACTCCCCGGGGAACTGAAAAGGGGTTATTAAGAAACAGACAGAAAGCACAAATACAGCGAAGACATTTCTACTAAAAGGTACAGCAACATGAGACAAATATGCTCTCAATAGTAACTCCAGGGGAGACTGGTATTTGGTTATAGCATGGTTTCCAGATGAGTGAACTGACTCCCAGTCACCACACTGACTATAACCTACCCATATTTATACGTATAAAGTATTAAATGTACAAGAAAGGACAAATTTGGGGGCCCAGAACAGGGCTGTTTCTTTAGTCTAGACACGAAGGCCTGAACAACAGTTCTGTCGTTCATCTCAACGAACTGTAAAAAAATACAAAAAAGTATGTACACTGAGACAACTTCATAAAAATAACGATTTATAAAATCACCAACGAAAGTAAATAATTCTCCAGTGGCTACAGCAGCAGTTGTCTTGGAGTACAAGCACGACACCATTATATTGTATATATAGTCAAAGTTTAAGAACCAAGACAGTCAAGAAAACAGTCGCATACTTACTGTTGGATAATAAAAAGTTGCCCAAAGCTAGCTGGCACGAATTACGAGCGATTCCCAGCAGTGATGGAGAAAGACTACCGTACATAAATCATTAGAATTAGAATGAGTACATATGGATTAATAGCTAGCCTTTCAAACTGTAGTATATTTCAAAAATACGATATATATAACATTCTTAACTTAGGACATATTACGATTACGCAGCTAAAGGGTACTGTAGCACACGATACAGTACAGAGGCCTACCTAGCTATCCAGTCTCTCGCGACCTTATCGTTAGCTAAATGTTAAACGGCTGTCTATTTAGTAATTACTGTGGTATCCACTTTGATGTTATGACAGCCAAGGATATTATGTAAAAAGTGTAGATGATGTTAATTACCAGTTTTGAATTTAAAAAGATGTTTTAAAATGTGAACTATAGGAAAGTCACTGTCCCGGATCGTTCAAACCAGCAGCCGCACTTAGACTAAAGCAAGATGGCGACAGTAAGAGAAAATCCGAGGGAGGACCACCAATGTGCTGCGTTCAGGGCTACGGGAAAGCTCGGAGATTCACCCACTCCGCTGAGAAGGCGGGGGCGCGTTACTCCCATCCAACTTTATTACGCCTATAATAATAATAATAATAATAATAATAAAAAGAAGAAGAAGAAGAAGAAGAATGATAATAATAATAATAATCAAATCAAATCAAACTTTATTTATATAGCACTTTTCATACAAATTAAAATGCAACACAAAGTGCTTCACAATGTTAAAATCATTAAAAACAAGCACCCATCCCTCCCTCCCTCCCTCCCTTGGGGTGCGTGTAGCACGCAACACGCACGCCAACACACACACCCATACATGCACAGACACACACGCCCACACACTCTCAGCACTGACTATAGGGAGACATGGCATGGCACTGAGGATCATAGAAAACGCCTACACTGGGGTCCTCCACACCGGAAGGAGCCACAGCTCATGACCACCGGGGGCGCCGGCACACGGACCCCCGACCCCGTCAGACAGGGGGATCCCCACACCAAGGTGAGGAGCCCCCTCAACTGGCCGGGCCGAAGGGACCCGCAGACAGAACCCCCAGCAGCAGGCCAGACACAGCCCCCAGTGTGGAGGTCTATCCTGAGGAAACACTGGAAACCTAAAAGTTTGAAACTATAAGAAAGAATAAAAGACCTAAGACATAAGTAAAAAGGTTAAAAGAGTAAAATACTTAAAGTAATAAATAGAAAATAATAAAAACATAAGAAATTATAAAACTCAGTTAAAAGCCTGCTTAAAAAGGTGAGTTTTTAACCTTCCTTTAAAAAAATCGACAGTCTCTGCAGTCCTGAGGTTCTCTGGCAGGCTGTTCCACAGCCGGGGGCCATAGCGGCTAAATGCCGTCTCGCCGTGGGTCTTTGTCCTGGCTTGTGGTACAGTTAAAATGCCACTGCCGGAGGACCTCAGGGTCCGCGAGGGTCGATACGTTAAAAGCAGATCACATAGATAAGAAGGCGCAAGGCCATTAAGACATTTAAAAAATAATAAAAGAACCTTAAAATTAAAATAATAATAATAATCTAACCTGTATTGATCCCCTTGGGGAAATTCCTTCTCTGCATTTGACCCATCCTATTCATAGTTAACCTTAACTATACACACTAGGACTAGTGGCCTGTCGTGCTGCCGCAGAGGCCGGGGAGCAGTCTGGGGTTAAGGGCCCTGCTCAAAGGCCCAGCAATGGCCGCATAGAACTTGTTCTACATAGAACAAGTAATGTTGTACTGCTCAGTCCATGTCAGCCAACTACAAAATGGTACCAACTAATTATTCCACTGTGTAATTTATAAATGCACATAGATGAAGAACGCATGTTTTGAAGAATAATTCTTTTACCGCTGGTTTTGTTATGTTGTTTATTTGTTCAAATAAATAAAATAATTATTAACTAATCTAACAGCGGAGCGTTTACTTGAATATTAAGTAAAATCTAGTTTTTCATTGTTTTTGTACATAATCATGTGTTCTGAATGTGTCTAGAGAACCACATAATAACAGGAAAGACCATCCCTTTCTTCCTTTCTTTTCACCACAGATCAGAATGGGGCTGTGTTCTGAATCACTCAGTTTTTCTTCTTACTTTAAGTACATACTACAGCTGCCTTACAAAGTTTGTACTGTTTCATGCAGTATACATACAACGAGGACATACTGCTTCGTCACAATATTGTGCTTTTAACTTTGGTCATGCGAAATGCGCTGTCATCTGTAGGCACATTCTGTACAGGTCACAATTCTTATACTCGCAGGAGACACTGTGACATATATGGTGGAACTGCGCAGAGGACTGTGGTCAGAATGGCCAGAAAGGCATGCTGCCTTGCAAACTGCAAAATCCACCCAGATGTATTAAGACATCCTGATGTTTTATTACATTTAACATACTCTACATTGGGACATACTACATCTTTTTCTGGCATACTGTATAGCATGGTAGTATGGACATTGAAACGCTCCAGGGTGTCTCTGAACAAGCCATTCAGGTTTGCAGTCTGTTGTGATGTCACAACAGGGTAAGCGCTGCCGCCTGATGGCTCATACTATTCCTCTGTGCTTCTCTCTGCCACACACTGAACAGATTAGGTCGGCATTCCAAATCACATACGTTTTGTACTGTACTTCATACGGCCCTGCATACACTATAGTATACTAGCATATTGGGACAAACCTTAGACACAGAACGAGGCGTGCCTGTGGCTCTCTTCCTAAAACAAATTGGGTCTGCAGCAGCTCATTTGGTTTAAAAGCTACAAACAAAGGAACAGTCTGTTTAGAACAGAGCTAAAATCAGGAAGTTATAGGAAGGGTGAAAAGAACAATCTGTGCAGTACTTTGAGCTGAAACCTGAAATACACATTCTGGGGACATGTAAAAATGTTCATTAATTATTGTTTAAAGTGTATATATTGTGGGACCTTTAAATCAAACTGCTATGCAATAAATCAAATTGTCACATCAGAACAGTTTACTATGTTCTGATGTGACAGAACATAGTAAACTGTCACATATATTGTAACTTGCATTAAGTTATAATACATATAACTTAATGCTTTAAGTTATATGTATTATTTATGATATATAATGATGTCCTAGGCCCTATGACAGACTGGTGACCTGTCCCGAGTATCCCCTATCTTCACTAGAGAGAGACAGTGGGGCTGGGATTAAGTACAGCCCCACCGACCCTACAGAGGATAAAGTGGTGTAGAGATAATGGATGGATAGACGATGCCTTAAACTGAGTCTGTTTGGTTTATACTGCTAAACAAATCCGGAATATCTATATCTATCTCACCTGTGCTTCAAATTCCCAGCAGCTAATAGATTAGCTACCTGTTAGTTCTGTGTCCATATATCTGCTCTTAGAAGCTCAATAACCACAAACTTCAAGCAAAGCAACCTGAGGTTAATATGTTTTGAAAGAAAGTTGTTTTGTTCTACGTTTTCAGATCCACTGCAGTCAAACGAGACAACTGTGCTAATAGTAAAATGCTACTATGTAAATGCTGTAAACACCAGCGCAAACTTGTCACATAAATTAGTATTTCAATACTAATTGTTTGGTAGCAGTCCTGACATTAACCAGACACTGTGTTGCTTGTGTTTTCAGACTGTGTTGCTGGGATTGCACGCTGTACTGATACTAACAAAGCTGCAACATAGTCTGTAAGTTAAATTGTTTGTGCTCCGAGATTTCCTGATTGCCATTGGTTGGCAGCAATGTCAGCAAACGTTTTTCCAAGTGCTTCCATGTCAAATATGTCAAGAGGGCGATCTTGGCTGCCCCTTTGGATCATGCAGTGACGAGATGAACAGGCCTAAAGGGCAACTTTGACGCCATTTTGCGGTCTACAGTGATTCATGCATGTCACAACTAGCCCTGCCTCACAGTGCCATCTATTGTCAGCGTGTGAGTTACCCCCAGTTAAACCTATCAGCCACACAGCTTTCAAGGCTGACCTGTCTCTAGGAGAAACTTTCATACCAACTTAGTGAATTTTTTGTATCATCAAAGTGCATCACAAACTTTAGTTTTGAGTAAAATAAAATAAAAAATCATTGTGATAAGTTCAAGACAATGTTGGAATTTTGGCTTTCATTCGTTCACAGATTTTACCTCAACTGATTTCCCGTTTTGTTGTTGTTGTTGTTGTTGTTTTAATCCTTATCTTAACTTAATTTTAGGATCCTTAGTTCTATTAAATATTTCACACTCACCCCTTATCTTTTTTCATTTTAGCAATAAACTACTACTACTAAACTACTAGAAGAAACTTGACAGCCTTCTGCTTGCCTTTAATATGATTTGGAAACAATAGCCTACTCCTCTCTCTTCTCACAAGGAACTAGAGTTCTACTGTTATTCAAGTCCTGTAATTTCTTTATTTTCTCTTCACTTTAGAGCACAGTTAAATAAAACCTAACGATATGTGAAACATCTTGATGCTGTTAGTGGGACTGGTTTGTTGAACTGTGTGTCTCTCCTATCAGCTCCTCTGGGGTGTCTCACTCCTACTGTCTTCACAACTCCTAGCCATGTCAGAAAGAAGGGTCCTCAGTAATTGTGACACCTCTAGTGGTCAGCTTAACCAGATGTTCTTTTTGGCACTTGAAAGACAACCATTACTGATCCAAAGTGTATGGAGTTTTGAGAAAAAGATCTCTTTCTTGAGTGGGATTTCACCTAAACCAAGCCTTGAAATGACCCTCAATGTTGCCTGGTGGCACCACTAACGAGACATCTCATTTGTCATTTGTTTAGTTCAGTTGTGTTAATCTGCACTCATAGCTGTTGCATACTGAGAGTCTCTTTTAATTTTACTTCAATTTGTATTTTATTTTATTTTCTATTTCAAAAGCAAATTACCTCAGACAAGAAATGAGCTAGCTCCCACATCAAAGAGGAGTGTCAGCTAGAGAACTAGATAAGATGGCTTGTAACATCAGCACATTCACACCCTGCAGGTGGCAGTGAGTGAAAGTCAAAGCTGAACCCAAGCTGCTGCAAGAACTCCTAATCAGAGAGTTTTCAGACCCTGAATCAGAACAAGGCCTGGCTGTTGTCTTAGATGTCAAGCAAGGCAGACAGACGCCCACCAAGCTTTCTACGTTACCTCTGCCAAGCCTACTTTGGGGGTCCAGAAATGACCTTTACATGGAAAAGCATATCGATTTCAAGACTGCCTTCCTCATGATCCTCTATTCCACTCTGAGATATTGTTTGGGACAGCACCTAAAAAGACACCCAGGACCACAACCATGCTACGCATCTCAGAACCAACCCCAGACTTAGCGCAAGAGGGCGCCCATCCTGAACGTCGGCCCAAATTCACAGACAAAGTCTGGGAACACTGATCTTTAGAGGAACACTGTCCTTTTCCAAGCCACACCAAACAGAACCAAAAATACCATAAAAAGAAGCAGCACTACTCCAACAGGAAAAAGCCAAAGCCTCAGTACCATAACTGCTTGTCCCCTTCCCCAAGAACCAGACAAAACCTGACTCGCTACTGTCAGGACTAACAAAAAGACTATAAGTCAAACACCAAACATTACACTTCAACAAAAGGAGATAACACAGAGCTTCTCCACAACTCCTGAAAGAATACTTCAAACAAAATTCATCCAGATAAGACAGAGAATTTCCTTTAAAAGCCTTGAATAGACTGTCATTCTATACTTTACATTTCCAAAATAGAAGACCTATCCTCAAGGCACTAATAATTTAGGCTCCATCAATTGGAATAGAATAGATCTTTATTGCCATTGTTAAACAACAACCAAAGGCAGTTTTAGCAGCTCTTTGGGTTAGCAGCTTACAACAAAAGAGCATAAAGTCAACACAAAAAATAAATAATTACAAAGAATGAAATCAAATAAAACTGCACTGTGTAAAACAAGATTGCAATGTATAAAATAAAAGAGTAGGTTATTATGCATGAGGTAGTATGTACAAATAGTGCAGCGTTGGGGGTATTGCACTTCAACAACCAGTATCCTCCAGTTTTTCTTGGTGTATTGGGAGAGAGGAAGTGCTTCTAACAGCTTGTGGGAAGAAGCTGTTCTTAGTCTGCAGGTGTTTCTTTTTATTATCCAGTGTCTTTTTCCAGAGAAATGAAGGAAGAACAGGTAATGTCCAGGGTGGGTGGGGTGCTTTATTATACACAGCTGGCATGTAGAGATGGCCAGTGAATGTCACGAAAAGGGGAGTCATGACGTGATGATCATATATTCAGAAACCCATTTTTTCCCGCTGCACTTTACTTGCTCCCAAAACCATTCAACACCACCAAGCAGCTGAGAGAATAAGGCTCTTGCTTCCTGACAACACCACAGAAATTAGACTGGGATATTATCATCTGCATCAATATGAATAAAAGAATAAAAGTAACACAGCTGCAGCAGCTAAAGCAGGAGGGAAAGCTGAAAAACTGCAAACTGTGTGAAAGTATAATTAATTTGCTTATCAATATTACTGTTTTTGTGTATGTTGCTCAGATGTAGGTTTATTATTTAAGATTCAAGAATCAGTTTAATCATTATCATGCATCACAGAATTGTTAGCCAAATTACAGATGCTGTCCTTTTATGCTATTCATACAAAGACAAATTATTTAACAAAACATAATCAGGTAATAAGAAGCAATCTATTTGCATGATGTGGAGGATGAACTCAGTAATGTCACATTAAGTCTCATTTTCGTGTCTTGTAAGAAAGTTGTAGCCTTACTCTTTCACCTGCTTCGTGGTGTTACACAGTTTGGTGAGTCTGTAAAGAAAAAATGTAATGCAATCATAATTCAAATCTTTAAATAGACTTATTGCAAATCTTATAAAGTCAACACTCAGGCTAACAGGCTTTAGTGCTTTGATCAGTTTCTGTTGTAAGATTATATCTCTCTACAAGGCACATAGAACAATAAATTGTCTCTTGCACCGAGCGCTACTGGATCTTCTAATGCTGAAGACGTTTTTCCAAGAGAAGTGATGGGTCAGTAGGAGGAGCTTTTATTTGCGCTGATCTCTTATCTGGAACATCAGCTGCTCTAGAGCAGGTTATGAGTTCAGCATCAGTTACCATGGAAGTGAACCACTGTCGTAGCACCGAGAACCCAGAGTTAAACCTGAAGTTACCTCGATCACCTCAGATCCTGCTTGGTAGTACAGCCCTCTGGAGAGTCAGACTATCATAACAATATCAAACGCACTTTCCAACGCTTTCAATCATTTTATAAGCCATCTTAGTAAAACATAATGCAGGACTATTATTCTGGTCTGAGGTGAGGAAGGAGTGCATGGAGTGATTAGCTGCTAATCGCACTGACGGGCAGACGAGACCTTTAGTTTTCAGGTATACAAATGATAATATACATACACAGTCATAAAATTTGCAAACGACACAACAGTGGCAGGACTTATCTTCAGCGGCGATGAGACAGCTGACAGAGACGAGGTCTGAAAACTAACAGGCTGGAGTGCAATGAACAACCTGTTAATGTCCCTAAACACCCATAAGATAAAGGAACTCCTCGCTGACTTCAGACAGAAAGAGCACCTGCCACTCAGAACAGGAGGTGGTGGAGAGGGCCTGTAGCTAATGTACATCAGTGAGGACCTCAAGTGGACTGTACATGGCCTTGCTCTGGTGGAAAAGGTCCAACAGAGACTGTAGCCTACTTCCTCAGGACACTGAGGGGGATCAACCTTCCTGTAGACTAGAGCTATCCTGCTCAGTGGAGAGCATCTTAACGTAGTCTTTCATATTGACATTATTTATTATTTTTAATAGGTATGTATGTGTGCATGATAGAACTGAGTAAATGGAACATTTTTCTTTTATAAGAGACACTGAATACCGTGTATGTGTACATGCAATGACAATAAAGGCATTTGTTTTGATCTGATTCAATTCTGATATCTCCTCTCTAATATATCCTCTATTTTTGAAAAGGCAGTAACAGATGCTGTGCCAGCTCCATGGCCCAGTTTATATAGGTCTGCAGCTCCTTTTATCTGGATCAGGCATTCATTACATTTTAGTGAAACTGTGTGTTTCTTGTAACCTAACAAATGTGGCTAAAATCTGCAGTTTACAGTGTAATGAGGCCTGATGTTACAATGATGTTTATGTGTCTAATGTCAAATGTTTAGACTGTAATTAACAAGATTTATGGAATGAGTTTATAAGAGTTAAAGAAATGATCCTTTTGCAAATATCCTATGAACTATAAGGGCTAAAATATAAGCACGCAACTTTATTTAAATAGAGTCCTATTGTTTTCAGTTGTTATTCAAATTGCTTTACAGCAACCATAAATAAATGAAATAAAATAATAGATACAGATTTATAAAATGATTTGGAATGATTAAGTAAAGCAGCTAAAAAAGACAAGAGATTAGAAAATAAATAAAAAATAAGAGATAAACTGTAAAATAGAAAAAAATCGATTTAAATTAAGTAAACAAAAGTGCAAAGCAGTTTAATAAAATTCCGTACATATCGCACATATCGAACAAAACCAACCCATTCTGATGACAATGTGGAAGCTGACATCACTTTTGAAAGTGGAGAAATGTATTGTATTGATCCTAAACAAACAAACAAACAAACAAATAAAACAAGCTATTGAGTTGGATGTACTCTAAGGTGAAGAGTAGTTAAAATAATGCAAAAATAAGAATCATTTCGCACGTGGAAGACCATCAGTTCTGAGAAGATGATCTCTTTTTAGCATAACACCTGAAATGGAGTGTATTTTATTTTGGTGAGGTTTGCAGCGGTTCAGCTGCCTGCCGCTGACAGTAGCTGCAGCCTTATCGCTCCTCCGCCTTCCACAGCCGTGGGACCGCATGCCACTGTTCGACTGCAGACGGAGTAACTTTATAACAGCTTAACAGCCATACCGACAGCATTTGGAGTGAAATACAAGCTGCTTTCTAGTTCCTACTCGTCCCAATGGACATTGTTCAGGTAGGTGAGTTAGCTGTAAACCAGGCTGACATGAATTAGCGTTAGCATGTCGCTAGCAGAGGGTTGGCTCACTGGGCAGGGCCAGTTAGCTGCAAGGTGACAAACAGGTAACGATCGTTGTTTGACCGCCAATGTGAACGCTTTTTCATTTACACCTGGCTCACTGTATGTTTCTGTGTTTTTGTTCGTCTTTGTACACACCCTGTGTTTTTATCCTCAGAAAGTGGTGTCTGGATTTTCTCTAGACCTCGGACCTTTGAAAGAACCTCTTGGATTTATTCGTGTCCTAGAATGGGTAAGGAAAGTCAAGAAGTACCTCTGATGTTTTTAAAGTTGGAGACCAAACCACGGTAACGTTAGTTCTCTTCCTGTGTTCAGTCTCTATGTCTAGTTACTCAGAATTCCCATTATTTGTTCCTCGTGATGTTGATATTTCCTAAGTCCATTCCACTAACTCCAAGTGCCAGACCAGGGCAAGTGTCAGCAAGGTTTTAGGAAGGTAGTCTAGTAGCTACATGGAACCTAAAAACCTTTGCCGATTCGTCTTCCTGCTTTTGTTCATTTGCATCTTTGAAATCTTGACTTTTGACCTGGTTCAGCTACATATAGCTAGATGTACTGACTTCCTAAGTGAATTGTTAACCCAAATGACGCTGTCATCCTTCAGTTGTAAACCCTCACTCTTTTCCATAATAAAACTTGATTACACAGAGCAGTGGATCAAACTGGAAGCTAAGTCACAGGTATTCTGACTTAAGTTTTAAATCATTAAGAGCTGCTGCATAATTTCAGACAGTTATACAGTGGCACCCAGAAGAGGACTCTTGCTTGTCCTCTGTGCTGTGATCATTATGTCATGTGGTCAAAACTGAAAGCAGAAATCGGAGTTGGGGCTCTTGTGAACCAGCTCTGTGTGGCTGTTGTGAGGAATGTCAGCTGCTGAGAATCGAATATCATGGATGTCTGTGGTGCTACTGCTCAGTAGAACATGCTCTAAATATCACCACTGTGTAAGTCAGTGCAATGGACCTCATAATGACTAATCTGAATGGACTGCCCCCCCCCCCTTCTTTGCAGCTTCTAATAGTGCCCTGTTTTTCTGGTTAATGCACTGCTGTGCTAACTGCTCCTTGACAGCATGCAGTGCTGTTAGTATTTAAGGCGTGGGCTTGTGGAACAGCCATGTCCTGGTGCTAGTTAACATACAGGAGGCATTATCTGTTGCTCTTTCACTGCGAGAAGGCCGGTTAAAAGCTTTGCTATCTATTCCACCTTTAAGATTATTTGCACAATGGATGCACTGGTAGTGTTGGGTGTCAAACCTGTAAAATAATAATACTGACTTAATTATGATCAAACAGCATTGCCTTTTGAGTTATTTACTATTAGTAGCATCAGTTTCTCAAAACCGAAAGCAGACAGACATTATGTCAACAAGAATTTAGGCAAAATATCAAAGCCATTTTATTTGAAGTCAAAACTGAGTATGAGATTTTCTTTTGAAATAAAATGGGAATCGGTCATTCCAAAGTAAAACCCATTCAAACACATAGAGTAGTTTGTAGACTTGGACCTGAAAGTCAGTGTGATTGGGAACCAATATATTGTTTACCTATGTTTTCTCCTCTAGATAGGGTTAGTTTTTGAGCGATAAAAGGATAGAGATGTACAGACGATAGACACTTAACCAATGCCTAGAACATATCAAGAAAATTGTCCAATGAAATGTTCAGTGGATTCACTTAAATCTTTTGGATGCAAACTGCCATGAAAAAAACATATCATGTTTGGAGTATAATACACGGTGGGTGCCATCATCTATTTTTCATATCTGTCTTCTCCTTTTTAGCAGTGCCATTTTTTAAGTGAGACACTCTGTCTTCTACTGGAAAAGCACAGGTGTAGTTAATATCATATAATGGCTCAGTTCTGTTCGGTTTTCCAGTGGTAAGCTATCCCTGTGAGCCTGTGCACAATACAAGGACCCTCCATGATGTTAGGAAAAGACATCTGTGCTTTCCTGCTATGACGTGAAAATGTCTGCCTTAGTAAAAGGTCTAGTGAGTGAAATGTTATTTTCAATTAAACCAGCAAAATATTTCTTGATTGCTACAAGCACTTTTCACTGAGTTTCTAGTTTTCATGACTGACTGGATAAAGAAGTGGCAACGTGTCTCGGTCTGACTGGGTAATACTGTGTGCCCAGGACACTGACTGGTAATCAAACTGTAAGTTCATGAGCTATAGATATTTACAATGGCATCTGTGAAATTTGAAATACTTCCTGAGAAGAAATTTTAAAAACAAACTGCCCACTGATCCACTTTTGGCACATTTTTTTGCCCATTGAAATTTGAGGCTATGCTTAAAACAACCATATCTCAGGAACTATTAAAAATAAAATCCTGACATTTTCACTGTTATTTCTCATCATGCCATTGATTGAGAATCTACAATTTTGCCTAAGTAGATCAAATATCCTCTGATTATGGATGAGTTGAAATATGAAAAAAGTGAAGCAGTGATGGAAAGTTCTATCTTTGAGAACACATTATTATATATGTGGATGAACAAATACATTTAAAGTGTTCAAACCTAATTAGATCACCTATATCTGAAAAAAGCAAAGGGGTGTATATACACTCAAGAGCTCGGTGGTTGGAAGACGATAAGAAAAAACTCATTTTTTTAATCTCGAAAAGCAAAGATGAACAAAAACAGAAAATACAGAAGTTACTTATCAATGATGGCATCACTGACAATCAATACGAAGTTGATGAGGAAATAAGAGCTTTCTATAGCAATCTGTTCAAATCTAATTTTTTAAAGGATAGTTCCTTGTTTTTTAGAAAAATTAGAGACTACAAACAATAGATGGTGACTTCAAAAAACTCATCGATGATAAACTCAAAATTGAAGACTTGGATCACGTAATTACGCGAATGCAAAAAGGAAAGTCACCAGGACCTGATGGGTTAACGGTAGAATTTTTCATCTTTTTTTGGATCGACATCAGAGAGCTGCTATATAACGCCCTAACAGAATGTATACAGACAGGACATCTGTCTCCTACAATGAAAAGGGGTCTAATCACCTTAATCCCAAAACCTAATAAAGATAAACTTTTACTGGACAACTGGAGGCCAGTAACCTTATTATGCAATGATTATACATTATGATTATAAACAGACTAGATAAGTGATTAACAGAAACAATTGATGAATGTGGTGTAAAAGGTAGAAATATTCATAATCATACCAGGCTGATATTGGATATGTTAGATTATAGTGAATATATTAATACAGAGAGTTACATTTTATTTCTGGATTTCGATAAATCTTTCGACGGCATTGAGCATTAAGCACCCTTTCCTGCTGGGAGCCTTATGCTTCTTGGGATTTGGGGGAAAAAATGTTGTAATATTGTTAAGACTTTCTGCACTGATAGAAGCAGCTGTGTGTCCTTGAATTCTGGAACAACCCCTAGGTATAAAGGTCCCATATTGTGCTCCTTTTCAGCAAGTTCACATAGGTCTCAGAGGTCCCAGAACAGTCAATTTGAAGTTTGTTGCCTAAAAACCCAGTTTGTTCCTGGATTTCAGCCAGCCTGTATCTCCCTCTTGTGAGCTCCACTGAGAATACGCTGTTTCTGTGTCTGTAATAACGAGCTGTACCTGTCCAGGCCTCCTTCATGCCCCTGTCTGGAAGACCTTGTCCGGTTCCATACGCTAATGTTTACACAGAGTGGGTAGGTATGGCTCGTAGAAACGCTGTGGTTCAGCCATACCAATGTGATCCAGAGTCTGACCCAGAAGGAGAGACTCCTGAAGAAACTCAAACTCTGTCTGCAGCAGGACGTTTCTGAATGGCTAACTATGTTACCAACAGTAACTTACGTTAGCTGCCATGCTAAAACCACATTCAACAGGCTACCATGCTAGGTAGGCCTATACAGTAAAACAACATAAAACGGTAAAACTTACAGCTCCCACGTTTGTAGTTGGGTCACAGACAGTGGGTACCGATCCATGCTTTATCTTCAGATTCATAGCAAATCCTGCTTTGTACTGGCCCTCATTGAGAAAGCAGTCCGCAGTGAAATGGTGAGCACACACGTACAACATTTTAGGAGTTGTAGGTACATTTTCATCGAAAATAAAAATTATTCCACTGGGCCTTCAAAACCTCAGATGAAGAAGGAGGTAAAAATAGACTTCTGTGCTCCTTTGTGCAGCCAACAACAGAGCAACTGCCGTGCTCTGCGGTGCGTTCACGGAAAGTCCGAGAATGTGGAGGGCTGTTTTAAATGTGTATAGCCTATGTGGATGAATGTCGATTTGTTCACTCACAAAAAAGCCGATAAATAGGATTTATATCTTGTTACTTGCGGCAATTTAAGTTATGATAGTCTCTTAAATGTTCTCACAGAAACAAGTGAAACGGACTCCAAGCCTGTCTATTAGCTCCAGTCATAATGCTGCAGACTCCCGCTCTGCAGACTTTACGTGATGACAGTGAAGATGTCACAGACATTACATATGCCTGAAGTCCAGGAGGCTCAGTCTGCAAGTTCAGAGGGGGGAGATTTGGATTCAGCTGAACATTTCTCTGGGGCGTTGTCACCAACCTGGAGGTGGTATTATTGCCCTGTATGACATCATGTAGGGCAAATCTCAAATACTCTTGTCTGAGCACACGTTTTCTGAAAGGTGGAGAAAGCAAGAGAGGGAGAGGATAGACTTTTCTCTTTTCAGGGGGGTTTGTAGACACGCTGGGGATGCATATTATTGTTAGAATACCATTCTAAACAATCCCTCCAGGATTTCGCGAGCATTTTTCAAGATTGTTGCGGCCTAAAATGCCTGAATTCGCAACAGCTTTTCTAAAAAATTGCAATGTAAGTTGCTTTATTTTAAGTGTATTTGTTGCGATGAAATTGCGGGAGACTGTAAAAAATTACCAAAAAGTTGCATTTTTTTTTCTTTGTTTGGTATAATTCATAAAAAAAAAATTTAAAGTTTAAAAAGTTAATTTCACATCCTGGCACACACGTATTCACACACACGTATTCACTCACAGCTTGTCACATCAATTAATTAATCTAACTTACCTTCATTCTTTAAGTGCTTGCGACAGATCTGGATGCAACAGCTTCCATCACAGTGATTTGTCTGCTCTGTGGTCCGCACGTTTCACCCATTCTCCTAATATGTTTCGCGGTAGAAAAGTGTTTGTCAATCGATGATTTTCATTTGTGTTTCACCTCAATATTGCACGGGGTACAAAACAATTTACCTCCGCTTTGTTGTTTTACACAGTCTTTAAGCAGTCATTTTTGTTGGTAAGTGAGAGATGTTACTATGGCACATGTCTGCATCTTCAAACCATAAACAAGGAAGTGAATTCGGTGATATATGTGCATTACGTTTCCGCTGGGGACTGCTATGATTGGTGGAACTCACGGGAGGCTGGCCAAAATTGCAGAAAAGTCGCGGTGATTAGACAAAATTGCAAGGTCACGCAGAATTCATGGAGATTTGTTGAATTTGCAATAATTGTCGTGATTGCAACATCGCGAATTCCTGGAGGGACTGTCTAAAGTTATTTTTTTATTGATATGGGACCTTTAAGGTCCTAAGAGGTATTCGACGGGGGTGCCCCATATCCCCTAAGCTTTTCATATTGACATCTCATTTGTTAACTGTTTTAATCAAGCTTTCTGCAGATGTAGTAGGCATTACAATTTTTAACAAAGAATTTAAAATAAGTCAATTTGCAGACGATACATCTTTTTTTATGAAACAAATCAATGGAAGAAAAATCCCTTGACTTAATTTCTCTTTTCTCAAATGCTTCAGGACTCTCCCTTAATATCAAAAAATGCGAACTACTCCCCATCCATTCAGGTCCTTTTTTTTCGTGAGACTGCTATTGCTTCTTTACATGTTACACTCATTTGTGCCTGTGTGCGATTACAAATGCCTGTTTTATTTATTTGCTTAATTTTCTTTTCATGAACCCCCTAGCTTTTTTGTTATATTGTGTATTACAAATCTATTTGTATTTTTGGAAATTACTCTCCCTCTGTGAGAAACTGAATTTACATATATTTTTGATTGTTCTCAAATGTTCAATAACAAAAACAAACAGTTTTTGAAATGTGTTGATAGGCCAAGTAAAACCAGAGTTTTGACAAATAATAAACGACATACTTCTTTGCACTTTTGGAGCATGTTACCACTTTTGTCTTATCTACTTTTTTTATTCCTTTTTCACACTTTACCGGGAAACCGAAGTGATCCCAGACGGGTGATTTTAACGACTGCAGAGCTCCGGCTTCTTGCTGTTAGCATTAGCCATCCCATTCACTAGCTATATGTCACAGAAGCGCTGGCAGGAGAAAAAATGACCCGTCACATCCTGTGTTCCACTGGAAACTCCTACTTGTTTTGAGGTCCGCACTACTGTGCAACCATGAGATGGAGAGGGTCCGCCACAGCTTTGGGCACTACAAGGTTCGCAATGAAAACAACTCTATACATTGGCCATTCTTAATAGTCTTAACATTTTCTTACCGTGGTACACCTCTGTACCGAACCGAAAGTGCCTGTACCAAACGGTTCAGTACGGTTTGTTGTATTGTTACATCACTAGTACTCACACACTACCTTTCTGCACATAGTCCATCTTGTGACATTGGTCTTGAAGGCCAAGTTTATTCCCAATTGAACAAAAGGCAAGAAAATCTATTTTGATGCTATCAAAGAGTTCCCACAATGATCATGAAAATAAAATTACCACTAAAGTCTTATTAATGTAAATATATCAAACTGGTATAAAATATATGTAAGACATGAAAATTTCCCACAAGAGCAATCCAACTACCCCAACAGATGTTTACATTTAGACATTGTTACGTTATGCTGAGTGATGCAGGTTTGAATGAATTGACATTTAAGTGATACTTAACAGGGGTGTTCTCACTTCTGTTGCATAGTATACAGTATAAAACTTGCCAAACCAATTGCACCTCAACTGCACCACAGTAAACAAGATTGTTCAGTATACAGTAAAGGCACTGAATCTGCTTTCCCAATCAGACAGAAATCAATGCGTTTTTCCTGTTATTTTGACCATTTGTTAACAATCGTGTATACTAGTTAAGTAAGTGAAGCTCCAAATAACAAAACTTTGGTGTTAGCTAAAACCTCTTCAAGTCTGCCAGAAATACCTCTTTTCAGGCAATCCCTGTCTTTCATGCCAGCTTTTGGTATTTGACAGTTATCAGTACTTAGTAATATGGATACATTGTTGTCTGTACTAAAGATTTATTTAGTTTGAATACCTGTCAATGTAAAGCCACTCTCTAACTTCGAAGTGTCCCTACAAAAAGTGGAACAGTGAATTCACAGATGCTTAGCCCATGTTTTTGTGCAGTCTGTGGACAGTAGATCCCAGGTGTACTGTAGCGATATGTCAAATATAATTCAGCTCGTTAAAATGGCAAAAGAATTTCTACTCTGGTTTCTTATTGGTTAATTTTCCCTTCAAAATGCTAACAATTATTAGTGCCTTGTCAATGAATAGGACTGTATATGGAAATATGATTGTCAGTTTAGTGGCTTTGCCTTTTGAGTTTCAAGATCCTGGCTCCTCTTGTACATACAGGAGATTTAAAACCCTTTCTAAAGTTCAATTTTTTATTGGTCTGTTTCAGCCTCAAGGATAAAATGGAATTCTTCCAGGGTTAGGCATTCATTTTATTGTGGTGCCAAGAGAAATGGTTTTCCCTCTCTCCTCTACAAGCTCTTGGAAGATGTTTATAATTAATATTACTGGATGTCAGGCTAGTGTGTATGTCACAGCCTGTAAACATGGACATTAGCCAGAAACAGCAGTTTTTCACAGGAAGGCAGAGAGCCAGTTGTCTAGCTGTTGCTGTTGTGATCTGTTAAGTCTGATGGCGGGTTACTGTTTATCTACTTTATGTGCTATATACAAATATAGGTTGTAATAAAATGCTAAATTGCTTGCATCAGAGCCTTGTGACTTGCTGCTGTCATCTCTTATCGGTCGTACCACTCCCTGACCAGGAGAGGTAGGGAGGAATGCGGCAGCCTGTAAGAGCCTGGGTGGAGACACTGGACTCTGGACAGGGAACCTCCTCCCTGTCTGGAGGGTTTATTTGGGGTGCTATCAGATTCGCCTGGGTGGGTCAAACAGGGCTAAGATGAAATCTGAGAAATGTTGTGGAAATCCAGAGACACCTGAAAGATGAAACCCATTCTTGAAAATCCTCAGTGGGCGTAATGCATGCTAAATACTGCACTCCTTTTCTCTGTATGTGTTTGTGTTGTGTATCTTGCTGTCTTTACAATGCTACTGCGATCTGTTCACCTCAGTGATTGGCCCTGTACTTTGGCTCACTGTTTACAGCTGCTATTGAAAAGCATCCTGATAATTTGGGAATGTGCCTTGGTTGATGTGGGTGTAAGTGAACAAAGGACATTATTCTTGAGAGGAAGTACAAAAACAAGAATCACATGCCTTAATGGGAAGCTTTTCATTGGAGGAAGGGTGTGTGTGTGTGTGTGTGTGTGTGTGTGTGTGTGTGTGTGTGTGTGTGTGTGGGGGGGGGTGTTCAAATCATGAGGGGCCTTCTCGACCAGCTCTGATTTGAAATTTAAAAAAGCAACGAAAAAACTTTATCATAAACTATTGATATTTAAAATGCTCTTTGTGAAGTTTTACCTTCATGTATCTACTTATATACTTAAATACATATTCTGAGAAAAAATTTAAAAAAGGAGCTAAAGACTTTAAATTCAAGTATCTCTTCCAATAAGCATATGAATTCAGTAAGGTAACATTTCACTCTGTTTCTCCAACCTACAAAGTAGAGTCCGAAAACAAAAAATATGACAATATTAAAAATATGTGTTTTGTTAGTTATATCTGAACCAAACACTTCGAAAGTCCAGAAATCCATTCTACTTGGATTAGACTGTCTGGCAATATGTTTGTTTTCGTGGTACAACAAAGAAATTCTAAAGTCTTTGGTTATTATGGGTCTCAGGGGTTATTGATCATTTTGGGACCACTGTAGACCTATATACTACATTAAACTGAGCAGCAGTTAGTATTTACTGTAAGCACACCGTATGGCTCACATTTCCCCAAAAAAGCAGTCCAGAGTGTCTTAGCCTCAATGAACCACATCATTTCTTCCTGCTTTCCAGATATTAGTTACATGGGTGGCATGTCTGTGATGTGTGTCAGTCTTGGCTGTATGACAGAGAGCTGGTGTATGAAATCCCACTCCTCCACTCTGTTCCCAGTAGTGTCTCTATTTTAGCACCTAATGTCTTTCCTTTAAAAATAGGATGAAACAGCAGCAGTCAGAATCTCAACAGCATTGTTGTTGAGTTGGATAGATGTACTCTGTTTACTGATGTTGATTTTTTTAATTTATCAGAATTTTAGATTTAGATATTATGACTTTAGATTTATATTTTTTTATATTTAATACTTTCTAACTTTGTTGCTATCTTGTTGTCCAACTAACTTTTCATGAGTAGTATAAGTTTCAGTTACCATGACGAATTCCTTGTGTGTGAGCTCACTTGGCAATAAATATTTTTCTGATTCTGATTCAGATATAATCTCAAGATGTTTTTGAGGAGGTAACGGATAACCAATATTTAGAACAGATACACATTTGCAGTGTATTTGCACATATTGATGAATTAAATAGGATATTTGTGCTTTAGCATTGATTGGCTGTTTCTTGTAATGTGTGAACAATCAGGCTTGGATATTGCTTGAGACCACAGAGTGACTGCAGATAGAGAGATCAAAGCCAAAGGAGTTTTTAATTTTAAAATTATTTTTATTGTGCTGGGAATCAGTAAAAAGAAATATAAAGATACAGATAACCAGAAAAATGTTTAATATTGGATAGGTCTGGTGCAACATCAGTATTTTTAGCTGACACATTTTTTTCTCTGTGAATTCATTGTGACAAATGCTGTGACAAGTCACTGCATAGTGGCTCCAGCCATTGCTCGACTACAGTCAGAGCTACCGTTTTGGATAATGGTGGCAGCAGCAGAGACCAACTCGGTTTAAGGTAAAAGTTTCCAAGATTTACCCAAACACTCAAGAGTCTAGGACTACCTAAAATCGACACGACCAACAAGGGTGATTCATATCGATGGCAGACCACAGTACAGTGTACAAATGCATGCGATTAATGTGATATCTTTTAATGTGAGAAAAAATAATTGTCCAGATTCATTGATTAAAATAGTCGATGCAGTAATTGATAGCAAAATATTCATTAGTGGCAGTCCTAATATTAGATCCCATTTTCAGCCAGGCTGATCATCGATTGACACCTACATTTTGTATTGTGTGGATTGGACAATTTCTACACAGTATTCAATGGGCCTAAGATTTCGGTGCGTCCTGGACCCTACCTGTTTGGTTCAGGTTTGAGTCCTGTCCATGTCTTATTGCAACAACATTTTTCAGCCTGACCCAATTGTCAATGTTGGTGTGTTAGTGCTGCAGATGTAGAGGCTGTTGAAACCTTGTTCAAACCTTGCTGCTGAATTCTACTTGAGAATTGTGGCTGAAATGGGTGCAGCCTGACTGTCTTCTAACCTTCTTCACAGTTTTCTGCACAGTCAGTTCATGCTAAAGGTTAGAGGAAATGTGCTGGTTGCCCATTTGCTTTCCATTCTTCCTGCTGCTGTCTCTTTGTCAGAGTAGCTGCAGATATCAACTTGTTTTTCTTCCACGAGAAGACACTTTTTGCTGACAGTCATTCTCACGTGGTATGAAAATGCATTTTCTGCAGAAATGGCAGAAGTACAGAGTTTTAAGTTTAGTGTCTTTTCATTGCTAGATTTTAAGTATACCATACTTAGAGCAGTTGTTACTGGCATACCTGAGACACAGAGGAAACTGGGAGGTTCCTACTAGAAAAATCCTTCAAAATGTTTCTTAGTCAAATGTACCTAAAGTTTAATGCTTTTAAGCATGTTTACTAGGCAAGATCAATTTATTTGTATAGCATTTCACAAACATAGGCAGTTTTAAGTACATTAAATTTGATAACCTGAAAGAGAGGTTAAAAAAAACAAACTGACAAAAGAAATCTGTTTTCTGTTCCCTAATGTGCGTATTGTGCAAACAGAGAAATAGATTTCAAATCCAACACATGTTTGTAGGACACATGCATTGTTGTTGTTTTAATTTTTTTGGGACAAGAAAAAAATAGAAAACCACCCACCCTGACTTTTATCAGGCTCCACAAAATTACCACCACAATGTTAGTTCTTAAGTAAAAAATGGAATAAAAAGAATATGATATCCATCAAATCAGATGTTGGCAACAACATTAGGACACGTCTTCTTATGGAAGGTCATGAAAGCATTATGCGTTTGCTTATTCCTATCTGAAAGCACAGACCAGAACAGTAGAAACAAATGCTCTACTTGTTAGGAGAGTAGTTTACCTTAGTACTAGGACATGGAATTTTACCACATGTACACTCTAAAAAGACAACCTGGGTAAGAGCTCAACTGTTTTGTCAGCTTCATGTTTTAGTGTTTGCTTAGAGCTCTTTGAAAGGGAGGACATTTCCTGTGTGGAAAAAGGATGTGACAACTGCAGGGAACAGAGCGATAGCAAAGGGGGAAAATTAGTTCAGAAGGTGAAAAAAATATATCTGTCACTTATGGAAAGGGATCATGATATCAGTTTTTATATTGGCTGTAACGTAAAATTTGCCCTTTTAATGAAGTATTGTTGGAAAGTGTCTTATTTTCTTTGCCTCAACAGGTCTTCACCATCTTTGCCTTCGCCACCACTGGAGGTTACTCTGGGACAACCCACTTCACAGTGACATGTCCAGGAACCAAGGACCCACAAGAAGTAAAGCCTGTATTTGGCTATCCGTTCAGGTACTGCTGAACATTAGATCACTCCCATTCATACTAGCCTTTGCTGCTATGTTTGCCAATTACTGTTAATACTGCTATTCCCAATTAAACTAATACACAAAACCCTGTTCGACCTCTCTCCATGAGATATAATAGTGCAGAAACACAGCTGTGGATTACTGCCCTCATGTGGTGAAAAGTATGGTTGCTTTACTTGGTCTTAGGTTATCCATCCAGTTGGTCCATTGTTATGTGCTACTTATTTTAATCTCATCATTACTGGCTGACTCTTCATGTTAATGCTGTCAGAGGACTGCAGATGTATAAAATGACAATTTCATTGCAGTTTTCAATGCTACCAGGTAACCCGACTGAATAGTACCTGTATTGATCCACTTTGAAATAGGACTGGGACATATGTTTTAAATCAGTATCATTACATGTACTTTTTAGCCGTCATAGCAATATAACATGATCTAACAAATGTATGCAGAACCATGTACTTCAGCCCTTTTTTAGTATTTGCTTAGTTTATATACTTTGTTTAGAATGATGAATTTGGACAACACTGCCTTGTAAACCAACAATGTGATAGCATCATCATATCACTGCCATACCCTCCCACTAAAGTCAATAAACACAGTTTACTCTGTGTGGCAGTAGAGGAAATAGTGTTTGCATTAAATTTCTCAGTAGCTGACTGCACCAGTATTTGGCAGGGATGAAGCAACAGAGCTGTGAACATCAGAGAGCTTCGCAGAAATAAGAATAAAGAAACAATAAGAGTGTGTGGTGCTGCTCTTTGCTCTTCTTCTTTGTTAACTTCAATTACATTTACAGTGAAGACATGGCATTTGCACCGTCTGCACAGAGATTATGCATTAGAAGAGGGAGTAAGGTGAAACAATGAATGATTGAGAAATGTTGAGGATACAGTACTTTAGTGAAAGCAGCAAAATAAAAAATGCATTTTTAAGTTGAGCTCCATTCAGTGTCATAACATAAGATATACAGTGATTAGCCACAACATTAAAGTCAATGAAATGTTAAGTGAATGACACTGTTCATCTTGTTACAAAATAATGTTCTGCAGGGAAACCATTGGTCTTGGCATTCATGCAGCTACTACTTCTACATGTACCACCAACTAGACATTGAAGCAGACCAAGCTCACCCTCTTATGGCAACTGCACTCCTAGACAACAGAGATCTCTTACAGCAGTACAGTGCACCCTGGCACATCTCTAAAACTGGCTTAGAGCATTTCATTCTACCACTTCCTGATCAGTGGAACAGTCAACACTGTTAGTAAAAATGTGTGCCCATGTGCACCCTTGTATGCATGTAAGAAATAAACAAAACAAAGACCTACTGATCGATGAACAGATCCATCTCACTTAACAGAGGTGAACAATTCCACATGGAACTTCAAGGAATCATTTTAAGAAATGACTGGAATTACATGTCACATCCAAATTCTGCAAAATTTCTTTATGATGAAGTTGACCCATAATCAAATCATTTAAGGGTTCTGCTTCATTTTTTTGCGCTCAGTATTTGTAAAACATTACAGTTTTAATGTAATGATTTTAAATTTTCTCCTCTTGCATTCCTTGGATAGAAGAGTAAACCAGGTGAGGACTTGTTTTCTCTGAAATCACGAAATATACAAACAAGAGTCATCAGAGTTGAAGGTGCTTTCTCTCTATCTTAATGAATTCAGGTTGTCAGCGCACCCATATAAGATACCGTCATGTAATAGCACTCCATCCGATGACACGTACCTGCAGGGCGACTTCTCCTCCTCGGCTGAGTTCTTTGTGTGTGTCGGTGTGTTTGGATTCCTTTATTGCACCGCCACACTAATCCTCTATCTGGGCTACCAGAATGTCTACCGTCAGAACACCCGCGGTCCCATCATAGTAAGTATATGTCTTCATGCAGCTGTGAGCTTGATGTAGCATTGTTTGTTTTGACTTGGGTTGTGGTAATTCTTCCCATCTAGTTTTGTATAAAGACAGAATAAATTCAGTTTAATTCAGTTTTACTTATATAGCGCATATTTACAACATATGTCATCACATAGCACTAAACATTGTAAGGAAGAACAGAAAACGGAAAACCCAACAATCCAAAATTGCTTTTGGATTCCCTATGAACAAGCAGTCAGTGGTAGTGGGAAGGAACCAAAAACCCCCTAGGATAGGAAAGGGGGGAAACAAAAACCTCCGGCAGAACCAGGCTCAGGGAGGGCGGCCATCTGCCTTGACCAGTTGGGTTGGGAGTGGGGAAGAGGAGGGAGGGAGGGATAGTAGGAGAGGTTGGGGTGGGGATGATCCCACTTTATGAAAATACACTTGCATACACATACTAGATGTGTGCTTTATTCTTAGAATTGTAATTTTTCAGCAAGTGCTGCTCCCTGAGACATTTACATCATCCAACCCAGAGCCCTGGTAAACCATCATTTTGCTACATGCTGACGGTACTTGATGATCAGTAAGACTCTTGCCTTAGAAAACATTGAAACATTGAATATGTAGTATGTATTAAAGATAACATATTCAGGGGCGCCCTGATAGCCTAATGGTTATGTTGCGTGACCCAAGTGCAGAGGCGTAGCGGCTGTCCCAGGTTCAACTCCGACCTCGGGCGTTTACCGCATGTCCCTCCCTACTCTCTCCCGTTTCCGATTCTATCCACTGTCCTATCTAATAAAGGCACAAAAGGCCAAAAATAAATCTTTAAAAAAAAAAAAAAAAGATAACATATTCAGAATTCTTTTCAAAACCAAGCAGGGGTTGTTTTTAAGCTTTTTGTACATTTCAGCAGGCCACTGATTTGTATTCTCCTCAGTAAAAATGAGTTTGTCTCGCCTTTGTCAAAACAACAATATGGTGCGAAAAAAAATGAACGTTACCCGTCTGTGCATTAGCCCTCTAACAAGTTTTGCTGAGGCAGAGCCTCTACTGGGTAACCAGTAATGAAGAAGATTAAGTACATAAGAATCAGGGACAGCAGACACAGTTTTGATGAGTCCTTCCTGATGGTGTGTTGAGTTGCTTCTAGGAAAAAGGTAAAAAGCTTCTGCAGACTGGGAGTCATCTTGTCAGCCAGGATTTTAGTCTATCCACAGGCATTCATAGTTCATGTATAAATGCCATCTCCCCAACACCTTTTGGACTCATGCAGCCCCAAATAACCACACTCCCTCCTCCGTGCTTCACTGTCAGGACTATGTATTCACTGTGTAAACCCCAGTCAGGTTCATGCCAAACATGCTGGGCCTCTTTCGAGCCCAACAAAGCAATCTTGGTGTCATTTGATTAAACTGTGTAATCCCAGTATGAACTTGGCTCCTTTTCATAGATTTCAGTAGGTTTTGTGCAGAAGAGAGAGCAAGGGTTTTTCTTTGTTAATGCTGTCCATAGAGGTTTACATTATGAAATGTCCGTCACACTGTCTGAGCTGTCACAAAAACTGATTTCCACAGATAATCCCAGTGCAAAATCTGAAGCATTTGCCCATCTGTTTTTTCAAGCTAAACTGTTAAAGTAGAACACTGTCTGTGGCTTCATTTTAGAAGAATAGCCATTTTGGCTCAGATTAGTGATACTATAATACTAGCTGTATTCAAGTTGAGTAAGTCATCCACGTTGATTTAGCACATTTTAAACAACAGAAGTTGACTCAAAGTGCTTTCTTTTTGTGTTGAGCCCCACCCCTCTTGTTACCCTACACTTCAATATGGAAATATAAGGAATACTGATTGATTAGGGCAATAGCCAAAACATCCATGCATGTTGCTTTGTCATTACTATTATTTTTGTTTTTCCAATGACCGTGGACTCATGCTATTCGGCAGATAAGGTTTCCTGTGAAACATGAACTAAGATGTTTCTGAGTATCATCATCATGTGATATTGATGTCGATGTCAACAAGTTTACCATTACTTCTGACAGGATCTTGTGGTGACTGCTGCCTTTGCCTTCCTGTGGCTTGTGTCATCCTCAGCCTGGGCCAAAGGCCTGGCTGATGTCAAATGGGCCACTAATCCCAACCACCTGGTGGAACCATGCCATGATGTTTGCCATGCAGGAGAGTTTCCTTCCATGGGCCGCCTTAACGCCTCTGTGGTCAGTCGTCACAAAACTAAGCTTGGATTTTATGTACTTTGCATGCAACTTTGTTTAATACAGCTGAAAACTTCAAGGCTGTGTATATGATGATAATGATTATCTTGGACATCAGTTGTAAACTGATTTTGGTTTCTTACCTTTCTTGACTGTGTTGTTGTAGCAGTCATTATAGAAGTTGCACATAATATCAGTTCATTAACACAACATGATTATTTAAGCAGAATGTGTAGACAACTATTCAGCCAAGGAAAGCATATAGGCCCTACACCAATTATTATGCTATTATAATAGAGTATTTCTGCATATGATGTATAACAGGCAGTGCCATATAGTGAATGGTGTACCATTATATAACACTTTTCTACCTTATTGGTGCACCCACAAACATCCACACACTAATGGTGACTTTTTCATTCACTGGAGCAGTATAGTGTTAGCTATTTATGATAACATTTGAGTTCACATTGTGATTTGAAAATGTAGTCCTATAATAGCATTTTAAGGTATTTGGTTGTATTTGGAGTCAAAGAAAAAGGCAAGTGAAGTAATCGTTGGAATTTTGATGTCATAGTGTCTACATTTATTGAAAGCTGTGTAAATGTAGAAGTACAGGTTAAACTTATTTTCAGGTCTTATTTTAACATCACTCCCCGATGTTAAAAATTAGTGTCTACTACAATACACTACAGTGTTTTCCATACTGTTAATCGGAATGGTGGTATTAAGCAGTCCATAACTGCAAAAAATAGACATGGACAATGAAACTTCATAACCCTCAAATGTGTTCTTTTGGTCATTAACATCCCAGTTATACAAGACAGGGTGTAATTTTTAATTTTTGTTTTAATTAAATACTCTGCTCCCTAATATGAATGATATCAGATAATGGTGTGAATACTAGTGTGATCTCACGATGGTGCTGTTGTCCCAGTATTAAGTAAATACAGGCAGGTTGTTGAAGCAGCCTGTCAGGTTTTCATTTAAAATGGCTCTGCAGATGATGATACACCTGAAGCTGCTGCTGAAAAATAATTAGTTTGTTGTTTTGTTTTGTAAAAGAATTTTAAGCATTTTTTTTCCCTTTATTAGATGGGGACAACTGAAGACTTAAAAACACAAAAAGATAAAAAAAAACAACTTCAAAATCTTTAGGCTCCAGGCAAAATACAAGGAAATAGATCTCTTAATGCATAGACAAGTGAAACTATGTAGATTTTGTAACAGCTGTACACAACTTCCTTTTTAGTTTTTTGTGTGTATGAAAATATTATTGCTTACACATTTGTACATCATTTGTGCATCTTTTCTTGGTGGCTTTTCAACTTGAGCCATATTACCAAGTGAAAACCAAGTAAGAACACATCTTCAGGTAGCACAGTGCACTAAAGTTAACTATCTTGACACCTTATGTACTCTCTGAAGGTCGCCTCTTGTGCTGCAGTAGGAGTCTAAATTGTTGGTACACATCACAGATTTCTCATTGGTGTAATCCACACAGTTCACCACTTAATAACACAACTTGTGATTGGAGACAAGAGAGTCAACGTGTCTACCAGTGGTCCCATTCACCAAAACAGTGAACAGTTGTTTGTATTGTCTGCAGGAGATGAATAACTACATAAAACATCAAACTATTGCTTTTTTTTTTTTTTTTTACCAAAAATGTCCAAAAATCATGGATTATCTCACATGTACATTGCTTTAGATAAAAGTGTCTGCTAAATGAATTTGTAAAATTGTTAATAAATCCCCTGGACAGATTATAAGAGCAAGAGTCAGCTAGTTGTATCTGCTGAAATGTGCATTGTAGCATGGTTTTTAAAGTAAGCTGCTACATACATCTGTTAACAGAGCAATAATAAATGTATGAAGTGAGTGCTGTTGCAATCGTGGACAAGTAAAAAAACTGAAGGGTTAGTGTGGCATAAAGCGAGGCTAGATGTATTTCTTTTTTTAGTCAAATGCTTGTGAATGTTGTGCTCATGCACTTTCATGCTCATGCACAAGAAAGACAGAAAGGGAGAGCGAGAGGAGATGGGGCGCAAAGGGAGCAGTGGCAGTGAGAGAGATGGTAAATCTGGTCGATGCTAACTTTGTAAATAGATTACCTGGCTGTACAATCTCTTTCTCCAAAATCACAGACTCCCTATCATACATATCATTAACCAAAAGTAAACACTGTGGCTTAATTTCCCAGACAGAGATTGAGCCTCGTCCTATATTGAAATTTTTTAAACTGAAGAACTCCATTAAATTTTTCAGTCCATGTCTGGGAAACAGGCAGTATGATCTTTAAGAATACACAGTGAACCTTGCTTATTGTAACATCTCTGTCTTTTTTGTTTTCATGTATTCCGACAGATTTTTGGCTTTTTGAACTTGATCCTGTGGGCAGGCAACTGCTGGTTTATTTACAAGGAGACTCCTTTCCACAAGGATCCCAACCCACCGGCCACCATGGAGGAAGGCGTCACCCCTGGGCCTTAACCATGTCATTGAGGGTCCTCAAGCATAGCCACTTACTCATAGAGAAAACCCACAGAGCTTTATGCCCCGCAATGGTCTCTCATTTAACCTGCAGAAATGGAAACAAAAGGATGTCAGCTGTCATAAATATTCCCCTTTAGTGTCTAATACTTGTCTTTTGCCCAACACTAGTCTTTAGCTTAAGGTAATCATTGAGTGACATCTACCACTTTCTTTAATTAACTGTTCTTCTCCAAGAGCTTTGAAAACACTAAGTGTGAATACAGACTAAAATAATTTTACTCTGTGTACAACAAGAGCTGTCAGGGATGTAGCCTGGGTTTAAACCTAAAATTGTATGTATGTGATGTTCAGAGCAGCAGACCGGCTGTGCATTTGCTTCCTCATTAACAAACTGTTTTCCCTTGTTGTCTGCCTTTCAGGGAGCCACCTAGCAATGTAATTGTGTTGAAAGAAACCCGAATCTCTGCTGGTCCCCAGCCAAGGAAAATGGCAAAAGATTAAGCAAGATTAACTAACCCTCACATCTCATAAAAGCAAGTATTGCCATAAGGAAAAGCAAACATATAGGTGGGAGAAAAATGCGCACCCTTTTAAGTAGGGTCCTGCTCTATTTCCGTGATGGTCTAAACATGCCATTCACTTCAGTTTCAATAGATGAGTCATAGCCTCTTACTATATTTAATGCTCTTTATCCCCCAATTTAGGGAAGAGCTGATATCAGAACTACAAGACTCTCTTTGAACTCCACCTCTGAGGCACCAGACCACCCAACAGTGGCATTCGCCATCAGTCTTCTAATCTGCTGACACACAGACACACACATAACTACGTGGCCATTGCAGTTTCAACACACTTTGATTTTGTTATTGCAAAAAGATGACACACTTTATGTAAGAAGAAAAATCACACTACTGCACTTCCCTGCACTTAAGATGTGCAAGAAGTCTATTATGAAATTGTCTTTTTGATAGAGGTTACAGGTTGTAAATGCATCTTGATTATTTTCAGCCTGTGTCTGGAACAGGGCAGGCTCTTTACAGATTACTTCAGTAGCTGTTTTACATGACCATACAGTGGAGGGGACTAATATCAGGCCAAACTAGTTCTTGTTTATTCAAACCATTACATTAAGACTACTCAGTAACTCTAAGACTCATCCTTGTATGAACTACCTTTTGCAAAAGGTGGCTTGCAGTGACATTATTTATTCACACTTCATATGTATTTTTATTTCATTAATTGGTCTGTTTCATATTTTTTTAAAACTGAAGATTGGTTTCTGTTGTTCCCAGTGGAAAGGTTTCAGTGTGCAGTTTCTCTTTTTTTGCAACAGATTTTCTGTGAAATTGATTGTAACACTGAGTAGCTTTCGATTTAGACATAATCTTGTTATGATAAAATGTTCCAAGTAACAGAAGAGACTAAATGTTTTTGCCAGACTGATTACTGTATTTTTCCTGCTGTACAGTGAGTGCCTTACAATAATTAGGTGCTTATATTGAGCTCCTGCAGTTGTTGAGATTCACTCTTGATGACTTTTTGTCAGCACATTGACTATTAGCGTTGCACACAAAGGAATTTTTATTATCTCTACAAAGTAACTGCGCATTAATAGATTGTTGGGCCATGGCCTCTGTAGGGAATATATGAGGGTCTGTTTGAGTCAAAAGTAAGTAATATATTTTGAGTACATCGTATTGAAATTATACATACATTCAGTGAGGTCATTTTTAAAAGATAAATCACTAAGAGTACACTGATATGTAGGATGTTTATGTAATGGTTTGTTGACATTGGACTTTATGTATTGTATGCCTTGTTTGTGCAAAAAGAAACAATGATTTATCTGTATGTTATTTGTAAAACAGGAGAGCTGCAATTGCTGGAGTCTGTCGCCTTTCTTAATTATTACAGAATTAGTTTAGGAGTGAGTATCACTGTAGCTGTAACTCCCAACAAAACAGGTTGTTTGTAAACACTGCATTTCCCGGAAGTGAGCACACCTATCAAATCTCTTTAATGTCAAATGATTATAACTGCATTACCTCTTAAAATTACAATATTTCTAAGTTAACAAGTACGGTATTTTCTCTCATGAACAATCAAAAACAAATTCTTAGAAGACTTTATTGAAATATAGTTACCAAAAATATGCAACACAAGTAAATACACCTGTAATCATTGACCAACAAGTTACAAAAACGTGTGATCTTTTAAACTTAATTTTGTACACCTTTGATTTACAATCAACCTAACTGCATAAACACGGTTATTAAATGAGCTGAGTCTGTATGTCTACATCTTTGCTCTATGTGGACAAGAATTGCCAAAGGAATTGAGGGGGAATAAGATTGTAGGACTTCACAAAGATGGAGAGGGATACTGAAGGAATGAGCCACAGTATCACTAATCTGAGCCAAAATGGCTATTCTTCTAAAATGAAGCCACGGACAGTGTTCTACTTTTAGTTTAGCTCTAAAAAACAGATGGGCAAATGCTTCAGATTTTGCACTGGGATTATCTGTGGAAATCAGTTTTTGTGACAGCTCAGACAGTGTGACGGACATTTCATAATGTAAACCTCTATGGACAGCATTAACAAAGAAAAACCCTTGCTCTCTCTTCTGCACAAAACCTACTGAAATCTATGAAAAGGAGCCAAGTTCATACTGGGATTACACAGTTTAATCAAATGACACCAAGATTGCTTTGTTGGGCTCGAAAGAGGCCCAGCATGTTTGGCATGAACCTGACTGGGGTTTACACAGTGAATACATAGTCCTGACAGTGAAGCACGGAGGAGGGAGTGTGGTTATTTGGGGCTGCATGAGTCCAAAAGGTGTTGGGGAGATGGCATTTATACATGAACTATGAATGCCTGTGGATAGACTAAAATCCTGGCTGACAAGATGACTCCCAGTCTGCAGAAGCTTTTTACCTTTTTCCTAGAAGCAACTCAACACACCATCAGGAAGGACTCATCAAAACTGTGTCTGCTGTCCCTGATTCTTATGTACTTAATCTTCTTCATTACTGGTTACCCAGTAGAGGCTCTGCAGACACATTCTTACTAACAGTGTTGACTGTTCCACTGATCAGGAAGTGGTAGAATGCCATTAAATGTTTTTAAACCCCTCTAAAAATAACAGTTTGCTTAGTAAATATGAATAGTGGTTGCAGTCAAACTGCACTGGACTGCTTTAAACGGTAAATGTCAAGAAGAAAACCTCATCATAATGCAGTCATCTGGCTCTTTCTTTTGAACTTTTTTTTCTGGTGGCAAAAATCTAATGATAATATGAGTATTTTGGCCAGTAGATTTATCATACATACTACAGTACGTAGAATGTGCTGGAATGTAGCTAAGTAAATATATATACTGTCCTGTACTATAACTAAGTACAAATTAATGCTTACTTCGCTTAAGTATTCTCTTTTCATGCCTCTTTCTACTTTCTACTGCCACTTTAGTTCAGAAGAAAATGTTTTCCTTTTATTTCATCAAATTTGTTTTAGCAACTGGTAACTTGAAAATTATATCAAAATATAGGCTTTGTTATTTGTCAGTATTTATTAATTCACTATGGAACATACTTAAGACATTCATTTGTAAATGAATATATATACACATTGCAGGAACTTTCTGGGGTTCCTTGTTTGAAAGGTCAGGATTAGGGTTCATTTTCAAGGGCCAATATCTGGCCTCTGCTGGAGCCATTCAATTATCTGAATGTGCCAGAAGCAATTGTGTCTGTGGCAAAAGTGAAGCAAACAAACACTGACAGATTCTGAAATTCACCGACAGTTCACTTTTTCATTTAAATGATTAAACTAATATAACCATGTAATCACAAATGTATTAAACTCCAAACAAATGCAAAATAGTATCTTCACTACTGGTCTTACTTTTGGATCCCACTGACATAAAAATTGAATTAATACATTGAATATTTTATGTCGTCAGGTATAATTCAATATTCTCTGATTTATATTCCAGAATCTTAAGTTTCTAGTATTTCGATGCATTTTTGTGACATTTCTTTCAGACTGACTGATGCACACAAACAATCTTCTGCTTGATTTGAAGTAAACATGATTCATGGCTCAGGAGTAGCAGACCCCAGACAGGGATACAGCTAGATCATGTCTTTACTGAACTGTATCTGTGTTTCAGCATGGGTCTATTAAGCTATGTGAGGCTTAACCTCTTAGAGGGATTAAGAAAGGGGAAGGTGTGGTCACGTGTGTGGGCCTCTGACTTCTGATCGCCGGCTGGAACATGCTCTCTCTGTGCTTCAGTCTCCTAGCGAACAGTGGTGGGTTTTTCAAATTTACCAATGCTGCCTGAACCAGGAATGGGAAGAAAGAAAGAGTTTGAATGAAAGTTATTCATGACCTAAATGGTTTAGTTATCTTACAGCACTTGAGAGTATGGACCTTCAGCACCACCCCACTGAGCACCTGCACCCACCAGGACCATGTGCTGAGTCCTCTCCTGTTCACACTGCTGACATATGACTGCACTGCATCATCTGTAATGTTTGCTGATAACACTACAGTGGTGGGCCTTATTGGTGATAATGATAAAACAGCTTGCAGAGAAGAAGTGTACCTACG